>JASDDO010000031.1:662709397-663931569 GCA_030015575.1 Agapanthus africanus
CCTTCCGAAGCTTAATTTCTGTACTATCTATAGCCTATTTGTTCAAGTGAGTTTGCTTATTCTTTAGATCTGTCCGACTTGTTATTGGACTTGTTAAACTGAGATTATTTCGTAGAGCAAATCTGATCAAATATCTACATAACACTATTCATTTGGGTTGATTTGGTTGGGATTGATCCTCTGTCAGATCGAAAATTTTAAACTGGATGATGCTAGAACTGGTCTTGGTTTTGGACTAGTAAGCAAGCTGTGGGTCTAGATTTCAGATATGTATTGTGCCCAGGTTTGATCAGTTCCTGGTTGAGTATGAATCTACCCAAGGCACCTGCGCGCCAAGTTTATCCATGACTTGGTTTTGTTAGTACAAAAACACGACCAATGTTAAACAACATTTAAAAAGTATATTCTTAGAATATTGTAGACCTTTATATATATTGAAAAAGTATGCAAGACTCCTATACATACATTTTTATCTAATACGTTTAAATGCTGTTTTTGGAAGGGGCTGGCGGCCTTCCTACAGAAATGTCTTACTGGGTGTTAGAAGAAAATTGTCTGTTCCGTGTTTGAGTAAATTGTCAACAGAGGACCTTGAAGTTGAAATTTTTCTTCACCTGTTACAAGAATATTCAAGGTATGTACATCCGCCTTTTATTTTCCATCCATTAGAAACTGAAGTTACAAATTACTTTATTTTGCTATAAAACTATTACCATCAAAGCTTCTTTAGAAATTGCTGGATCTGAGATTTTTCTTCACCTGTTACAGGAATATGTAATGTATATATACACATATTTTGATTTTCCAAGCGTTGCAAAATAATAGAACAAATAAGCGTACTTTGTTTCAAAACTTAAACCATCAACATCAGAGTCAAAACCGTGTAGTGTTTGTCACTTTCTTAGTAGTTTAAGTTTTTTTTTCGCTTTTCAACAAATATAGATTCTTCTAATCACAATTTTGTGCAATAAGTTATATCATGATTTGGTCTTGACAAGATTGGTAAAGGAAAGCTGCCAACATTACCTGGATACGGAATCTTTAGTTTACTAGTTGGTTATGTTGACTATTGGAATGCATCTTCCTTTCTATGATCTTCTTTACCCCACTGAATTCCAGATCTAGAATCAATACGCAACCAAGCCGGGTCTTTGCAAGGTACTGATGAAAAACAAGAGTAATGTTGATCATTGCCGCTTAAAAAGTATGAAAATTTCAGCAAAGTCTTTTCAAGGTACTGATGAGAAAACAAGAATTATGTTGATCATTGCCACTTAACAAGCATGCAAATTTCAGCAAATAGGATATACCTGTATAGGAGAGTTCCTTATATCAGCGTACTTTGATAATGTACTTATACGTGCTGAATACACCTATCTTTAAGTCATTTTGACCTAGGGGTGTGTTTGGATGTATGTAGTTGGAGCAACATGTGGCACCAACTACACCAATGAACAAAATCTGGTGTTTGGTTACATGGTGTTGGTTCACATTCTTCTTGTTGCAAAAACAAAACGGGTGATTTGCGTGTGGTTAGAACTGTGCTCAAATCGAGCGCAGTTCCAGCGCAGGTATTGGAAGCGGAAAATTAAATGTTGCCTCAGCTCTTAATCTTTACACTTCCTTCCAATTAACTAGACATAAGCCGTGCATTTCTTCTGAACAAGGTTGGGTTTTTTTTGGTTTGATTATGCTCCATGGTGAATGACTGAATGGGTATTTTAAAATAAAAAAATTGATCTCATAAAGGAATTGCCACAAGGCCACACATTGAGATCTTATGACATTTGTATAAAAGGTTTTATTTATTCGACTAATTATTCTGATATCATTATTTTGTTGTTATAATGGTTGCTGGTACAATTTTATTTTAGTTGATGGTGATTACTTTTTAATTTTATTGTTATTTTTATAGATCAATACTGATGGTGAGAAATTTGATTGTTACGACAACTACTAATAGTCTTTACTACAAGTAAACATTGATTTTCTAAAACATGGGTTTGAGCAGCAATCCAACCGACCACAAGAATGCAGATCTAACCATGGTTGTTGGAACATGTAATTTGAAATGCATTGTAGTATCAACTTCAACCAACCAACCACACCCAATTTTTTTGTTTCAGAGACATCTGATGCCCACATACTTCTATGTATTTAATATAAAATTAAAAAAGAAAACCGCATTGACTTGGTTATTAGAATGGTGATTGAACTCTGGTTCATGATTTTTCCCCTTTGTTTCATATCATTAAAACCATTTACATATACATATAAGGAATTTCCACCTATCTAAGTTAGAAAAGCCTCTCAACTCTTAGGGTAGAGTTCCGAAATTAAGTACCACTATTCATATTGTTGGCCGGTTATATATATTTATTTTATATGAGGGCACACACGTGCTTTCAACTTAAGCGGGGTTCCATCCAAAAGACTCAAGCCTTGTGGTGGGTTGTCTACCCATGTATCTCTCATAGTTTTTTCAATGTGGGACTATGTTATTCACGTATCTCTCAACACAGATAACAAGCAATTTTAGTTAGGTAATCTGCTGCCTTGTTCTCTTCTCAGTTTCACATGAGAAATGCATATCTACAACAACAAAAGTAAACCAACAATGTCATCGACCAATTCTTCTAACCTCCAAGAGCATTAAATCTGTTTATTAATAACATCAGCCAAATTTTTTGAATCCAACCGAATCTCCAATCTTCTATAATCCATTAATAACACATACTGCAAAGAAAGTAAAAATGCATTATGTTTATCCATATTATTGTTTCATCCAGAAGTTGATGAGCAGAAGCAAGTAGGAACATGGAGGAATGGTCTTGAAAAATTTAGCAGCACCCGGCCTTCCTAGATGCCCTTTGGAAGCACCATATGTAATAAGCTTTATCCAATCTACCATAGGAGGAAACCATCTAGTAAATCTATTCTACTTCAACCTTCTCTTCTAATTTTGGAGTTGTAATTCTGAAGAATCCATTGCGTGAAGAAGTCCACTGTACTAATTAAAGAGTCAACATTAAGTGGTATCTTGTCTACACGATAAGCACAATGAGCTCTCCAAATCTCCCATCTGACAATAGTAGGGCATAATTTTCTGTACACACATTGATATATAGTTGAGATGTGAAACTTTGCTATATCGAGTCATTCTAAAGACTTGTTCTGAGAAAAATTGAGCAAACCTTATACCAAATCACCTGAGCAAGTTCATTCACCATCTTCAATCTACACAACGAATACATTAAGAAAGTTGAAACCTCCTTTGTAATCCATTGGAAGACAATTTTTAGTTAGTGAGACCCAAAATACAACTTTTAGGCTGCTAAAGTGGATTCTAAACTTGACGATACCACTCCACACTTGTCCTCTCCCGGTGGTTCATGATTTATCATTATTTGCATAGGAATCCATTGCATAATGCATTTTCTGTGGAAATTGATGCAAGATGAACAATTCTAATTTATAATATGCAAATTCTATCTTAGGTTAAAAACATTTTTTCGTTAGATAGGAAGTTCTTTTCTTGATATCCAAAGTCTAGTTTGTATTATTGGTAAACAGAATTTAGATCGAAAAACACCCTACTGTTGCGGTCTTCATCATATTTCATCAGTTATATCCTTGGCCATGCAAGCGAGTTCCCAACATTCTTCTCCCCTTCTTGTGGCCTCATTTTATAGAGGTCAAGTCCAAGTTATGAACTATTTGCTATGATAAAAAGCAGAAATGCATGCAGACTGTCCTCTTTGCTTCGTGCTCTAGAAAGTAGCAGAATACTTCTTATTGAAGGGAATTTCTGCCCTTTTATTGTCTAGGATTATGTCTTTAATGTCAACTTCAGCCAGTGTATATGCCTGACCTTTTTTTGTATGGATTGACGTGAAATTTTAAGTAGTGAAGGAAGCTTTGGAGCTGGACTTAGTCAGTGGAAGGTAAATAATCTTGCTGCAACAAGAGTTAGTGCAAAGGAACTCAAACAAATGATTTTGAAGGTATTATTTGTTAGCAATTCACTCCTAATCACCAATTTTTTTTGTTTTTTTTACCGGATCATCTTTTCTTAGTTAGCCTCTATGTTTCTTAATAGGGCGGCGGCGTGCTAACTGTGTCAAGGATTTTCGAATTGGTAAGGAAGAATTTCTCCGGATGACGACTTTCATAATCCTACTCTTTACTTTCATTTATTCTATTAATAATTTCTTACAATTTCCTTTTCATTTAGTTAGCAAAAAGACTTTCTGGAAAGATGCTGCTGGAAGCTGCCAACTATGAGATAAAGCATGAACTTATTAAAAGGGTATGCATCTAAGTTAAATTTGTTGCCTTTGTAATTATAAGTCCATTTTACATTTTTCTGCAGCTGTTTTAATGTCCCCATTAAGAGGCCATCATAACTCAAATTGTAAGAAGAAAATTTATGTCAGTTAAATATCATCATAGTCTTTCACTTCAAGATGTGGTAAACTACTAAGCACAAGGCTCCCTCCCTTAATCAAATCCAGGTTCTACCCGGAGAAACTATGAACAAGAGATGAGCTAGACCTATTGACGTCTTCTGAATCCCCTTGACAAGGGAAAAGTCTAGAAACAAAGGGAACATAGATATTTCACTATAGTAATCACATTCAACTGTGTCACTAAAGAAAGCCAAAGAGCACACATTTAGATTTAAACTGAATATCTATTGAAGAAAAGCTGCCAGCTTAGCCTTAATTTGTTATAAATGTAAGAAGGAAACTGTGTTAACTGTGAACCGCTGTATTGCAAGTTTATAATATACAGTAACAAACAAGCAAATGACCATATGGCGCCATTGTTGTCGCCTTAGACTGTACCCAGGTTGTTATAGCCTGCATGAGACTTATCAGTACTCTGTACCTATAATCTCTTTTACATATGTGCCATGTTTTCTGCATGAATGTTTTCCTCCTTATGTGTTTCTTTGGAAGGTTCGCTATTGGTGTTCTAAATTTTGAAATATGCCAGATAATCTCACCATGAAAGCAATATGATTTTCTCATTGGTTTCATTAACTGAAAAAAGATAGAATTTTCTTCCGTTCTTCTTGTTGATATTATTTTATAATTTGATGAAGAGAAAATATTACATTCTTATGCTTTTTGATATGCTGTAGTGAACATGATTAAGATGGTCAGTAATTTCACGCAAAAGCCAAATTAACTTTCTTATACATAAGACCCAAGATTTATTCAATGCTTTTGCTGTTTGATAAATATTTAATTTACATACTATTAGTGCATTCCAAACCATGCTATATATGTATCCAAATCTATAAATGTGAATGGTTTGAGAATAGTTACCATTCATGAAATGGCTTCAGATGAACCAGCATTAGTCGGTAGATATAGCGTTTACACCAGTGCTTGGTTATAAGGTTATATTCAACCCCCCCCCCCCCCCCCCAAATGTTTTACACTTCTGTATGATCTGGATATGTTGACTGCGGAGATCATTATCAGAATGAATGAAAATGACAAGTAGTTCTCGCTAGAAGGCAAATACTTAAGCCCTGGGAAGTAACAGAGTGCCAAGTTTCATCATCTTCGCTTTTTGCACTGAACCAATATGACCATCGTTTTAAATCTATTGCTTTTGCACCTGGCCAAATAGCAATTCTTATGCAGAAATGAAACTATGTGCTATTAAGAAAAGAATTCAAATCCTTTCAACCAAACGAATAAAAGTGCCAGAACATTTCCAAAGTCTTTCAACCACACACTTCTGTTATTCTTAATATTTGAAGGAAATATTTTTCATGTGCTACAATCAACCATACGTTACGTTATGTGACTAGGATTTTTGCTTCTCCATGCATTGTTGGACTTTTACTGAGTTTTGTTCCCTAAATTTGATTGTTATTGAAAGAGAAAGGTCCGGCTTTCTTTTTAGCTAATTCAGCAAAACCCCCTTGTGGTTAGGCCAATTGTCCAATGTCCATTAACACCTCCCCACCCCCGCCTGCGGGTCTATTGTCGTTACCCCGAAACTACCCTGAACTTTGTACAACATAATGATAATGCTACTTCCATTATATGTTTTTCCAAAGGTCTGATTTGTGCAGAAATTCAGGCCCTCAATATCTGCGTCCATTTTCTAGATCAAATCTATTCTCCTAGTTGCAACACATGATTTTATATAGTATAGAAATTCTTTTACATAATTTTATATTATCTGTTAAACTGATGATAAATTCCATATTTGTATTTGGAGGATATGGAAAATGATTGTTCTTTTTTTTTTCCCAATCATCTTCAAGCTGTAACATGTTATATAATGAAGCTTGATGAAATGTCCAACCTTTGTTTTGACAACTTGCTTACCGCATGTAAACTTTTTTCTTATAGTTCATTTGCATAATAACTAATAATGTATATTTGTTTTCCTTATAATAATTTCTTAGTGTTTAATTTAGAAATAATTTGTAGCATTCCAATATCATATGAATTCATAACTATTTGCTTCTATATTAATAGCGAATCTCATTTGTGGTCATGCCTATTTTTATGGATATACTAAAGCTGGGAAGAAGAAAATTCTGCTTCAATTTTGTCTTCTTTCACCCATGGCTGGATTTTGAGGGTGTGATCTAATTTTCCATTGAATTTAAGAGGCATGTGGGACCCACTGCATTTATTAGCTGCACATGCCCTACAACCCTAAAACAATGTTACCTGGGATGCGGAATGTTTAAGTATGCGGAACAAGAACGGGAACGCGGAACGCCACTTGTCATGGAATGTGGTATTTTAGGGATAAACTTGTTTGGTACGCTTTACAAGGAAACCATAGCTTTTGGAACGTGGAATGCTTTTGGATTTTGTGTGTGTGTGCATGCACTTGTGAGATATAAATAATAAGTTTTCTTTTGCTATCTATTTTAGTTCTTGAAAAAGAATTAAATATTCTAATTTTAATTTACACAAACCCGACTTATGCCTATTTAACTTTAGTTTTTAATGGGTTAGATCGGAACTGCGATTCTTACAATCCGGAATGGCAGTGTTCCTAGATGGAAAACGATCGTCCCAAATCTCATATGGCTAATGGTTTAGTGATTTATGGTAATAGAGACCTTAAACTAAAAGATTTTTAACTAATATATTTATACCCCTATACAATTCATTATTGCACACAGAGATTTCTAAATGAATTATCACTTTTAACTATGTTAAAAATATAAAAGATTGTGTTTTTATTTACATCTTTGCTTAACTATATTTGGATTCGATTTTGTTCTGTTGCAAACTGTTGATAGTTCAGCTTTTACTTGAGTTTATTGTGTTGCATCAAATTTCTTGGTACCTTTGGATAGATTTTCAAATCTTCTTGCAAAACAATGTCAAGAACCACTTTACCCAAAAGCTTAAGCTTTTGGGTAAAGTGTTTTTTAACCTGGTATCGGAGTACACCAGTTCAAGAAGTCTTGGTTCAAACCTTATCATTGTCAATTTAAAATATATTTATATCCATTTAGTCCCCCATTGGAAGAACTATGTAATGCATATGGGTATAACTGTATAAGATACAAGATGGGATAAACCTCCATAAGGCGTGAGTCTTCGGGATGACCCTATATTAAAGCCCATGTGCATCCATGTGTTGTGGGCCCAAGCTGAGTTTTATATGGTATCAGAACTAGAATTTGGGTGTTTGTTTGTCCACGTTGCATGTGAGGGGGGTGTTGAGAATGTGGTTAGCAATTAGTCTCGCATTGGAAAACTATGTGATGCATATGGGTATTAAGATATAAGATGGGATAAACCTGAGTCTTTTTGGATGGAACCCGTCTTCTGTTGAAAGCCTGCGTGTACCCTCATATAAATAAATACATAACCATCCCTATTAAATTTAATAAACAATACATGTCTGATGCTCAACAAGTTTCCTCGTGACAGATTCCTTAAGACTTTGCCACCCAAAATCATAGGTATCTCGAAGTTTTTTGCAAGGTAATATCTTGAATGAATTCCCTACGCTGAGTGCAGGGGTACATGCTCATGTTCCTTAAAATGCTACCCAATTCAAATATTGGTATCGTTTAAACTAATTGATTGGGATCTGAAGATTCATAACTGTTTCCATTAATTTTCCCTATAATAAATTACTGGATTCCATTATTATCATTATTTGGATATCCTGTGTAAGAGACATGATACCATCAGACTAAGAGTCTGCAATAACAGCTAGCACTTTTTTTGCTTATGTCACTATATCACAGTGGTAAAGCTCTCTCCAATGAGCAGGAGGCTTGAGCTTAATCCTGCTTGTATAAAGAAAAGCTAATCTTTTCGACATTGCCTTTTGTGTCTATCAGGGCGGCCAATTGGCTGCTATCAATCTGGAGTCTAGAGCGGCATTTTTAGCAGCAAGACAGGTCATTCTTTAGCTTATACTGTTCCAATCATTCATACAAATCTAATAATGGAAATTATCAACAGTGTGATTTATACATTTGATATGATTATGCAAAATAATATGCTTAAACGATGGATCCTGATTTTTATCTAATATTTGAGACCATTCGAAGTTTATTTTCCATATCAGGGCTTGGCTTCTGCGGCATCAAGATATCTCGGACTTAGGAGCCTTACGATGTTGATTGGCCCACTGTATGAGCTTTACTTATTTTTATTTATTATAATTTAAGTTGTTGCATTTATTTGATATCCACTCATGCGACGCCCAATGACATTGAGGTCCATGTAATACTTTGTACAATTTGGATAATTGTTTCTATTGATTTGGAACCAATTAAGACTCAATTGCTCACCGATACCTTGTTGGGTACAAGTTTGAAGTAGGTGAGTTGAATGTATATTCACAAAACCGAAATCATGCATAGTTAACAATCCATGATTAGTTTTTGGATCTTGAAAATAGTAATACGAAGACACGAAGCATAAAATGATAGAATCATAGTTTCTCCTATGGTCTTAAATGTCCTCAACACGTAAATGTTGTGGCCAACTGTCACACCCCGCTTCCCAAGATACGTAAACTACGGCACGTGACAGAGCCAACCATGCCACATGTGGCTAGGAATCATCCATCCACAGTCACATTACGGCTGTCTATAGGATATCAAGAACAGAAAATGTATAATCTATCTAGTACATGTCCATTGCCACAGTAAATAAAATCAGGAAAATACATAAGCGGAAATGAATCAAGCTCCAATAAACATCTGAAACATGTCCCAATATGGGCTCACATCAAAGAAAAATAAAACTGCGGAAATAAACTAAACTAAACATCTCTAAATACACGTTCAACTCCTCATTGCTCGGTTTGATCGTTAAAGTACTCTTGATCAGCCTGCGATAAAGGTAGAGAAACTGGGCCATGCAAAATCCAGACGCCAGTGCGTCATAATATCAAAATAACAGTGATAACCAGGATATAACGATATAAGTAAACCTGAATGTAAATAAATAACACAGATATGAAACAGTGAGGTATGTGTATGTATGTGATGTGTAATGTGTAATGTGTAACTTAAAACTATGCTTCTAAGTTTTTTTATTTTAAAAGTCTTTGAAATCAATTAATGTAATCCTCATCATAACTCAACAGTATATATCCCGTTCATTCCCTACGAGACCACAGTAGCAGTATTTATTCCGTAACGTCCGGAACTACAGTAAACAAGTGATTATTCCGCAACGCCCGGAAAAACGGCAAACAAGGGATGATTATTTCGCAACGTCCGGAAAAACGACAAACAAGTAATTATTCTGCAACGCCCAGAAAAACGGCAAACAAGTAATAATATTCTTTTGAGTTACGTTTCGATTGCGTTCTTGATTTCCCCTTTTTTCCAGATTTGTGTTCAAGTCGGGTATTGCCAATATAGATCCAATGCCAACACATGATCAAATATGTACAGTTCTTGTCTATGCAGACAACAAGTCACGTCCGTAAGGACAACACGTCAATATTGTTGGCAAGATCCAAGTAACAAGTCAAGTAGTGTGTCGTGAACATGTCATGTGATGTATATCAACCAAATAAATACCCAATATGAAACTGTAACCAGTATCGAAACACGGCTAATGCAAGGATGCATATGTATCTATCTGTAATAATCATTATACGTTCATTACCATATATGATGCAAACTAAATAACATGTTGTATTAATGCAATAGTATAATGATATCATGATGTTCCGGCATGCAACTAGATATGCTATTGTCAGTACGGATACGAATGGATATCGTAAACTGTAAATCTATAATATTTGTTGGATAATACAATACATGTACTATTTGTATTCATATGGATATCTATATAATAACCTAGCATGTTGTAAGTTAAAACTTGCCTGATCGGATCTCACGACGGAATACAGATGCTACGTCCGATGTCGGATAAACGCACGATTCAACTACGCGCGCAGGACTGGACCTGGCTGAACAATGACGTGACGCGATAACTAGGCTAGACGACGATGACTGGGTCGTCTTGATCGTCGGCGACGCGTGCGACTCCGACGAGATGATCAAGAACCGATCAAGAAAGAACACGAAGAAAGTATGATGTTTGCTATTGTGTCGGGCTCTGGTGTTGAGTTCTGGGGACAGAAGACAAATGAGAAGGTAACGACGACGATGGGCTGTCGTCGACGGTAAGGGAGATGCGTCGGCCGTAGGTTTCTTGGGTGTTGTTAGGGGTTTTAGATTTGACGAGGGTGATGGTGGTGTCGGGAGTTGGAGAGGAAGGTAACGGTGGTGACGACGATGAGTCTCCGGCGAGGTTGGGGTTTGCTGCAGGAGTTCGTCGGGGTTGTCGGGGGTTTGCAGGGTGCAAGGCTCTCGTCGGGGAAAGGAGAAGAAGAGGAGGTGTGGAGGTTATGATGAGGGTGATGACGAGGTGAGGTGATCGGCGGTGAGAGAGCAGCGTCGGGGTTCTTGGGTTGGCGTCGTTGGGTGGCTGTGGGTTCTCAAGATGGAGAGAAGAGAGGTGGTGGTGAAGGTGGTGATAAGGTAGTGAGGTGATGAGTGTGGTGGTGACAACGAGGGAAGGTCGGCGACGATGGCGAGGTGAGGGCTAAGGTTGGGTTTTGTTTCGTCGTCGCGAGAGGGAAGAAGGAGAGGTGATAATAATTATTAGGTTAATATAATATATATATATATATATATATATATAGGAGAGAGACAGCAGGTAGAGAGAGAATAGAATATAGGATAATAAATTTAGTTAGATATAAATATATATTATATATTATAAACTGGTAGTATAGGTTTTAAGTTTTTAAAATATTATAATATATTTTCTTGGATTATACAGATAATATCAAAATATTCCGAAAAATACCCAGGTCTCTTCTAAAAATTTAGTTTTAAAATATGGAGAATATACGTACAAGCTAAAACCATAATGCGATATCCGGTTAATAAAAATGCATACCCCCAAGTACGGATCTATGTAAATACACAGCGATCCAAACGAGTCTGTTTTATCAATCTGGACATGAACACGATATATGGATGCAAACATACATATGATATGGGGTATGATAACATGCCATGCTAGATATCAAAATATATTATATGGCTATTATTTGTATTATTTAAAAGATATGCGGATAAATATATCATATAAGTGTATCGAATCTAGATGTGCATGGATTCTCTGTACTAGCAAATATATGACGAAATCTTGAATCATAATGGGTTTCAAGCATGCGGGTCAGGGAAGATATTATCCACAGATACCAAAAGCATTATCCGCACCCAAAACAATAATAAACAAGAAACTGTCGCACAATTTGAAATACCCCAAATAGAAATATAGTATAAATGCACTAGGGTGTTACATTATACCCAACTACAAAAGAATTTCGTCTTCGAAATTCCCGGAACAAGAAAAGACGAGAAAACATGAATCTAGAAAAAGAGGTGTGGAAACTTTTGTCGGATCTCGTCTTTACGTTCCTTAGTAGATTCTCCGTGCAAACAATTTCTCCATGAAACAAGTACTAAAGGGATAACTTTGTTCTTGAGGATCTTGTCTCGTCGATCCACAATCGCCATTGGTCGTTCTTCATATGTTAAGTTCTTTACTGTCAGCTCCGAGTGATCTAGAACGTGCGTCTCATCTCGAATATACCCGTGGAGTTGAGATACATGAAACACGCCATGAACACTTGCCAATCGATAAGCTACTTCTCCAACACGCTCGATAATACCGAAAAGTCCCACGAATCGAGGACTAAGCTTGCTTCGACTACCAAATCGAATCACTCCTCTGGTCGATGATATCTTCAGGAATACAAGATCACCAACTGCAAACTTCAGAGGTCTTCGTCCTGTATCGGCTCAACTTTTATATCGATCTTGTACCGCCTTCATATGACTTCGGATCACGTTGACTTTCTCCACTGTTTGCACAATAAGATCCAGTCCCAATAATCTTCTTTCTCCAATATCGTCCCAACAGACGGGTGAGCGACACTTACGATTGTATAAGTATAATGCTTCGAATGGAGCCATCTGTATAGTCGCCTGAAAACTGTTATTATAAGAAAACTTCACTAAGTGCAAATGATCCACCCATGAACCCTTGAAGTCTAACATGCATGCTCTCAACATATCTTCAAGAGTTTGGATCGTCCTTTCTGACTGGCCATCTGTCTGAGGATGATAGGCGGTGTTAAACTTCAATCTAGTCCCCAAACTTTCCTGTAGATTTCTCCAAAAGTGCGATAAAAATCAGGTATCACGATCGAAAACGGTGCTCACAGGTACTCCATGCAATCTTACAATCTCCTGCATGTACCGTTCTGCTAAAGCCTCCGTCAACTGAGCAACTTGAAACGATATAAAATGAGCTGTCTTGGTCAATCGATGAACAATCATCCAAACTGCATTATTGCCTCTTGGACTCCGTGGTAAAGCTGTCACGAAATCCATAGTTATATGTTCCCACTTCCACTGAGGAATCGGAAGTGGTTGCAACAAATCAGCTACCTTTTGATGTTCAACATTGACTTGCTGACACACTAAGCACTTCGATACATAGCGAGCAATCTCCTTTTTCATGCCTTCCCACCAGAAATGTCGTAGATCTCGGTATATCTTTGTGCGTTCCGGATGTACGGAATACACGGAACTATGAGTCTCCTTCATAACTTCTTCACGAACATCCCCTTTAGGCACACATAGACGACTACCATAGCATAACGAACCATCTTCATAAATTAACAAGTCTGTTCGAAGTCCCGCTTCAACTTGTTTCCGAAACTTCTGCAATTTTGGATCGTGCAACTGCGTTGCTTTAATGTTATCGATCAAGAACGACTGTACTTGCAATTGCATTAACTGTTCCGAAGAATTCGGTAGTACGATCTCCAACTCGAATTTCTGAAAATCATATATAATTTCCTTTTGTGCAGTCAATATCCGTATCGCTGGCAACCGACTTAGAGTATCCGGCACTACATTAACTTTTCCCGGATGGTATTTTAAATCAAGATCATAGTCAACCATCAGCTCCAACCTTCTACGCTGACTTATGTTGAGCTCTTTCTGTATGAACACATATTTTAGACTCTTGTGATCGGTAAATACTTCTACTTTTTCGCCTAATAAGTAGTGTCTCCAAATGTTCAAAGCAAAATTCACTACGGCTAGCTCTACATCATGAGTTGGGTAGTTCTTCTCGTGGGTCTTCAATTGTCTTGACGCGTAGGCTATAATCTTCTCATTCTGCATTAGAACACATCCCAAACCTTTCCCAGATGCGTTGCTGTGAATAACCAACCCTCCGGAACCGTCTGGTATTGTCAGAATAGGAGCGGTGGTCAATCTCTACTTCAACGCTTCAAAAGCTGATGCACATTTCTCGGTCCATACGAACGGTACCTCCTTTCACGTTGACTTAATCAATGGTTCAGCTATTCGGGCGAAGTCTCCACAAACCTTCTATAATATCCGGTAAGCCTAAGAAAACTTCTGATCTCCCCTACGTTCTTTGGAATCGGCCAATCACGAACAGCTGCAATCTTTTCAGGGTCAACGACAATTCTATCTCCGGATACAACATGATCCAAGAATCACTTCTTCGAGCCAAAACTCGCACTTGCTTATCTTAGCATATAATCTTTCTTTCCTCGACGTTTGCAGTATGATTCTCAAGTGTTCTGCATGCTCTTCTTTGCTTCTCGAATAGACCAGAATATCATCAATGAACACTACTATGAATTGGTCTAAATACGGTGAAAAGATTCGGTTCATCAAGTCCATAAATATTGCCGGTGCGTTAGTAACTCCAAATGGCATCACTAATTATTCGTAATGCCCATATCGAGTTCGGAACGCTGTCTTGCAAATATCTTATGATTTTACCCGAACTTGATGATATCCGAATCGCAAATCCAACTTCGAGAATGCCCTCGTGCCACTGAGTTGATCGAATAATTCGTCGATGCGAGAGATTGGGATAAAAGGCTCAGTTGTTGTTGTTGTTGAGAGCTTGGGTACTTGTTCTTAATAGTCACTCGGGTTAATTCTCGATAATCGATGCATATTCTTCGTGTGCCATCATTCTTCTTGACTAGAAGAACTGGAGCTCCTCAGGGTGAATTGCTGCTTCGAATCCAACCCCTCTAGCAGTTCGGTAACCTGTTTCTTTATCTCTTCTAGTTCTACCGGTGCTATCGGATAATACACCTTTGAAATCGGTGCTGCTCCAGGAATAAGGTCAATCGCGTACTCCACATCTCATTTTGGTGGTAAACCCGAGATGTCCTCGAACACATCCATAAACTCTCGAACTACTGCTGGCGTTTCCTCCTTGTCTACTTCCATCGACGAAAGAACGGCACTTATCGGCCTCGTCCTAAATTCGACTGGCCCGACAGATCTGCTACCTCCTGAAAATATAAACTCTGGATGTCCGGGAATCTGGAAAATCACTTTTTTTACCCTACAATCGATGTGAGTGTGGAAAGTGCTAAGAAAGTCCATTCCCAAGAAAACATCGTAGCTGCCAGTATCGATCACCAAGAAACCCCGAATAAGTCTCGCCCTCAAATAACAGTCGAACAATCCTTACACTTACTACTAGATAAAATTTTCCCATTCCCAGTGTGTGTCCCAGCAACTAGACATGGCCGCGTGTGGAATCAAGTGTGCACTAATAAACTTGGACGATATAAAGCAATGAGATGCACCTGAATCAAATAATGCCAATGCGAGAAAATTATAAACGAGTAGGATACCTGAAACAACTTCTTCTGAAGCCTTGGCCTTTTCGGCTGTCAAAGTGAAGGCACGTGCTTGATTAGGCCCCTGAGTAACCCGCTTTTGTGGTGCTCTCGGAGCATCACCCTTCAACTGAACTCTTGATGGACAAGCATGCATTCGATGATCAGTAGCTCCGCAAATCAGACACTGCCCAAGCCTCATCCGGCACTCCTTCTGGAAATGACCCGGTCGTTGGCAGTAGTCACAAAATACACTCCTCTGATCGGATTCAACGGGATTCTTCATAGGTATAATGCCTCGCTTGTTCACCGAAATGCCTTTGCGTACAGGAGCTCTGTTTGGTGTAAATGTCGGCTTCCGCGCCACAGCTGCTTGCTGTTGCGTATCCTTCGCTTTTACCGATAAACTCTGCTGCTCTTTGCGTGCCTTGAGAACTTGGGAGAAAGTGGTCAATCCCAGAGATATAATATGTCTTTGAATCTCCACATCCAAGTTACGAATAAACTTCCGTGCTCTATCTGCATCGTTGGCAACCAAAGGCCCCGCAAATCGACTGAACCGAGTCCACTCACTCGCATGCGTATCAACGAATCCGCCATTATGCTTTAGGCTAATAAACTTCTCTTCCGTTTCCTCTCGAACAAATTGCGGAAAGAACTTCTCTAAGAAACTTCGTGAAAACGTTACCCAATTGATCGGTTTGGGCAGAAGGTTCTCCTCTACGAGCCACCACTCGCGAGCGTAATCCACTAATTGGATGCGTACTATATCCACCCTTTTCTCATCTGGAATCTGTGCGGCGACGAGCAGATTCTCTGTATCAACTAGCCACTGCTCCGATGGCAACGGCTCCTCCAATTCTGTAAATGTGGACGGACCAAGCTTTCTGAAGTCCGCCATGGCGCCCTCACGTTGTGTTGGTCCGGGTGCTACTGCAACTACGGACTACTGGACTGTCCGCAGACCCTCCTGAAAAGCCTCGGCCTGCCGCCGATCAAGCTCAGTTTGTCGTTTCTGGTTTTCCAGCATACCACATTTAACTCCAAGCAATGCGGCGTTATCAACACGCCTATGGTATGATCGCAAATCTCTATCCGTCATGATTGTGAAGCCAAGACACGGAAGAGGATTAGCAACGGTATACAGGATTCAATAAACAAAATAGCTATAGATTCAAGACTGGCAAGATAGTAATGTGGCAGGATATGTTCCTAATTCTGGGTTTTCTGGTTAGTGTATTGAGTTCAATACCCAACTACAAAAGAACCAAACCCGACTATTCCTAAATCTTATGGCTCTGATACCAAACAAACCATGTCATGTCCCGTTTCCCAAGATACGTAAACTACGACACGTAACAGAGCCAACCATGCTACCTGTGGTTAGGAATCATCCCTCCACAGTCACATTACGGCTGTCTATAGGATATCAAGAACATAAAAATATATAATCTATCCAGTACATGTCCATTGCCACAGTAAATAAAATCAGGAAAATGCATAAGCGGAAACGAATCAAGCTCCAATAAATAACATCTGAAACATGTTCCAATATGGGCTCACATCAAAGAAAATAAAACCGCGGAAACAAACTAAACTAAACATCTCTAAATACACGTTCAACTCATTGCTCGGTTTGATTGCTAAAGTACTCTTGATCAGCCTGCGATAAAGGTAGAGGAACTGGGCAATGCAAAACCCAGACGTCAGTGCGTCATAATATCAAAATAACAGTGATAACCAGGATATAACGATATAAGTAAACCTGAATATAAATAACACACATATGAAACAGTGAGGTATGCGTATGTATGTGATGTGTGATGTGCAACCTAAAACTGTGTTTCTAAGTTATCTATTCTAAAAGTCTTTGAAATCAATTAATGTAATTCTCATCGTAACCCAACAGTATATATCCCGTTCATTCCCTACAGGACCACGACAGTATTTATTCCGTAACGCCCAGAACCACCGCAAACAAGTAATTATTCCGCAACGCCCGGAAAAACGGAAAACAAGTGATGATTATTCCGTATCGTCCGGAAAAACGGCAAATAAGTGATAATTATTCCGCAATGCCCGGAAAAACGGCAAACAAGCAATTATTCCGTGACGTCCGGAAAAACGGCAAACAAGTAATTATTCTGTAACGTCCGGAAAAACGACAAACAAGTAATAATATCCTCTTGAGTTGCGTTTCAGTTACATTCTTGATTCCCCCATTTTCTCCAGATTTGTGTTCAAATCAGGTATTGCCAATATAGATCTAATGCTAACACAGGATCAAGTATTTACAGTTCTTGTCTATGCAGACAACAAGTCACGTCCGTCAGGACAACACGCCAATATTGTTGGCAAGATCCAAGTAACAAGTCAAGTAGTGTGTCGTGAGCATGCCATGTGATGCATATCAACCAAATAAATATCCAATGTGAAACTGTAACCAATATTGAAACACGGTTAATGCAAGTATGCATATGTTTCTATCTGTAATAACCATTATACGTTCATTACCATATATGATGCAAACTAAATAACATATACTAATGTAATAGTATAATGATATCATGATGTTCCGGCATGCAACTAGATATGCTATTGTCAGTAAATACTAACGGATATCGTAAACCGTAAATCTATAATATTTGCTGCATAATACAATACATGCACTATTTTAATTCATATGGATATCGATATAATAACCTAGCATGTTGCAAATTAAAACTTGTCTGATCGGATCTCACGACGGGATACGGATGCTACGTCCGATGTCGGATAAACGTCACGATGCAACTACACGCGCAGGACTGGACCTGGCTGAACAATGACATGACGTGATGACTAGGCTAGACAACGACGGTGACTGGGTCGTCCTGATCGTCGGCGACGTGTGCGCGGCGAGACGATCAAGAACCGATCAAGAAAGAACATGAAGAAAGTATGGTGTTTGCTGTTGTGTCGGGCTCTCGTTCTGGGGACAGTGGACAGAGGAGAAGGTAACGATGATGAAGGGCTGTCGTCGACGGTAAGGGAGCTGTGTCGGCCGTAGGTTTCTTGGGTTGCTGTTGGGGCTTCTGGGTTTGACGAAGGTGGTGGTGGTGGTGTCGGGGTTGGAGAGGGAGGTGAGGAGGTGACGACGACGAGTCTCCGGTAATGAGTAACGACGAGGTTGGGGTTTGCCGCAGGAGTTCGTCGGGGTTGTCGGGGGTTTGCAGGGTGCAGGGCTCTTGTCGGGAAAGAAGGAGAGGAGGTTGTGATGAGGGTGATGATGAGGTGAGGTGATCGGCGGTGAGGGAGGAGCGTCGGGGTTCTTAGGTTGGTATCATTGGGTGGTTGTGGGTTCTCGGGATGGAGAGAAGAGAAGAGGCGGTGAAGGTGGTGATAAGGGTGGTGAGATAATGAGGGTGGTGGTGACAACGAGGGAAGGTCGGCGACGATGGCGAAATGAGGGCTAGGGTTGGGTTCTGTTTCGTCGTCGCGAAAGGAAAGGAGAGGTAATAATAATTATTAGGTTAATATAAAATATATATATATGAGAGAGACGGCGGGTAGAGAGAGAATAGAATATAGGATAATAAATATAGTTATATATATATATATATATTATTAACTGTTAGTATAGGATTTAAGTTTTTAAAATATTATAATATATTTTCTTGGATTATACAACTAATATCAAGATACTTCGAAAAAAATCCGGGTCTTTTCTAAAAATCTAGTTTTAAAATATAGAGAATATACGTACAAGCTAAAACCATAATGCGATGTCCGGTTAATAAAAATGCATATCTCAAAGTATGGATCTACGTAAATACACATAGCGATCCAAACGAGTCTGTTTTATCAATCTGGACATGAACACGATATATGGATGCAAACATATGATATGTGGTATGATAACATGCCATGCTAGATATCAAAATATATTATCTGGCTATTATTTGTATTATTTAAAAGATATGCGGATAAATATATCATATAAGTGTATCGAATCTAGATGTGCACGGATCCTCTGTACTAGCAAATATATGACGAAATTTTGAACCATAATGGGTTTCAAGCATGCGGGTCGGGTCAGATATTAACCACATATACCAAAAGCATTATCCGCACCCAAAACAATAATAAACAAGAAACCGTCGCAAGATTTGAAATACCCCAAATAGAAATATAGTATAAATGCACTAGGGTGTAACACCAATTCCATTTGGATGGAAAAAGGCTTCGATGATGATGTGGCCATTACTTTAGTTACTGGAGCGGACAAATCTAAAAGTAGGGCAACATATGAATTTGGCTAAAGCATGATAAAAATATGTCTAGCTCCCTAGGTCCTAAAAGCAATAGGGTTTAGTTCCTGAGCAAAAAATACTTGTCAAAAAATTCCCAAAGCCCATAGATTCATTTGATTTTAGTCGTACATTAACAAACATGTTTTAGTCCTTTAAGATAAAGAACTACATGTACATTTTAAAGTACTATACTCATCTTATGAAGCAGTACATTTATTATATAAAGTACCACATTTGCAATGAAACAGATTAAATGCAGTAGATGTAGTAGTTTTACTGATAGATGAACAGTTTCAGGTCAAATATAATATCTTAACATAATTAGTAATTTCAACATAAATGCAATATTTTATAAATTAAATGTAGTACTTTGTACGATAAATATAGTACTTTAAAAAGTAAACGTATTTTCTCTCGAAGGTCATTATTGCCGTATCATGTTTGTTAATGTGCTACAAGGACATAAATAGAGGAATTTATGGGTTTAGGGAGTTTTTGACAAGTATTTTTTCCAAAGGACTAAACCTTGCTGCTTTTAAAACTCAGGGACAAACAAACTCATTTTCCCAAAAAATTATTGGAATCGTGTTATAAGGAACTTATAGATCAACGTAACTAAGGCCATGTTTGGATACCCATATTCCAATGGAAAAAAAATCTTAGATTCCTTTTTTCCATTTGACTAGATCAATCTAAGAAATTAGTTGTTTGGGCAATTTTTTAAAGAAGAATTCCAATGAAAAAAGACCCATAAATATCCCTAATCCATTGGATTCTAAAAATTGGTAAATACCCAATTTTTATAATCCAAAAATCTCTTATGAAATGACATTACATCAATCTCTCTTTTTCTTTCTCTCTCTTACTTTAATACCATCATTATCCCAACCATTCAAACATGAATTATGTTACTAAAATCTATTGGAATTTTACTTTTGGAATGCATATGCATTCCAAAATATTTTAATCCTAAAATCGATCCTATGGACTTTGACCCTATCTATCCAAACATGGCCTAAAGGGAGATAGAAATACTTGTTCTGGTTTTCTATATTTCTATCCTTATCATGGCCTGTATTTTAACTTTGGAATAAAAGCTATCTAGCAAAATAGATGTTTGATTTTGGTATAAAAGAATGACGAATATAGATTACATATAGACTCGACAGCTAGATACGAACCAGAACATACATGGTAGCATAAATAAGAGCCGACCTGACCAATCGATAATGCATACATATGCTTTATAGGAAACTAAAGAGAGCATATTGCTCAAATTTCATCCTGATTTTTCTCTTTTTGTCCCATTACCAAACATGGGACAAGTGCCTTTCACTATCATTCCCTTTAAAGCCAAATGCACCATGTTTACCTATAAAAGTCACTGTAATTATTAAGATTTACTGTAATTATTAAGATTTATAATATCATGTAATTACTGGAAAAAAATCATATGGGAACCTATCTATAAAACTTTTTATAGGAAGGAGGATCTACCGTACACGTGGCAGATTGGGTGTGAATTTACGTACACGTGGCAGATTGGGTGTGAATCTTAAAAATAAAGAAGCGCGCTATTGTTTTGTACGGTAGATCTACACCCAATCTGCCACGTGTACGGTAGATCCTTCTCCCTATAAAAAGTTTTATAGATAGGTTCCCATATGATTTTTTTCCTTACACTTTCTTGTGGACTTTGTTTCGAAGAATGTCTGGAACATGTTGCTTGGGTGCATTTGTGCAGGTTATGGGGAACATTTCTAGCAGATGTTGTAATTCAAATGCTTGGCACTGATTATGCTCGGGTTCTTCGAGCAATCTATGCTTTTGCTCAGGTCAGTTTCTATAGTTTACATTTATCCTATTGTTTGATAAACTAATACTTAAAGTTATATACTTGTCAAAAATATATGTCTGAACTCTACAGATCCGCCTCACAAGAACCTACGGTTGGACATCTAGCAAGAATTGATCTATCATTAAAATTTACTAGTATTTACATTTATCTCATAGCTCGAAATAGTAGAAAATCGAATATATTCCTTTTGTATTCTTTATGAAGTCATGTTTAATTTAATTTAATTTAATTTTCTTCCGCTGTTACTTCATGAGTTTTTGTAACTTTCTGCAACTTGGTATTACTTGATACCAATTATCAACATACAAAAGTTATGTCTCCCTCTCATGAGGGTGGGATTTCGAGTGGCTGGGCTCGAGATCGATAGGGTTTTGGAGTGCATGTTCTCGCCACAAACAAATTGCTCTGAGAACTGAAGTGATATTCATGACATTGAAAAATTTCTACATACAGGACCTGAAAGTGACTGCACCCTTTGTTGTTCAATCTCTGAAGGTAGACGATACAAACCCATTTTTCCAATTATAGCTCTTGAAACTGATGCATCCTTCGTTTTGTTCTTCCTCTTTATACCGCGTCTTCCTTCCCTACCCTATGTTTTATTCTACATTGTCAATTGTTGTTCAATCTCCTTGGTCCTAACGTAGACGTTGGAATGATCAGAAGAAAAAAATTAAGTTGCAGGCTTATGGGTTTTAATGAATTTTTTTGTGGATTGTGTTGGGTTATGGGTTTGTAGAGATTTAACCGGGATTTAAGATATTAATGCAGCCTACCCAAAAGCAATGGCAACTTGATAGTTTTTCCATTATAATGAAAATGCAAGTATAATAAATAAACTTATCCATCTAGAAGAAGCGGAAGTGTTTCAGTTTACGAACATTTTCGTGACTTCAATGACATAGCTCGCTTCTTCAGCGAACTCATATAGAATTGGTTGTGCTTAGCAATCCGAATTCACTTGCTGCTATGTCCTTTCCTTTTGATAACTTAAGTCAAGTTGGGCCACCAAACCCTGCAAGTGATGGGAAGGACAGGGAAAGCATGTGCATTGTCGCCTCGCACGTTCCTTTTGTTCGGCGCTTATATGTTTCTTGACGTAGTTTGAATCTAACACAAAAGCTTTCATATTAATAAGAGCCAAAGGCACTGTGGTGATAGTATCATATATGACTGGGAGCACATAAGCCTGACATAAATATATCTGTAGCTTCAAATATTTATATCAAGCCAGTACAAGTAGTTTTCGTTATTTCCTTTATTATACGATTAGTTACTGAAAATATAGCATTGATTGATCTTAATCAAGTTCGGTGTTCATTCAGGATAGGCTTCAATGATTGAAGAGAAAGCTTGAATATCTGTAATTGTGTAACTAGGGGAGCCTCCCAAGTTCAAAATCTTTTTCCACTCTTCTCCGTTCTTTCTCTCCCAGTAGTACATGTAAGCATAACAATATCAAATAATATTTTGGAGTCTCCAAGAGTTCCTTCATCTGAAAGAACAACATCAACAATTATCAACTTTCCACCTTCCTTCGGAATTGCTTTGTGACAATTTTGGAAAATCCTCATGCAATCGTCATCGTCAAAGCATTGCAATATCCACTGCTGCGTAAAAGAAAAAAAATAATTTCAATTCAAAAGTTAGTTTAATTTACCAAAACAGATGGTTTACCCGACTTTGTCCAAACCCTCTCTAGTTAAAAGCCAATCACTAAACCTCTACCTTACGTTTTATTCAATTATTCAATTGTTTGCTATTTTTTTGTCTGCACATATTAATGCACAAGTTATGCAAACTAGTCTTCATCCATAGATGACTATCATTAGAGGATGGAGAGAACATGTTCCTTGTGAATTCACCTCTTAAATTGTATAAAGAGCACACAGGATAAGCGAACTAAAGAAACATGCTTTATTTAAAGAATATAAAATAAGTCAGCAGGTACAATAAATTCATCAAGGTACGTGGCATCGACCATCAGCCGACTTGATCTAAAGATCTTACGCGAACGCAGGACTAGGCATCTGAATCGACAGGAGCCTTAAACCGAGCTAGGGTATTTCGGCTTAAATTATTCTCTGTGTTCTTGCTAGTTCAGACACAGGATTGGAATACTGGATCGCTCGACTGAATGCAGGTTTGGACTTTTAGGTTACCCAGCCTGACATTCCTAGACCGAGCGAGACCAATTATCTCGTCTTGATCGAGATCGGGTAAACTCATCCAAGTACTAGCGCAGGGTTGGTCATATAGATCGTTTGTATAAGTGACCTTAAACCGAATCCGATCGGCACGTGTCATTGAAGAGTTGCGTGTGCCGATGGTGAGACAAGGATCCTCACGTCGCCTTGTTTGTTAATTGTATTGATCTTAGAGTGCAATAGAGGCATACTTATTTAAGGAGGGCTGTACTTCTTGATCTCAACAAGCTCTTGATGGATGCTGATGTTGATCGCTAGAGCCCTAAGTTATCATGAACTGAGCGGATGTAAGAGCCCAAAGATAAAAACTAAATTGTAGTTGAATTGAGATTGGATTTGATCCTTTGTTTTGGAATCCAGCTTCTATAGGGTTTGAAGTCGGTTGAGCAACTGTTAAGAACCTTCGATTTTTTGCCAATCAGTATTAAGTATTAATTACACGCTTCACGCAAATATTGATTTCTTTCCTTTTGGGATCTTAACAGTATATATACGAATATATAACCTAATCTTAAATGGGACGGCAAAAACTTCAAATTCGGCCTGTGTTTCATGGGCCAAATTAATTTTTACACAACCATCTGTTATACAAAACCCTTTTGAAGTTGATCTTTACATTAAATGACTCATCTAATCCTTTCAATCATTAAATTCAGCCAGCTCTCTTCTTGTTCTTCTCTCTATCAATTCTTATTCTTCTCTCTATCAAATCAAATCGGAAATCTATATACCCGAATTTTGACCCAAATAAATACCTTCCTTCCCCCTTCCCCTCCTTTTTCATGCGACCACACAATTGTCTGTAAAGTATAAAAAGAGAATGTTGCCGGTAGGAGGGTGAGTGGGTTGGCGAGGAGTTTCAACTAGAGAGGGGTTTCAGCAAGTTCAGTTCAACAGCATGGTAGTTTTGGTGAGATAAAACCTAAAAATAACCAACATTATATAACTTGATCGCACGTAGAAGAGCTTGAATACGATTGGCCTCGGATTCTCAACACATGAGGGCGCCTCTTGTTGACCGATCGTTAATGCTGCTAGACTCGGCTGACTGAGAACTGCACATGCTTTAAACAAAATATAGACCAAGTTACCTTCATGAAGATGTCTTGAAACATGTCTCCCCGAACATGCCGTCGTGGATATGAGGAAATATCTCAACAATCTTTTTATGAGCGCCCCCCTTAGCTTCTCCAACATCCACAATCCTTAGCAACCCTGCAAATCCGTCCTTATAAGCATCCATGACCGCATCAAGTGTAACATCACTCGTCGCCTTATTAAACACATCACCGGATTCATTGTTTTCTCTCGTCAATGCATACAATCCCATCCTGTGTGCCAAAGCGAACACATTACCATTGTTTCGAATGCACTCACTTAGGAACGACCCGCCAGAGCGGCCCACAAGCTTGTTTTGGAGAATGACCATTTGTGCGAGGCTATTTTCAGCAGTGTCCGCTTTTGCTTGCCATTTGGAGCACGGTGTTGACCCGTATAGGGTTTCACCTGTGCTTGGACCATCCTTTTGCTAAGAAAGTCCTTTCGAGCAAGGAATCTAAGAATCCGGTAAAGGGCGGCGGGTATATTTGAAGGTGGGAGAGTGGAGATGGAATTTGCGATTTCGGTTAAGGATAGGGGTCTGTTTTCTTGTTGAGCATCAAGATTTTTGGCGATGCGGAGGTCGACGGCGCAACCTAGTACTAAGGTGTCTAAGTACGCATACATAGCTTGCCATATCTTAGCTTGGCCTTCAAATATTGGCATTTCCTCCATGGATGCTTATATTTTAAACCTCTTGTTGACTTTCTGATGATAATCCCTTCAAAATATTGATCTATTATTTATATACACAAACTTGTGGTGGCGTTGCGCTAGCTGGATTCTAGATGAGAAATTGATGGTTGATAGTGCCATTGATTTAGATATTTTGTTAGATAGTTTTACACTATGAAGTAATTAACATTCACTGTACCTACCTAACCCTATGGATTAATTTTTTTGAAGATAACCCACGAAGCTTTCTCACAGTAAGTGATGCATGAACGAAAGAAGGGCTTTTCATGTAATTTAGAATTAATTCACACTGAAAGCAAGCCACACTAGCTACTACCCATTTTCATTAGCACTGCATGTTTTGATTTCCCTCAATTTTAATTCCAAGGCACTAACCGTGTGATCAAAATTTTATCTATTTTTTAAGCAAACATGCATATATACTGTACTTGGTACCATAGGCGAGCTCGAGTACAACCGGAAAAATAGATAGATTGGGGCCATGGAAAAGGCTCCCGTTAACGTCGTGGTCGCAAAGAAGAGAAAAAGAGGAGAGAAGGTTTTCCGGTTCGAGAACTTTTGTGAGCCAGGGCAGCCGGTTCTGTTCTCGGATGCCTTTCAAGATAACATCAAAGCTCTTCTTTGTTTTGGGTACAAAGAAGATGTTGTGGGTGAAGCGATGCAGTGTTGGTCGTTTCAACTCGAGCTCCATCACTATCCGTGTACTGTTTTGAGACTGTTTGTGGCGGAAGAGGTCGTTGGAATGTCGCGGTATCGCCAGTGCCATTATTGTCGTTGTGTTGGTAATGTTTTTATATTATTTTCTTCTTTCTTTTTTTTCCCCTTTTAGCTTGAAACTTATCTTGCGCTTCAGTCAGCCTATGCACTTATTCTTTAAAGGCAGAAGTGTTTTTATAAAAAAAATAAATGGTAATTCAGTTGCAAAAGTACCTAAAATGACGCATGTTATGGAAACTATTTTAAATTAAAACTATCAAATATTTAGGAATTTCCATAGAGCAACATGTAGTAGAAATCACTATTTAATTAAATGCACTTTATTTACTAAAATTATATTACAAAATTGTTCCAATACTTTTTCACTAAAAAGCCAGCACCACTATTAGTTTACCGAAGAACTTACCAAATCAAACTATAATTCATTGCAAAGACAGGTAAGAAAACCTCCTTCACAGCTCTAATCTTAGTGGAATGTCCCCTAAAGTTATGGTAGAAGCATGTGGCTATTTCACTAATTTTGCTTAGTTATTTTTTTTCTAAATTTAAAATTCTTTTAAAGGTTTTATATATTCATCTTATTTTTTTCTCGAATCTGTCATATGTGAAAATCCTTAGCTCTAAATGAAAAGAAAACGAAAAAAATAAAAGATAAAGAAAGAAAGTGAGATGTCACGTGAAGAAGAGCAATATGGTAATAAAATTAAGTTTAGATGTCACCTGAATGTCTTGGGAGTGAACATTAATTCTAGGGGTTTATTTTGACAGAAATGCACCCTCCAAAGTTATCTATTTACAAAAAAACCTCCAATTTAATGAGTTACAAAAAGGCCCCTCCCAAATTCTTTTAAGTTCCACAAAAAAGTCCTCATTACGTTTTCATCCATCAATTTTATGTTTTCTATTTTTAAATCCTTAAAAGAATTAATCACTAAAGTTTAATTCATTAAATCCTAAACTCAATTAACAAATTTTAATCCCTACCAAAACCTAACCCTAATGGCCTTCCTCTCTCTTATATCGACTTCGCCTTCGCCGCCGCTACCGCCACCTCGACCTCCATCCTCCTTGCCCCCCCCCCCCCCCCCGCCCCCATGCCTTCCCTCCATCTTTCTTGATCAGCATTTTCATCATCCACAATCTTTCCTTCCTTCTTGCTCACCATCACCACCACCTTCTTCTTCATCCTCCATCTTTTTCCCCCGTCCTCCATCCTTCTTTATCGTCATTTTCATCATCTCACACCCCTCTTCTCCCCCTCCATTATCATCTTCACCATCGCCATCATCTTCTTTATTATCCTCCACCCCTCCTCTGATCACCACCACCACCATCAGCATCTTCTTTTTCTTCTTCTTTCCCGACCTCCGTCCGACCCTTCTTCCTTGACCTCCTCTTTTCTTTTCCGACCTCTGCTTGACTTCCTACGTCTTACTCCGACATCCCCATCCTTCGCCTCCTTTTTTCCGTCCCCCTCCTCCGCCATCCCCTCCTCTTCCTCTTCCTTCCCGCCGTCCCGACCTTCTTCCTCAACTCTTACCGTTTCTCCATGGCCCTTCATCTCCATCTCTCCTTCGCTGCCGCTCCCCCTCTCTCCCTCAAGTCCTTTCACCTCCTCCGCGACGACCTCTTCTCCTCTCATACGTCGTCCATAAATCCTATACTTAACTCCCACGAGTTTTCCGACCCCATCTCGTTGCCGGTAACTCCTATCCTCAATACTTTATTATTTTTATTGATTTAAATACTTTAATTAAAAATTAAACTATTTTAAAATAAAAAATAAACAAAAACGGTTAAAAGTTAACAGAGTTAGCATAACATTCGAAGAATATTCTCTTTTTCGATGGCTGGATGGCTTTTTTGTTGAATTTAAAAGAGTCAGGTTTTTTTTGTAGGTTTTTTTTGTAAATAGCTAATTATGGTGTGTCGGGGTTGTAAAAAAACCCTTAATTCTAATATTCACAAAGAATATATAGCATACTTTGCACATTGTAAATAAAAATAAACCCTTTTATTTATTTAATCATTTTTAACTTGTGGATCCATGCACTCTATAAAAATGAATTATACACAATTATACACAAAAATGAATTATATACTAGAGATCCTTCATTCAAATCAATTCCTTAGCAAATCCCCGCCCTTTAACATTTTCATTTCTTCTAAAAATGTTCACAAGACTCTTTCTAAACCAAAACCTTGATAACTCGCGTTGCAAACGCGGACTTAGCCTTTGATCTCCGATGCAAAGACTCGTTATTCACCACCTTGTTTAAACGCAAAGTTTTTAATTGCGAAATAAATTACATTACATGATTCTTCCGTTCATTTCTTATTTTTCTTACAACTATCTTTACCACAAAAAAACGAGAACGATTATAGATAATTAAAACTAATATAACACGAAGATATAAAAGATTTGATTTGATTTGTAAAGTTAATCGTTAGTTTTCCAAAAATTATGAGAATTTTTCATACTGCATGTAGTTTGAGAATCAATTGACCATAAGATTTAATTTTTAAACACTCCACTCCTTTTTTGGAGTAAATTATTACTATTATGTTGCACGTCTGATGCACGTTTATATATTTTGACATTATAAAACCTAGCATTTTTGCATATGCGATGCACGTTTTATTAATAAAATGTGTAATACTTATATATAAATTTGAATGGACTATATAGTTTTATCCTATTTAGAGTCCAGATTTTTTTTTGAGCCTATGGATAAATATAAAATGGGGGGTTTTTGGTTTAAAATTATTTTGAATGTTAATAAGTAAAGAAAATAATCATTTTAATAGCTTGGATCAAGGGTATCCTAGAAGATAGTAGAAGTTGAAACTGATAAGATTAAAATAACTTCTAGAAAGTTCTTTTTTGTTTTAAATAACTAATTTCTAGAAAAAAAAATTTGTCTCAAGTTTTACAGAATGTAGAGTGAATTTGAAATTTAAATTAATAAAACACTTAATTATTTTTGTCTTTTTTTTTGATAATTTGAAGGCTCTAAGATTTTAGAAATTTTCTCCGTGTCTCTTTATTTTTCAAAAAATGGAGAAGATGGACTCTAATTAATGTCATTTGCATTATAGATTACTAGAATTTATGCAAGTGTTAATTTAAAAATTTTAAGAAGAGATGTGAGAGAGAAATGTGGAGGTTTCTAGAGTCGTATTTATTTTTTTAAAAATTGGGAGAGGGCCCTCTAACCAATCCCTATTTGCATTTTATATATACTAAAATTTATGCACGTGCGTTGTACGTGTTAGTTTAAAAAATTTAAGAAAAAAGGAGAGAGAGAAATGTGGAGGGTTTTAAAGTCTTATTTATTTTTTAAGAGTGCTCTAACCAACCCCTACTTGCATTATATATATAGATATATAGATATATTGGGAGAGATGATATGGAAGGTTCTAGATAAACAATTAATTTTTTTTAGAGAGAGAGAGATGACATGGAGGGCTTAAGAGGTGAGAGAGATGATGTGAAAGGCTTGAGAGGTGAGAATTTTTTCTCATTCTCTCTTTCTAGAAAAAAAGGAGAATGGTCGACTTTTAACCAAGGGTATTTGCATTTTATATACTAGAATTTATGCACGTGCGTTGCACGTGTTAGTTTAAAAAAAATTTAAGAAGGCAGGAGAGGGTAAGAGAGATGCGGAAGGTTCTAGAGTTTTATTTATCTATTTTTAAAAAAAAGGATTGATGATGTAGAGAGTTCTAGTTAAACAATTAATTGTTTTATTGGAGGAGAGAGAGAGAGTGGGATGATGTGGATGGCTTAAGAGGTGAGCGAGATGATGTAGAGCGCTTGAGAGGTGATGGTTTTTCTCAATTTTTTTTTGTAGAAAAAAGGAGAAGGGTGGACCTTTAATCAAGGGTATTTGCATTACACACACACACTAGAATTTATGCACGTGCCTTGTATGTGTTTAAAAAAACTGAGAAGGGAAGAGAGAAATGTGGAGGGTTATGGAGTCTTATTTATTTATTTTAAAAAAAAGGAGCGGGATGAGATGGAGGGCTTGAGAGGTAAGGATTTTTCTCATTTTTTCTATTTCTGTAGAAAAAAAAGGACGGACCTCTAATCAAGAGTATTTGCATTATATATAGAGATATATTTATATATTTTGAGAGAGATGATATGGAGGGTTCTAGATAAACAATTAATTGTTTTTTGGAAGGGAAGAGAGATGATGTGGAGGGCTTAGGAGCTGAGAGAGATGATGTGAAGGGTTTGAGAGCTGAGAATTTTTCTCCTTTTTTTTTCTTTCTTTTTTTCAAGAAAAAAGGATAAGGGTGGACCTCTAATCAAGACCATTTGTGTGTGTGTGTGTGTGTTTTGTGAGAGATGATATGGAAGATTCGAGAGATGATGTGGAGGGCTTAAGAGGTGAGAGAGATGATGTGGAGGGCTTGAGAGGTGAGGATTTTTCTCATTTTCAATTTTTCTAGAAAAAATTAGAAGGGTGGATCTCTAACCAAGGGTATTTGCATATATATAACAATTAATTATTTTTTAGAAGAGAGAGAGAGAGAGAGAGAGAGTGTGTATTGGGAGAGATGATATGGAAGGTTCAAGGTAAACAATTAATTGTTTTTTAGGAGAGAGAGATGACGTGGAGAGCTCGGGAGGTGAGAGAGATGGTGTGGATGGCTTGAAAGGTGATGATTTTTCTCATTTTTTTCTAGAAAAAATGAGAAGGGTGGACCTCTAACCAAGGGTATTTGCATTATATGTGAAGATTTAAAAAGATTTTTAGAGAGTTAGTTGCAGAGATGGGAACGTAGAAATGAGAAGAGTTACATAGATGATGGAAACCTAAAATCCTTTAGTTGTGGGGAGTCTGTTATGGGAGAATAGCAACAACAACTTCAAAATTTTCATATTTTATTTTTTTATTTCAAGTTTAATATTAATCAAAATTATCAATTTTTGACACATCAGCATTGCTGGCATAGCAGAAAATTAGAGAGGATTTTTTTGCACGTGTTTCATACACCCTTCCTTTGGTATTAATACAGCAATGACAAGAAATTTACCCTATATGATATTAAAGTGGTTGCAGGGGATTTTTTCCCACTATATGATATTAAAGTGGAAACATTAAGGTATCAACAAGCAATTTACCCAAGTTCCTCTTTCCTTATTAAAATGTGCTTTGGTCTATATATCCCTTGAATCCTTTCATACATGTATATAGGAATTAATGGGCCTGAGAATTTCTCAGTCCCTCGGAAGTACTGTCAGGGCCTGGTGGGGCCTCAGGGCCATTATATCTCATGTATTGAAATACGGTCTATCATGTTTAATGCATAATTAAGAAAAATATTTAAAACTTTAAATTTAAAAAAAATCTAAAATAGGCGATTTTGAGCTATTTGTTTTCCTAGGTTGGGGGCACCACATGATATGCAACAAGAGATACCACTTTGTGCTACCATTCAAAGGAACAAAACCAGAGATGGAAACTCTGGGCTCTGGGCTTAGTGGAAATGGCACAAAGAAAGAAGCAAAGGGCTCAAATCCAATGGGATCACAAGGCCTCTACCTAATGCATGGAGTGATGCATTGCAATGGCTATGGCCATTTGATTACCATCAATGGCATCGATGGAGGTTCTGAGTTCATCTCAGGCCATCAAATCTTAGACTTCTGGGATAAAATTTGCACTGCATTGCAAGTGAGGTAAGCCATCTATTATATTCATAATTGAATATTGTTATATCAATTCTACAAAAGCCAATAATTGTAAATATCATGCACCCCAAAAACCAAATCCTTTAAAAAGCTAAAATTTGATTTTAAACCCAACTCTTTCCTTTTCTTTCTTTCTATCTTTCTTTCTTTCGTCTTTTTTTTTAAAAAACAAAATTTCTAACATGTTTGAATTGCTAGAAAAGCAAGCATAACCGATGCAGCAAAGAAATGGAGCATGGAACTCAGGCTCATCCATGGACTTGCCTACAACCAACCCTGGTTCTCAAACTGGGGCTACATTCTCGCCAATGGCTCCTACGGCGCCACCCCGCAAAATTACCGAAACGCCCTCAGCTCCTTACAGTCCCTCCCTCTCTTTCTCCTCATCCCAAACCTCACCCTCCTCATCTCCAAGTACCAAACCCTCTGCAACCACAACCTCGTCACGATCTCCCATCTCTTCCACTTCATGCTCGAACTACACCGCCGCCTCCCTCAGAACTCCCCGACCGAGTTCAACTTCAACGGAATCGTTACTGAGCCGACGTGCCGCTGGTCCAGGAAACGGATCGAAATGGCCGCGCAGGTCATCGTAGGCGCTTTGAAGAATTTCAAGTCGCGTTGGGTGACCAGACAAGATGTCAGAGACGCCGCGAGATCTTATATCGGCGACACGGGCCTGTTAGACTACGTGCTTAAGTCGCTCGGGAACCACATTGTCGGGAACCACATTGTTCGTCGGATGGTGAACCCGATAACGAAAGTTTTAGAATACTCGTTGCAGGACATTTCTTGTTCGGTCCGGTTGCAGATCGGTAAAGTTCAGGTGATGAAAGACTTGTTGTATCTGTATAAGCACTTGTTGAATGCCGAGAGCGTGATGGTCGTTGATGCGATTAGAGTAATTCTTGATGCGAAACATCTTGTGAAAGAATATCCGTGTTGCCGAGTGCCTACGCCAGATACGATGATGTGCACCGTTCGTGTCTCAAGCAGAGAATTGGTGCCATATGAAATGGTCGTGATTCAAAACAATGCCACGATCGGAGATTTAAAGAGAGAAGTGGAGAAAAAGTTTAAGGAATTGTATTTGGGATTGAGGAGTTTTGTCGCGGATTCGATCGAGGGTGTTAGCGCTAAAGATAGTGACTCTGGCGTCGGAGTACTCGTTGAGAGTACTAATGATACAGTTGTGGTTGTCGAAGGAAAAGTTGAGTTTAGTGACGACGAGGAGATTTACGAAGGTGGTGGTAGAGTTGTTGATTGCCATTGCGGGGCGAAGGAAGAGGACGGCGAAAACATCGTATGTTGTGATATTTGCGAGATTTGGCAGCACACAAGGTGCGCGGGGATTAGTGTTGATGAAGATTATGAAGGCCCTCGCTTGTTTCTTTGTAGCCGTTGTGAGAGCAACATTGTTGAGCTGCAGTGCTAGATTGAGGTTTGATTCATGAGAACTCAAAAGTAAAGTTGTACCAAGGTTTTTAAAAAAAAAATAAGTTAAAACTCATCCAAAATGGATGAAGGGTTATAAGTTGTTGAGTTTGGAGAAATTTGAAGTATAGAGGAAGTGTACATGTATGCTGCCAACTTTAATTTATGGGATCACTATTATAAGGAGTTTGTTTGCTTATATATTTGAAGTGATGAGAATGATTTCTTTCACTTTTGAGAGTTTGTGGCCAATTTATAACCAATTCTAACTTTAACACATTTCAAGTTGAAAGGGGAAAAAAAAGAGTCTCTCAAGAAATACAGAAAAACAGAGAAGATGAGACACTACATGACATAAATACATAATAAATACTACAAAATAATATGATTTCGAATTTTATTTAAAACATAGTGTTTTTTTTTATTTTGACTTGTTTTTTAAACTTGGTAAAAACAAATTTCAATAATAACTTAAAATTCAACGAATAGCTCGCTGGGTTATGCCCAACATTCCCTAAATTTCAATACATTAGAGTTATATCTGCCATCCTTTCTAATAGGTGATGAGGCTTGGTACATGGAATGGAAAATTACCGGGAATTCTCGTATTCCCGGAAATAGGATGACCGGACATCCAATTCCAAGAAATCTTGTATTAACGTACTTGATATACTTTAATCATTCCCGGTAATATATATATGTACAACCGTCGACCAACGGTGAGACCGAATGAGGGCCGGTAGATGGTGGCCAGGCCGGTGACAAATGACCGATCGGCGATTGAGCCAGCCGGCAGACGATTGGCGAGGAACTACGGTCGGCCGGCGGCGGGCCGGACGATAAATGATTGGCGATGACTGGCGGCTGGCCAACGGTGAATGGCCGATCGGCGACGGGCCGGCCGATGGACGAGATTGATCCTCTTTTGAAAAGTGTTTTGTAAAAGTAAAGTAACCGTAATCAATAACGGTGTCGCTCGTAGCTAGCCGAAATGAGTACGGGTTGTCCTCAGGAAAATGTTGAATCTTTATCTTTGTTTTAGACGAATTGATTGAAATATGGATGGTTTGTTCTGGATCTATTTGAAACGGATGTAGATTTTATAAATAAGAGTCTTGTAGGATTCATATGACTTAGTAGTAATGGATGACTAATTAAAAATGACTCCTTTTATCTTTAAATAAATTTAAAACTAGATCGACAGTGATGAATGTGGATTAAGGTTCTTTTGGAAGAAATTAGGGTTTCCCCACTCCTAACCCTTGTCCTTCCATTGATCTCTATTCATGTCTAGCGCCTAACAAAACAAGTGTTAATCTAATCTCAAATCGTAATCGGGACTATCAATAAATTGGTAGCGCGCCCGATAAGGATGTTAACATTTATTTTGCTAAAGTTTATAAACTTTAGAATGTATAAAAGGAAGCGTAAAATTACTCACGCATGTTTTGAGAAGAAAAAGAAAGGATAGAGAAGAAGATCATAATGTATATACAGAAAGTAATGCAGAAAGTAAAATGGAAAGAACTAAATAAAAAATCTACCTTTATTAATCAACTTTAACATGTACAAATCCTTTGAAATTAAAATACAAAGAACTCTCGTGTTACTCTCGATTTTTATCTCGTAGGAAGTAGATATTCAGTCGATTGATCACGTCAATTTATCACGTCGATTCGTAGACCTGTCTTGGATCTCTTGATCTTGTCAGTGATTTTGGTGATATAAAAGGTGATTCTTCCCAAGTATAGCTCTCGGTTTTTTAAATAGCCCTAGAAATAGAAACCCTAGATCCTATGTATTAGGATTTGTTGTTATGACCACCCCCCAAAAATCCCAAATCCAACGGCTACAAGGAGGCCGCAGATCCGCTGCGAATATGGGTATTTGGCCGCGGATGGGCGGCACTTTGGTGGAATCTTGCTTTGAAAATTCTGGTACTGCCTCATGTTGACACGTGAAGATTGCTGTGATGTCTGGATTCTTTATATCTTCCTCTGAGTCTCTGCCGTTTTATGATTTACAATTTGATTAAACTTTATCGGCAGATTTTATTCCCGACATCTCGGATATCTCGATCTCCAGACCCGAGCTAAATCTGCACAATATCTCAATTCATAGTATTAGTAGTATTTGTTATATTTGAGATATTATCCTAATCATTTTATATATGATACAATATTTAAGAATATTGATTAGAGATATTTGATATGATATGCATATTTCAATTATCAAAATATCATAAAAATATTATATGCATATATTTTTCTTCATAATGTTAATTATAATATATAAACATATGATAGAGAGTATTTTGCAGATAAACCCATATATGTTCCATAATTACAATAAACACATTTAAGTACTTAACAAAAGTAGGGAAAATATTCCATCAAATGTGCAATATTTTCGACTGAACAAATACCCCCAAACTTAATTTTGATCGTCCCGAGCATACTAGTTATTCAACAGAGGGAGAAAAAAGGAAAAGAAAAACCCAGCATATTTTCGTAGGCAACACGATTGCACTTAGCACGTGAAACAAACCTTTAAATCTCTAGGTGTCCCTAGTAAGAGGAGTGTTGTCTTCTGAGGGTTTTCAGCGGATTACACCCATAAAATCCCATAATAAAAGAAGGACGATGAAAATTACATACAAAGATAAAGAACATATAAAAAAAGAACTTTAAAAGAAGCGTTCCAAACTATACCAGCTTATTAGTTGCCATGAGCCATATCTTAATGGTCGTGAAAAGATGTCAGTAATCACATCATCCCTCAATAAAATATCGCTTTTAGTCTTTCTCCCTACCTTTCTTCCATACATTGATCATATACCCTTACGTGTATAAAAGACATCCCTACACTTAGAGAATTCAATTCAAGCTATCATACTCTTGTCCATCTTCCTTAGTACTTTTTAGTCGGTGAATATTTTGTTGGGTTCTCTAGCACGACAGCAAGGTTTCGGGAGGCATCATCCATGCCGTTTTCAAAAATTTACCATGCTAAATAACCCAAACCCTAGAATCTTAACTAGAGAATTAGACGATACAAGAGTGTAAACAACTTTACATCAAGAGAACAAGGACTACAACCTTTGTAGACCGGTCCTTCACTTCACTTGCTCCGTGTAGTAGTCCCGCGATTCTACTAGGCTCCTCTTGAGGCTTTGAACGAGCTTCCTCCGATGACCTTCGTGCCGAAGATGATCCACGCGAAATCCCTCCACTCAAGCTACCTTTACACCAAACTCTTTAGCGTAGGAAACACGCTACACTCGATCGCTAGTCAAGTGTAGGATGGTGAAGTATGAGATGTTAAAAGCTCACAAGTTTGTGTTCAAGCTTCATGGTTCACATCACATATGAGGGTTGAAACTTGAACCATGACATGAGGAGGAAGATGAAGCTAGAGAGCAATCATGGGAGTAACTCAAGAAAAATGGCTAAGTGTTGAGAATGAGCATGAATGAATGGCAACTCTTGACCCCTCACTCATTCAAGCATGGAATTATGCAATATAAAATTGCAACCATGCTTGAATAGTGAGTCAAGATGAATAAACAAAAGTAAATCCCATTCTTGCAACCATGCTTTCATTTTCCACCTCATTTCTATTTTCACAAAATAGAAATTCATATGCCATGGTTCATTATTATATATATATATATATATATATATATATATATATATATATATATATATATATATATATATATATATAATGAAGAATAATTAGTGAGCTAATGATATTAGTTAAGATATAATTATATCACATATAATATATATCACATTATTAAATCAACACTTGATTTAATAATCCGGTTATATCACATATGACCGACTAATATCATTTATCTGTATATCACATTATCAAATCAACACTTGATTCGACAATCTGGTTATATCACATATAACCGAACCGATAACAGATAACTGCCAGATTATAACACGGTATCACATACTCGTATTTAATCAGGCCCCCACACATATCACATATGTGTCCTATTTCGTTTCACTTGAACCAGGGAACTTCTGTGTGGGACTCTGAAGACTCGTCAATACGCCAGCAGTAGGTGACGATCACATCAGTCACCTAAAAGCCGTCAGCGGTACTAGCTGGACGTAACGGTTACCAGGGTATTGAGCGATATGAAGATCAACAAGAAAGCCTGTCCACAGTCTCCATGAAGCTTATCAGTAACACTATCGTACAGTCCAGTCTCTTCGTCTGATATGTCGCATATCATGTCTAGGGGTGGAAATCGTCAGACCCCAGTAACGTGATAAGTCATGCCGATGTCTGGCCTATAACGGTTCGAGAAACTACTGATAACACTTATCAGTAAATCTCAGCAGCTGTTTAGTCGAAAATAATGCAATATGTAACACATCAATTTCCTCATTATTCTAATCATCTAAGGATAGTTGATATAAATATAACACATATTACCAGTTCGTCTGGAAAATACTAAATACCACGTGTTATAGTTATATTCAACATTCTTTATAGGAAATTGTGTGTTTATTAGTTCACTCATGATATTGTATATCTCAAAATATTTCATTGAGATGTTGTGCAGAAAATTATTCAGGTCAAAGATATCGGAATCACAAAATTGCCGATAAAATGCAGCAAGTCAAAGAATTCAAATCTGGCAGAGATTCAGAAGGGATAAAAAGATTCCAGATATCAATTATACACCCAGAGACCAACAGAAGAATACCACAGAAAACTTATGCAGTGATCTCATCAAATGGCCGCGGAACCGCAGCCGAGTTGCCGCGGTTCCGCGGCCGAGTTAGGGCATCCGATGACGTGTTCTTTCCAGAAGCTTCATTCTAACCTCCTAGCTTCCTCAAGACGCTTCATTACCACGTGGCTTCTTCTGGAAGGCTCTGCATAACAAACTTCTTCTAGAAGGCTTCTTGTAACAACCTCATTATAGAAGGCTTTCTCTAACAACCTAGCTTATGAGAAAAGATTCATTTGAGATTTATAAAAGTGGATCTAGATCTGTCACGTCCCGCTTCCCAGAGTGCGCTAAGATAGGCACGTGACATAGCCAACCATGATACCTGTGGATAGGAAACATCCCTCCACAGTCACATTACGGCTGTCTAGAGATATCAAGAACAGAAAAATAAAATAAACTATCTAGTACATGTCCATGAGCCAGAATAAACGAGTCAAGAAATAATATGCGGAAGCAATAAATCCAAATAGCAAAAACATCTGGAAAGTAAAACATAACTAAACTGGATACTAACCGGATCATCACTGCTTGGCCTAACGACGGAAGTACTCATGATCAGCCTGCGACAAAGGTAGAGGATCTGAGCCATGCAGAACCCAGACGTCAGTGCGTCATAATATCAACAATAATATAATCAGGGGTAACAAACATGCAGGCACGAGTATGAACAGTAATAAAGGTATAACAGTAACACGAATGTGGAACAGTGAAAAGTAAAAGCATATGTGACGTGCAGTGGGTAATATGAACTAAACTACTGGGTAACTACTCTCAATTTTGTGAAATCAATTTAATGAATCGTCGATGTAACTCAATAGTATCCCGTGCATGCCCGGGACCACGTTCAAGACTCTTGGGGCTGAATCCGAGACGTGCCGCTAGGCAGTAAACATGTAACATGTACAGACGAATGATATCAGCAGTATCATCCCGGGGCTGGCCTAGCCCGTAAAACTGATCAGTATAAGCATCGAACTGTCGAGTTACAAGTCAGGTTTCATCATTGATTTCCTCATAACCCCAAATTATGTGTTCAAGTCAGGTATTGATAAATCTGAAGCTAATGCTAACGCAGGATCAAGCAGGAACAGGTTTGTCTATACAGACAACAGGATATGTTCATCGGGACAACATGTCAGGATTGTCGGCATTAGAACCAGGATCAGGTAACATATCACGTAGTGATATATCAGGTCATGTCAGGTATTGTACATGTATCAAGTCATGTCAAGTAGTAGTGTATCCGGTCATGTCAAGTAGTGCACATGTGTCAAACAGGTACTCATAATCAAACTGTAGCAAGTATTGAATCAAGGTGAAAGTACGGATGTACAATAAAAGGATGGATGCACAAATATCGATCAGGGGTCACATCATGACTAAGTAGGATGCACAATTATCAAGCATGGTGCATTAATACAACAGTAACATGAAATAATATGGTCTCGGCGTGCAACTAGATATGTAATAAACCGTACGGATACTATAAAACTGTAAATCGGTAAAATTTGTTGAATATTAAAACACAAGCACTATTATTTATTAAATAGATATTGATATAATAATATTAACATGGATAACATAATCAAGCCGATTAATAACTATAAAAGTGATATTGATTAACCATGCACAAGAAAGTTCCATTCAGAAATTCAGCGTCACCCTGATTTGTAAAATAGCTTAAAAATAACAAACGTTCTCCAAAAGGGACGTGTCTTATAAAAAAAACAAAGATAATTCAATAAGGTTTTCATTTTTATAAATTGAAGTATCTCAGGTTGTTCCTACAAAAATTTATGAACATTCTAAATTGAAAGTTTGCTGCTGGAATTTCCCTGGACAGCAGTTTAGAGATATTTTCATTTTCATTTTACGTTATTTAAACAATTTATTTTTCAAGTAAATATTTCATAGAGTTATAGTATTCTGAGTTATCTTCGTAACGAACTAAAGAACGTATACTAATGATTTTTCTATGATTTATAATGAATTTTATAAGGGAAGGTGTACAGTAAATTTCAGATTTGTCGTATCCGCTTTGCAACGACGTTTCATGTGTAAACTATAATATTTTCAAGCTATATTTTGTATAACATTATAAAATGCAGATTATAAACTAATTAAAGATAATAATATGAAATATTACGACGATATATATTTTAAATGATATGGATGCAAACGGATATCCGAAAACGGTAAAACTTTAATATGGATGTACAGTGCAATCAACATGTGGTATTTTTATTCATATGGATGCAAAATAAGATACATAGTATGTAGCAAGATGAATTAGCATGCGACTAGATATGTAAATATTAATATGGATGCATACGGATGTCCGAAGACAGTAAAACTGTAAAATGGTAATGTGGGATGCATAACTAAACATTATGTGATGTTATTATTCAAATGGGTGCAATATATTGTAGTCTAGTATGTAACAAGATAAATTTGCATGCACTAGATACGAAATAAATTAAACGGATGCAAACGGACGTCATAAAACAGTAAAATGATAACAGGGGATGTACAATTGATTTAATAAAAAATATCAAGTAACCGCAATCAAGAACGGCGTCGCATGTAGCTAGCCGGTGAGTATGGGTCGGTCCACAGGGATTTTTTGAATCTCCTAGTCGTGCTAACGAGTTAATTCCGAAGGGTGTTCGGATTGATTATTAAATCTAAAAACCTAATTAACCTAGGGCAATTGAATTAAAGATCTAATTATCTAACTAGGGCAGATAATAAATTTAACCTAGGGCAAGGAATTAAATCTACCTAGGGCAGAGAATGAAAATTACCTAGGGCAAGAATTGAAATTAATTACTTACTTTACAGATGCTCTCTCCAAACATCAACGCAGGTTGTCAGATCTGAATTCATGACTTGAAAAGAGGCACCGATACTCTCCATAAAGAATTCTGAATTTATTATTATAAGGAGGCATACAAGCTTTAGAGTTCCTATTTATAAAGAATAGGAAACCCTAGGTTACATTTGATCCGCATGTCTGAAATTACAAAAATAGCCCCTAAGAAAAGACCTAATCAACTCCAGAGCACCGCCATCATTTTCCGCGCCAACACGGGCTTTAGACGGCCGCGGTTTCGCGGCCAAAGGCATGACTTGGCCGCGGAACCGCGGTCAAGTAGGGAGATCAATTCTTCAGTTTTTCTTCATTGCTTCAGGATGTTTTTGTCTCCCTATTTCTTTGGTTCTTTTCTCAGTTTGGCTTCTAGGTTTGTTCCAGATCCTACAGTGAATAATTGTAGTGAACTTTAACCTTTCGTTTTGAGTCGACGTCTTGAATCTTGCTTTGTGAACTATTCCTTATGTAGGCTTGATCAAGAGTCTTCTGTTTATTGGTTAAAGTCCCACTTTTGTATCGTCTTTTGTCTTTTTCACTGTTTTCGCTCCAAGAACCTGTAACCTGTAATATGTAGCAGACATGCGTCAAAAGCACCTATTTATTTATAAAAAGAATAAGAATGGGGAATATAATAATGCAATATTATGGTGTGAACAAATACCCCCAAACTTATCTTTTGCTCGTCCTCGAACAAACTTATTTTTATTCACTAAAAAAAACCTAACCGCACTTTCGCAGGGAAACGCGATTGCACTGAGCACGTGCAACAAGCCGTTAAATCTCTAGGTGTCCCTAGTAGGAGGAGTGTTGTCTCCTGAGGGTTTTCAGCGGATACTACCCACAAAATCCTATCAATTTGGCTTTTTCGACTTTTGTTTTCCATTTAGGTTTTCTAACAAGGAATTCTATTATCGTCAACTCATAAATTATCCACCCGTATTCTTCACGCTTCCTTATCATTTAACTTAAGATTATATATGTTCTGTAGACTTACATAGTTTTCGGCATCTCTTAAGTTTTCCTTCTAGGGTTCCATTTCCACTTAGGAATTTTTATCAACTCTTACTAAAGATACAAGTTCTATTCTTCATTCCTTTCTCTCATCTAAACTCCAATCACATATCCCCACGTGTGTGTATAAATCACCCCTACATTTGGAAATTCAAATCAAGCAATCATACCCTTGTCCGTTGTCCAAAGTACTTATTAGTAGGTGAATTTTTAATTGAATTTTGCTTACACATCCTTCATGCGACCGTTAATACTTCCTGAGATACCAACAACCGATTACAAGATGTGTTTGCACATTAAAGCGTAATTCCTAGTCTTGCAACACCCAAGGCTTTTAGCAGTGACTCCCAAACCAGTTGGTCTAAGGCACTAGGTAATGAAGCACCCTCGCTAAATATTTTTCTATTTTTGCAGCCTTAAGTAATCACAAAAACCAGTGTCCATTTTTTTATTCTTTATTCACACTTTTTTTTCCTTCGTACTAAGGACTTTAGACAAGAGCATTTCAAGGTCTCTTCTACTATTCCAAGTTTCAAGGTGCGTGATAGTGCAAATTGTAGGGTATACATTTTCAGAATCTAGACTTAAGGTAGGAACTATTTTTCAAACTTATACTCTAATAAGAACATCAATACTTTTCCTTCGTTTCGACTTAGCCCAAGAAGTGAACCCAAAATTTGCCTATTTCTAAATAAATTACAAAAACATATACTTTCTACCGTTAAACTTTAAAGAAGGTTATCTTTAGGGTTTTTAATTTACTAAATCTAAGATCTAGTTGTTCCTAGCCAGTTAACCTATTTGTCAAACCCAAGTCTATTAGCCAAAATTGACTACATTAATTTTTATAATTTTTGAAAATTTTCAAATTTTTATGGGTTTTCAAATAAGTATGCAAATGCAAAAATATGTACAAATGAATGCGAAGGAAGAAGACGTACCGAGCATACCCCCAAACTTGAACTTGACAGTGTCTTCACTGTCATGCTAAACCAAGAGGGTCAAAAATGCCGGTACTCCCATGTTTATTTATTTATAATTTTTTAAATATTTTTTTGAATTTTTTAAATATTTTTAAATATTTTTTATAGAAAAAGAAAACAAAAATATATATACATATATACAACAAGGTTCCCCCCAAACTTAAGCTTGGCCTTACACAAGCCAAAGGTTAGCACCAACCATTCAAAAATCTTATCGTGGTAATGGCAGAGTTGGTGAAATAATGGGGTGCAAAGAAAAGAAATGAGAAACACGCGAGACCGTGTGGAAAGAAGAATGGTAGAATATGGTTTCGGTGGGGGAGAAGAATGGCGGAAAGGAGAAAGAAGGGTTGCGCGATCTTGAGGGTGTAAATCGAGTAAATAAATTAGCGCAATTTGTGATGACCGATGTGTTAAAAGCGATTGCGCTAACCTATCAACTCGTCGAGAAATGGGATCAAATCCCTCAAGATTCACAAGAAAACATGGGTACGCTGAACTTGGTATTTGAGATGAAAGCGTAACGGTCACTTGCACGGTCCGAACAATAGGAAGGACGAAAGGGAGTGATTGAGGGATAATATCATTCTCACCGTAGTAAACTGTCTCGAACTTGAAAGATTCCATTAATGGTTCGAAACTACTGTAAGCAACCGAGTCTGATGGTTCAACTAACTCATCTGAAAATGTAAAGGACTCAAACTCGGGCGGTGAGTCATCAACATCGTCCGAAAAAGTGAAACACTCGTAAGTGTTATCGTCTGTGAGAACAGTATCAGATTCAAAGGAAAATTTTTCAAGCTCACAGTCTTCAAGCGTGATCGGAACGATGGAAAGGAGGGAGGATGATTTAGTTAAACGTTCAAGATGATGAACTGGAAAATCCGACACATCAAAGAAAAATGGTTCAACCTCAATATGACCCTCAAAACTCTCCTCAATACTATCCTTATAATTCTCCTCAAAATTCAACTCATCCATGCCATTATCATCAATATCAAGACGCATATGAAGTTCGGGAGAAACATCTAATGACTCGGGATGATGAGTTGAACATAAAATTTCAATCAAATCGACAGGTTCATCATCCGAAATATTCCCGGCGTCTATATCCTCAATCAAGTGAAAATCAATTTCTTTAGACACCTCATCAAAAGCATGGATATTTATCGATTTAGCTTCTAGAGTTGAGGTATAAAGATCGAAAGGATTAGGTATGGTGTCACTCTAAAGGGGTTCTTCACAATTTGGCAAATCAAACACTACAAAATCACACAACTCGTTTTTATTTTCAACTGGTAACTCATTTAGGACATTCGATGGAAAACTGGAGTTGTGGGCTTCAATTGGGTAAGGGTAGGTTTGATTTGGAAATCCTTTCTCATTCTCACTCAGTCCAACCGCCTCCTTATACATTGAAAAATTTGAAGCTAGCGGGAAACTAGCTACCGGTTCACTAGGTTGCATAAGGGCGGTAATGGATGCTTCCACATTCCTAACCATTTTGTTTGTTGCTGCGATATACGCCTCCAACGACTCTTCCAAACTAGACTTGGGTGGTAAGAGAGTTTCGGTAAAAGATTCGAAATTGTTTGGATATGTGAAACCCCCTAATGGCTGTGTAGAAACATTGTCTAGTGACGGTGGAAAAGTCGGGTAGGACTGGTAGGAAGTGGGTGATTGGACAGGGGTAGGGTCAACATGTGGATAAAAAGGTGAATAATCGTGCGGGCCCCTAAAACTAGATGTGTGGAGAGGGGTGAAAGATCGGCTACGAGATTGAGCAATGTGCTCAGCAATGGACATCGGCTTAGGAGTGACAGAAGGACTTGAAAAAGTAGTATCAACATATGGAGGTGGTAAAGATTGACTTGGTTGACACAAAGTGGGTTGAAAAGTCGAACTGTTTCTCCTAGACGCCTCTATTTGATCTTTCAAAGATATTTTAGGCAAGGAAGGATCGTCTTTAAATTGACCGAACAAATTGACGTACGACGCAAAATTAGGTTCGAGATACCAAAGTTCGGCAAGTGATTTATTATGTGGGGTACCCATGTTAGAAGAAAGGGAAAAGAAAGAAGGTTTGTGGTGGTGCAAGGATTTATTTGCGGCAAATATTTTGCAAGTTTTCTAATAAAAATTTTCCATTTTCTTTTTATCTATCTTTGGAAATTGTCGCAAAAAGATTTTGATAAAAGATATGCAACAGAAAAATATTACTTGCAATCTATTTCTAATTTAAGCGGGGCGCAAAAATCCTGCACAAAATTGTTATATGGAAGGGAATATCTTTTATAGCTCACGGAATCCTGCAGGAATTTCCAGAAAATATATGAAGATTTTTGCAGAGGAAGAACAGAGAGTTTTACAGAAATTTTTTCAGAAGATGATGTCAACAGCGCGCCGCCATTCCGCGGCCAAAGAGCCTTTAGTGCCGCGTTTTCGCGGTCAAAAAGCCGTAACGGTTCCCAAGAATTTTTCCTACATTCGGATCTTCCAAGACTGCGGCGGATCCGCGATATAAGGGTGGTTTCCGCGGCGGTTTAGCGGTGAAATGAGGGGTTCAGATCTGCAGAAAAATTCCACTGTTCTGTTGTTTAGAATCTCTTCTGTTCCGATATCCCGTTTTCTGTTTCGCTTTCTGGAAATTTTCAGAACCGTCTCGATTGTTCCTGCAAGATTCAAATAACAAAGTACCCTTTCCAAAAAATAACAATTGATATATTTTTATAATTTTTTGTGATTTTTCAGATTTTTATGTTTTTTTTGTTTAGATTAACCCGAAATTGCAAAAAGGAAAGTTCTACGCCATCCCCGGCAACGGCGCCATTTGATTTAATCAAAAATATCTAGTAACCTTAATCAAGAACGGCGTCGCATGTAGCTAGCCGGTGAGTACAGGTCGGTCCACAGGGATTTTGTGAATCTCCTAGTCGCGCTAACGAGTTAATTCCGAAGGGTGTTCGGATTGATTATTAAATCTAAAATCCTAATTAACCTAGGGCAATTGAATTAAAGATCTAATTATCTAACTAGGGCAGATAATAAATTTAACCTAGGGCAAGGAATTAAATCTGCCTAGGGCAGAGAATGAAAATTACCTAGGGCAAGAATTGAAATTAATTACTTACTTTACAGATGCTCTCTCCAAACATCAACGCAGGTTGTCAGATCTGAATTCATGACTTGAAAAGAGGCACCGATGCTCTCCATAAAGAATTCTGAATTTATTATTAAAAGGAGGCATAGGGAAGCATACAAGCTTTAGAGTTCCTATTTATAAAGAATAGGAAACCCTAGGTTACATTTGATCCGCATATCTGAAATTACAAAAATAGCCCCTAAGAAAAGACCTAATCAACTCCAGAGCACCGCCATCATTTTCCGCGCCAACACGGGCTTTAGACGGCCGCGGTTCCGCGGCCAAAAGCATGACTTGGCCGCGGAACCGCGGTCAAGTAGGGAGATCAATTCTTCAGTGTTTCTTCATTGCTTCAGGATGTTTTTTTCTCCCTATTTCTTTGGTTCTTTTCTCAGTTTGGCTTCTAGGTTTGTTCCAGATCCTACAGTGAATAATTGTAGTGAATTTTAACCCTTCGCTTTGAGTCGACGTCTTGAATCTTGCTTTGTGAACTGTTCCTTATGTAGGCTTGATCAAGAGTCTTCTGTTTATTGGTTAAAGTCCCACTTTTGCATCGTCTTTTGTCTTTTTCACTGTTTTCGCTCCAAGAACCTGTAACCTGTAATATGTAGCAGACATGCGTCAAAAGCACCTATTTATTTATAAAAAAGAATAAGAATGGGGAATATAATAATGCAATATTATGGTGTGAACAACAATACACTAAACATGAAATATTATTGTTAATATGGATGTAGTATATATCATAGCATGTAGCAAGATAAACTTGCCTCGATCGAATCACGCGACGGATACGCACGGCACGTCCAACGTCGGTAAATCGTCGCAATGCACACGCGGTACACGGGACGGGTCCAGGCAAGGTAAGAGGGTGATCACACAGGCAAGGTACGTTCACTGGATCACTCGGATCGTCAGCGACGAGCACGGCTCCGGCGATAATCACCGGAATCAAGAAACAAGATCAAGAAAAAGAAAGAAGAAAGGAGAAGAAGAAAAAAGAAGAAGAGGCTGTGTATTAAATGAGGAAGAAATAAATAAATAAATAATATATATAAATATATATATGCAGAGGAGAGAGAGAGAGAAAGGGGTTGTTAGTTTGTTAGGAAATTAGTTTAGATTTAAATTTAAAAAATCTTTTATTAGTTAACTAAATTTTAATTTGTATCAATTTATAAAATTAATATTATATAAATAAAATTTGATATTTTGGTAAATACAAACATAGTCCAAAACATACCCGGGTCGGGTCTAAAATTCAGTTTTAAAATACGAAAAATATACATGTCGACCAAAATTAAAGTTGGATATCCGGGTAACGAAAAATGCATACCCCCAAGAACGGATGCACGCACGTGCACGTAGTCATCCAAACAAGTCCGTTTCACTAAACGGGACGAGAACAAGATGCGCGGATGCTACCACAGGGTTAGGGGTATCATGCAGACCGTGCAATGTATTTTTAAAATATTTTATGTGACTTAAAATGTTATATTAAAATGCAGATGCTAGATAAAATGCGAGTATGCAATGTACAAATAAATGAAAGTGCACGAGTCTATATAACAGGTCAGGATAAATTATAAATATGAATCAAGACAGGTTTAAAGCAAGCGGGTTGGGTCGGATGCAAATACAAATGTCAAATACACTATTCGCACACTAAACACAAAAAATCAAGAAAATACCATAAATCCGTGTGAATTTTCATAAATCCGTCGTTTTTCAAAACAAACCAATTATTTTCTTTCCTTTTTACCTTTTTTTCCCTCTTCTTTTCTTATAAGGGTGACCCAAACAGACGAACTCTTACCGAGCTTTTCTATCCACAACCAGATATTTCTTGTTTTCGTAATCGCTTCGGTATACCATCGGACTCTCCCATATTTTTAAGAGATCGGATAGAACAAGCGGGTAGAAACAGTTGGCCACCTCAGTCCAGGTCTTATCAACCGTATCCTAATTCTACATCTGTTTCAATTGATACTCCGAGTGAGGGTGCCCCTAGACGCATGTCCATTGCTAAGCATATAGTTAGGGCTAAAGGCCAAAGTTTCAATCCGGACCAATATCAACCATCACCACCACTTTCCAAAGAAGAATTTCATAATCGGTTTGTGGCATGTATGATGTCTGTTGAAAATAGCCAACCAACCAACCAATATCAATATTCTTCTTATCATAATGTTGATCATACTCCTGCCCAGTTTTCACAACCATTCTGTTCCTATCAATCCGATCCGACTTTTCCACCTTCTCTAGACAGTCCTTCTAATCAGTTATTTGGGAGTTTTAATTATCCACAAGAATTTCAATCTTATACTGAAACCACTTATCGACCCAAGTCTAGTTTTGAGCAGACATTAGAAAAATATTTGGAAATGTCGAACCAAATTAGGAAGGAGACGACAGAGTGGATGCAAGCAAATAATTTCAAACCATCCCAAAATTTTTCAGTATATAATTCGGGCATAAGACAAAGTGAGAATTTGGGTAGTGAGACAGAACTGTACACCCTTCCTAATCAAACCCTCCCATTCCAAACTGAAATCCACAACTCCAGTTTCACAGATTTATCGAGTACACCAAATGATTCATCAATTGAAGATAGAATGTATGAGAAGTTGTGTGACTTTGCAGTGTTTGATTTACTCGACTGTGAAGGGTCCATTTCGAGTGAAACCATGCCAAATCCTTATGATCTCTACACTTCCACTCTTGAACCTAAATTGATTGAAAACCATACTTTTGATGAGGAGTTTGAGAATTCCAACCTTCACTTGAATGAGGAAATTGATGTTGGGGATATATTAATTGATGTACCTGAAATTTTGGATGAGTTTGTCCCACCAATTCATCAGGACCTTTCACTCCTATGTGGTCATCATCTCGAGCCTTTACCTATTCTTCCCGAGCCCCATACGTGTCTTGACATTGATGATAATTGTATAACCGAACAGCAGACCGAAATTCATCCTACATCTCCCACATCTGGTTTAGCAATACTCGACACACCAATTTGTTTACCCATTTCACCTTCCACTCTTTCTGGTTCTTCTTCTGTTCCTATAATGTTAGCGAGTGTTGATGAATCACAATCCGATATTTCGAGTTCTAGCGAAACATTTAGCGACATTATTCTTCGATATATCGATGAATGTTTCGAAGAAATTTTCGCTGATGAACTCGTATTCCTAACAGACACAGATTTTGTGATTAATCCACCTCCACTTAAGATAGTTGAACCACCACCACTCCTTCTTTTGCGATACGAGAATGCAAATGCTCCACTCATTCCTAATCATTCACATTCTTGCTGTCATTCATCCTCATTCTTTCATTTCTATAATTTAAGACTCAAACCCTTTCCATCACATCACTTATTTCTTCCCCACTTCTTCTTGACTCTATACAACATGTTCTTTCACTGTCACGTCCCGCTTCTCGGTGTACGGCGAAGGGGACGCGACCGGTCCGCTACGTATTTACTCAGAAGCAAATACGCTAAGCGTAACTAAGAAATATAAAAGTAAATACACAAGAGACAAGAGATAAGATAACAACAACTTTATTTATTAACATTCTTTTGTACAATGCATGAAAAGAAAATACAACTGAAACAAAAGCGATGCATAAACAATGACATAACATGAAATGAAAAGTACTGAATAGAAAATGTACAATGTCTAGAGCTCGGGGTCTTCACAGAACTGGTCTAAGTCTTCAGTAGTGGGCTTGTTCTCTGTCGGGTCCAAACCACCTGACGACATTCAAAGAAGAAAGAATAGAATGTCGTCAGCGAACAGGTCACTCGGTAAGTCCCAAAGATAAGGTAGAAATAGACAGAGAGTAGGAGAGAGAGAGTAGTTTTTACAGTTGTATTATATTTTTATATTGTTGTATTTAGTGTTAACGCTGTTGTTTGTAGCTTGGTACAAAAGAATGCCAGTGTATACGAGAGGGGTCTCTATATGCTAGAGACCAGGGCAAACGGAATATAGAGTACAAGGCTCCGTTAGAAGGCCCGGAACAACGGCAATTGGATTCATGTTAGGTGTCTTAAGTCTTACCGTCTCGTGCCACTTCTAACACCTTCCGTACCAGTCTACCCCTTAAACCCTGTAGTGTTTTAATTGTATTGTTGTATTGTATTGTATAGATTGTATAGTTGGATGACTGATCGAAACCATGATATCAGTAAACGGATGTAACTGCATAATCATGTAAATGGAATAAATGTAGAATCATGTAAATGGAATGTATATCCATGGTTCGGTTCAATCAAGTTGTATAGATTGATAATTGGATTCATGGATTCGTGTTGAATTGTAATATTGTAAATTGTAGATTTACTTGAATCATATTCAATTCAGATATAATCAGACTTAAACCCAAGTTAGACAATTAGAAATGTAAATCAAGTCTTGATTATTTCTTAAACCTATAATTGTTAGGGTCCTTAGGGTAATTTATAAAACTTGAGGGGTTTTTATGTAAAAATACTTTTATATACTTTCCAAAATACACCTCAAGTATTTATTATTCGTCTTTAGAGTTGTAATGATTGTGGATTTTATATTGTGATATTTCTAGTGAAAATATCCTAGATTCATAATTAAAGGTATTTATTTATAATATTGATTTATTTGGAATTCATGGTATTTTAGTGTAAAATTTGTTCTTGTGATTTTTAGAAAAAAGTGGAATATTTATATCATAACAAATTAGATATTTTAATGATAAATATACATATATTTATACAAAAATAATTTTAATAAATATTTTATATTCTAAAAATCTCATTTTCTTAAGATGTTGTATTTTAAATCTTTCGGGACCGAATGCTCCTTGCGGAGGTCTGAATTTCGCACTACTAAGCCCGAGGATGTGCGATAATCCGCACCATCCCGAACGGGTTCCCCAAAATGGGTTGTAGCGGCGCTTTGCAAAGATTTTAAAATACTAAATCCTTTAGAAAACGGTTTTATGAAGTAAATGGTATTTATTTGTAAAGATGTAAATTTTCCCGTATTCTATATTCTAGGGTCTCCTAAGTCAACTAGACTGTTCCTTACTGGTCCAAAACGACAAGTTGTGAGATGCCTCAAATCGCCTCTTCACCGCCAATTGTGGCCAGGTAAGTACAAGTGAAGAAAGGAGGGATTCGGTCACGAGTCACCGTGAGACGGGCCTTTTAAAGTTACCTTTCTCACTTGCCTAGCCTAGACACCACAAAGTCAGGTTTAGATAAACGACTGATGTCCACAACCTTGTCCTATTTTCCTAATAAGTGGTATTTATTTAAAAGTGTATCAATACTAAATCTTCTAGAAATGGTTTTATTAAGTAAAGGGTATTTAAATGAAAATGTTTGTTTTCCCGTATTCTAAGTTTTCGATGGTATCGTGTTATGTTGCATATGAGTGTGTGAGGAGGTAGGTCGTTACCTCGTGATCTACTTTCAATGTATAGCAAGTTTGATGGTGTTAAATGAAGGATTGAAACAATGTGGTATTTAAGTGAAAAATACGATAAATTGAAATAGCTATCATTTCATGTGATGAAACTTGATCAAATTGTTTGATTAGTACTTAATAGTCAACATGAGGAAGTTTAAATATGATTGTATTAGTGAGAAGTGGAATTTTATAGAAAACCGAATCGGAAATCGGATTTGTTCCGATTCCGTCAGGTTTTGTAATTTCGTATTTTTAGAATAGAAAAGAGGGATAGAAAAGGGACTTACGGGTTTTAGGACACACAAGAGGGTGAGAGGGAAGTAGTGGAATCACCGATGTGTTGCGTCGTCGCCGGTAGTTCCTAAAACGATCGCCGGAAGTTCCGCCGGGAAAATCGTCGGAGCTTCGCCTCGTTCTCACTTCGATTGCACACTAGGGTTCTAAGGATTTTTCTTGAGAGTTGGCTCAGAAATGTGAGTGAGAGGGTAGAGGGTAGGGGGTGTATTTATAGGGTTAGGCTAGGGTTAGGATAGGTGAAGAGTTTAAATAAAAAAAATGTAAAAATATATTAAAATTCATTAAAATATGGAGTAAATGGGGATTTCAAAGGTTTCTGGAACCGATCTAAATTAATAGAGTATACAGGGGGTAGGGGAGGCCAAGAGTCAACTATTTTGTGTTGACGACTCGGCCGTCCGGCCGAGTCCGGCCGGCGGCGCCGTGCCTAGTCGGCCGGTCCGCCGTCCGAGTCGGAGGTCAGGGAGGTAGGGGGTCGTCTGGTGTAGCCTCTGGTATATTTAGTTTTTCAGGTTTAGTTCAAAGTTTGGGAGTTATTGTGTGTGGACTGTTGGGCTTCCAAATAATTTAAAACAAAATAATATTAAAAAATAATGTGGGGCAGGAGATTTGAACTCTGGTGGCTTGGTTCAGCAAGCAAGGTATTACCAATAAGCTACAAGCTTCTTGTAATTAAATTGCTAATTAATTACTTAAGTCTTATGCTCAGGCAATAAATACCTCTTTATGGATTTTGAAAAAAAACAATTTAAAAATTTGTATGGAAAAAGTGTATAGGAAAATTAGGGTTACATTCACCGACCTATACGTTACATTGATCAAATTTTCGAATGGTTGGTATTAATTTTTGGTCTTTGTAAAGCCTTATATTGACCAAATAACTTTACCCCCTCTTAAAATGCTTAATATTGTTTAACTCAAGTTTGGGTTTTTTTTTTATTTTATATTTTTGGCTCTTGAAAATAAAAGTTGTCCTCAAAATTGTGAGCCAAAAATAAGTTTTGGGGAGGATTTTCATGTTCACTTATTCTTGTCCCCACTAATAAATTTTCTTCCCAAACCTACAGGTTTTTGAGATTTAACAGACGACAGCGGTGAGAACACTGTTCTAAACAAGTTTGGGGAAGGTTTGTGCTTATTTACGCATCACTTTGCATCTTACTTTGCATAAGCACAAACCATATTAAAAAAAATGTGTACATAAATAAGATAATAAAAGATTAGAAAGTGAAAAATTACATCTAAAAGATTGGAAAAATTTAAGAAAACCATGAAAATTAGAAGTTTTCTTAAACGAAACTAGTAATAAGTAGTTATGAGCCGTTGTCTCAAGGGTTAGTAAGATGAATGAAGTCACTAATCTGAGGATAAAAATAAGTCTGAAAAATAGTTCCTATTCTGGAAGCCAAACATTTGAATGTTGATACCCTACTATTCGCACATACAAACGTCTTGAAATTCGGGATAGTAGAGGATACCTTGAAATCCTCTTGTCTAAAAGCCAAAGTACGAAGAAAATAATAAATGAAGCATAAAAAAATAAAATGGTGTAGAAAAATGAACACTGGTTTTGTAATCACCAAGGCAGCATAAAAAAATATAGCGAGGGTGCTTCATCACCTAGTGCCTTAGACCAACTGGTTTGGGAGTCACTGCTAAGCCTCAGGTGTTGCAAGACGAGGAAAATACTAATACGCCTAATAAACAAGCACATGAGTATTCGGTCGATTAGTACCTCAAGAAGTATTAACGGTCACATGAAAAATGTGTAAGCAAATCCATCTAAATATTCACCGATTAAAAAGTACCGAGGTAGATGGACAAGAGTATGATAGCTTGAATTGAATTCTCCGAGTGTAGGGATGTCATTTACACACACGTAGGGGTATATGATCGATGTTTGGAAGAAAGGTAAGAATGAAGAATAAAGATGATGTTTTATTGAGGGATGATGTGATTTCTAACTATTAAGATAAGGCTCATGTTGGATATAGTGCCCTCAAAGTCAATTATTGGATCGCAGGCACGTGATTGCAATGATTGAGGGAGAACCTATGCCGGTAGGACATTCTTACTCAAGATGATAGTATGCTATCTGGTTTATCTGTATCATCGTGTACATGCTTTAGGTGACCTTACAGATCACTATTACACGTTGATAGAGCCCTTAGGATTCTTGCTTGACTACCAGCAGTATGATGGCGATCATATACGTGAGAGTTGGGTGGTCTATAAGCACATCCTTAAAGTGGTCCTTAGTCATGGGAGTTTCGAGACTGGGCATCGATACTCCATTAGTAGACTAGTGTATACAATCGAGACCTCGACGAGGGGCGGTGGCCGGTATCACAAGCCATTGGTGTCAGTTGGTTCACCTAAGATGTATACAGGTACTCATTGGGTTATGAGTACACCGGACAGAACTCGCCGGGAACATGCTAGTTGGTATTATACCTGACGTCAGATAGCAGTTCCCTGGTGACATGTGTACAGGTTAGTCTATCGACCTGAGATCGTCATTTGTCTTGTATGAGTTCCCACTGTTCTTTGATTACTACCCTACCACGGCTCAAAGGAGTCGTGCTAACAGGTTTTAGTTGGGTACAGTCCGGAGCTACATGGAGGCAGTGAGCGGATCGGCAGGGGTTTCGTCTCTCCCGGTATTGGGGGTGAGATCGCGCTGTGTCTAGGAGAGCCATAACACGAAGTTCTTGGCCAAGGCAGGAGATTTACTGGTAGGTATTCCAGTAGTATCTCAGGGTGTTCTGGGCTGCACTCCGATACGACTTGTACCGCTTTTGGGGGTCTGACTTTTACCAACCCCCTAGGCCTGACATGCGATACTCATAGACGAACAGACCGGACTGTATGGATATTGTCACTAACAGGCTCAGTAGGGTGTCAGGATGAGTTCGCTCATCGGCCTCCCTTTTGGTCAATGTCTGGTAGCCCGTTACGTACAGCTAGTACCACTGACGTGCTAGTGGTTAAATCCACAGCCAGTGTATTGACGAGTCTTTAGAGTCCCCCACAGACAGTTTCTCAAGTTTCGGGCGAAACGTTGTAGAGGCCGTATGGTATTATGGCAGGGTTCGATCATATACGTGCAGTTGTGCACGGATCATGATCGGACGGATCATACTAGAGGGCTTTGGTTTAAGCCGTATCCTAGTATTAGATTTGTTGGATTACTTTAGTCTCATCACATTCGCATTCAGTCGGAATGTGGATGCATGTATGTATATACAGGTGAGGGGTATCCTTGTGATTCGTCACTAGTTTACTTTAGATGTTACCATATCTTTTTATTGTTGTAAACATTTGGATTAATGTTTACTTGTAGAAATTGTGAGTGGATTTCATGATGAGGTGCATTTAATGTGACATGGACATGTTTAGTGACTCATGGTCTCTTTATTTGTGCTAATGTCATATTAGGATTTGTTTATTGTGTTGAATTGATGGATGGAGAGAGAGAGGGAAGCCATATGCTTGGGGTTGGCTCTTGGGTTTTCATTCTTGTGCTCACAACAATATTTCAACACAATAACACAAAAGGCTCCTCTATTTTCTTTCTTCTTCTTGCTCACAAGTTCCACCATTGGCATCATCTTCTAGCTCCACTCTACCCATCTCATGTGTTGAGAATCCTAGAGTGTCAAGAGACAAAGTTATCACACACATTCTCTACTTCACCTTGGACACATCGGCTAGCAAACTTCGTGTCCGAGTTCCTTCGGTTCGAAGCGGGAGCCCGTAAAAGGATTCATAGACGTGGTGCCCTTTCCGGCAAGGAGATTGGAGATCGAGCGAGATCGGAGATGCCGCAAGGAGCTAAAGATGATGGCTAAAGACTGAAGGACACGGATCGATTGGTATAGCCTTTCTAACCTTCTTGTAGATTGCTAGTTAATGTTAATGGTTCGATCCGGGTTTATAGTATACGTTAGCGCCAGCTTCAAGTTTATGGAAAAAGTTTTGTTTCCGCATTTTGGCCTCGGATTGACGGCCGGGGCGCTACCGTAGACTTACATGGTATCAGAGCCACGCCATTAACCTTAGCTAGCTTGTTTTAGACAATGTTAATTTATCAAAATCGAAATGAACCCAAACACTGCTACTGCTATCATGCTCTCTGTTAATTTTAAAAGTGTTCAGAAATTTTTTTAAACAAGTGCAGAAGAACACTCCCGAGACCACAAAACCATTGCCCAAATATGAGACCCTGCCACCTGGAAAAAACTGGCCACCAAGCCTAAAATTCCGGCTAGGCCGGCCCATTTGATGTGTTTGGGCTTCGTATTTGGGCTTTGGTCTGGTCTCTGGGAAGTTGGTGCAGTGGTATTGTTTGTTCGGCCCAATTTGGATATGGTTTTATCAGTTTTTCTGGGCTATTCCGGGGGTTATTTCGGATTCGATATTTTATAATATTGTTTAAAGTTTACAGTGCATTACATTATATCTGTGACCGTGAATGTCATTCGATCGGTAAATCTTGTCTAATCGCTATAGCCCTTTTAGACCGATTTGCGAACGTGACATTCACGTCGATGTTCTGTGTTGTGCTGTGATGTTGCGGATTTGTCGTGGTGGATAGCCTGAATGCAATGGTAGTACAGTTTGGTTATATTTGTACATTTGATATTGCGGGACGAGCGTCCGACATGTGGACTGCCGTCACTGCCTGTTTGTATATTATTCTTTTGGGGCACGACCGGGTTGAGGTCGATGTATCTGTTGTACATATTTTATTTTCTGTACTAGGATTACCCCGCAGTGGAGTGCACGGATAGCCGGGTTCTAGAGGGCAACGGGCCCGCATCTCATGGCTTTGAGATGGAGGAGTCTTCACTCTAGAATTGGCGGGCTATTCGCCGCACTCGTAGGGGGTATAGGTTGACCCAAGGAGGGGTGCTCAAGTTACTGGATTCCGTGAAGTGCTGGGTGGTCCATTCACTTTGCTGAAGGGGGCTGCCTCGCTTCAGGTTTTGGCGGGTAACTTGCCGCGTCCGTAGGGGTCTAGGATTTCATTGCACAGGCTGTCCACACGACCAGGGGAACGTCGGGTTTCATTTGCGGCTCAAAGGAAACCCGGGGATCCCAGATTATCTGTATTGTTCTGTGATGCTTATTACTCTCCATGATGTTGCATTTTATCACTCCATGAGCGAATATTATATATTGATATATATATTAGTAGATGTTGTATATGTTTTACACCCGCGCTAGTCCAGTCCCCGCTCTGTCGTTAGTTAAGTAACCTAACGGGTGATGACGGGACCCAGTGGCGAATGCGGATGGCATATACGTACATCATATTTTCGTTCTTTATTGGTGTGATCAATTGATGGGACTGCATTGATTTGGATCAATGCAAGCTAAACAAACCTGTTTGATGTTGTTGGAACAATTTTCAAAAAGCTGTTATTATAAGGACGTTCTCTTTTGTTTTGCACAGTGGTATTCGGTTATGAATATCCAGCACCTCAGTCGACGAGGCAAGGGCCGAGATCCCTTCACCGGGAGTGACCCCTTGGGCAGAAGTTTGTGTCAGGATAATAACTTCACTATAGTCGATTACTTTTTGCTTTGTATCGCGGTATTCAGTTGGAATATCCTGCACCTCATTCTACGGGGAAAGAGCCGAGATCCCTTCACCGGGAGTGACCTCTTTAGCAAAGGTTTTCGCCACTATATATTTATAAAAAGCTATCTCGTTCCTTCAACGATATCAAGTTCATTACGTTAAAGGTTTTTCGCCAAAAACCATTCGTAGCCCTCCATCATTTCAGACGGGTAGCACTTAGTATTCATGCTATGTTTTTTGACCTTCGTCAAGGCATAGTGTATGGTAGCTGCTTGTTACCTTTCTGTTGCATAGATAGATGCGTTGGTTTGGGATAGTCGTACAACCTTGTTGACCTTCGTTAAGGGCTAGTACGGGTGGGTTCAAATTAACCTGGACAATGACGGGTAGAACTTGACATGCGACTTATGATTTGTTGACCTTCGTCAAGGTCATAAGAGCATGGGGTAAAAATCACATCGGGAGTTTCTAAAGAAACTGAAACTTGCCAGATATGCACATACCTTCTGGAGTGTGATAACGTTTGTGGATTCCATCACGTTATCATGTGATGATAGTTGGATCCCGATTCCCACTGATGAGTTGGTTTACTCCTCGGGTGATCCCGACTAATTCTTCTTTCAGGTTTGGAGGAGAATTTGAGGTTACAGTGGGAGGTTTCCTGATTAGATAAAGTGATAACCATTCTGATCTAGGTTAGAGTGCACGCAGAGTGTTTCTTTTCTCTCTTTTTTTAGCAGCGACCATGGCCCGACCCTAAACTATGTCTCAGTGACCAAGATTAACCGAACCTTCTTAAAACACTGGCTTTTGGATTGTCAGATTGCATACCTCATTGCCACTCCTACTTTTACCCTTTTCTCCAGAACACCCCATATTACTACGAACATCCACTTCCATTGAATAAAACCATAGTATGGTTATATACGAACTCGAAGGAACTTGTTCCAGATTCGAGGATGGTTTCCGGTTCTGGAGAAAATGAATAGGACTATTTAGTTGTCTTTTCCTTTTACCTTCTCTCAGATTACGAGTGCTTCTTGGATTAGGACGGTATACCTATTACGCTAATTGGATAGTCTTCTTCCAAACCATAGGCAGGTGCTGAACGGTGGGGAATGAAGAAAACCAATTAGCCTAACGATGGTGTACATAAGGTAATAAGTTAAGACAAATAAATGGATTAGAAAGAGGGCAAAGTAAACTGCGACTGCTATTCACGACCAAACCAAGTATTTCATCGCCACTCCTACTTCACCTTTGTATTTCTCCAGGACACCCCGTATCACTACGAAGATCCACAGTTATTTGGATAAATCCATCGTATGGTTATATACGAACTCGAAGGAACTTGTTCCAGTTCGGGGATGGATTCTGGTTCAGGAGAAATAGGAATAATGTTTATTCAGTTGTCTTTTATCTTTACATTCTCTTGCCTTGCGAGTGCTCCTAGGATTAGGAGAGTACACCCATTATGTTTATTGGATAGTCTTCTTCCAAACCATAGGCCGGTGCCGAACGGTAGGGAAGGAAGAAAACCATTTGGCCTAAAGTGGTGTACAGAAGGTAATGACTAAAGACATATAATGGGATTTGGAGAGATGACAAAGAAATATACGGTTACAGTCATGAATCCGGATAATGGAAGAGGCATTACTAGGAATACCGGGATACCCCTTCGAAACATTTTCATGTTTCAGTCTCACTGTGTATTGTTAAAAGAAAACTGATTTCCCAATTAGCCCTTACTCCAAGGTATGTATTTACCAGGTTGATTCTCACATCTGTATCGTTTTACAGATGATGAGTGGGAGTAGGTTATTGGGAATTAGGTGATTGTCCTCATTATATCGGAATTCGTTGTAATTGGTGATATTTGAGGAAATCGCCTGGGTTATTGCCGGACGACAAATATTTGGTTTTGAATATCCGTTGTTATGCACCAATTTCAAACTGATATATCTGTACGTTTATTTTTATAAAGTGAGATATAACCTTTTGAAATTATGTCCAAGACATTTACCTATATCAGTTGATGATTAGGTAAGGAGCATTCAACAGCGGTGTAATTCTTCATAACCATAGTACAGTTTTCAACCTACGACGCACAGTGTTTGAGTTATTCAACTCAGGGGACTTATACAAAGCATTTTATATTGTCCAGTGTCCATTAGGACAGAGGGGTTGGTCCTCGTACACTTGTGACTTCTCTAGTTTTTAGACAAGTGTTTTGTAGAAATGCAAGGTCTAAGTTTTGAGAAGTTATAGGTATAGGAGTAAAGTAGAGAACCACGTGTTGCAAGTATCGGAATTCTTCAAGGTGACCGAAGATGTAGATACTTGTGTATGGTATTCAGTTGATAGTAATGGTTTTAAGAAACTTGTTTCTCTTTCAGGTTACTCATGTTTGGATACACTCCTAAGTTGAGTAATGCTGATCGGCCTCCTTCCATTTAGTTGACATTCACTGGAGACAGCTGCATGATTTGAATCTGATTCTAATTAAGTCAGTGCCTCTGTTTCTATATTGTATATAGAATGGATCATATCTTAACGATGTTAAGGTATATGGAGTTGTCCGGCTTATGCTTAAAACCAGACTCTGGATAACTCAAGGCACGTTTCTATAATGGCTGTTTGTGGGTTGACCCTGGCTATAACGAGGGTTGACTTTCTACCATCTGGAAGATCAATAGTGATATTGATCTTGACTCACCACAGTTTTAATAAAAATGGATTTTTTTCCAGAAAACAGTAGTGGGAGTATGGTAGAACTGAAAGTGATTCCAGAACCGCAAACGATTACTGAAAATTTAATAGGACCTAAAGATTCAATCAGGTTTGACATTCCATTAGCCACTCCGCAGATATGTAGGGTAACCTCAAGCATCCGAGAGGTACTCCGGTATCCTCAAGGACGGTGACAAGGAGATTCTTGTTTTTCCAGACTTGACACTACTGTTGTTCCAGGCTATGAGACCCGGCAGGAGGATGAGTATAGCGTCGTTCTAAACTAGCTTTAGAAGTGCACGTGTATATGACTCTGCCAGAGGGTTGTCGTAGTCAGTGGGAGTAGCGGAAGCATAGTGGACAAGTAGCTTATGTCTATTTATAGACTAAAGCAGATATAGCGGAGATAGATCATCTATTTTTGATGTGACAGTCATAGGTTTGACTTCATCAGAATAGAGGATGGATCTGTTAAGAAGGAAGTAGGGTGTGATGTCCTGATATTTGGATGACATACACAGAGTAGGAAGTGAAATTCCTATACTACGATCGGTTATATTTTGTCACATAGTGGTTTCTCCACATAGGGCTTGGATATTATATCAGACATTCTGGTTATTAGACCTATGGTTTTAGATCTAGATTTGGGTAATTTCCCAATCTGGGTACATAGACAGCATTCTACAGGTGTTTTAGAATGGACGACTCCTGGCACGGTAGTATATCTGCAGGTGATGGAGTCACCCTCTCTAAAGGTGTCTTATAGACTAAAGAGGAGAGGGATGTGCATGATTGACGTATCACTTGCTTAGGCAATTGAGTCAATCATGAGATGTCAAGTACCACACCAGATGTTGTTTTTGCACTAGCTGCAATAAGTTGATATTAATCCAATCCTGGAGAAACGTTCGGAAGCAGTTTTAGAACATAAGTGAATGTTCTAGGGATTTGATAACGGCAGCCTCCTTTAAGGAGACGGTTATCATTCCAGGCTTCCAATGTGACATGGATGACAGAGTGACTGTCAGAGTTATAGTTTTCCCTCTGACGAGGGGCAGTAGTTTGGACAGGAGGTCCAAGCGGATACTGAGGGAGGCATGGCGCAGGATACTGATTAAGTTCAGTTGACGATACGGTCTAAGAAGTTTGGATTTGGAGTTCATTTATGAACTAGGTCCCATCAGATATCCAGACATATTCTAAGACAGGTATTGCTCATTTCGGGAGATGGCTTTCTCCACGAACTTGAAATAAAGAGAGACATAGAAAGAAACATCAGGGCGGATCCACTCACTGAGGCTATTCCTCGAACGCAATAGTTTCACAAACGGGCTTTGTGAAACTGATTAGTAGAGGAGTTGGGTGTTCGGTATCACACGGGCTGTGAGTATGCGACATCGCAATAATTAGCCTTGAGTGCAAGTGGGAGATTGTTGGATATAGTGCCCTCAAAGTCAATTATTGGATCGCAGGTACGTGATTGCAATGATTGAGGGAGGACCTATGCCGGTAGGACAATCTTACTCAAGATGATAGTATGCTATCTGGTTTATCTGTATTATCGTGTACATGCTTTAAGTGACCTTACAGATCACTATTACACGTTGATAGAGCCCTTAGGATTCTTGCTTGACTACCAGCAGTATGATGGCGATCATATACGTGAGAGTTGGGTGGTCTATAAGCACATCCTTAAAGTGGTCCTTAGTCATGGGAGTTTCGAGACTGGGCATCGATGCTCTATTAGTAGACTAGTGTATATAGTCGAGACCCCGACGAGCGGCGGTGGCCGGTCTCATGATCGCACGCTTTTGGTGTGTCGGATGTTCAAAGTTCTAAAGTTATAACCGCGATCAGGACGGTGTCGCTTTGCAGCTAGCCGGTTGAGCACGGGTCGATCCATAGGGAGATGGTTGTATGTCCGTTCGAGTTTTAGACGAGTCAATAAAGAATGTGTATATGTTTGTTCAGTTCTATCCTAAGTGATATATGCAAGTATAAAGTTGTTAAGAAAAAGATACGAAATTGTAAGCTAAAGAAATCCGTACTCAAAACCTTTGAGCCGAGTCTTGACCAATTGAAGCTAGAGCAATCGGCAACAACGTGGATTAGGGGATTTAAGCACGGTATTCGTGTAATCTGGTTTATTTACCCTTGTCCTTCCGTTCTTGTCGCTTGCTTTTGCCTCCGGCCAAACCGAACGCAACCGGTCGTGGTTAGGAATCACCGTTACCTTGGTAGGGTAGGGTGTCTAACGGAGCGCTTGCGTAACGTTTGGGCGGAGTTCAATGGAAAATAACGGGAAAAGGAAATGAGCAAAGAAATATTAACTTACAATACCGTATTTATTCTTAACAACGATAATTACAACCATTCACAAAAACGAACCAAAAAGAGCAAAAGAAAAGAACAAAGAAAAGAAAAGATTACAAGCAAGTAATTAAAGTGCATGGTAATAAATTGCAATTAATAAAAGACAAGAATGAAAAATGCAAGAAAGTAATACTAAGATCCATAGAACTCAAGACAAGCATGGGATCAATAGCCAACCCTTAAACTTGCTAGCTCAATCAAGAGGTTGCAAGATCAAGAGAAGGGTAAAGAACTCATGTGAAATGAAGCACAAATTCCATATGAAGATACAACCTTTGAGATCAATAACAAACCCTTAAACTTTCAAGCTCAATGAAGAGGTTGAAAGATCAAGAGAAAGCAAAAATCTCAAGGGGAAGTTAAAACAAAAGAATGATACAAAAAACCCTCATCTTCATTTCATCATCCACTCAAAAAGCTCTCACTATAATTTTCATGGAGGAAAGAATGAAGAAGAAGAAGAAAAGCAAAACTACACTAAAACCTACAAAAGAGGCACAAAGAATGGACACCATTGGCTTGGCTCAGAACTGGGGTATTTATAGGCAGGGAAATGGAAACCTAGGGCAAGAATCTGGCATAAAATAAAATGTCCAAACAGCCCTTGAAAAACGACAGAGAGAGGAGGCCGTACGGCCGCGGTTCCGCGGCCATAGTAAGGAATTAGGCTGTGGTTTTTTGTGGGGATCCCTGGTTTTATGTTGTTTGCTGTTTAGTGTATGACTTTTCTCAGAATCTCTTCACATTTCTTCCAGAATTTTAGTAGAACAAAAGGTGATGCGATGTGGATCTTTTGCCATGATTTCCTCGAGCTCCGCGTAGATTTCTTGGATCTTGTGTTGACATTGAGCTTTGTGCATGAAAATGACAATCGATTTGCCATTTTGTCCCTTAAACTGGTGTGTGGCAACATACGGATAGAGAGCGGAGACCTGTGTTTTATCTGTTGTTGGCAGTAATCCGGAATTTGTCGTACTTTTCCATGATATTCACTGTTTAGAGCTGAGACCAGTATCCTGCAATTATGTAGCAAACACTGATTAAAAGCACCAGCCTATAAACAAACGAGCGTAAGAATGGGCGGTATAAAATGCAATATTCTGGTATGAACAAATACCCCCAAACTTAACTTTTGCTCGTCCCGAGCAAAACCAATTATTCACAAAAAAGAATCCTAACCGCACTTTCGCAGGAAACGCGATTGCACTGAGCGTGTGCAACAAGCCGTTAAACCTCTAGGTGTCCCTAGTAGGAGGAGTGTTGTCTCCTGAGGGTTTTCAGCGGATACTACCCACAAAATCCCGTCAAGCTAGTTTTGCGAAATAACTATGATTCAAACCCTAAAGTTTTGTTTCAGAAAATAACAATTCTATGATCCTAAGTCTAGACTATCGAACCCTTATTTTTCACACCTCGCTTCTTATTTAACTAAAGATTTTATATGTCTTTACGTGCAGTGCAAATAGTGTCGTTAAGTTTCAGAAGGATCGATTAAAGTCATCATGTCACACAATAAAGCCCAGATAAAAATTTTAAAAGGATCACATAAGTTTTATAAAGAGTTAAGTATTTTTCAAGTTTCGTTTTCCAGTAAAGTTTCAACTTCAGAATTTCTATCTTCCCTAACAGGAAACTAGGTCTTATTTTTCACTCCACCTTTTTCTTGTTTTCATTTCATACACACCTCTGTGAACGTGCAATAGTCTTTATCATAGAATAAAACCTTCATATCTCCGCTATAAATATTTTTTATAAAACTTGTCTTTTGTCAAGATTATTCTCACACAAAGAACCGTTAGGAATTTTAACTCGGAAAGAACACTTGCTTGACTTTATTTTAAACTGGACTTTCTAGGCTTCTTAACGAGCTTTGGGCCAATGCACCCAAACTAGTTGGCTTTAGGGCATTAGGTGTAGAAACACCCCAGCGGACTTAATTACTCAAGTTACCTAGGTCCAAAAACAAAAGACAATCTGGCGTGAAAATCATGATGATTCAATACGAACGGAGATATAATCGGCAGTTCAATTATTTTTTTGGATAAAAGACGTGTTTAGTGGGTTCGATGTGTAATCATTCCAATCAAGTTCCAGATGGGTTATTTTTCAGAATTAGTTCCAATTAAGGTATCAATAATATCCCTTCATATTCACTTCACTTCATAAACTATTCTTGATATTACTTATTTCAGAACAAACTTATTTGATCCTCAGAAAATCATTTATCCATTTAAAAGTTTTTAGACATAAAAGACTTGTCATCTAATTTCCAAAACTCACGACACGTGTAGTGTGATGTAAACAAGTATATCAGCTATAGTTAACTTCAAAGGAGAGTTATCTTTCAGGTTTTCAAAATCTAAAAATAAGATTTAGTTATTCTTATCTTATCAAACAAAACCGTCGAAATGTTGAATCTGAGTTCTCCCACTAGCTAACTTGACAAAGTTTTTATATCTTTTGGAAAATTTTCGATTTTTGTGGGTTTTTAATAAGGTATGTAAATGCAAAATATACAAATGAATGCGAAGGAAGAAAGCTTACCGAGCACACCCCCAAACTTAAACTTGACAGTGCCTTCACTGTCAGGCTACACCAAGAGGGTCAAAATTGTCGGCGCTCCCTAGAAACAAATTATATACAAAACAAAAAAAAGGAAAAAAAAAAATATATACAAAAAGGTTCCCCCCCAAACTTAAGTAAAACAGTGTTTCCACTGTTAAGCGTTGAAGTCAGGAATAGGGGGAAAAGAACAGTATCAAGCTATACAAGGCCTTACACAGGCCAAAAGTTAGTACCGACCATTCAAAGATTTTATCTCTATAATGTGCTGGTTGGTGAAAGAAGGCGTAGAGAAAAGAGATGGAGAATACGCGAGACCGTATGGAGATAGAAGTGGGATACGGTCTCGGTATATGAGAAGAAGAATGGCGGAAGGGAGAAAGAAGTGGAATACGAACTTGAGGGTGGAAATGGATTGAATAAATTAGTACAATCTGCGATGATCGATGTGAAAAGATGGATTGTACTAATCTATCAATATGGAGAGAAATGGGGTCAAATCCCTCAAGATTCGTGAGAAACCATGGGTAAGCCGAACTCGGTAAACCAGACACAGGAAGTGAAAATAATACGGTGTCTTGCCAGGTCGGAACGATGGGAAGGATGGAGGTAAGTGGTTGAGGAAGGTTATCAGTTAAAGGTTCAGGAGGATGTACACAGTCAATGAAAGGGACAGGATGAATGGGAAAATCCGACTCATCAATTAAAACTGGTTCATCCTCAAAACTATCCTCAATATTTTCCTCCAAATTTAGCTCATCCATGCATTTATCATCAATATCAAGACGCATATGAAGTTCGGGAAAAACATTTAATGACTCGGGATGATGACTTGGAGAGAAAAACTCAGCCAAATCTGCGGGTTCATCATCCAAAATATTCCCAGCGTCAATATCCTCAATCAAGTGAAAGTCAATTTTCTCAGACACCTCATCAAAAGCATGGATTTCAATCGATTCTGGTTCTAAGATGGAGGTGTAGAGGTCAAAAGGATTGGGTGTGGTTTCACTTGGCAAGGTCCCTTCACAATCGGGTAAATCAAACACTGCAAAGTCGCACAACTCATCAAACATTCTATCTTCAATTGATAATTCAGTTGGGACACTTGATAGCCTTTCAACACAGGAGTTGTGGGATTCAATATGAAACCGGTAGGTTTGATTTGGAAGGGGGTACAGCTTACTCTCTCCACTCAAATTCTCAATCTGTCCAACCGCCTCATCATACATTGGAAAATTAGGAGCTAGTTGGAAACTAGCTACCGGGTCAGTAGGTTGTATGAGGGTGGCCATGGACGCATTCAAATCCATCATCTGTTGGCATGACGCTACCCTAAAGTCTTCCAACGACTGTTCCAGACTAGACATGGGTTGGGAAGGGGTTTCAGTAAAAGATTCAAAGTTGTTTGGATACTGAAAACTCCCAAATGGCGGCTCAGAAGCAATGTCTAGGGAAGGTGCAAAAGTTCGGTAGGAATGGTAGGAATTGAATGGCGGGACAGGAACAGGATCAACATTTGGATAAGAAGGTGAATGGAATTGTTGATCCCAGGAATCTATAGTGGTGAAAGGAGTGAAAGATCGGCTACAAGATTGTTCAATATGTTCAGCGATGGACAACGGACGACTTGCAAAAGGGGTATCAACATAAGAGGGTGGGGGAGGTTGAAAAGGTTGATACAAAGTGGATTGCGAAGGGCAAGTGTTTGTCCTAGACGCGTCTATCCGATCTTTCAAAGAGATTTTGGGCATGGAGGGATCGTTCGACATTCGGCCAAAGCAAGAACCATAAGAAGTAATGTCTGGTTGTGGGTACCAAAGTTCGGCAAGAGTTTTACGAGGTGGGGTACCCATGATATGAAGAGGGAAAGAAAGAAAGGCAGAGAAAAGGAGGGGAAACAGAATGTGATTTTTTTTTTGGTTTTTAACAAAAGAATGAAATATATACACAAAAAGAATCTGGACAAAAACAATCACGACACAAAAATACCACACACCTAATCGTTCTAGGGTTCACCTAGGTCAACTAGACCTGCTCCAGAATTTGATTGTCGAAGTAAAACTGTGTCGAGAAACGGGCTCAAGATACACTGATCACGAGGCCAGGTAAGTGCAGAGATAAGGGGAGGTTGTCCAACGCTTTCGCGAAGTTCCTTAATTAAATAACCCTTTCTCTTTTGGCGGTTTCGCCGTTAACACTTTCCTAAACATCCCGTAAACAATGTACCGTTAAGCGAGCTTCTAAACACGGTTAACTTCTCCTAATGAGCGCGAAGTCCTTAAGGCTTAAAGTCTAATTTCTTTTAAAATTTGTGCGGGTAAACGTTATGCTCAAGTTCGTGATTCGTGGGCCACGGAAAAGGTGATGAAATCCTTTACCGTATGTTGTGGGGTTCGCTTGCCCTTAAGTCCGTATTAATGTATGCAATGCGCAATTCAAAAAAAAAATTCTATAAAGAATCAAACAATCGTTTTTTAGTTTAAGCACAGCACTGCAACAAATACGGGTTAGTCAATTTTTAGCGTTTGCTAGCGAACTTGCAAAGAATCCTGCAAAGAATAGTATATTGGATGCGTCGGATTTGAGAAGAAGGTGTTAGTAAAGTACGTACCGTTAAGTTTTTGGGTTAGGAAACCCCCGTTGAATCAAATCCGGTAAGCTTGAAAAGTTCGCTTGCGCGGGTCAAACTACCCGGATCTTTGGCACTGTACTTTGCAATCACCTTAGCCTTGAACATACACTTTGCTCCCCACAATCGCCGTTTGCAAATCCGCAAAAATCTGCAGACTTGCTCACAAAAATTATCAAAAAAAAAAGATTTTTTTTAAATATATACAAAAAGAATATTAACCCGAATAATCAAGAAAGAAAATACGCTACCGTCTCCCCGGCAACGGCGCTATTTGATCGCACGCTTTTGGCGTGTCGGATGTTCAAAGTTCTAAAGTTATAACCGCGATCAGGACGGTGTCGCTTTGCAGCTAGCCGGTTGAGCATGGGTCGATCCACAGCGAGATGGTTGTATGTCCGTTCGAGTTTTAGACGAGTCAATAAAGAATGTGTATATGTTTGTTCAGTTCTATCCTAAGTGATATATGCAAGTATAAAGTTGTTAAGAAAAAGATACGAAATTGTAAGCTAAAGAAATCCGTACTCAAAACCTTTGAGCCGAATCTTGACTAATTGAAGCTGGAGCAATCGGCAACAATGTGGATTAGGGGATTTAAGCACGGTATTCGTGGAATCCGGCTTATTTACCCTTGTCCTTCCGTTCTTGTCGCTTGCTTTTGCCTCCGGCCAAACCGAACGCAACCGGTCGCGGTTAGGAATCACCGTTACCTTGGTAGGGTAGGGTGCCTAACGGAGCGCTTGCGTAACGTTTGGGCGGAGTTCAATGGAAAATAACGGGAAAAGGAAATGAGCAAAGAAATATTAACTTACAATACCGTATTTATTGTTAACAACGATAATTACAACCATTCACAAAAACGAACCAAAAAGAGCAAAAGAAAAGAACAAAGAAAAGAAAAGATTACAAGCAAGTAATTAAAGTGCATGGTAATAAATTGCAATTAATAAAAGACAAGAATGAAAAATGCAAGAAAGTAATACTAAGATCCATAGAACTCAAGACAAGCATGAGATCAATAGCCAACCCTTAAACTTGCTAGCTCAATCAAGAGGTTGCAAGATCAAGAGAAGGGTAAAGAACTCATGTGAAATGAAGCACAAATTCCATATGAAGATACAACCCTTGAGATCAATAACAAACCCTTAAACTTTCAAGCTCAATGAAGAGGTTGAAAGATCAAGAGAAAGCAAAAATCTCAAGGGGAAGTTAAAACAAAAGAATGATACAAAAAACCCTCATCTTCATTTCATCACCCACTCAAAAAGCTCTCACTACAATTTTCATGGAGGAAAGAATGAAGAAGAAGAAGAAGAAAAGCAAAACTACACTAAAACCTACAAAAGAGGCACAAAGAATGGACACCATTGGCTTGGCTCAGAACTGGGGTATTTATAGGCAGGGAAATGGAAACCTAGGGCAAGAATCTGGCATAAAATAAAATGTCCAAACAGCCCCTGAAAAACGACAGAGAGAGGAGGCCGTACGGCCGCGGTTCCGCGGCCATAGTAAGGAATTAGGCTGTGGTTTTTTGTGGGGATCCCTGGTTTTATGTTGTTTGCTGTTTGGAATATGACTTTTCTCAGAATCTCTTCACATTTCTTCCAGAATTTTAGTAGAACAAAAGGTGATGTGATGTGGATCTTTTGCCATGATTTCCTCGAGCTCCGCGTAGATTTCTTGGATCTTGTGTTAACATTGAGCTTTGTGCATGAAAATGACAATCGATTTGCCATTTTGTCCCTTAAACTGGTGTGTGGCAACATACGGATAGAGAGCGGAGACCCGTGTTTTATCAGTTGTTGGCAGTAATCCGGAATTTGTCGTACTTTTCCATGATATTCACTGTTTAGAGCTGAGACCAGTATCCTGCAATTATGTAGCAAACACTGATTAAAAGCACCTGCCTATAAACAAACGAGCGTAAGAATGGACGGTATAAAATGCAATATTCTGGTATGAACATCTCACAAGCCATTGGTGTCAGTTAGTTCACCTAAGATGTATACAGGTGCTCATTGGGTTATGAGTACACCGGACAGGACTCGCCGGGAGCATGCTAGTTGGTATTATACCTGACGTCAGATAACAGTTCCCTGGTGACATGTGTACAGGTTAGTCTATCGACTTGAGATCGTCATTTGTCTCGTGTGAGTTCCTACTGTGCTTTGATTACTACCCTACCACGGCTCAAAGGAGTCGTGCAAACAGGTTTTAGTTGGGTACAGTCCCGAGCCACATGGAGGCAGTGAGCAGATCGGCAGGGGTTTCGTTTCGCCCGGTATTGGGGGTGAGATCGCGCTGTGTCTAGGAGAGCCATAACACGAAGTCCTTGGCCAAGGCAGGAGATTTACTGGTAGGTATTCCAGTAGTATCTCAGGGTGTTCTGGGCTACACTCCGACACGACTTGTACCGCTTTTGGGGGTCTGACTTTTACCAACCCCTTAGGCCCGATATGCGATACTCATAGACGAACAGACCGGACTGTACGGATATTGTCACTGACAGGCTTAGTAGGGTGTCAGGATGAGTTCGCTCATCGGCCTCCCTTTGGGTCAATGTCTGGTAGCCCGTTACATACAGCTAGTACCACTGACGTGCTAGTGGTTAAATCCACAGCCAGTATATTGACGAGTCTTTAGAGTCCCCCACAGACAGTTTCTCAAGTTTCGGGCGAAACGTTGTAGAGGCCGTATGGTATTATGGCAGGGTTCGATCATATACATGCAGTCGTGCACGGATCATGATCGGACGGATCATACTAGAGGGCTTTGGTTTAAGCCGGATCCTAGTATTAGATTTGTTGGATTACTTTAGTCTCATCGCATTCTCATTCAGTCGGCATGCGGATGCAGGTATGTATATACAGGTGAGGGGTATCCTTGTGATCCGTCACGAGTTTACTTTAGATGTTGCCATATCTTTTTATTGTTGTAAACATTTGGATTGATGTTTACTTGTGGAAATTGTGAGTGGATTTCATGATGAGGTGCATTTAATGTGACATGGACATGTTTAGTGACTCATGGTCTCTTTATTTGTGCTAATGTCACATTAGGATTTGTTTATTGTGTTGAATTGATGGATGGAGAGAGAGAGGGCAGCCATATGCTTGGGGTTGGCTCTTGGGTTTTCATTCTTGTGCTCACAACAATATTTCAACACAATAACACAAAAGACTCCTCTCTTTTCTTTCTTCTTCTTGCTCACAAGTTCCACCATTGGCATCATCTTCTACCTCCACTCTACCCATCTCATGTGTTGAGAATCCTAGAGTGTCAAGAGACAAAGTTATCACACACATTTTCTACTTCACTTTGGACACATCGGTGATTGATCTAAAAAAACTATCTATTAACCGCAATCAAGAACGGCGTCGCTTTGCAGCTAGCCGGTGAGTACGGGTCGGTCCACAGGGATTTTGTGAATTTCCTATTCGCTCAAACGAGTTAATTCCGATAGGTGTTCGGATTGATTATTAAATCTAAAAAACTAAATCTATCTATACTAAGATTATCTAGATCTAAATCTTGCTAGGGTTAGGTTTAGGAATGGTTTGGAAATGTAAATAAATCTCAACGCTTTCTATACCCAAATTAGGATCTAAGAGGAGTTATGGTAATTATTAATAAAGGGGATTAGATCCATTCGGGAAGGTGTTCCTTCCTCTAGGTTCTTGTCCTTCCTTTATCAATCTTTACTCTAACCTCCATGGAAAACATCACAACCGGGCCTTTATACTACGGTATCACCGCTACCTCGATGGATAGGGTGCCGTAGGGAGCGGTATGTGCATGTATGCATGGAGTCCTATTAAAATATATAACGGGCAAGAAAGGGATGAGAGATCTCATCTCTCAAAAGCCTGCCCCAAAGCTAACCCTAACAAGCGAGGAGACTACTCGCTCATTAGGGAATTTAAAAACATTTATCTAGGACAGAGAATGAAAAATTACCTAGGGCAAGAATTGAAATTACCTACTTACTTTACAGATAGCTCTCTCCAAACATTTACGCAGGGTTGTCAGATCTGATTAGATGATATGAAAAGAGGCATCGATGCTCTCCAAAAGAATTCTAAATTTTATTCATAAAAAGAGGCATAGGGAGGCATAGCCTTTACAATGATTTAGAGTTCCTATTTATAGAGGATAGGAAACCCTAGGTTACAATTGATTCGCACGTCTACATTTACCAAAATATCCTTAGGAAGACCTAGTCAAACTAGACTTCAAGCTTTGGTAAAATTCTATGTCTGGAAATTTTGGAACTGATTCTGGGCTTCTTGGGCTTTTTATTTCTTTGGATCTTTATTCAATTTGGCTTCTCTATTTCTTCCAGATCTCCAGTGAACAATTGCAGTGAACTTTTAACCGTTTGCTTTGTAATCTTGGACCTTGCGTTGCCTTGTACTGATCTTTTGTGTAGGCTTGATTAAGATCCTTCTATTTGTTGGTCAAAGTCCCTTTTTTGTGTCGTCTTTTGTCTTTTTCACTGTTTTCGCTCCAGAAACCTGTAACCTGTAATATATAGCAGACATGCGTCAAAAGCACCTGTTTATTTGTAAAAAGAATAAGAATGGGGAATATAATAATACAATATTATGGTGTGAACAAATACCCCTAAACTTATCTTTTGCTTGTCCTCGAGCAAACTTATTTTTATTCTCGACAAAAAACCTAACCTCACTTTCGTAAGGAAACGCGATTGCACTGAGCACGTGCAACAAGCCGTTAAACCTCTAGGTATCCCTAGTAGGAGGAGTGTTGTCTCCTGAGGGTTTTCAGCGGATACTACCCATAAAATCCTATCAATTCGGCTTTTCGACTTTTGTTCTCCAATTAGGTTTTCTAACAAGGAATTCTATTATCGTCGACTCATAAATCATCCACCCATATTCTTCACACTTCCTCATCATTTAACTTAAGATTATATATATTCTGTAGACTGACTTAGTTTTCGGCATCTCTTAAGTTTTCCTTCTAGGGTTCCATCTCCATTTAGGAATTTTTATCAACTCTACTAAAGATACAAGTTCTATTCTTCACTCCTTTCTCTCATCTAAACTCCAATCACATATCCCTACGTGTGTGTATAAATCATCCCTACACTTGGAAATTCAAATCAAGCAATCATACTCTTGTCCGTTGTCCAAAGCACTTCTTAATTGGTGAATTTTAATGAATTTGCTTACACATCCTTCATGCGACCGTTAATACTTCTTGAGGTACCAACAACGGATTACAAGATGCGTTAGCACTTTAAAGCGTACTTCCTAGTCTTGCAACACCCAAGGCTTTTAGCAGTGACTCCCAAACCAGTTGGTCTAAGGCACTAGGTGATGAAGCACCCTCGCTAAATATTTTTCTATTTTTTACAGCCTTAAGTAATCACAAAAACCAGTGTTCATTTTTTTCTTTATTCACTTTTTTTTTCTTTTTTTTTCTTCGTACTAAGGACTTTAGACAAGAGCATTTCAAGGTCTCTTCTACTATTCCAAGTTTCAAGGTGCGTGATTATGCAAATTGTAGGGTATAAATTTTCAGAATTTAGACTTAAGTTAGGAACTATTTTTCAAACTTATACTCTAATAAGAACATCAATACTTTTCCTTTGTTTCGACTTAGCCCAAGAAGTGAACTCAAAATTTGCCTATTTCTAAATAAACTACAAAGACATATACTTTCTACCGCTAAACTTTAAGGAAGGTTATCTTTAGGGTTTTTAATTTACTACGTCTAAGATCTAGTTGTTCCTAGCTAGTTAACCTATCTGTCAAACTCTAGTCAAATAAGCCAAAATTGAATACATTTATTTTTATAATTTTTCAAATTTTTTCAATTTTTATGGGTTTTCAAATAAATATGCAAATGCAAAAATATACATATGAATGCGAAGGAAGAAGACTTACCGAGCATACCCCCAAACTTAAACTTGACAGTGTCCTCACTGTCATGCCACACCAAGAGGGTCAAAATGTCGGCACTCCTCTGTTTATTTATTTACAATTTTTATTTTATTTTATTGTTTTGAATTTTTTTTGTTATTTTTTATAGAAAAAGAAAACAAAAAATATATATACATATATACAAAGGTTCCCCCAAACTTAAGCAAGGCCTTACATAAGCCAAAGGTTAGCACCAACCATTCAAAAATCTTATCGTGGTAATGGTCGAGTTGGTGAAAGAATGGAGTGGAAAGAAAAGAGATGAGAAGCACACGAGACAGTGTGGAGGTAGAAACGGGATACGGTCTTGGTGGGGGAGAAGAATGGCGGAAAAAAAGAAAGAAGGGTAGCACGATCTTGAGGGTGTAAATTGAGTGAATAAATTAGCACAATTTGTGATGACCGATGTGTTAAAAGCGATTGTGCTAAGCTATCAACCCGTTGAGAAATGGGGTCAAATCCCTCAAGATTCGCAAGAAAGCATGGGTACGCCGAACTTAGTATTGGAGATGAAAGCGTAACGGTCACTTGCACAGTCGGAACAATGGAAGGTAGGGAAGGGAGTGAATTAGGGATAGTCTCATTCTCACCGTAGTAAACTGTCTCGAATTGGAAAGATTCCATTAATGGTTCGAAACAACTGTAAGCAACCGAGTCTGATGGTTCAACTAACTCATTTGAAAATGTAAAGGATTCAAACTCGGGAGGTGAGTTTTCAACATCGTCCGAAAAAGTGAAACACTCGTAATCGTTATCGTCTATGAAGACTGTGTCAGATTCAAAGTAAAAATTTTCAAGCTCACAGTCGTCAAGCGTGATCTTGTGCGTGGTCGGGACGATGGAAAGGAGGGAGGGTGATTTAGTTAAAGGTTCAAGAGGATGAATTGGAAAATCCGACACATCAAACAAAAATGGTTCAACCTCAATATTATCCTTAATACTCTCCTCAATACTATCCTCATAATTCTCCTCAATATTTAACTCATCCATGCCATTATCATCAAAATCAAGACGCATATGAAGTTCGGGAGAAACATTTAAGGATTCAGGATGATGAATTGGACACAAAAGTTCAATCACATCGACAGGTTCATCATCCGAAATTTTCCCGGCGTCTATATCCCTAATCAAGTGAAAATTAATTTTTTCTGACACCTCATCAAAAGCATGGATATTTATCGATTTAGGTTCTAGATTGGAGGTGTAAAGGTCAAACGGATTAGGTGCGGTTTCACTCGAAAGGGGTTCCTCACAATTTGGCAAATCAAGCACTACAAAGTCGCACAACTCATCATTTTGGACACATATTTGAAAATTGGAGTTGTTGGATTCAATTGGGTATGAGTAGGTTTGATTTGGAAATCCTCTCACATTCTCACTCTGTCCAACCGCCTCCTCATACATTGAAAAATTTGAAGCTAGTTGGAAACTAGCTACCGGTTCAACAGATTGCATAAGGGCGGCTATGGACGCTTCCACATTCCTAGTCATTTTGTTTGTTGCTGCAATATAAGCTTCCAACGACTGTTCCAAACTAGACTTGGGTGGTAAGGAGGTTTCGGCAAAAGATTCGAAATTGTTTGGATACGTGAAACTCCCAAAAGGCTGTGTAGAAACAGGATCTAGTGAAGGTGGGAAAGTCGGGTAGGAATGGTAGGAATTGGATGGTTGGACATGAGTAGGGTCAACATGTGGATAAAAAGATGAATGGACTTGTTGATCCCTAGAACTAGATGAGTGGAGAGGGGTGAAAGATCGGCTACGAGATTGAGCAATGTGCTCAGCAATGGACATCGGTTTAGGAGTTACAGCAGGACTTGAAAAGGTGGTGTCAACGTACGAAGGTGGTGACTGTTGACATGGTTGACACAAAGTGGGTTGTAAAGTCAAACCGTTTCTCCTAGACGCTTCTATTTGATCTTTCAAAGAAATTTTGGGCATGGAAGGATCGTCTTTAAATCGACCGAAACAATTGACGTACGAGGCAAAGTTAGGTTCGGGATACCAAAGTTCGGCAAGAGATTTGTGATGTGGGGTACCCATGATAGAAGAATGAGAAAAGAAAGAAGGTAGGTGGTGCAAGTGGGGTGAAAGGATTTCTTAGCGACAAAATTTTGCAAGTTTTTATAAAAGATTTTTCCTTTTTCCCTTTTTTTTTAGTTGGAACTGTTTGCAAAAAGATTTTTGATAAAGGGCTAAGACACACTTTCGATCAACCAAAAATGCACAATCAGACCTAACTCTAGGGTCACCTAGGTCAGCTAGACAGCTCCTAACTGTTCCAAAGGGCTAGAGATAGGACCTCAAACCGCCTCTTCACCGCCAATTGCGGCCAGGTAAGTGCCAGGTAAGTGGGAGGCTTCCCGCTACAAGTAGCGGTCCTAATTAAGTAACCACTTGCCTTGACACACTTGCCTAGACACCGCAAAGTCAGGGTAGGATAAACGGCTGATGCCTATAACTAGTCCTCTGTCCTATTGAGCTCGAAGTCCTTAGGGCTGAGTCTATTATTTTTTTAATTAATAGATGGTCAATGCATATACCTTATGTGATTTCTGGGGTCCTGGGAAGGGTGATGAAATCCCCACCCAATCTGAATTGGTCAAAAGCCCCTTAAAGTCAGTTTTAAAAATATGCAAAACAGTAAATCACTTGCAATCAAAGATTTTTATTTTATTTGCGGCGCAAAGAATCCTGCAGAGATTTGTTATTTGGAAGGGAAAAGATATTTTAAGCGCAAAGAAATCTTGCAGGCAAATTTTACAGAAGATATATCGAGATTTGCAGAGGAGGAGAGAGAAAACTCACAGAGATTTTCAGTGTCGGAATTGTTTTTTTTTTCGGCCCTTTTTTTTGGGCAACTGATCTGTCGCCTCCACCGCGGAACCGCCGCGAATTGCGCCTCCGACTGCGGAACCGCCGCGGGATGGTAGAATCGGCAGTTTTTTTTACCAGATCACCGCGATTCTTCTTGTTGACTCGGTCCTCCAAATTTCTTCTATTGTCTATTGTGATATTCCTCTGTTTGTTCGGATTTGACATTTGCTGTTTTGATCTCTGTAGATTTCCAGATCCGAATTTGTTCGTAGATCCTGCAAAATTCACACAAAAATACCCTTTCCAAAAATAACAGATGATATATTTTTATATTTTTTTGATTTTTCAGATTTTTCAGATTTTTTGAATTTTGATTAACCCGAAATTGCAAAAAGGAAATAACACGCCATCCCCGGCAACGGCGCCATTTGATTGACTCAAAAATACTTAGTAACCTGGGTATTCCCGCCTGTCACGCGGGTGACCCGGGTTCGATCCCCGGCAACGGCGCCATTTGATTGATCTCAAAAAACTATCTATTAACCGCAATCAAGAACGGCGTCGCTTTGCAGCTAGCCGGTGAGTACTGGTTGGTCCACAGGGATTTTGTGAATTTCCTATTCGCTCAAACGGGTTAATTCCGATCGGTGTTCGGATTGATTATTAAATCTAAAAAACTAAATCTATCTATACTAAGATTATCTAGATCTAAATCTTGCTAGGGTTAGGTTTAGGAATGGTTTGGAAATGTAAATAAATCTCAACGCTTTCTATACCCAAATTAGGATCTAAGAGGAGTTATGGTAATTATTAATAAAGGGGATTAGATCCATTCGGAAAGGTGTTCCTTCCTCTAGATTCTTGTCCTTCCTTTATCAATCCTTACCCTAACCTCCATGGAAAACATCACAACCGGGCCTTTATACTACGGTATCACCTGTAAGTGCACGGCGGCGCCCCGGCCTCCATCCCGAGGCCAAATACGGAAGCGATGGTTAACTTTAATTTTTCAAACCGGCACCACCGCGCACTAAATACCCGGATCGTGCCATTAACTAGTCCTAGCTAACTACAATATGGGGAAGAGAGATATACTGAGCGATTCGTGTCCTTCGGTCTTCTCGCCGTCGTCCCGATCTCCCGCGGAATGTCCGGTCTCCACCTCCCCGCCGGAAGGGCACCACGTCGCCTGTTTCTTTTACGGGCTCCCACCTCTATACCGAGGCAACTCGGGCACGAAGTTGGCGAGCCGACGTGCCCAAGGTTTGCTGTAGAATGTGTGTAGAACCATGTCTCATTTTGGGGTTCATGGAAGTTGCCATTTTGTGGAGGAGAATGAACTATCCTTTGGAGGTGGAACAATGGGATTTTGTGAAGCCAAATGAGTGTAATTCCCTTGCCCAAAAATTGGGACAGCCCCACACAATGTGGCCGGCCATATGAGGTGAAGGAGGAGGGAAGAAAATCCTAGTGGGGTTGTATCAATAATACAAGGAAAAAGAATGATAGATCACCAAGTCAAAGAGCAAACCACACTCCCTCATCATGACCAACCATCATCATTAAGCATGATAATGAACTAAGACCAACACTCCACCACAACCATCATGAAAACAAAAGTCAAGCCATCATGGTCAAAAGAAGTCAAATGATGGTGCAAGTATCATGATACAATAAAATGCAAAGAACACCCTCCACAAATGCTTATTTGCACAAATGCAAATAAGCCCTCCTCCACCAATCTTCGGCCAATGAATGATACAAAGAAATATGGCCGAAACGGAAAGAAAACTGGCAACTCCAGAAAACCGATCCTGTAATAAATTACAGGAAAACCCCGATACTGTGTATACACACCCGCATCTGTATTCCGACCGAATACAAATGCAATAAGACAAAATCTACACTGTACTATACTAGGATCCGGCTTAAACCAAAGCCGGCTAGTAATATCCGTTCGATCCTGATCCGTGCAATACCGCACGTATCTGATCGAACCCTGCCATATATCCATACGGCCTCTAGTACTAACCGTCCGATCCTGATCCGTGCAATACCGCACGTATCTAATCGAACCGTGCCATATCTTCATACGGCCTCTACAGCGTTTCGCCCGAAACTTGAGTAACTGTATGTGGGGGACTCTAAAGACTCGTTAATACTATGGCTGTGGATTTAACCACTAGCACGTCAGAGGTATTAGCCATACGTGACGGGCCACCAGCTATTGACCAAAAGGGACGTCGATGAGCGAACTCATCCTGACACCCTACTGAGCCTGTTAGTGACAATATCCGTACAGTCCGGTCCGTTCGTCTATGAGCATTGCATGGCGGGCCTAGGGGGTTGGTAAAAGACAGACCCCCAAAAGCGGTACAAGTCATGTCGGAGTGTAGCCCAGAACACCCTGAGATACTACTGGAATACCTACCAGTAAATCTCCTGCCTCGGCCGAGGGCTTCGTGTAATGGCTCTCCTAGACACAGCGCGACCACACCCCCAATACCGGGAGAGACGAACCCCTGAAGATCCGCTCACTGCCTCCATGTAGCTCGGAACTGTACCCAACTAAAACCTGTTTGCACGTCTCCTTTGAGCGTGGTAGGGTAGTAATCAAAGTACAGTGGGAACTCACACGAGACAAATGACGATCCCCAGGTCGATGAACTAACCTGTACACATGTCACCTGGGAACTGCTATCTGACGTCAGGTATAAGACCAACTAGCATGTTCCCGGCGAGTCCTGTCCGGTGTACTCATAACCCAATGAGCACCTGTATACATCTTAGGTGAACCAACTGACACCAGTGGCTTGTGAGACCGGCCACCGCCCCTCATCGGGGTCTCGAATGTACACACTAATCTACTCTGGAGTATCGATGTCCTGTCTCGAAACTCCCGCGACTAGGGACCTTTTAAGGATGTGCTTATAGACCCCAGCTCCCACTTATATGATCGCCCTCATACTGCTGGTGGTCAAGCAAGAATCCTAGGGGCTCTATCAACGTATAATAGTGACATGTCATTTCACCTAAAGCAGTACACGATGATAAAGGTAAACCAGATAGCATACTATCATCTCGAGTAAGACTGTCCTACCGGGATAGGTCCTCCCTCAATCATTGCAATCACGTGCTTATGACCAATAATTGACTCTGAGGGCACTATCTCCAACAATCTCCCACTTGCACTCAAGGCTAATTATTGCGATGTCGCATACTCACAGCCCGTGTGATATCGAACACCCAACTCCTCTACTAGTCAGTCTCACAAAGCTCGTTTGCGAAACTATTGCGTTCGAGGAATAGCCTCAGTGAGTGGATCCGCTTTGATGTTTCTTTCTATGTCTCTCTATAATCTCAAGTTCGCGGAGAAAGCCATCTCTCGAAATGAGCAATACCTGTCTTAGAATGTGTCTGGATGTCTGATGGGACCTGGCTTATAAATGAACTCCAAATCCAAACTTCTTAGACTGTTTCGTCAACTGAACTTAATCAGTGTCCTGCGCCATGCCTCCCTCAGTATTGCCTTGGACCACCTGTCCAAAATACTGCCCCTCGTCAGAAGGAAAAATATAACTCTGACAACCTCCTTGTCGTCCAGGTCACCTTGGAAGCCTGGAATGATAACTGTCTCCCGAATAAGGCTGTCGTTATCATATCCCTAGAACATCCACTTATGTTCTAAAACTGCTTCCGACTGCTTCTCCAGGATTGGATCAATGTCAACTTATTGCATGTAGTGCAAGAACAACATCTGGTGTGGTACTTGACATCTCATGATTGACTCAATTGCCTAAGCAAGTGATCTGCCAATCATGCACATCCCTCTCCCCTTTAGTCTGTAAGACACCTTTAGAGAGGGTGACTCCATCACCTGCAGGTACACTACCGTGCCAGGAGTCGTCCATTCTAAATACTCTTAGAATGCTGTCTAAGTACCCTTAATTGGGAAACCACCCAAATCTAGATCTAAAACCATAGATCTAGTAACCAGTATGTTTGATATAATGTCCAAGTCCCATGTGGAGAAACCACTGTGTGACGACCAAAGTGTAACCGATCGTAGTATAGGAATATCACTTCCTACTCTGTGTATGTCATCCAAATATCATGACATCACACCCTACTACCTTCTTAACAGATCCATCCCCTATTCTGATGAAGTCAAACCTATGACTGTCACATCAGAAATAGATGATCTATCTCCGTTACATCTGCTTTAGTCTATAAATAGACATAAGCCACCTTTCCACCAATGCTTCCGCTGCTCCCACTGACTACGACAACCCTCTGGCAGAGTCATATAAACGTACACTTCTAAAGCAAGTTTAGAACGACGCTATACTCATCCTCCTGCCGGGTCTCACAGTCTGGAACAACAGCAATGGAAAGTGTGGGTAAACAAGAACTTCCCTGTCACCGTCCTTGAGGCTACCGGAGTACCTCTCGGGTGCCTGAAGTTACCCACCTTATCTGCGGAGTGGCCAATGGAATGTCAAGCCAGATTGAATCTTTAGGTTCGTTATCAAATCTTCAGTAATCGTTTGCGGTTCTGGAATCACTTCCAGTTCTACCATACTCCCACTACTGTTTTTCTGAAAAAATCCATTTTTAATAAAACTGTGGCGAGTCTAGAACAATATCACTATTGATCTTCCAGATGGTAGAAAGTCAACCCTCGTCATAGCCTGGGTCAACCCACAAACAGTCATTACAGAAACATGCCTTGAGTTGTCCAATGTCTGGTTTTAATCATAAGCCGGACAACTCCCCGTACCTTAACATCATTAAGATATGAACTGTTCTATATCCAATATAGAACCAGAGGCACTGATTTAATTGAACCAGATTCAAATCATGCAGCTGTCTCCAGTGCATGTCAACTAAATGGAAGGAGGCTGATCAACGATACTCAACTTAGAAATGCTTCCAATTATGAGTAACCTGAAAGAGAAGCAAATTCTCTTAATCATTACTATCAACTGAACACCATACACAAGTATCTACATCTTCGATCTCTTTGAAGAATCCCGATACTTGCAATACCTGGTTCTCTACTTTATTCAAATACCTATAACTTCTCAAAATTCGGACCCTGTGTTTCCACGAAACACTTGTCTAAAAACTAGAGAAGTCATAAGTAAACCGAATATAGTACGAGGACCAACCCCTCTGTCCTGATGGACCCTGGACAACATACAATACTCTGTATAAGTCCCTTGAGTCTGATAACTTATTCACTGTGTGTCGTAGATTGAAAACTGTACTATGGTTATGAAGAATTACACCGCTGTTTAATGCTCCTTACCTAACCATCCACTGATATAGGTAAATGTCATAGACATAATTTCAAAAAGGTATATCTCACTCTATGAAAATAGACGTACAGATATATCGATTTGAAATTGGTGCATAACAGCGGATATTCAAAACCAAATATTTGCCGACCGACAAACAGTCCAGGTGACTTCCTCAAATATCACCGATTACAACGAATCCCGATATAATGAGGATGATCATCTAATTCCCAATAACTTACTCCCACTCATCATCTGTAAAACCATACAGATGTGAGAATCATACTTGGTAAATACATACCCTGGAGCAAGTGTTTAATTGGGAAATCAGTTTTCCTTTAACAGTACACAGTGAAACTGAAACATTGAAATGTTTCGTAGGGGTATCCTGGTATTCCTAGTAATGCCTCTTCCATTATCCAGATTCACAACTGTAACCGTGTAATTCTTTGCCACCTTTCCAAATCCCTTTCTATGTCTTTAGTCATTACCTTCTGTACACCCCTTTAGGCCAAATGGTTTTCTTCCTTCCCTACCGTTCGGCACCAGCCTTTGGTTTGGAAGAAGACTATCCAACAAGCATAATGGGTGTACTGTCCTAGTCCTAGGAGCACTCGCAATGCGAGAGAAGGTGAGGATAAAAGACAACCGAATAAACCTTATTCCTATTTCTCCTGAACCAGAATCCATCCCCGAACTGGAACAAGTTCCTTTCGAGTTCGTATATAACCATACGATGGAGTATCCAATAAACTGTGGATCTTTGTAGTGATACGGAGTGTTCTGGAGAAATACAAAGGTGATTTAGGATTGGCGAAGAAATACTTGGTTTGGTCGTGAATAGCAGTCGCAATTTACTTTGCCCTCTTACTAATCCCTTTCTTTGTCTTAACTTAATACCTTCTGCACACCATCGTTATGCTAATTGGTTTTCTTCATTCCCCACCGTTCGGCACCAGCCTAAGGTTTGGAAGAAGACTATCCAATTTGCGTAATAGGTGTACTATCTCCTAAACCAAGGAGTACTCGCAACCTGAGAGAAGGTAAAAGGAAAAGAAAACTGAATAGTCCTATCCGTTTTCTCCAGAACCGGAAACCATCCTCGAATAAATTCCTTCGAGTTCATATCTAACCATACGATGGTTTTGTCCAATGGAAGTGGACGTTCGTAGTAATACGGGGTGTCCTGGAGAAAAAGGGTAAAAGTATGAGTGGCAATGAGGTCTGCAACTCTGACAATCCAAAAGCCAGTGTTTAAGAAGGTTCGGTCAATATTGGTCTCTGAGTCATAGTCTTAGGGTCGGGTCAATGGTCGCTGCCAAAGAGAGAGAGAAAAGAAACACTCAGCGTGCACTCTAACCTAGATCAGAATGGTTACCAATTTATCTAATCTGGAAACCTCCCACTGTTCCGTCAAATTCTCCTCCAAACCTGAAAGAAGAATTAGTCGGGGTCACCCGAGGAGTAAACTAACTCATCAGTGGGAATCAGGATCCAACTATCATCGCATGACAACGTGACAGAATCCGCTCATGGTGTCACACTCCAGAAGGTATGCGCATATCTGGCAAGTTTCAGTTTCTTTAGAAACTCCCGATCTGGATTTTTACCCCATGCTCTTATGACCTTGACTTTGGCCAACAAATCATAAGTCACATGTCAAGTTCTACCCGTCATTCTCCAGGTTAATTTGAATCCACCCGTACCTACCCTTGACTTTGGCCAACAAGGCAGTACGACTGTTCCAAACCAACGCATCTATCTATGCTGCATATGAATAACCAACAGCTACCAAACACTGTGCCTTGACTTTGGCCAACAAACACAGCTTGAATACTATTGACTACCCATATGAAACGACGGAGGGCTACGAATGGTTTCTGGAGAAAACCTTTAACGTAATGAACTTGATATCGTTGAAGGAACGGATAGCTTTTTAAAATATAGCGGCGAAAACCTTTGCTAAAGAGGTCACTCCCGGTGAAGGGATCTCGGCTCTTTCCCCGTAGAATGAGGTGCAGGATATTCCAACTGAATACCACGGTGCAAAGCAAAAGTAATCGGCTATAGTGAAGTTATTGCCCTGACGCAAACTTTTTGTCCAAGGGGTCACTCCCGGTGAAGGGATCTCGGCCCTTGCCTCGTCGACTGAGGAGCAGGATATTCCAACTGAATACCACGGTGCAAAACAAAAGTGAACGTCCTTGCAATAACAGCTTTTTGAAAAGTGTTCCAACAACATCAAAATAGGTTTGTTTTTAACTTGCATTGATCCGAATCAACGCAGTCCCATCAATTGATCACACCAAAAAGAACGAAAATATACTGATGTACGTATATGCCATCCACATTCGCCACTGGGTCCCGTCATTACCCGTTAGGTTAGCTAACTAACGACAGAGCGGGGACTGGACTAGCGCGGATGCAAAACATATACAACATCTACTAATATATATACCAATATATTATATTCGCTCAAGGCGTGATAAAAAATGCAACATCACAGAAATGTACAGCATCACAGAACAATACAGATATCTGGGATCCCCGGGTTTCACAGAGCCACTACTGAAACCCGACGTTCCCCTGGTCGTGTGGATAGCCTGTGCAATGAAATCCTAGACCCCTACGGGCGCGGCAAGTTACCCGCTAAAACCTGAAGCGAGGCAGCCCCCTTCAGCAACGTGAATGGACCACCCAGCACTTCACGGAATCCGGTAACTTGGGCACCCCTCCTGGGTCAACCTGTACCCCCTACGAGTGCGGCGAATAGCCCGCCAATCCTAGAGTGAAGCCCCTTCCGTCTCAATGCCATGAGATGCGGGCCCGTTGCCCTCTAGAACCCGGCTATCCGTGCACCCAACCTTGGGGTAATCCTAGTACAGAAAGTAAAATATACATACAACGGGTACATCGACCGCAACCTGGTCGTGCCCCAAAATAATAATACAATCAGGCAGTGACGGCAGTCCACATGTCGGACGCTCGCCCCGCAATATCAAATGTACATAATACAACTACAACTGTACTAGCATTGCATCTAGGCTATCCCCCACGACCAATCCGCAACATCACGGCATAATACAGAACATCAACGTGAATGTCACGTTCGCAAATCCGTCTAACCGGGCTATAGCAGTTAGACAGGATTTACCGATCAAGTGACATTCACGGTCGCAGATATAATGCAAATACTGTGAAATAATGTGTTTAAAATATCCGATCGATCAAATTTTACCAAGTGGGCCCCCATGTACTACTGTAGCACATCAAGAAATCTGGGCCCAAAAAATAACATTCCAGAAAACCTATTTTCCAGTCCAAGCCCCTCTGTAAAAAATTGGTCCAGTGAGGAGGCTAAACGGCGGCGGAACCGCGGCGATATGGTGCGATCACCTGACCAAATTTTCACAGAGTTCTTAGAATTTCCTGCACAGTATTCTGAGACTACCTGAAAAATTTTTCGAGACAAAAAAATTTCGACAGAAAACTGTTGCAAAGAAAAATACGGTTTTTGGAAAATTGTTCGATCGGAAATATAAAACACATTAGACAAAGCTTGACTATGTTAATGGCGAGGCTCTGATACCACTGTAAGTTCACGGCAGCGCCCCGGCCTCCATCCCGAGGCCAAATGCGGAAGCGATGGTTAACTTTAATTTTTCAAACCGGCACCACCGCGCACTAAATACCCGGATCGTGCCATTAACTAGTCCTAGCTAACTACAAGATGGGGAAGAGAGATATACCGAGCGATCCGTGTCCTTCGGTCTTCTCGCCGTCGTCCCGATCTCCCGCGGAATGTTCGGTCTCCACCTCCTCGCCGGAAGGGCACCACGTCGCCTGTTTCTTTTACGGGCTCCCACCTCTATACCGAGGCAACTCGGGCACGAAGTTGGCGAGCCGACGTACCCAAGGTTTGCTGTAGAATGTGTGTAGAACCATGTCTCATTTTGGGGTTCATGGAGGTTGCCATTTTGTGGAGGAGAATGAACTATCCTTTGGAGGTGGAACAATGGGATTTTGTGAAGCCAAATGAGTGTAATTCCCTTGCCCAAAAATTGGGACAGCCCCACACAATGTGGCCGGTCATATGAGGTGAAGGAGGAGGGAAGAAAATCCTAGTGGGGTTGTATCAATAATACAAGGAAAAAGAATGATAGATCACCAAGTCAAAGAGCAAACCACACTCCCTCATCATGACCAACCATCATCATCAAGCATGATAATGAACTAAGACCAACACTCCACCACAACCATCATGAAAACAAAAGTCAAGCCATCATGGTCAAAAGAAGTCAAATGATGGTGCAAGTATCATGATACAATAAAATGCAAAGAACACCCTCCACAAATGCTTATTTGCACAAATGCAAATAAGCCCTCCTCCACCAATCTTCGGCCAATGAATGATACAAAGAAATATGGCTGAAACGGAAAGAAAACTGGCAACTCCAGAAAACTGATCCTGTAATAAATTACAGGAAAACCCCGATACTGTGTATACACACCCGCATCTGTATTCCGACCGAATACAAATGCAATGAGACAAAATCTACACTGTACTATACTAGGATCCGGCTTAAACCAAAGCCGGCTAGTAATATCCGTTCGATCCTGATCCGTACAATACCGCACGTATCTGATCGAACCCTGCCATATATCCATACGGCCTCTAGTACTAACCGTCTGATCCTGATCCGTGCAATACCGCACGTATCTGATCGAACCGTGCCATATCTTCATACGGCCTCTACAGCGTTTCGCCCGAAACTTGAGTAACTGTATGTGGGGGACTCTAAAGACTCGTCAATACTATGGCTGTGGATTTAACCACTAGCACGTCAGAGGTATTAGCCATACGTAACGGGCCACCAGCTATTGACCAAAAGGGACGTCGATGAGCGAACTCATCCTGACACCCTACTGAGCCTGTCAGTGACAATATCCGTACAGTCTGGTCCGTTCGTCTATGAGCATCGCATGGCGGGCCTAGGGGGTTGGTAAAAGTCAGACCCCCAAAAGCGGTACAAGTCGTGTCGGAGTGTAGCCCAGAACACCCTGAGATACTACTGGAATACCTACCAGTAAATCTCCTCCCTCGGCCGAAGGCTTCGTGTAATGGCTCTCCTAGACACAGCGCGACCTCACCCCTAATACCGGGAGAGACGAACCCCTGAAGATCCGCTCACTGCCTCCATGTAGCTCGGGACTGTACCCAACTAAAACCTGTTTGCACGTCTCCTTTGAGCGTGGTAGGGTAGTAATCAAAGTGCAGTGGGAACTCACACGAGACAAATGACGATCCCCAGGTCGATGAACTAACCTGTACACATGTCACCTGGGAACTGTTATCTGACGTCAGGTATAAGACCAACTAGCATGTTCCCGGCGAGTCCTGTCCGGTGTACTCATAACCCAATGAGCACCTGTATACATCTTAGGTGAACCAACTGACACCAGTGGCTTGTGAGACTGGCCACCACCCCTCGTCGGGGTCTCGAATGTACACACTAGTCTACTCTGGAGTATCGATGTCCTGTCTCGAAACTCCCGCGACTAGGGACCTTTTAAGGATGTGCTTATAGACCCCAGCTCCCACTTATATGATCGCCCTCATACTGCTGGTGGTCAAGCAAGAATCCTAGGGGCTCTATCAACGTGTAATAGTGACATGTCAGGTCACCTAAAACAGTACACGATGATAAAGGTAAACCAGATAGCATACTATCATCTCGAGTAAGACTATCCTACCGGGATAGGTCCTCCCTCAATCATTGCAATCACGTGCTTGTGATCCAATAATTGACTCTGAGGGCACTATCTCCAACATCACCGCTACCTCGATGGATAGGGTGCCGTAGGGAGCTGTATGTGCATGTATGCATGGATTAAAATATATAACGGGCAAGAAAGGGATGAGAGATCTCATCTCTCAAAAGCCTTCCCCAAAGCTAACCCTAACAAGCGAGGAGACTACTCGCTCATTAGGGAATTTAAAAACATTTATCTACGGCAGTGAATGAAAAATTACCTAGGGCAAGAATTAAAATTACCTACTTACTTTACAGATGGCTCTCTCCAAACATTTACGCATGGTTGTCAGATCTGATTAGATGATATGAAAAGAGGCATCGATGCTCTCCAAAAGAATTCTAAATTTATTCATAAAAAGAGGCATAGGGAGGCATAACCTTTACAATGATTTAGAGTTCCTATTTATAGAGGATAGGAAGCCCTAGGTTACAATTGATTCGCACGTCTATATTTACCAAAATATCCTTAGGAAGACCTAGTCAAAGTAGACTTCAAGCTTTGGTAAAATTCTATGTCTGGAAATTTTGGAACTGATTCTGGGCTTCTTGGGCTTTTTATTTCTTTGGATTTTTATTCAATTTGACTTCTCTATTTCTTCCAGATCTCCAGTGAACAATTGCAGTGGACTTTTAACCATTTGCTTTGTAATCTTGGACCTTGCGTTGCCTTGTACTGATCTTTTGTGTAGGCTTGATTAAGATCCTTCTATTTGTTGGTCAAAGTCCCTTTTTTGTGTCGTCTTTTGTCTTTTTCACTGTTTTCGCTCCAAGAACCTGTAACCTGTAATATGCAGCAGACATGCGTCAAAAGCACCTGTTTATTTGTAAAAAGAATAAGAATGGGGAATATAATAATACAATATTATGGTGTGAACAGTCGGCTAGCAAACTTCGTGTCTGAGTTGCTTCGGTTCGAAGCGGAAGCCCGTAAAAGGATTCATAGACGTGGTGCCCTTTCCGGCGAGGAGATTGGAGATCGAGCGAGATCGGAGATGCCGCAAGGAGCTAAAGATGATGGCTAAAGACCGAAGGACACGAATCGATCGGTATAGCCTTTCTAACCTTCTTGTAGATTTCTAGTTAATGTTAATGGTTCGATCCGGGTTTATAGTATACGTTAGCGCCAGTTTCAAGTTTATGAAAAAGTTTTGTTTCCGCATTTTGGCCTCGGATTGACGGCCGAGGCGCTACCATAGACTTACAGCTCATGACAACCGAAAAGCCAGTATAGTTGGAAACTCTGATTTTCAAAGTCTCTCTTTTATAATTCCTATTTTTATATGTAACTTTCACAGTCTTCCTTTTATTATAGGATTTTTTGGGTGCAATCCGCTGAAAATCCTCAGGAGACAACACTCCTCCTACTAGGGACACCTAGCGGTTTAAAGGCTTGTTGCACGTGCTCAGTGCAATCGTGTTTGCCTATGAAAGTGTGCTAATTAGTTTTTCTTAATAAAATTTTCTCTTTCTCTTGAATAAAAGATGTTTGCTCGAGACGATCAAAATTAAGTTTGGGGGAATTTGTTTAGTCAAAAATAATGCAATCTGTAACACATCGATTTCCTCATTATTATAATCATCTAAGGATAGTTAATTTAAATATAACACATATTATTGGTTCGTCTAGAAGATACTAAATACCACGTGTTATAGTTATATTCAACATTCTTTATAGGAAATTGTGTGTTTATTACTTCACGCATGATATTGTATATCTCAAAATATTTCATCGAGATGTTGTGCAGAAAATTATTCAGGTCAAAAATATCGGAATCACAAAATTGCCGATAAAATGCAGCAAGTCAAATAAGTCAAATATGGCAGAGATTCAGAAGGGATAAAAAGATTCCAGATATCAATTATACACCCAGAAACCAACAGAAGAATACCACAGAAAACTTATGCAGTGATCTCATCAAATGGCCGCGGAACAGCGGCCGAGTTGGCCGAGTTGCCGCGGTTCCGCGGCCGAGTTAGGGGATCCGATGACGTGTTCTTTCCAGAAGCTTCATTCTAACCTTCTAGCTTCCTCAAGACGCTTTATTACCACGCGGCTTCTTCTGGAAGGCTCTGCATAACAACTTTCTTCTAGAAGGCTCCGCATAACAACCTTCTTCTAGAAGGCTCCTTGTAACAACCTCATTATAGAAGGCTCTCTCTAACAACCTAGCTTATGAGGGAAGATTCATTTTAGATTTATAAAAGGGGATCTAGATCTAATGGTGGGGGGTTGTTGAATATTGAGCAAAATCATTGCACAAGTTGAGTGACACAACTTGATCCAAAACAAAATCCAAATCAAATTCCAATTCAAGATCAAGATCCATTGAGAGCAAAATCAAGCGACAATCGAAGATCCTTTATCGCAACACCGATCATCATCAAGAGCAAAAGATCCGCATCCTATCCACGACGCACGAAGATCGAGCCGAGCAAAGATCGACGGCAAATTCCCTTTCAAAGGAGCGATCGAAAGCTAGTCTTGTAAACTCAAATTGAGAGGTGTAATTTGAAGGAGATTTAATAAAGGTGATAATTGTAATTCTCGCTTTCTTTACATTCTTGCATTATGAAATTCATCGTTCTTGATTCTTTAATTTTCATGATGTGTGAGTGAACTCTCCGCTTGTAAAAGATTCGAGAGAATCAGTAGATCAAGTGATGATAAAATCCTAATACTAATCTTAAGTCTTACGAGATTTGTGAACTTTAGGAAAAAGAATTATCAATGACCTAATTTGGATCGAGATCAAATTCTTGCTAATTTCGTTGCAAATTAGGGATTAAATAATTGATGATTCTTTTTGCTAAAGGCTAGATCCGAATGATGATCAATGAAAAGACAAGGGATAGAGAAGGAGAAACCTTAGTTTCTTCAATAGATCCATAATCTTCATTCATCACCATCGTCCTAGCTACAATTCATCAATAGATAAGATAAGTCATTATTAGATTCATCATTGCTACTAATTCAATCGAATCCTACAAGCTATTCTTCATATTCTTGATAATTCAAATTGATGTTGGACACTTTCTTGATTTCTAATTCTTGAATATATTCTTGATTTTATTGAAATGACAATTCAATTAAAGCTCGAAACACTTTCTTGAATTTGCTTTTATATTTTCATTTCGACTCATCTAAAGCAAGATCGAATAAGTACACGCATCTCAGTGGACGATCCGTATTCATTAACGAGCTACATCGACACCATTAATTGATCGCGGTTATAAATTCTTTGGTTGTGATTACATTTCAAAACACGACCCGAAATTTTACGATCAATCAGCAGCAGCCCTGGCCAGGGACTTCCAGTTATAGCCAATCGAGCATAGCGCAACATCAACCCCCAATACCGGGAGAGACAAAACCCCTCCTATCGCTCATTGCCTCCATGCGACTCGGGACTGTACCCAAAATCCACCTGTTTGCACATCTTCTTTGAGCGTGGTTGGAAGGAAATAAAAGCACAGTGGGAGCCGCACAAGACTGTATGACAATCTCGGGTCTACAGACTAACCTGTACCAGTGTCACCAGAGGACTTCTATCTGACGATATGTATACTACCACATAGGAGTCCTCGGCGAGTCCTGTTCAGTGTACCCAGTCTCCACTGAGAACCCATATACCATCTTTGATGTCAAACACCAATGGATGTGGGATCATCCATCGCCCATCATATGGGTCAAGAAGCGTATAAGCTAGTCTACTTTGGAATATCGATGCCCTGTCTCGATATACCCTCGACTAGGAACAATTAAAGGATGAACTTGTGGACTACCCTGGCCTCACTAGTATGATTTCCATCATAGCCTTGGTAGTCAAGTACACATCCTAAGGGCTTTATCAACATGTGAGAGCAAGACAGTATCACAATACAAGTCAACATGTTAAGACAAAGAACAACCAGATAGCATACTATCATGTCGAGTAAGAAAGTCCTCTCTATATATGTCCAAGCATCCACTATAATATGTTAGTGTATATGCCCTAGAGGCCATTACTGTATCATACTGGCTTGTATATTACTTGATGGAAGCTTAGGATATTCACAGTTGTATAAACAATCTTGCTCAAAATGGTAGTATGCTACTTGATTTGTCTCTACTTCAATATGTGCATGTGTTTATTTTAGCATATCGCTTATATACATATTAGTAGAGCCCTTAGGATCTTTGCTTGATTACCAGCGTTGTGATGGCGCTCACACTCGTGGGGGCTGGGTAATCCATAAGCACATCCTTATACAGGTCCCTAGTCGTTGGACTATCGAGACAGGGCATCGATACTCCGGAGTAGACTAGCGTATGTGCTTCTCATCCCAGCGGAGGAGACGGTCTGTCCCACAGCCGTCAGTACGTCGTACTTGAGATAGTATGCGGGTGCTCGTTAGGTTACGAGTACACTGGACATGACTCATCGGGAACTGTTGGTTGGTATTATACCTATCGTCAGTTATCAGTTCCCAGGTGACATGAGTACAGCTTAGTCCGCTGACTTGATACTGTCACTTCGCCTCGAGTGTGTTCCTACTGTACTTAGATTACTACCCTACCACGGCTCAAAGGAGTCGTGCAAACAGGTAGTAGTTGGGTGCAGTCCCGAAGCACTTGGAGGCAGTGACGGTTAGACAGGATTCGTCTCTCTCGGTATTGGGGGTTGACATCACGCTGTGTCTAGGAGAGCCATTACACAAGTAGTCCCTGGCCAGGGCAAGCGAGATATACTGGTAGGTTTCCAGTGTTATCTCAGGGTGTTCTGGGCTACACTCCGACACGACTTGTACCGCTATTAAGGGACTGACGTTCACCGCCCCCTAGGCCCGCCATGCGATGTATCAGACGAACAGACCGGACTGTACGGAGATTGTCACATACAGGCTCAGTAGGAGTTCGGATGGGTTTACCTCATCGGCCTTCTTATCGACATCTACCTGGGGATCGTTACGTACAGCTAGTGCCGCTTGCGGTCTGTGGTTAAACCCACTGCCAGCGTAGTGTCGAGTCTTTAAAGTCCCACACAGAGAGTTTCCCTGCACTGAGCGAAACGTGTAGAGGCCGTATGGTTTTACGGCAGGGCTTCGATCACTTACGTGCACTTGTGTGCGTATGCTGTTCGGGTAGGCAATACTAGTGGGCTTTGGTTTAAGCCAGATCCTAGTATTGCACAGATGGATTTGATTTGTCTTCTGTGCATTCGCATTCTACGGAATGCGGATGCAGGTGTGTATGCACAGTTTTGAGGAGCGATGAAGGAGGAGGTGCCCCATTAGGGTTTTGGCAGTTGGTCGGCCAAAACCGTAATGTGGCACACTCATTAGGGTTTTGACAATTCGTTTGGTCAAAACCGTTATGAGTGGGAGACATTGTTTACTAATCCTTTTAGTGATAGATTAGTGATGGCTAATTGCATTGACCATTTGACCACTTAGACCCCTCTTGACTTTGTTGACCCGTTGACCGTTGACCTTCAAGAGGGATCTACACTCTTCTTTTGTTTTCTTTTTATTTCTTGTGTTATGATAATGGTCAATTCAATGTGCCATCAAGTCTTTCATGATAGGATTAGTAATGATGATTATTGTGTATTATTGCAACCATGGTTCATTTCATTTGGGCTTAATCCTTTTCATTATTCTCTTCTCATTCTCTCTCATGAAATAAGAAGAAAAGAAAAGCTCCATGGTTGCTAACCTTTCTCCTCCTTCTTCCTCCTCTTGATCTTATCTTTTGATCTCATGTGTTGAGAGAAAAAGATCCTACAAAGACAAATACATCCATACATCTCCTCTACACATTCTAGGGCTTCTTGACTAGCAATCACTTTGACAAATACATCCATACATCTTCTCTACACATTCTAGGGCTTCTTGACTAGCAATCACTTTGCCCTAGTTGCCTTAGCTTGAGGCGGAGCTTAGTGTACAACTCTCGGGTGGATCGTCTTCGACTCAAGAAGGCCGCGGAGGTGCCCAAGGTCCGGATCGACGCTTGGAGATTGGATGGACGAGTGGGACAGCGGGATGAAGACCCGAAGGACCGGTTCCGTGAGGTATACTTCCTACAGCATAGTAGCTAAACCTCTAAGTGTTTACTAGTTTCTAGTTTAGCAAAGATCCGACTTTTAGTCCATGTTGCCTTGCGCCAAAATCATTGTTTTTCGCCTTTTCCGCCTCCCCGTAAGAACCGGGATGAGCAACGTGGGCTTACATAATATACATCATATGTACAATAATGGCCTCTAGGGCATACATATAACTAACATATTTTATATGGAATTGCTCACACATTCTTCATGCGACCGTTAATACTTCTTGAGGTACTAACCAACCGATTACCGAATGTGCTCACTTATTAAGACGTAATTAGCAATATCCTCGTTTTGCAACACCTAAAACTTAGCAGTGGCTCCCAAACCAGTTGGTCTAAGGCACTAGGTGATAAACCACCCTCGCTATATTTTTTTATGCCGCCTTAAGTAATTACAAAACCAGTGTTCATTTTTCTTTACCATTTTTTTTTCATTTTTTTTTGTCTATATATTTATTTTCCTTCATACTAAGGCTTTTAGACAAGAGCATTTCAAGATATCCTATACTATCCCAAGTTTCAAGATGTGTGCAAGTGCGTATAGTAGGGTATCAACGTTCATATGTTTGGACTCAAGAATAAAGACTATTTTTCATACTCAATTCTATTATCAGATTAGTGATTCCTTTCATCTTACTAACCCTTGGGACAACATCTCATGACTACCTATTACTGGTTTTGTTATAAAATATCTAATTTTCTTGCTTTTCTTAAACTTTTCCTATCTTTCATATGTAATTTTTCACTTTCAAATCTTTTATTATCAAATTTTTTTTTGTGTTTTTATTTCGTATAATGCAGAAAATGGTGCGTGAATAAGCGCAAACCTTCCCTAAACCTATTTGCAGCAGTGTTCTCACTGATGTCATCTGTTAAGCTTAAAATCTGTAAACTTGGGAGGAAAAGTTAGAAACGGGGACAAGAATTAATGACAGTGAAATTCTCACCCAAACTTATTTTTTGGCTCACAATTTTGTAAAAATATATTTTCTTTCAAGAGCCAAAATATTTTCTCCCCTCCAAACTTGAGTAAAATAGTATTAAGCATTTAAAATTACGAGGGGGGTTAAAGTTATTGGTCTATGCAAAACTTTACAAAGACCAAAAGCCAACACTAACCATTCAAATATTTTATCGGTATAACAATATAGTTGGTGGAAGATCAGATATTTGAAGAAGTGGGAAGATAAGACGCGAAATCGATCGGGTTTACGTCTCGGATGGTAGAGAAGAAACTGTGATGGTGCACTACTCGCATTCTCGTTCTTGATAAGAAGAAGGGATGGCGGCTTAACTTCTTTAGGTGGGGGTTGATTCATCACAACTTCCAAGTCTTCTAAGAATGCGAGTTCATCATCAAAAATATCTTCAAAACTTCCATGGATATTCCGAATGATAGTCTCATCGGAAAGGAAGTCATGATACTCGGATAGCTTGACTAAATCATTCAAAAAGTCAAAGGGTTCGGACTTAGGTGTGGACTTGTCGACAGGTCTTCACGTGTATAATAAATAGTAGGATCGGTATCGTGAAGGTCCTCGAATTCGCAACTGTCGGAAGCTATCTTTTTGACAGAACAGACATGGGCATAGGGTTCTGATAGTTGACTTCCTAGCTTGTAGATGTTAAGCTCAATTGTCATCTTCCCGAAGGATAAGTTCATAGAACCATTACGATAATTGATTATCTCGTTTGACGTTGATAGGAAAGTGTAGGGTTTCCCTAGCGTGGCAGCAAGGTTTCGGGAGGCATCGTTCATGCCAATTTCAAATTTTTGCCATGCTAAACAACCCTAACCCTAGAATCTTAACTAGAGATTTAAACAAGCTAGCAATGTTAACATCTTAACATCTAAGTGAATGAGGAATACAACCTTTGTAGATCGGTCTTTCACTTATAAAGCTCCGTGTAGTAGTCCCTTCGCTCCAAGTAGTGAACACCCGAACTCTAGTAAGGGTTCACATGAAGAAATGAACAAGCTTGCTCGAAGTCTTCGAGGCCGAAGATGATCTACGTCGAGGAGACTCAAACTCATGCTACCTCTTCACTAATGGTAGATTAGTGAAGCAAACACCCTAAACTAAATGGCTAATATAGTAGAGGATGATGAAGTAGGAAGTGGGCTCACTTTAGATTTATTTTTCTCATAATATTTTCTCACTTAGAAAAAGCTAGCAAGTTTTTTCTCAATGAAGAAGAAGATGAAGTGATGATGAGAATGAACTCATGTGAGGTGAGAATATGAACCATGGGTGAGTTAGTGTCATACACTAACCCTTGTAGAGACTTAATCATGGGTGAGTATAATGGTTAGGTTAATAAATATCTACAAGTGAAACAAAAATGGTGGACTTGGTCAATGTTTCCACAAACTTCTACAAACTTGTAGCCATGATAAACATCCATCCATTTTTGAATTACTTAGATAAATATAAACCCTACATTATATCAAGCATGGTGTAAGTCTCATACACCCATGAAGAATGTGGCATCAAGCATGGCACAATAAAATGTACATTAATATATATCACATATATACTATATGCACACTAGTGAGAAAAAGAATACTTAGTGAACAAATATTAGTTAATGTAAGTTAATATATCAAATATATAATTATACATTTAATTATCAAATCAACACTTGATTTAATAATCCGGCTATATCACATACAACCGACTAATATCATATTAATCAACTTATCGAATCAACACTTGATTCGATAACCCGGCTATATCACATATAACCGACCAATATCTTATATCGTGAGAATAGAATATGGTATCACATACTTGTATTAATCTCGGTTCCGCACATATCACATATGTGCTCTTACTTCGTTTCGCATGAACCAGGAAACCTCTGTGTAGGACTTTAAAGACTCGTCAATACGCCGGCAGTAGGTGATGATCAAATCAAATACCCACAAGCCGCAAGCGGTCTGCTAAACGTAACGGCCACCCGGGTATTGAGCGATCAGAAGATCAACAAGCAAGCCTTCTCATACTCCTGCGAATCCATTCAGTAACACTACCGTACGGTCCGGTCTCTTCGTCTGATATGTCGTATATCACAGCCTGGGGGTGGTATAACGTCAGACCCCAATTGCCTGATAAGTCATGCCGATGTGAGATCCATAACGGTTCGAGAAACTACTGATAACACTTAACAGTAGATCTCAGCAACCCTGGCCAGGGATTTCCTGTTATGGCCAATCGAGCATAGCGCAACATTAACCCCCAATACCGGGAGATATGAAATCCCCTCCTATCACTCATTGCCTCCATGTGGCTCGGGACTGTACCCAAAAACCACTGTTTTGCATGATCTCTTGAACGTGGTAAGGTGGAAATCAAAGCACAGTGGGAATCACACAAGACTCTATGACGATCTCGGGTCGGTAGACTAACCTGTACCAGTGTCACCAGAGAACTGCCATCTGACGATAGGTATAATACCATCTAGGAGTTCTCGGCGAGTCCTTCCAGTGTACCCAGTCTCCACTGAGCACCCGTATACCATCTCTGATGTCAAACACCAATGGATATAGGAACATCCATCGCCCATCATATAGGTCGAGAAGCGTATACGCTAGTCTACTCTGGAATATCGATGCCCCGTCTCGATACTCCCACGACTAGGAACAATTGAAGTATGTACTTGCCGACTACCTCTGCCCCACTAGTTTGATCCGCATCATAATCCTGGTAGTCAAGTACTCATCCTAAGGGCTTTATCAACATGTAATAGAGAGACAATAAGTGTACATGTTAAGATAAAGAGCAACCAGAAGCAAGAAAGTCCTCCCTATATATGTCCAAGCATCCACTACAATATACATCACATGTACAGTAATGGCCTCTAGGGCATACATATAACTAACAGAAAGGTCGACCTAGGATCATCGGAATTTGGTTCCGTGGGTTCGCTACAGGCTTTGTATCTATAACTATAAATTCCACAGGGAATATAAATTCCCCGACTTTGATTAACACGTCCTCTAGCTCACCCCGTGGTTGGGTGATAAATTGATCGGCCATCTGAAGAGTGCAATGCGTAGGTTTCGACTCTCCTATCCCTAATTTCTCATAAACAGAATAAGGAAGAAAGTTAACACTAGCACCTAAATCGAGTAGAGCACGATTGATAATTTTACCCCCAATGGTTATAGATATTGTAAGACAATCGGGGTCCTTACGTTTCGTGGGTACCAATTGGGTAAGAGAATTGCTCATATTTGTAACAACCCTAAACTTTCTATACAAATTTTTTCCAAAATACAGAAAGGAATACCTAAGCCCGAGCACATGTTATAAATTTGATTTGCTTTTGAACAGCAAGAAAATACTTGTAGCTCATTTGTAAAGCCTTGCACTGCTGTGACGTAGCCCCTGTGATCGAATCCCCCCAGCCACATATATTTTTAATTGTTTTTTCTTTTAATCTTTTAGAATCCCAACAGTCTGCACGTGCACTACACATAAAATGAAAAGTCACAGATTAAACAAACACGTGCACTGAGGTATACCAATAGACATGGATACGTGGCAGCGATCTAGACCCCTACACTTTACCTACGGCCGGCGAGATGCTAGAAAAGACCGGCGGCGCCGGTTCAACCCGACGGTAATGCCCCTAAATTTTTTCCCTGGCACCCCTTCGCCTACCCCACTACCCCCATATTGTTTGTTTACTCTGAAAACATCCAGAGAGATAATTCCTCTCTTTAATTCATTTTTAATGCAAATTTTAATTCCATTCTTCATTACCCCAAACCCTAATTTTTCCTATAAATACCACACCACATTTCACCCCTCCTCATTTAGAATTCTATTACAAGAACTCTATAAAATTTCCAAGTCCCAAGTTGTGCAAGTGGAGTTAGCAAAGGTCGAAATTCCGGCGAAGTTTCAAGAAGATTCCAGCGATGAAACGACGCCCCAATGGTTTCAAAGACTTTTCCTACCTCCCCTCTTTCTTTATAACCAGTAAGTCCCCTCTCCCCTCCCCTTTTGCTATTCTAAAACTTCTCTTTTTCAAAACTCGCCGGAAGCGGAGTTATTTCGACTTCCGATTCGTTTTTCTTTAAATACTCCATTTTTCTTAAATAATAAAATACCATATTCTCTCATAATGTTTAACAAACACAAATAAACATATTAGAACAAGTTTCATCTCAAAAGAATCTATTATGCAACTTGTATCGCATTTTTATGGTTAAATACCATAGACTTTACTTTCGACACAATTCAACATATTTCCTTGTATTACCTTTAGATAACTCACGAGGTAATGACCTACCTCATCACAACACACATATTTGATATAGCACGATGAATTTTGGGACTCTAGTTTATGAGAAATACGAGATTACGAATAAATACCTTAAACATTCAAAACCGTTTTCTTTAAAAAGTGTGTTAATCAATTCCTTGCAATTACATCTCTACAACCCATTTTGGGGAACTCCGATCGGAATGGTGCGGGTAATCGCACATCTTTGGGCCTAGTAGAGCGAGATGCAGACTTCCGCAAGGAGCATTCGATCTCGATGGAATTTTGATGCAATTTTTAAGAAAATGAGATTTCTACAAATTAAATAAATTTATTTTTATTAAATATATATTTATAACTATTATCAAAATATCTATTTTAAAATATATTATAAATATTCCATGTTTTCTAAATCAAAAGAATCACAATTTCATGAAACTACCATTATAATTCAATACAAATTCCAATATTTTATTAAAATACCATATACAATGAAAACTAGGTTCTACTCACTAGAAAATTTCACTTTTATAAAATATACATCAATGAAAAACCTAAAAACGATAATTAAATACTTGAGATGTATTTTGAAAATATATCAAACTATTTTTACATAAAACCCCCTCAAGTTATATTAAATTACAATAAGGACCCTTGTAAATATCGGTTTAAGCTGGACCAGTTCTCTTGAGCCTCAGGGAGCCGGAGAATATGGGTGTTTGCCTATCTAAGGTAGACAATCTAACAATGGTGTTATCAACACGGTAATTGTCTTGGAAAAAGACACAAATCCTGCCGTCCTTGTGCAGCAGTTACCGATAACATCAAAATTAATTCAGGACTTCAATTTTGTTTAAAAGTCTGACTCAGTTAGAGTCACGATCAAATCTGAATACAATCTGACTTGAATTCAATTCAAGTATAACTACAATACAACATGAATCTATGAATCCAGAATACAATCTATGTCAACATGAACATGACTAAACCGAACCATGGATATACTCTGATTACATGACTATCCATTTATATCCATTCCGTTTACTGATATCATGGTTTCGGCAAGTTTTCCATTTACTACAAGACAATACAATACAATTAGTACAATCAATACAATCAATACAATAAATATTACGGGGTTTATAAAGGGGTAGACTGGTACGGAACATGTTAAAAGTGGCATGAGGTGGTCACTAAAAGACGTAATTACATCCATGCCGTTGTTCCGTGGTATTTTCGACGGAGACTTGTACTACGGGTTACCAAATTCCACGGGGTAAGTTGGACTCCTCTCGTATACACTGACATATTCTGTACCAAGCTACAAACACTACGTTAACATAACAATCAAACATTATACTAGATATACTTCTTTTCTGTCTATTCTACTTCTCTCCTTCTTTGGGACTTACCTAGCGATTGTTCGTTGACTACATTCCTTTCTTCTTTCTTTGGAATGTTGTCAGGTGGACCCGACTCCGAGGAGTTCGAGACCAGCCAGGAGCACTTGGAGCAGTTCACAGAAGACCCTGAGCATTAGACTTCACTTGTATATACTTTTCATTTCAGTTATGCCATTGTTTAGGCATTGCTTTCTATTCATGTATTTACATTTCCAGTTGTACCTGTAAAGAATTGTTAAATAAATAAAAGTTGCTGTTCATTATATTCATATCTCTTGTGTACATTTTACTTTATATTGCTTAGATACGCTTAGCGTGTTTACTTCTGAGTAAATACGTAGCAAGCCCAGTCGCGCCCCCTGTTCCCCTCCGAAGGGCGGCGCATAGGACCACGAAGTCCTGGCGCTGAGATTCGGGGCAGATGCTATTTGGTTTTATCCGTCCACCTCTCCGAAGATGCCAAGTTGATTTATGGCACCATGTATCGGAGGTTTAGACGGATGCGGCTGATATAGCAGACTTCGTCAGATTCCCCCTCGCTTGAGGGGTTTTTGATTGTGGGGACGCTCTTCCCTGCAGGCGCAAGCCCCTGCAGTTAATTACGCTACCGCATCGCGGTAACAACTTTCTCCTTCTCCAGAATTTCACTTCGTGTCGTGTGTGTTTGTTTTGTTTGTGGTTGCCCGTGGATTGTATACGGAGACTGAGTAATGCCGTCGCCCGTAGGACGTGGATTAGTCCAAATCCGTATTTACTTAGATTTGGGTTTGGTGTTTTTAGTTTAAGGATGCATTAGTCGCGTTGCGGCTAAGATCAACTTAAACATTCGTTAATGATACGTTAGTCCTGCTTTAGACTAAGATCAACTTAACGTAGTGATCCATTTAATATATGGTCGTCAGGACTCGTCACCTCTCTGATATCGTTGAATGATTACAACGACATGTGTGAGATGTACCCTCGAACCAGAGATGATTTGGAATTTTATCATTCATTTAAATGTCTAAGGATACGTTAGCCGTATTTGGGGCTAAGATCAACTTAAACGGGACCGTTTAGATCCGGCAAAAGAGCATTTGGAGGCTCTATTGTTCCAGTTTAGGGACATAATGGTCCATAGGTAGTTTAGGGACGTTGCGGTCCATGCTCCAGTTTAGGGACGTGGTGGTCCGTGTTTAGTTTAAGGACGTTTCGGTCCGATATTAGTTTAAGGACGTTTCGATCCGATATTAGTTTAAGGACGTTTCGGTCCATATTCCAGTTTAGGGACGTGGTGGTCCGTATTCCAGTTTAGGGATCCATAGGTAGTTTAAAGACGTTTCGGTCCAATATTAGTTTAGGGACGTTTCGGTCCAATATTGAAGGGTGTGGTCGTCGGGACCCGTCACCTCTCTGACGACGTTGAATGATTACAACGACGTGTGTCAGAGGAGTTCGGAGATGTACCCTCGAACCAGATGTAAATTGATTCAAGAGAGAGCTATGCTCAGTCAATTTAATTTGAGGACTTACGGCCAAAATTGGGTTAAGTCCAGTTGAGAATATTCAACATTTTTCTTGATCTTTGGCCTATCAGTCCTGTGCTAGGGCTTTGCCCATATTTAATAATGCACTGCATTCTATTCTGGCCTGCTAGGCTTTTGATTTGGGCTCTGTCCCTTTATTTATGCTGCAGAGCATCTATTTTAGTTTGGGCTCTGCCCCTTTTTAAAATAATGCATTGCATTTTATTAGACCTGTTAGGCCTTCTTTAATTGGGCTTGTCCCCTTTTGTAAGCAATGCAGTGCATTTGTCTGGCGCTTTGCGCCAAGTAATGAGCGCAAGCTCATATGGTGATGACACGTGTCATGCTCTGGTGAGCGCAAGCGCAACAGCGCAGTGCGCTGCGCTAGTGCGCTGCTGACACGTGGCGCGCTCTGGTGAGTTGCGCCAATTCCAGAGAGCAAAGCTCTATTTCCAGAGCGCGTAGCGTAAGTTGTTCTGTAGCTGACACGTGGCGCTCTCTTAAGAGCGCAACAGCGCAGTTTGGAAGTGCAAAGCACTAAGAATCTTTTAGATTCAAGAACAGAAGTGCAAAGGACTATTTGATTTCTTGATCTAAATTAGATCAAAGAAAAATAAATTTTTCTTTTTTGTTTCAAGAACCAGAGGTTCATAAAAGTGCAAAGCACTGTTTTTTTTTGTTTTGTTGTTTTCTTGTTTTTTTAAAGAAGCAGGGGTTCATGAGAAGTGCAAAGCACTATTTATTATGTGAAGAACATTGATCTGGTTTTTAGATCAATGATTTATTAAAAGAGATTTCTTTTTCTCTCGTGAAGGTTTTTACCTTTCTTTTCTTTGAGCTTTTCTCAGAATTCTCTCTCTGTTTGAACCTCTTGGCTTTTTTCCAAGAAAAATGTTCCCTCCTCTGAATTGGGGCATAGGGTCCTTTTTATAGTGCCCATAAATTAGTTAAATTTGTCAAAGAGATCTTTCTCTGAGTGATTTGGGGAATTTTCCCCACCGTTGGATCTTTGATCCAAGGGCTTCTGCTTTGCAGAAGAAAATCTTCTTGTTTTAACAAGAACAGAAAAGATTTTTTAGAAATTTAATTCTGTTTGGCGCAGATGCCCCAGCGCGTGACACGTGTCGCGCAGCGCAACTGCGCTAGCGCATCTGCGCTGACACGTGTCGCGCAGCGCACAGCGCAGCGCAACTGCGCTGACACGTGTCATGCAGCGCACAGCGCAGCCAACCGCGCTGACACGTGTCGCGCAGCGCAGTGCTTGCACAGCTGAAGCGTTGCTTCATTTAAATAGAGCTTTGCTCTGATTGGGCGCGCCTTCTTGGGCGCTGCGCTGACGTATCAGCGCTTGACATGTGGCGCGTTGCGCCCGAGATTTGAAGCGTTGCTTCAAAATTTTGAATTTTGAATTTCAACAGAGCTTTGCTCTGATTGGGCGAAACAAATGCCCCCCACCGTTGCGCTCACGTGGCGCACACGTAAGTGTAGCGGTGGCAAACTCCTGATCGTTGGATCAAGGGGTGAGCTCAAGGGGCGCAAGCGCCTTATAAATAGGGCCTCTGGCCCTTAGAAAAATCTTACCGTTTTAAGATTTTTGATTTCAACAGAGCTTTGCTCTTTCTTAAGAACTTCAGAGCTTTGCTCCTTCCCAAAGTTAGAAACTTTAGGTAAAAATTAACTTAAATCAAATTAATTTAAATTAATCTTAACCAAAGAGCTTTGCTCTCACAGATCTTTTGATCTAAAGAAATCCCCATTGGGGTTTCATAAACAGAGCTCTGCTCTCAAAATTTATAGATCTACAGGGATCTTGTTCATGGGTTTTAACCCATGAACAGAGCTTTGCTCATAGATCTAAAAAAAAACAGCTCTTTTAGATTTGAATTTTTTTTTTATAAATTTTTCATGAATCTTTCAAGATTCCAAAAATTTTCTGATGGACTTTTTCCATCATTACCATAGAGCCATGCTCTTTTAAGGAATCTTATTTCCCTGGGACTAGAGTTTGACAAGTGTCACTCTGTGACAGAGCTTTGCTCTGAAAGAGGAGATTTTCTCCTTGTCCGTAGGGATTCTTTATTAATGGGAATGTTTTATTGGGGACCAACTGACAATCTCATCCAATGATGAGTTTGTCTTATTAACTGACGTATTGTCATCCAGATTTTGTGGGTCCCTTTTTAGTCTCCTGCTCACTGCGCTGCTGTGTGGTGTAATTAATTAATTTTAATTTAATTTAATTAATGCATTTTCTTTTTTAAACGCCAAACGTTGGAATTACAACACTAACGGCTAAATTGTTCTTTTGCAGCGATCATGTCTCCAGACACTTCATTCCTATTCGTCCGCTCGGAAGAGGGATTTCCCGAGGCGCCCTTGGACCGTGAAGTCCTGGCCATGATTAAGGAGTACAACCCGGAATACAAGAGTCTCCATCTTTGGGGGTCGTGGTACAATCAGATCATCATGGGCCGACGGAGCTTCACATGCGCAGTGCCGTCAGAACCCATAACGGCGATTCATTACGCCAGCCCACCCCCGGTGCAGTACGCCGTGGAGATGGTTGATTGGATATCAAAGGGCTTTCTACATCCCGCCATATATGCGATTCCGGTTCAGTGTCCCATGGTTTTGGATATCCTGGGGCGCCGCATCTGTCAAGGCGAGGTGCGACCTTGGGGGCAATCATATAATATCGGTTTGATCCCCCGCCACCTAATCGGCTATCTGCCGTGGGCCCGGTATATCCTGTCGACGAAAAAGTCGCAGTTGATAAGATTAGGATTATATACCGCAGTCTACGTCTCCCTCTTCCAGTATCCCACGCTTCCCACCTGGTGGTTCAAGGCCTTCCTAGAGCAATGGAACATTCCTACCCACACTTTCCTTGCCATGGATCGGGAAGTGTCAATCTCTTTGGAAGAGTTTACGGAGGTATCCGGTCTACCGGTCATGGGGGAACATTATGAAGAGTTGCTCCCGCCGGATGAGTACGTCTTTGGTGCTAAGCCGGTGATAAGGGGGCTCACGCCGGAGAACGCTGTTCAACATCAATTTCCAAGTCTAATCAAGGTGTTGAACATCTACGAGGCCCTTTTCATTGAGCGTGGGAGCCGCGGAGTTAATTTTGAGGATTTCATTGCTCGGTTCCTTCATCCAAACGTCCTCTCAGCGGAAGCTGCCAAGTTTGCCAACCTTGAGGACCCTTTTAGTTTAGGTTTGGATAACCTGCCGGCGAAAGACATAGACCAAAAGGACTTTTTTCTTCCTAACTCCCCAACCATGTCTTTTGCAGAAGTCGCAGCCCCAGAGATGGACGAGGAGGCCTTCTTTTTAGGATTTCTTAGGCTTTGGCTGAGTTGGTTTGCGCTCCCAATGCACTCTCACCGCATGCGGCCCTCTGTTTTTTACCCGGCCCACCGAATGACTATCGGGGTAAAGGTGGCCATTGGGATCGCCGGCTTGGCGCACTTATATCATGGCCTCAGTCGAGCAGCGGATGCTAATGAGCCTGGGGTGTTGCACGTGGTCTTTCCGATGCACCACTTTATGTCGTTGCTCGAGCTACATACAGCGGGTGTCTTCGGCATGCATAAAAGGCCCTCGTTCTACGAAAGGTGCAGTTTTCCTCGCATTCTACAGTTGATCGGCGCATCAATTGTAAATCCATCGCCACGAAATGCCAGGGGTTTACTCCTTCGCTCCCACATCGTTGGAGCCGGTGTATCTTTCATTGACAAGGTGTTGACTATTGGAAAAACGTCCACCACTGCAGTACGGCCATTGCAAGACACTTTCAAGGATGGAGCTTCGGTTTTAACGTCCCGGGAGACCCTTCACCTATATTCCATCAGACCGGGCTTCTTGGTGTTTAGGAAGGACGGGGCAGCGATCTTCATGAGATATAACCCGCATCGTTTGGCCCAACAGTTGTGCTATAATCAAGGGGTACCGCTGGAGGCTTTTTTATCGGAACCTGCCGCGACTGAAGAAGGGATGGAGAGAGCGCTGCATCACTTCATGCGTCTAAACACGGGCTCTCACTTCTTTATCAGTGAGCCGGCTTGCGCCCCCCGACTTCTTAGGGTATACACAGAATGGTACAGTCATTCGACGGGAGCGGTCATAAAGGAGGAAAGGCGGTTGCTGATCGACCGTAAGGGTGCACCTCCAGGTAGCGATCGCAACGCTCCTCTGGTGCCAAGGACCCCGGTAATCCCCCCTTTAAAAGATGCCAAAGCCGGACCCTCGCGTGCACAAAGTCCTCCACGTGAGTTGCTGCTCCCTGATATCACAGATGCACCTCCCGCACCCTGTGCTCCAGTGGAGACAGTGGTTGTACCCTCGCCGGAGTCTGGCGTGGGTGCGGACATCGGGACCCGTCGTCCCAAAGTGGCTGCTAAATGGAAGTCGATCCCCCGCGAGCCTAGGGTCGGAGGGCAAAAGAAAAAGAAGTCGCTCTTCGCTGCGGACGTCGTGTTCGGTCAGGAACCCCATGCTCCTTATGCCGAGGGCCTGCTCGAATATGGGACTAACGCAGGATTAGTGATGCCGCCGCCGGACGATACAGACTTGGAGGCTGCTCTCCAAGCTTCAGCATGGTTGGCGAGGCGTGACGCGTGGCTAGCTAAGCTTGCGCAATCAGGTAACTACTAGTCGCCTTTTCTTTATTGCAACATATCCTCTTCATTGCCTTTGACTAACGCTTTTCTTTCTTTTCTTTCAACAGGCATCACCGATGAAGAAGCTATTGCCGCTTCTCTGAAGATTTTCCAGGAGGAGGAACGTCTTAGAGCATCCATGGGCCTTAGTAAGTTTCGATTCATCGAGTTTTCATTTTCTTTGTGTTATGGTTTATCTAACCTTTCCCTTTTAATCACAGGAACCTCAATGCCGTTCCCTCCAAGTGACGCAGATGTTCTATCAGCTGCCGATGTTCCTGCTTCCTCTGGGCCACCGCAGGAAGTTCGTCTTGAAGAGCCGATGAAAGATGCTTTAAAGGCTCTGGAGGCATCCCTGAACGAGGATGATGACGCCTTGAAGGAGGCGTCACAAAGGTCCATCGCAACAGCGCGGGAGGAAAGGAAGCGGCTGAGGCGTGAGGCGAAGGCACGCAGGACTGCCTTGGCTATGGGAGCGGGTCCCAGCACCGTCCCTCGTGCTGATAGTCTATCTGAAGAGGCCCCTGTCGCCCTATCCACTGCCCGCAGAGAGGTGGCGCGCGCAGTTCGGAGCGCAAACGGTAACTCCGCTTCAGGTAATATTTCTCTCAGAGTTTTTGTTATAAGGATTTTAATGTCATTGGTCCTTATATCTCTTATTTTGCAGGGCCAAGTCCGATCGAGGGGGAGGCGGAAACCGTTGATCCCAAAGAAACAGAGGAGGCGGTACCTGCCGAACTCGAGCCGACGGTGGGCAACGTCGTTGTGGCTTTGGAGCCTGAGGTGGAGGTTGAGGGGCCTGTAGCCGAGAAGGTCATTGATGCCGAACCTGAAGTGGTGACAGATGATATGATCATTATAACTGAGTCCAGGGTGGTGGCGGATGAGGCGCTCGAGGCCGACGATCTCGTGGTGATGGTGGATGATACAACCGCGACTACTGAACCTGAGAGAGTAGTGGGTGAGGTGGCCATGATTCCCGAGGACGAGCCAACCGCTCCTTCTCTGGAATCCGGCAATACTCCAGTCATAGCCCTCCCTGTCTATGGTCCTCCGCCGTCTCCAGGTCTCGCGAGCACCACAACTGTTCCCATTGAGTCGGGTGATGAGGCCACGGGCGGTGGTCTCATGTCAATAGAGGAGGGAATCGCCTCCGTTTCAGCCGGCAGCTCATCAGGTAAATCCCAAGTTGCTATCTTTTTTATCTTACAATCCTTTCTGACAAATTCGCATTTGTTGTAACGCAGGTGCAGCCAGTGCCGATGCTCCACTGCTTGAGGGAGCGCCTTTAATAACTGCTTTGGCGGTGGTCACCTCTCAACCCTCTCTCATACCATCTAAGATGTTGGAAGGTATGGGTTTGCAATTTATTAATCCTATACTTCAGACATATAATTTGTGTACTAAAGTCATATTGTCATGTTTCTTCAGGAGTGCTCTTTGATCATGTATATCAGATGTTGCTCCCACACTTCTCTTTCCCATCCGAACTTGCTTTTTCTTCTGGTGGCGTTGGTGAGTATGATTTCCATTGACATCTTTTTTTTTTTTTAAATTGATGGAATTACCTCTAATCCTCTTTTTCTCATCTCAACTGCAGTGCTACAGATTGAAGGAGGGGATAAAAGATCAGCTGCGCCACCGGCCCTTCCGACCTTGCCACCTGTCTCAACTGGTACATCGACCATCACATTGGTAACTTCCCTCTCTTTATTTTCTGTACTGTTATCTGATCGCATCCTGTTTCTTTTCAGCTGTCGTTCCGGCCTCGGCGCCTTTCGAGCCTCGTATTACAATGCCGGCGGGTCCTTATCTGAGGAGTCTGTCTTCAAAAGGCGCCGCGAATAGTCTGCGCATGTTGAGTGACTACGTCGAGGAACTCGACGTTGAAACTCCTACATCTGCCGCAGACTTCGCTATGGTGGTTAACCCGATGCTAGCAATACTCGTGAACTTTCATGATGAGGGCATCATCGCAACCTGGGTTAACCATTGTAGGGAGATCGAGGGTCGCCTATATCAGTTGGAGTCGCTGCGTCCCGCTCCAGAGACCTTGGCTGCCAGTAATCAAAGAACAACGTGGATCGAGCAGAGCGCTCCTTACTTCCGCCATCTTGAACAAGAAGTCATTTCAAGGCGTAAGGAGCGTGGTGAAACTTCGAGCAAGTCTGCCCAATTGCATGCTCGGGTGGAGGCCAACGCCGCACGACTGAAGGTTGTCTTTGAGGGCCTTCTGCAATGTCTTTCCGAAGGGTTATCATTGAGGCAACAACTTTACATTGTCGAGCGAGATGCACCCAGCCAGGAAGCAGCCCAGAAGGTGGCGGAGGAGCAACTTTCATCCTTCTTGCAGCAGCGGGCCCAGGTGGAGGCGGAGGTGGCTGCGGCTGTCACTCAGGAGGAAGCACTGAAGGAAGTGCGAGAGCAGCTTGTGAATTTATTAAAGACACTTCCTCCTCAGTAGCTATCCATCCTTGTATCGTTTGTGCTCGTAGATAAAAGAATGTATATATATATATATATATTTTATTCTTTGACATAATGTATCCTGTATCCAATCAAGTTTATGAATAAAAGATACACCTTTTTTGTAATGTGTCATTTTCTCCGTCTTTTCTTTCTTTTATTATCAGCATATCTCCTTAGCAAACATGGTTAACGGAGGATTAGAACGAGTATCCTGACTTTCTTAAGAAATAACGATGGCTTAGGCCGCAGGTTCAGATCTGCTGCCTAAAAATTTTCAACTCTATAAGCCGTGAGGGTCTCATAGAGATTCTTCTCTCTACGGATCGAGAGGATCTCGTAGGTGGGTTTTTCTCCTTAGGAATCGTGAGGATTCCCAAGTGTGGTTTTCTCTTATAAGTCGTAAGGATCCTATAAGAGAATTTTCCCTCTTACTAGTCGAGAGGACTCATAAGCGGTTGTTTCCCTCCTCGTCGAAATTCGACTTTGGAGAGTGAGACCCGTGAATAGTATGCAAGAGACCATTTTGGATTGACTTGCAGGATCCCATTGTTCAAGAAGCAAGTTTTTTAGTCCCTGCTGCCTGAGGCTTCATTTGCATGTTGAGACGAATCGGGAATTTCCCGCGGAGATACTAGTTTCCCTGCGAGCCGACGCGAATCAGGAGGCTCTCGTCAAGGAGTGTTTGTATCCGTGAGTCGAGGAGTTTGCTAGGGATTATTTGTTTCCCAAGCGCCAAGGATTATTTGTTTCCTTGGGGTTTGAAACGAGTCGAGGATTTCCAACGGAGGCACTGGTGGCTCTGCGAGTCGACGCGGATCAGGAGGCTCTCGTCAAGGAGTGTTTGTATCCGTGAGTCGAGGAGTTTGCTAGGGATTATTTGTTTCCAAAGCGCCAAGGATTATTTGTTTCCTTGGGGTTTGAAACGAGTCGAGGATTTCCCACGGAGGCAATGGTGGCTCTGCGAGTCGACGCGAATCAGGAGGCTCTCGTCAAGGAGTGTTTGTATCCATGAGTCGAGGAGTTTTCTAGGGATTATTTGTTTCCCAAGCGCCAAGGATTATTTGTTTCCTTAGGGTTTGAAACGAGTCGAGGATTCCCCACGGAGGCACTGGTGGCTCTGCGAGTCGACGCGGATCAGGAGGCTTTCGTCAAGGAGTGTTTGTATCCGTGAGTCGAGGAGTTTGCTAGGGATTATTTGTTTCCCAAGCGCCAAGGATTATTTGTTTCCTTGGGGTTTGAAATGAGTCGAGGATTTCCCACGGAGACTGGTGGCTCTGCGAGTCGACGCGGATCAGGAGGCTATCGTCAAGGAGTGTTTGTATCCGTGAGTCGAGGAGTTTGCTAGGTATTATTTGTTTCCCAAGCGCCAAGGATTATTTGTTTCCTTGGGGTTTGAAACGAGTCGAGGATTTCCCACGGAGACACTGGTGGCTCTGCGAGTCGACGCGGATCAGGAGTCTCTCGTCAAGGAGTGTTTGTATCCGTGAGTCGAGGTATTTGCTGAAGATACTGGTTTCTTCGGAGTTGGACTAAACCGTCGAGATTTGGCTTCGTCTTCTGGCGGAGCCTGTTGGGAAAGTATGGTTCCCTCTTTGTTTACGCCCTTAGATTGTATACAGGGATCGATGTGATCTTAACTGTAGGGCCAAAGTTTTATCATCATTTTTTTGTTTTATCTCCGCGATGCTCTATCATTTCATCTTTTACATCGCGAAGGTCGCGATTGCCCAATCATTTCGGCTATTTTTCGCGGTGCCCAATCATTTCGGCTATTTATTTTATTTTTACTCGCTGCTTTTTATTGCGAGTTGCCCAATCATTTCGGCTTTTTTAATTTTTTTTTATTTTTACTCGCTGCTTTTTATTGCGAGCTGCCCAATCATTTCGGCTATTTTGCATGCATACATTTTTACTTGCTGCTTTTTATTACAGGTTGCCCCATCATTTCGGCTATTTCGTATGCATGTGCGGTCTACTGGCTTTTCGCCGTAAGCTGATTTTGGCATCAGCACCGCTACAACTGGGATATTACCAGGAGCGAATCATCATCTGCTTCCGTTGAAATAAAGGTGGCTTAGCGAACAGGGTTAGGGTCCTGTCGACTAAGGCTTTGACTTCATGAGCCGTAAGGGTCTCACAAAGTTATTTCTCCCTACAAGTCGTGAGGATCTTATAGGTGTATTTTCTCCTTAAGAATCGTGAGGATTCCTAAGTGTATGTTCCTCTATAAGTCGTAAGGATCCTACAGCAGGATTTTCTCCTTGTAAGTCGAGAGGACCTACAAGGGTCATGCGAACATATCCCCAGTCACGGATGGGACTTGGTTAGGGAAATGTTTATTCGCGCCCGTGGATTATATACAAGGGTCAGTATTGAGCCACTTGTAGGGCAATATCGGAAATTGTGGGGGTTGCTTAAGCACAGGTTTAGGTCTCTGTAACTTAAGACTTTAAACTCTTATGAGCCGTGAGGGTCCTATAAAAGAGTTCTCCTTGCGAGTCGTGAGGATCCCGCAAGTGTATTTTCTCCTTAGGAATCGTGGGGATCCCTAAGTGTGTTGCTCCCTTGTGAGTCGTAAGGATCTCACGCGGGTGGTTTCTCCTTACAAGGTCGAGAGGATCTTGTAAGTGTCCTTTATCGAGGTTGCACCGTTTCGGGTTTTCACAAACACTCGCCGGTAGTCCTGCTGTTTTTACTCACGGAGCCCTTTCGGGTTTTCATCCGTACCCATTTTGCTTATGGACATACCATTTTTTTTTATTCTTTTTTATTTTTACATATTTTTTTTACGAGGTCGCGCCCTTTCGGGTTTTCACGAACACTCGCCGGTAGCCCTGCTGTTTTTACTCACGGAACCCTTTTGGGTTTTCATCCATGCCCTTTTTGCTTATGGACGTACCGTTTTTTTTATTCTTTTTATTTTTATATATTTTTTTTATATCTTGTCAGCCTAAAGATGCTGCGGTAGTAGTTTAAAGACGTTTCGGTCTGCTATTAGTTTAAGGACATTTCGGTCCGGCGTTTGAGAAGGCTGGCTACTGCTGATAGAGTTTGAGCTTAGGAAGATAGCGAGCGGACATAGTCGTCGTCATCTACCATTGACCTAAGCTGTGGCTCATTAAGCATAATATTTCTTTAGGAAGCGACCGTTTATTGGCCTGAAAGGCCTTTCACCGTGCATGTCCATGAGTAGATAGGCCCCACCCTGGTAAACTTTATCTATGATGTACGGGCCTTCATAGTTTGGCTCGAATTTTCCCCGCTTGGCGCGATTGGGGATCATAGGCCTTTTGACCACTAGCACAAGTTCGCCTTGGCGGAATGTCCTCGGTCGGGTCAATCTTTCATATGAGCGCGTCATCTTTTCTTTATAAGCTTCCAGATTTTGCTGTGCTATGAGCCGGGTTTCATCAAGGGCGTCAAGCTCCTCAAGCCGAAGGTGAGCATTTTCTTCGTCCGTTAGCTCGTAGTGGACTGCCACTCGTAGAGAGGGTAACTCTATCTCGAGGGGGAGTACTGCTTTTGTACCGAACACCAACGCGTACGGCGTTGTGTTCGTGGCCGTCTTGAACGTAGTTCGATATGCCCAAAGAGCTTCTTGCAGTCTTTCGTGCCAGTCTTTCTTATTTCGGGACACCGTTTTCTTTATGATTTTTTTCAAGGTCTTGTTGAAGGCTTCAGCTAGTCCGTTGGCTCGCGGATTATAAACCGAGGAATATCTCCAGTCTATATTATGCTGTTGCGTGAAGCGACTGATCTTGTGGCTTCTGTAGGCTGGCCCGTTATCGGAGATGATTCGCCTCGGCGTTCCAAACCGATATATGACATGCGTCTTAAAGAAGTAGAGGATATTTTCCGTCTTCACTTCTCTTAACGGTACTGCTTCTGCCCACTTAGAGAAGTAGTCAGTCGTTGCTAGGATGAAACGATGTCCTCTAGACGATGCTGGTTCGATGGGGCCGACTATATCAGTCCCCCACATTTCGAATGGCCAGCTAGCCACAGTTGGATGTAGTGGATTTGGATGCTGATGGATGAAGTCCCCATGAATTTGGCATGAGTGGCATTGCTTCGCATATTCGAGGCAGTCCTGGATCATCGTGGGCCAATAGTAACCCATCCGTTTGATCTTCAACTTCATCTTTGGGCCTGCTTGGTGAGAACCGCAGAGTCCGTCGTGAACTTCCTGGACGACCCTTTTCGCTTCGTCAGGTCCTAAGCATCTCAGCCATAGAGAATCAAATGACCTCTTGTACAGAGTATCGTTGACGAAGGCGAAAGATACAGCTCGTTTTGTGAGCTGATGTCTTGTGGATGCTTCTTCAGGCAATCGGTGGGACTTAAAGTAGTCTATGAAGACTTCCCTCCAATCCTCGGCCTTTTCCGGGTCTTTTATTTGCAGAGCCATTCGCTCAGTCGTTTCCTTTTCTTCGGATGATTCCGGAGATATTTCTGCTGGGGCCAGCACTCGACGACTTTGTACCACGATTCTAACGTCATCGAGGTTCTCGTCAGCCAGTTCTTTAGCAAGTTTAGCCAACGCGTCTACTTTGCTATTTTCCGCGCGCGGTATGTTCTCTAAAGTATAAGAGGGGATTTGGGCCAACAATTGTTGCACCTTTTCACCGTATTTCACCAATTCCGGTTTGCACGTTTGGTAGTCGCCGTTTACTTGACTAACGACCAGTTGAGAATCCCTGTATATGAGGAGGTTTTTAATTCCCATGTCAATGGCGATCTCGAGGACCGCTATCAGAGCTTCGTATTCGGCTTCATTGTTTGTCCTCGGCTCTGTTAGGGAGAACGCGTAGCGCATTATCCCTCCTTGTGGAGTTATAAAGATGAGTCCTACCCCCGATTTGACTATAGGGGTATTTTGTTTGCGCTTTTTCATGGAAGATGCTCCGTCGAAATAAAGCTCCCATCGGCTATTATCACCGTCGATCGCATCGAACGCATGTTCGTCTGGAAGATCGCAATTGAGAGGAGAATCGGCGGGTATCGGATGCTCAGCGAGGAAATCGGCGATGGCCTGGCCTTTCGCTGCCTTGAGAGGTTGATATGTTATCGAGAACTCCATCAAGAGCAGAGCCCATTTGGCGAGTCGACCTGTCAATATGGCCTTTGACATTAGATATTTGAGAGGGTCCACCTTCGAAATAAGACGGACTTCATGCGCCAACGAATAGTGCCTGAGCTTTGTTATCGCAAAGATCAACGCCAGGCAGTGTTTCTCAATGGGGGAATAGTTGCTTTCTGCCCCCAGCAGAACTCGACTTAAGTAGTAGAGTGCCCTTTCCTTCCCTTGGTCGTTCTCTTGTGCCCATAATGCGCCTAAGGAACCTTCGAGGGCAGTTGTATAAAGAATGAGGGGTTTTCCCTTGACCGGAGCAGCCAACACCGGCGGGTTCTACAAGTATTGCTTGATCTCGTCTAGTGCGCTTTGGCATTTTTGATCCCAAACGAACGGGGTTCCCTTCTTCATCAGGTGACTGTAAGGACGACACTTGCCTGAAAGGTTGGCTATAAATCGCCGTATGTATGCAAGCTTCCCTTGGAGAGATCGCAACTGTTTGAGAGTTCTCGGCGGAGGCATTTCCATGATCGCTTTGATTTTCGACGGATCTATCTCAATACCTCGGTGTCGAACAATGAATCCCAGGAATTTTCCTGAGGAAACTCCGAATGCACACTTGAGCGGGTTCATCTTCAAGTTGTATTGCCGAAGGCGTTGAAATACAGTCTTCAGATGTTCGAGATGTTCCTCGTATGATTTGCTTTTAACAACGAGGTCGTCGATATAGCATTCGACGATTTCGTGTATGAGGTCATCGAAGATCTTTGTCATGGCCCTTTGATAAGTGGCACCGGCATTCTTTAAACCGAAGGGCATCACTTTGTAACAGAATATTCCTAAAGGGGTCCTGAAGGCTGTGTGCTTCTGGTCTTCTGGATGCATTTTTATCTGATTATATCCTGACGAACCGTCCATGAAAGAGAAAATCTCATGAGTGGACGTATTGTCTATCATCAGTTCGGTGACTGGCACTGGGAAATCGTTCTTCGGACAAGCTTTATTAAGATCCCGGAAGTCTACGCATATACGCACTGTCCCATTTTTCTTCATCACCGGGACGATGTTGGCGATCCACTCCGGATATTGAACCTCCTGGATGAAGCCGGAGTCGATCAGCTTTTTGACTTCAGCATTGATACTCATTTTAAGCTCGAGCCGCATTCTTCTCGGCGCCTGTTTGATTGGCTTGACGTCCGGAGATATCGCCAATCTGTTCACAGCAATTTCTGGATTCAGTCCCGGCATTTCGGAATAGTTCTATGCGAAGCAATCTTTATGCTGTAGAAGCACATCCTTTAACGCAGCCACCCTTTCTTCAGATAGCAGCTCGCTGATGAATGTCGGTCGTGGATCGTTTGCCGTCCCCAACTCAATCTTCTTAAGGTTATCTGCAGTGGTATGGATTCCATCTTCCAGCTCTTTTGGCGCTGGTGGGAATTCTGAGATTATCTCGTCGCTGCTGTTTTCGAAGCACCAAGGGAGCTCATCTATGTCCTCGGGCTCTTCTTTTAATATCGTAATCATGTGACAGGTGCGAATTCGCTTCCAATCCCCATGTGGATCCGGTTCTTCTTTCGTGGCCTTGGGCTCGTGCTTCTGTGGCGGCGCTACCCTCCAGTTATCAGACAGAGCGAACTTGCCGAGCTGGTACTGATCTTCAACCCAATTCTTAAAGGTGAAGCAGTCTTCGAGCGGGTGCCCTATTACTCGATGGTAAGAGCAATAGTTTGGGCCAGAGACTTCGCTTGCTTGTTCGGGGTTTTTGGACTCCGGCAGTGTAAGTATTTGATGTTTTAGAGCTAGATCAAGTATCTTCTTCGTCTTGTCCCGAGGAAACGAGTACGCTCGGCCCATTTTCTTCATAAGGGATAGATCAATAGCACTTGACTCCCGTTTGCGTGGCTTCTTAGCCTTTCTTTGTTGCTGTTGAGCGCCTTTTCGGCTTTTCGACTTATTTCTGCTTTTGCGTCGAGCCTTGTTTATAACAGGTTGACAGGGAGCAGCCTTTTCATCTTTCACGGCCTGTTGGAGAAGGCGTTGCGTTCTGGCTTTCTCGTAGATGACCATTTCGCGGTTATGATCGTCTCGGACTTTTTGTCCCGCTTCCCTTATAAGCTTGTCCATTTGTTCTTCGAACGACGGACTGGGCACTTTCGCATCTGGAACTTTCACGGGCTCAGGATTAGCGTCCTCCCATTGAGTATCTGCTTCTTCATCGAAGTCATACATGACGTAACAGCTGTTTAGTAGCTCCCGTTTCTTTGACCGGATGTATCCGAGTCCCTTCGTCTCCATTCTCCCGTTAGGCAGTTTGCGTTGAGTCCCGGGAACGTTCCAGACTTTATCATAGAACTTGGCTTTTCGAACGGTCTGCTTGAAGGATATCCCCTGGCGTTTCAGCAGCTTTTTCAAACCTTCCGTATAATATCTGGGGAGACGGATGGGCTGAAGCCTGTCGAGCGTAGAATCCGCACCATGCCAAATTTCTTTTTCTACCTTGGTTTCTTCAGAGCGGTAGAACAAAATTGCTTTCTCGCTTTCTCGCCTGGGAGGGATGTAGAATGTCCGCAACTCTTCTACACCGTAGATATTAAGTGCATCCAGTTCTTTATGGTGTCCAAGCGGCACCATGGCGACTTGCAGGCTTTGCTCTTCATCAGGGAACATTTGTATTGAAGGTCGAGCAGAGAATATAGCATGGATCTCATCTTCTGAGTCGCTACCAAAGATCAACGTAGGGGCAGACGGTCCTGGCTTGTTGTGTTGGGGCGGACCCGAGTACACTATCTCTTCTTCCTCCTCGGTATCACTGCCGAAAACAGGGATGGTGGCATTAGCTTTATTCTCCGGCTTGTGACACTTCTCCGTATCTTCGAAATCCGGTAAGAAGTATTTGGCATCTTCGTATTTATGGACCTCGTTCACAGAGAATGGGTTTAGTTCTCCCGTCACGGTATACTCAGAACCATCCTTAAAATACTTCATACACTGATGTTGTGTAGAAGGGATGATGTTGTACTCGTGTAACCACGGTCAGCCGAGCAAAGCGTTGTAGCATGTCTTGGCATCTATGACGTGGAACTTAATATCCGTGACGAGTAGCCCGAAGCGTAGCGTCAGTATCACATATCCAAGAGTCTTTGACGATTGGGAGTCGAACCCGAAGATGGTGATCTTGTCCCGAGCAAGGTGCTGGACGCTCATGCAAATTTCCTTCAACACCCGCACGTTGAGTAGGTTAATAGACGACCCGTTATCGATCAGGATTTTGCCTATCTTTATATCATGGCAGTATCCCGAGACATAGAGAGGGCGATTGTGTTTGCACGTCCCAAGTAGAAGGTCTTCATCACCAAAAGTAACATCGGCTGTGTGCACTTCCTCCAACTCATCCTTCATCTTTTCCTCGACCAGGAAGGCTTGGAATTGTTCCGGATCTTGGAGCGCCTTAATCAATGAATCTCTCGCCTCTTTTGATAGCAAAAGAGCGTCAAGAATGCTGAGCTGTGAGGGTCCGAGGTTCTTTTCAGGAAGCGTCCGATTCCGCAGTCGAATATTTTCGCAAACCTTCGGCTCTTCTTCTTTTCCCGAAGTGGACTCTTTAAAGAGAGGGGCAAATTCCAGCTCCTCATCAGAATCGCTCCCGAATGTAGGCACTTGTGACCCGCCGGTGTTAACCACGCGACAATCGCCGGTAGTTCTTTTAAGCACTTTGGTCGTATTTTTCCGCCCCCGATGAGTTTTGCGCTTCTCCCGCTTAAAGCGTTGTCGATGAGCAACGTATCCTTGCCACCATCTATCGAAAGTTTTGCACTCTTGTGTGGGGTGCGAAATCTTCTGATGATATAAGCAATAGGAGGGGTGCGTTTCCACTTCACCGGGGATGTTTCCTTCAGAGGATGGTAGCTTCATGCCCATTGATATGGCCTTAGCAAACTTTTTCCTCATCTTGAATTGGCTTTTGTCGGTAGCGGAGGTGTTTAGCTCCAACGGGATCGTCTCAGCTCTTTCATCAAGTCGCTGGCGCTTGGCCCTTTCAAATATAGCCGTCTCGCGTTCTCGATCAGCTTTACTTTTCAATCGAGCTTCGTTAAGGAACGCGTTAATTATTTCATCTGATGGCTCCAGAACTTTTGGTTCAGGATCTGCCCCCAGCTTTTCGGTGCAAGGAGTCTCCTCATCGTTCGTGATCGAATAGGAAATCATATGACAGCTCGCCACATATTCCTCGGATTTATCCGATGAACTTTCTCCCTCATCTTCTTCTTGAAAGACGTGATTGAGAAACTCTTGGAGTGTAATGGGAGTTCGTGCCTTTTGGTTGTATTCATCCAGCGCGTCAATTTGCTTTTGTAAGTCCGTGCGCTTGTCGCCAGGCTTCACGGGCTTCTTAGATTTCTTCTTCTTCTTTTTCGAAGATTTTAACGGCTGGCTGCAGTTGCTTGAACCACCACCATCGGTCTTTGGAGTTGGACGTGGCTTCAACATCCCTTCAATGACCTGCGGTTCCAACGGGTTCTTCCATTTGATCGCTGGAGATGTCTGAAGATCATTTAGCATCCTCTTTGTCTTGGCTGATAATACAAACTCCCAAGGAGCTTCTTCAACGACGGAGCATGTTGCCCCCGGCGTATTCGTCCCCTTAGAGGTGTGGGGCTGCGGGGGATTCACCTTCCATTTATCAGATAACGCGAACTTGCCCTGTCGGTACTGGTTTTCAAGCCAATTTTTGAAAACGTAGCAATCTTCGATCGGATGGCCTAGTACTCGATGATAAGGACAGTAGTTGGGCTCGTTGACGTCACTTGGTTGCAACGGACGTTTTGGATCCGGCAGATTTATGAGTCTGTTGCGCAACGCCAGCTCGAATAACCTCCTCGTTTTATCGCGGGGAAAGGAATAAGGACGTCCCATCCTATCCTCAAGGGGTACGTACGGGCGCATATTATTTTGACGAGCAACCGGTTTCGAGTCACTCGGTTGTTGTTGAGCATTAGCGACGACGATCGCTTTTCCCTTCCCTTTGTCATTTCGGGAGTCCGGCCTTGGAAGAGGGGTTTTATGGCCCATTTGATTCATTTGCGCTAGTTTGTCAATCAAGGCCTGGAAGTTAGTCGGCTTGAAAAACATCATAAATTGCGAGATGGTTGCTTACGGATCAAGGGTTCCCACAAACATACCCACCGCAGGAGCTTCTTCAATGCGCTGCTCGCACTTCGACCATAAGTTCTGCCACCGTATAGCATACTGAACCCACGTTTCGCCTGGCTTTACCCTGGCGTTAATCAGTGCTGTCATCGGGGTGCGTTCACTGGCGCTTGCAAAACGCTGAGTAAACAACAGCTCCATCTCCGCGAAGGTTTTGATAAAGTCGTTCGGGAGCTCAGAGTACCACTCGAACGCCGTATCCGATAAACTTCCAACAAACTGGCGAAGCAAAAGCTTGTCGTCACCGCCGGTGTTGCCGCAGAGTGCCCTGAACTGGGAAACATGCTGATGAGGATTGCCTGTCCCCTTGTAGACTTGGAACTTGGGAATTGTATAACCTGGCGGGTACTTGATTTGATCGTACCAACTTGGATATGGCCGCACCGTTTTTATGACCTGACCGGCCGCTTCGGTCGCATGATGCACCCATATTTGCTGGGCGATGTATTCATCCAAATCAGTTTTTGAGATTGTATCCTCTTTAGCCATGGACAGAGCTGGTGGAGGATTCGACGTCTCTCCCCTATCGTCTTCAAGAATGATCGGGGGCTCTTCAGCAGGTGGATCTTGTTGAATCATCATACCCACCATATCCTGGAACAGGAGGGCCATTTTCTTTATGTTGGCTGCCTGCTCCACAGCTTCTTTATCTTTCTTCTCTAGTACGCGACGAAGGAATTCGGCGTCCGTTTCTTGTTCTTGATGCTCGTCCGAGGACGTTTCCGGGGTTTCTTTTGGCCCTGTAAGTGCGGCCATAGCGTTCATCATTTCTTGGAGCTTCTGTTGCTGCTCCTGAGCCTTGGTCACTGACCTCGTGTGCGGTCTATGACCTGTTGATATGTGGCTATCTTCTTTTCCCGATGCCATGTAAACCGTATGAACTGTTATGCCCCCTGACTTGGGGCGTTTAGGTTCCCCATTTTTAACTTTTGCCGCTGACACGGGAGTTTTCTCTGGCCTCCTTCTTTTGTGGGCCATTGAGGTTGAAGGAACCGTTGAAGGGGGCAGCCTAGCAGCTGCTGTCCCCTGCTGTTTAATGGGACAACCCTTGTCTTTTTCCACTTTCGCCTTTTTCTGGTGACGAGAGTGACCTGGGTCAATCACAGAGTCTTGAACCCTCCGCCAAACTTTATAAATTTTTGAAGACAACCGTTGAGGGGGCTGTTCTCATTTTGTTTCTGGAACTCTCTCTGCAGGTGGAGGAGATCTCTTCAGTGTAGCGGTTGGAGAGTTCTTCCGTACCCTCCTCAGCAGTTCAAAGCTGTTCCCAGTCGGGACAGCAGCGTTGACCTCCACCATTGGAGCGGGTGGAGTTAGCCCTGAGGGGGAGTTGCCCCCTGCCTTTCTTACTCGTCGCCAATGGCGACGTCTAGCATGACGAGCCGTTGGGACTGGCTCGGAGATAGATACGTCTTCTTTTTGCCCCTTGTCCGGCTGAGGCGCTGCTGGTGTTAACCTCTTAAAAACTGAGGTTGTTCCTTGCGGGGTAATATCCAATTTGTCAAAGACAGATCTTCATGTAGGGGTAGGAGCAGGAATCGTCAGTCTTGAAAAGACTGATTCTTTGACAGGGGAAGCCGCCTTAACGACTTGTGGAGCAGCAGTCATTGCCTTCCTTGGGACAGCCAGTTTAGAGTTCTGATTTAGCCTGGTGAAAACAGAGGCTGTTGGTTCGGCAGTGGGCGACCCGTTGACAGGGGCCGTCGTAGCAGTGAGCCGGTCGAAGACCGACTTTTTGTTCACTTCCGGTGCAGGTATTGGCGCAGAGAAGCTTGTAGGTGGGATCATGGTCCCGAAGAACAGGCCAGTGGTGGCTTGGGTCACCTGTTCTACCGGCAGAGCGAGGAAGGAAGCCACTTGGGGTCCATATGCCACACCTCCCGGTGAGGTGGAGCGTCCGTTGCAGTGGCATTTCGAGCAGTTGGTGCAGTTGAAGGCCATTGAATCTTAAGTTCTGTGCCAGGCAAAAGACCAAATCTTAGTAACTTGAAATCCGAAGGCAACCATTTAACAAACCGCGATTGGTTCGCGAAGAAGACACACGAAGTGTGGAGTGGAAAGAGGAAAAGGTCCCACCGGGCGTGCCAGAATCTGTTCCCCTCCGAAAGGCGGCGCACAGGACCACGAAGTCCTGGCGCTGAGATTCGGGGCAGATGCTATTTGGTTTTATCCGTCCACCTCTCTGAAGATGCCAAGTTGATTTATGGCACCATGTATCGGAGGTTTAGACGGATGCGGCCGATATAGCAGACTTCGTCAGATTCCCCCTCGCTTGAGGGGTTTTTGATTGTGGGGACGCTCTTCCCTGCAGGCGCAAGCCCCTGCAGTTAATTACGCTACCGCATCGCGGTAACAACTTTCTCCTTCTCCAGAATTTCACTTCGTGTCGTGTGTGTTTGTTTTGTTTGTGGTTGCCCGTGGATTGTATACGGAGACTGAGTAATGCCGTCGCCCGTAGGACGTGGATTAGTCCAAATCCGTATTTACTTAGATTTGGGTTTGGTGTTTTTAGTTTAAGGATGCATTAGTCGCGTTGCGGCTAAGATCAACTTAAACATTCGTTAAGGATACGTTAGTCCTGTTTTAGACTAAGATCAACTTAACGTAGTGATCCATTTAATATATGGTCGTCAGGACTCGTCACCTCTCTGATATCGTTGAATGATTACAACGACATGTGTGAGATGTACCCTCGAACCAGAGATGATTTGGAATTTTATCATTCATTTAAATGTCTAAGGATACGTTAGCCGTATTTGGGGCTAAGATCAACTTAAACGGGACCATTTAGATCCGGCAAAAGAGCATTTGGAGGCTCTATTGTTCCAGTTTAGGGACATAATGGTCCATAGGTAGTTTAGGGACGTTGCGGTCCATGCTCCAGTTTAGGGACGTGGTGGTCCGTGTTTAGTTTAAGGACGTTTCGGTCCGATATTAGTTTAAGGACGTTTCGATCCGATATTAGTTTAAGGACGTTTCGGTCCATATTCCAGTTTAGGGACGTGGTGGTCCGTATTCCAGTTTAGGGACGTAGTGGTCCATAGGTAGTTTAGGGACGTTTCGGTCTAATATTAGTTTAGGGACGTTTCGGTCCAATATTAGTTTAGGGACGTTTCGGTCCAATATTAGTTTAAGGACGTTTCGGTCCAATATTGAAGGGTGTGGTCGTCGGGACCCGTCACCTTTCTGACGACGTTGAATGATTACAACGACGTGTGTCAGAGGAGTTCGGAGATGTACCCTCGAACCAGATGTAAATTGATTCAAGAGAGAGCTATGTTCAGTCAATTTAATTTGAGGACTTACGGCCAAAATTGGGTTAAGTCCAGTTGAGAATATTCAACATTTTTCTTGATCTTTGGCCTATCAGGCCTGTGCTAGGGCTTTGCCCATATTTAATAATGCACTGCATTCTATTCTGGCCTGCTAGGCTTTTGATTTGGGCTCTGTCCCTTTATTTATGCTGCAGAGCATCTATTTTAGTTTGGGCTCTGCCCCTTTTTAAAATAATGCATTGCATTTTATTAGACCCGTTAGGCCTTCTTTAATTGGGCTTGGCCCCTTTTGTAAGCAATGCAGTGCATTTGTCTGGCGCTTTGCGCCAAGTAATGAGCGCAAGCTCATATGGTGATGACACGTGTCATGCTCTGGTGAGCGCAAGTGCAACAGCGCAGTGCGCTGCGCTAGTGCGCTGCGCTGTTGCGCTGCTGACACGTGGCGCGCTCTGGTGAGTTGCGCCAATTCCAGAGAGCAAAGCTCTATTTCCAGAGCGCGTAGCGCAAGTTGTTCTGTAGCTGACACGTGGCGCTCTCTTAAGAGCGCAACAGCGCAGTTTGGAAGTGCAAAGCACTAAGAATCTTTTAGATTCAAGAACAGAAGTGCAAAGCACTATTTGTTTTCTTGATCTAAATTAGATCAAAGAAAAATAAATTTTTCTTTTTCGTTTCAAGAACCAGAGGTTCATAAAAGTGCAAAGCACTATTTTTTTTTGTTTTGTTGTTTTGTTGTTTTTTTAAAGAACCAGGGGTTCATGAGAAGTGCAAAGCACTATTTATTATGTGAAGAACATTGATCTGGTTTTTAGATCAATGATTTATTAAAAGAGATTTCTTTTTCTCTCGTGAAGGTTTTTACCTTTCTTTTCTTTGAGCTTTTCTCAGAATTCTCTCTCTGTTTGAAGCTCTTGGCTTTTTTCCAAGAAAAATGTTCCCTCCTCTGAATTGAGGCCTAGGGTCCTTTTTATAGTGCCCATAAATTAGTTAAATTTGTCAAAGAGATCTTTCTCTGAGTGATTTGGGGAATTTTCCCCACCGTTGGATCTTTGATCCAAGGGCTTCTGCTTTGCAGAAGAAAATCTTCTTGTTTTAACAAGAACAGAAAAGATTTTTTAGAAATTTAATTCTGTTTGGCGCAGATGCCCCAGCGCGTGACACGTGTCGCGCAGCGCACAGCGCAGCGCAACTGTGCTAGCGCATCTGCGCTGACATGTGTCGCTTGCGCTGACACGTGTCGCGCAGCGCAAAGCGCAGCGCAACTGCGCTGACACGTGTCGCGCAGCGCAGTGCTTGCGCAGCTGAAGCGTTGCTTCATTTAAATAGAGCTTTGCTCTGATTGGGCGCGCCTTCTTGGGCGCTGTGCTGACGTATCAGCGCTTGACATGTGGCGCGTTGCGCCCGAGATTTGAAGCGTTGCTTCAAAATTTTGAATTTTGAATTTCAACAGAGCTTTGCTCTGATTGGGCGAAACACCCCCTTGCCCGTACACCGGGAAGCGGGGCGTGACAGGTTTTGTTGGCAGCCCATGTAGGCCAGTGCTGCATGGAACCCTACCATGCAGGTCAGTTCTTCATGGACATACAAGTTAATTCTGCATGAAGTCCTAAGCAATATAACACAAGAATCAGCAACTAAAAATATTCTTTACAATTCATATTTCTTGAATCTTACAATTTCATATACTTTGAATTTATCCTAACCCTATTTTTCTTTCAAGGTTATGGATTCTCCAAACAACACCAGCACCAACTTCAACAACACACCCCCACCTCTACCGCTTACGCCTACCGTCGCTATCCCGATCAATGAGCAGACGGTACTGCTTGAGGCGATCCGGAGCCTCTTGGAAGGACAACAGCAGCAGACTGCTATCTTAATGAATCGTCCAGAAGCGGAAGCGCCCGGAGTGAAGCAATTCCGGGCATTGCACCCAAAACAAATTTCGGGAAAAGAGAGCTCCCTGGAAGTTGAAGAATGGGCTCAGAGTATTGAGGATGATCTGGCAGCAGCATAAGTGCCAGAGATCGCTTGGGTACAGGTTGCAAAGCCGCAACTCACCGACAATGCCCGAGTTTGGTGGAAGGCGGAAGAAAGCCGTCTTGACCAGCCTATCAAATGGAGGACTTTTCGCGACATGTCCGACGCGAAGTACTTTCCGGAGACTGCCCGATTTGACATGGAGCAGCAATTCATCCATCTACAACAGGGTTCGATGTGGACCAAATCTGTGGATGAGTATAATACTGAGTTTACCATGCTCAGTAGGTTTTCGGCACACCACATTCCGACTGCTGAGATCAGGTCCAGACGATTTCAGCAAGGGATAGATCCGGAGATCCAAGCTGCCTTAGCTAAAGGGGATTTCCTAACCAACGACCTGTCTTTGAAAGATGCCCGTCGATATGCGACAGTAGTGAAGAAGAAGGGTAGACCCCAATCTGCCGGAGTGAAGCGCCCTGCCACTCAGATGGCAGAAGGAGCCTCTTAAAGACCAACTGTTGAACCCAGGAGACCGAAAGAAACAAATAACCGGCTAAGTCCAGATTTTTGCTTCTACTGCAAGAGGGATGGACACCTGTGGAAGGACTGTAGGCGCGCAAAAGGCCTGTGCTTAGTTTGTGGCGCATTCAATCATGAAATTGGAACATGTCCTTATAGGCGCAACATAGTTCCAACTCACAATACTTATCCGCAGCGGCCAGCTATCCAGGCTCCTGCACCACGTCTTGCTCTTCTAGCTCCATCTCCACGTGGACCTCATGCACAGCCTAATCGCCAATTCCATCAGGCACTGAGGAACATACCTCGAGGGCAAAGAAACATGCCCCAAAGACAGAGGAATGTGCCTCCAGCTAGGAGGAATGTACCCTGGCGTCAGGTTTTCACATTAGCAGCCGTAGAAGCCGAGACTGTAGACCAAGGTAACCCTGGTAATTCCCTCACATCTTTCCAAAACTTTTGTATTCTTTCGTTCTTCCAAATATTTTTATGCACTATTGTTCATACCAGAATTTTGCATTCTAATACCGCTCATTCATTATCTATTTTTTGTATATATCTGTACTATTAACCAATGTTTGCTCAGTAATACAGAATATGGGTATCCATGACAAAACACTGGAAATACATTCAAATTTCATGGATATATCATTTGTGAGCCAACACTTCAACCAGAACCGCAAACCGACCGATATTTCAAGAGTTTCTTTTTGCAACATGTTTGTGTACATACTTTTTATCTAAATGGACCAACACAATACAAGTGGTACACAAGTGTGCACTAGGACCTAGGGGGCTGCCCAAGACACAAGTGGGCATGAGTGTGACATGCATTAAATGCTATAAGATATATGTTGACTTTAAAGATTCAAGTTTCCCTCCAAAACCAAGCTGCAAACAAGATCAAACTAAAGAAAATAAACTGCACCAAAATGATGCTGGAAACAACACTAACCATCACACGAAGTTCGAGGAAGTTCCCCCAAAATCTGGCCGGCCCCACATCTCCCCTAGCCGAGCTCTACGGCTCTACCTCCACTGATTGGGTCCATCTTTCTGTGGGCCCCCCCTTGATGCCACATCAGCTCGTTTTTATTTTTTATTTATTCAGTTTTTGAGCCTATAAATATAGACCAGAGGCATGAGGAAGGGGAAACCTTTTGTTTAGTTTTGTATCAAAACTCTTGTAATTTGTAAGCTTGCTTTCCCTTGTAATTCTTAAGCTCTTGCCCTTTTGCTTTGACCTGCAACTTCTTCATTGAACTTGCAAGCTTAAGGTTTAGGTTCTTGACTTCAAGATTAATGTAACTTGTTGTGATTCAATAAAAAGTTCTCATTTTTTTACCATGTCTTGTTCTATGATTACATATTTGAACTTGTGAAATTCTCGCTTAACTTTGATCTTGCAACCTCTTAAGCGAGCTTGCAACCTTAAAGTTTTGTGTTTGGATTTCACACTTCACCGGGCTTACGAACACTTGGAGATATTCTCACTTGGATTCATTGGTTCTCTCTTTTTCTTTCTTTTCTCGTATTTTCATTGTTTTCCTTACTTTTTTCCCCTTTTCTTATTTTTTTTACTTTGTAAATATGTGTGAGTAGTCGCTGTACTTGTTAAGGGAGGAATATGGTTAGATTGTATTTGAAGATGTTATTTGCTAAAAACCTTAAAAACCTTAAAATTTTCAATTGAAACTCTGTGCAAATCACTCGCAATTCCGCTCCGCTATGCATCCTATCCTACCCCGATAGCGATGATTCCTAATTGTGACCAGATTGCTAGTGGTTTGCCGGAGGCTAGAATCAAGAGATAACAACGGAAGGACAAGGGACAAGGAAGAAGGATTTAGCGAAATGCCGCAAATACCGTATTTCAAGTTCCCTAATCCGCGTTGTTACCTATTGCTTTAGTGTCAATACCAAAGTTGGGTCTATAAGGATTCGACAATCTTCACCTTCATACAAGCTAACCTATTACTACCCTTAACAAGTCCTTTTATTATACATATCCTTGTTGCGACATCTTGTTTAATCAACAAATCAAAATACGTTGTTAACTCGTTAATATAAGCCTAAAAACTTACCATCTCCCCGCGGACGACCTGTACTCATCGCGGCTCGCTACACGCGACACCGTTTTGATTGCGGTAATTTCTAAACTCATTCTAAAATACGACACGGCAAAAACGTAACAATCAAATGGCGCCGTAGCCGGGGAGATGGTAACGCTTTTATACTTGTAGTCTCGGGTTAATTTGTGCATATTTTGTATAAAAATTAACTTTCTAATACATTCAAACGGATAAAACCATTCTTTTTTCAAAACCAACACAAATACAAAAATTCTTTTTTCTTCTCTGGATTTGTAATCTGCTAACACTCTGAGGTTTAAAGAAAAAATCAAGTTATAAAAATAGAATGACATTACTTCACTGAGGAAACACACAAAATTTTAGCCTATTCCCACAAAAAGAACCGGCGACATAACCTTCTTTTCCGAGCTCGCCGGCATTGGTGTGGGCTTTTCACTTGTGGTTTTTTGTGTTGCTTTCAGTGTTCTAATTGCATCCCATTTTTATTGTTTGATTTTCTTAATTATTTGTGTTCAGAATTTTGGCTATCCATATCGTTTTTTGGCTCAAATATCCGTATTTTTCGGACATTTGCAGATTTGACGGATTGTGAGCAGCGATCGTGCGGAACAAGGGGGCATTTTCAAGTACAAGGGGAGTGAACACTTTGTGCCAAAGATCCGGGTAGTTGGACCCGCACAAGCGAACCATTCGACCTCTCGGAGGCAATATCGACATGAGTTTTCTTAAACTCGACACTTTTGGTACGTATTTCTCTAAACACTTCCTCTTCTCAAACCCGACGCTCCAATATCCTTGTCTTTGCAGGATTCTTAGCAACATCGCCGCAAAAAGCCAAAGAAAAGACTAACCATATTTGTTGCAGCGCCACATTTAAAGTAAAAAACGAATTGATTGTTTGAAAACAAAACTTTGTTGATTTGCGCATTGCATCATTTAATACGGACTTAAGGGGCTCTAACACCAATCCAGATTGGTTGAAGATTTCATCACCCTTCCTAAGACCCCGGAAATCACTAATTGCATAAGTGTCACCTCAAGCTTAATAAAAAATATCTAGACTCGGCCAACTAAGGACTTGTCGCGCTCATTAGGACAAAGGAAGATTGTGGGCATTCAGTCATTTATCTAAACATGACTTTTGTGGTGCCTAGGCTAGACAAGTGAGGAGGTAATTTTAAAAGGCCCGTCTCACGGTGATTCGTGAGCGGAACCCTCCTTACCTCACTTGTGCGTACCTGGCCACAACTGGCTGTGAAGAGGCGATTTGAGGGTTATCTCACAGTTTGTCGCTTTGGAACAGTTAGGAGCAGGTCTAGTAGACTTAGAGGACCCTAGTCTAGGTGTTGATTGTGCATTTGTGATTGTGTTTGTTGATCTGTCTTGTCATTTTCCCATTCTTTTGAAACAAACACAAATCTGCCATTTTCACCACCATCACCCAATTTTTCTCCACTTTCGTTTTCTTACCCTCATATTCTACGCTTTGACTACACTAAATCGTTTAATGTATGTCCGCTTGGACTAAGGACCCTAGTGCCCGTTTAGTCCGCGTTTCGTTAGTCCCTACGGACTACGCGATCGACTCCAACGTCGAAACTCCCTCCACCCCTTTATCACCCTTACCTTTGCCGGCCAACTCCGACGTTGACCGGGATTCTGTTCATACATCTTCACCTTCACCATCACCGAATTCTTTTTCTGAGATGTCAGGATTTCCTCCTAACATCCCTTTACCTCCCCCGGGACTGATTCCACCTCATTTGGGTGTGAATAACCCGCAACCACCTCCTGTTGTAGCGCCACAGCGAATCACGCTCCAGGATCGTTTCTATCCCACCCGCTCTGCACTTCCTACCTGTCTTTCACTTCCGCCATCCAATGGGGATAATTTCAAAATTAAGCCCCACTTCATCAACTTGTTGCCCAAATTTCACGGGCTGGAATCCGAAGATGCCTATATCTTCATCAACAAATTCCAGAATGTCTGTGCAATGATGAAGACAACCCAACTGTCCGATGACGCTATACGACTACGAGTCATTCCTTTCACTCTATGTGACCTTGCTGAGAAGTGGCTGTATAGCATCGCATCGCATTCCATAACCATTTGGGATGAGTTTGTTAAAGCGTTTTTTAAAAAGTTCTACCCGAACCACAAGACTGCGAGAATCCGAAACGAAATTAACCAATTTTCCCAGCTTCCTACCAAACCCTTTTGGAAGTGCTTTGACCGATACAAAGACCTTCTTGTTCAGTGCCCTCATCACGGTATTGAGAGATGGCAACTTTGCTAAACCTTATACGAAGGCCTGAACCCAACAACGAAGCAGTTGTTGGAAACCATTTGTCAAGGCCACTTCCTATCCAAATCTAACGAGGAGGCTTGGCAATTCTTCGACGATCTTGCGGAACAACGCTTCAGTGGGAGAGCACCAGACCGAGTACTTCTTTTTCTTCTTCCACTTCTTCCGGTCAGTCTAGGGTAGGCATTCATCAACTCGATATCTCAATTGCAATGAAGGCCGAGATGGCAGCTATCACACGGAAACTGGAAGAAATTGAGAGCAAATTCTCGTCTCCTTCTCCTGCCCTTGCTCCTCCCCCTTGTACCATCTGCGCTTGTTGTTTTGATCCATCCCATTTGACCGAAGAGTGTCCTTACAACCCACCTTCTCAAGGACAGGATCAGGTCAATGCTGCCTTTCAGCAAAGACCAAGAAATGATCCATACTCTTTCACCTACAATCCCGGTTGGAGGAACCACCCCAATTTCTCCTGGAATCAGAACCAGCATCAATTCCAAGGCAACAACAACTTCCAGAGTCCTCCTCCTCCTCAACAACAAGCCCAACAACAAACTCAACGTCAATATCAGCAGCCCTTCCAACCCTAACCTTTTCAAAATCCGACGAACAACTTTGCACCCAACAATTCTTTTCTTCAAAACAACTTTGTTCCGTCAAACAACGATAAGGTTTCCTCGCTAGAACGGAGTCTGGAGGCATTTGTAAAGCAATCGACTCAATCCACCGCCAACATCCAGTCTTGCATTTAGTCTTTGGAGCAACACACTGCCGCCCACGGGCAAAGCATCAAAACCATCGAAGCCCAAATTGCACAGCTAAATACAGCCTTAAGCGAGCGAGAGAAGGGGAAGCTTCCATCTCAACTACTCCCAAATCCTGGCCACCCACATAATGTACATGTTGCTCTTGAACAATAGAACCATAATGTGAGTGCCGTGACTACATTGAGATCTGGAAGGATGCTGCACAACAACATTGGGACATGGACAGATGATGACACCCCGGCCGCTTCTTCTTCTTCTTCTTCTTCTTCGTCTTCTGAGCCTATTCTCCCTTCTTCAAAAGGCTCTTCTTCTTCTTCTGCTCTGAACGGAACCACCTCTCACTCCACGAAAACTCCAGCTCGGGGATCCGTTCCAACTCCACAATCTCCTCCACAAGCATTGGACTCAACCAATTTTAAAAACGTTCCGTTTCCAAACCGGTTGAGGTCCAATAAACAAAATCCACAAATGGAGAAGATTCTGGAGTTGTTTAAGCAGGTTAACATCAACATTCCCCTTTTAGATGCTGTCCAACAAGTCCTTTCCTACGCAAAAATCTTGAAGGGCTTGTGCACGAAAAAGAGAAAATCTCAGGTACCCAAGAAAGTTTTCTTAGCTAGTGCTGTGAGTGATGCTCTTACCCAAGCTTTACCTAAAAAACGGAAGGACCCTGGCTGTCCTACGATTTCAATCACCATTGGGGATAAGAACATCAACCACACACTTTTGGATCTTGGTGCCAGTGTTAACCTGCTTCCGTACTCAGTATATGAACAACTAGGTGTAGGAGAGCTGAAACCCACACATTGTACTCTCCAAATGGCCGACCGATCTATCACCCATCCTAGGGGTGAGCTAGAGGATGTGTTAATCAAAGGTTGGGGACTTCATATTCCCCGTTGACTTCATTATTTTAGACACACAGCCTGTAGCGAACCCCCGGAATAAAATTCCGGTGATACTCGGATGTCCAGTCCTTGCAACCTCTAATGCTGTGATCAATTGTCGAAATGGTTCGATGAACCTATCCTTTGGAAACATGACAATTTAACTCAACATTTTTAGGTTGGGGAATCAGCCCTCCGAACCTAATGCTTATATACTAGACATTTGTTCGATCCAGGAGATCACTCCAGAGGACTGTGAATTCGAGGAGTTTTTGTTCGATCACAGCAATCTTGACGCCACTAGTGCGTTCCTCTTCGAACCTGCTGCTGCTTCTGCTCCCGACTGCAATTATGAGTGTTTCACTTTCTCGAACGATCTTGGCCAGTCACCACCCGAGTTTGAATCCTTTGAATTTCCGGATGAGTTAGCTAAACCATCCAACTCGGTCGCTTACACTCATTTTGAATCTCTGCTGGAATCCTTTGAGTTCGAGACCTTTTCACCAAGCTTGACTTCAATCATTTCACCGCCAACGCTTGAACTCAACCCATTGCCGTCTCACCTTAAGTACGCTTACTTGGGTGAGAACGAGACCCTCCCTGTTATCATCTCGGCTTCCCTAGCTCCAGAGCAAGATAAAGCCCTTCTTACGGTCTTGCACAGCAATAGGCAAGATTTTGGCTGGTCAATGGCGGACATTAAGGGGATTAGTCCCCTAATTGTTGAAAATCACATTCATCTGATGGATGATGCTAAACCAGCCAGAGATCCACAAAGGCGACTCAACCCAGTCATGAAGGAGGCTGTAAAAAAGGAGATCGTAAAGTGTCTGGATAGTGGTATCATTTACCCTATCTCTGATAGCCAGTGGGCTAACCCCATTCACGTTGTCCCCAAGAAGTCGGGCATAACGGTCATAACCAATGAGGAGAACGAGTTAATCCCTACTCGCACCCAGAATGGGTGGCGAGTATGCATCGATTATAGAAAACTCAACGCCACAACGTGGAAAGACCACTTTCCGCTATCTTTCATTGACCAAATGCTTGAACGATTGGCTGGACACGAGTACTAATACTTTCTGGATGGCTACTCCAGCTATAATCAGATTCCCATCGCCGAAAAAGACCAGGACAAGACCACATTCACCTGTCCTTTCGGCACATTTGCCTATCGGCGCATGCCCTTTGGGTTATGCAATGCGCCCGCTACCTTCCAGCGGTGTATGATGGGAATCTTCTCAGACATGGTGGAAAAATTCTTGGAGATCTTCATGGATGATTTCTCCATCTTCGGCGATTCCTCTGATGAGTGTTTGCTGCATCTCGACGCTGTCCTTACCCGGTGTAAGGATAAGAACCTCACTTTAAACTGAGAGAAGTGCCACTTCATGGTACGCGAAGGTATAGTCCTAGGACATATCATTTCGCAAAATGGCATTGAGGTAGATAAAGCAAAGATTGAAGTCATTTCCAATCTCCCTCCTCCCAAAAGCGTCAGAGACATCCGAACTTTCCTTGGCCATGCCGGTTTCTATAGGCGGTTCATCAAGGACTTTAGCAAGATTGCTAGGCCCTTGACTCTTTTGCTGGCCAAGGACACGACATTTGACTTCAAATCGATCTGTGTGACCGCGTTCGAGTCATTAAAAAGATCACTCACTTCTGCTCCCGTTCTTTCCTCTCCTGACTGGACGTATCCATTTAAGATTATGTGCAATGCATCTGACTTTTCCATCGGTGCGGTCCTTGGACAGCACATCGATAAGATGCCGCATGTAATCTATTATGCTAGCCGAACCCTGAATGATGCCCAACAGAACTACACAACAACCAAGAAGGAATTCTTAGCTGTTGTGTTCGCTTTAGAAAAGTTCAGGCCTTACTTGATCGGCTCTCCAGTTATCGTCTACACGGACCATTTAGCTATTCGCCATCTTTTCGTAAAGAAGGACGCAAAATCTCGGCTGATACGTTGGATCCTCTTACTTTAAGAGTTTGACCTTATCATCAAGGACAAAAGAGGATGTGAAAACGTAGTCGCCGACCATCTTTTACGACTCCCTTCTTCACCAACGCTTCAACTTCCGATCAACGACGTTTTTCCGGATGAACAGCTCTTGATAGTATCTTGCGAACCCTGGTTCGCAGATATTGTGAACTATTTGGCCACCGGATTACTACCGACTGAATGGTCAAGTCAGGACAGACTTCGATTCTTATACCAAGTGAAACACTTTTACCGGGACGAACCCTATCTGTTCAAGTACTGTCTCGACCAGATTATTCGTCAGTGTGTCCCTGACAATGAATTCAAGAGTGTGCTGTTGTTTTCCCACGATCAAGCATGTGGCGGGCACTTTGGCCCCAGAAAGACAGCCAAGAAGATCTTGCAGTGTGGTTTCTACTGGCCACAACTTTTCAAAGATGCTCATGACTACTGCAAGACTTGCTCCCGGTGCCAACACTTAGGCCGGATATCCAGGAGAAAAGAGATGCCGCTCCAACCAATCTTGGTTGTGGAGATTTTTGATGTTTGGGGGATTGATTTTATGGGGCCGTTTCCCAGCTCTTTTGGGAACTTGTACATCCTTCTCGCTGTTGATTATGTCTCTAAGTGGGTCGAGACTTGTTCATACCATAATATTGCATTATTATATTCCCCATTCTTATGCATTTTACAAATAAACAGGTGCTTTTGACCCATGTCTGCTACTTAGTTACAGGTTACAGGTTCTCGGAGCAAAAACAGTGAAATTGATGAAAAAGATGATACAAAGTGAGACTACGACCAATAAATGGTGAAATCTTGATCAAGCCTACACGAAGATTAGTTCACAAAGAACAAAAGCAGCGCAAGGTTCAAGACTTCGTCACGAAGCAACGGTAAAAGTCCACTACAATTATTCACTGTGGAGATCTGGAAGAAACCTAGAAGCCAATATGAGAAAAGAAATAAAGAAGTAGGAAGACCAACAAGACCAGAGCCAGCAGAAGAAGTTTCAAGACCCAAGCCCATCTTTTGGCCGCGGAACCGCGGCCAAACCTGGCCTTCGGCCGCGGTTCCGCGGCCGGGTAGAGCCCGTAGAGGCTGAAAATTTTACCAAAATTCTGTGCGGCGCTGACTAGTCTTCCTAGGGGCATTTTTGTAAAAGAATACATGCGGCGATTGTAAACCTAGGGTTTTCTATGTCCTATAAATAGAGACCCAAATTCTTGTATTAGGTCATGCCTCCTTTCATTAATAAAATTCAGATCTCTCTTGAAGTTTTGGAGAGCATCAATTTGTAAGTAGGTTTTATTTTTTGCCGTAGTTCTTAGTTTCAATTTCTGCCCTAGATAAATTCTTATTTGCCTTAGTTTAATTTAGATTAGAATTTTTATTAATCTGCGGTAGTTAATTAATCTCTTTACCCTAAAAACAAAATTAAAATCATGTCTTTCGTAGATCCCTTAATGAGCGAGTAGTTTCCTCGCTTGTTAGGGTTAGGAATAGGGAAGGGTTTGAGAGATGAAGATCTTTCACCCCTTTCGTGTCCAATCACTTATGAATAATTAGGACTCCATGCATACTTTCTTATTCCGCTCCCTACGGCACCTTACCCACGAGGTAACGGTGATACCGTAGTATAAAAGACCGGATATGAATGTTTTCCATGGAGGTTAGGGTAAGGATTAAGAAAGGACAGACAAGGATCTAGAGGAAGAAACATAGTTTCTTCCCGATCATCCTAATCCCCTTTATTAATAATTATCATGACTCCTAAAAAGATCTAATTTAGGGCATTGAAAGAGGTGGGAAATTTTATTTTACCAATTTTAACCTAAACCTAATCCTAGCAAGTTTCCTAATCCTAGTATAACTCAAATTAGTTTTTGTGATAAAAGATCCAAACACCCTTTGGAATTAGCTCGTTAGAATAACTAGGAAATTAACACCATCCATGTGGATCGACCCGTATTCACCGGCTAGCTACCAAGCGACGCCGTTCTTGATTGCGGTAACATATATTTTTGATCATAAAATCTCTTTAAATCAAATGGCGCCGTTGCCGGGGATGGCGTAAAATTTCCTTTTTGCAATTTCGGGTTAATATAAAATATAAAAATCATAAAAAACTGAAAAAAATAAAAAAATAAAAATTCTATCATCTTTTATTGTTTGAAGGGTTTCTTGTGTGAATCTTTCCAGGATCGACGGATCTGGAAAAACCAGAGTGCGAAACAGAAAACGCGAGATCAGAACAGCAGGGGAATTCAACAACAGAACAACAGAATTTTTCTCGGGATCTGAACCTCTAAACCCGCCGCTGATCCACCGCCATAGTAGCCATTCCGCCGCGGAAACGCGGTCCCCTAGTGACGTCAGCGCGTGAAATTTGCTCTGTTTGTTTTCTTTCTCTCTCCTCTGTAAATCCCGATATATCTTTTGTCAAATCTTCTGCAGGATTCTTTGCGCTTAAAAAAATCTTCCCCCTTCCAATAATTGATTTTTTGCAGGATTCTTTGCACCACGCTAAAAAAATAGATTGCAAGTGATTTTTTTTCTTCTGTTTTGCATATCTTTAATCGGACTTTAAGGGGCTTGAGACCAATTCAGATTGGGTGGGGATTTCATCACCCTTTCCAGGATCCCAAAAATCACATAAGGCATTTGCATTGACCATTATTTAATTTAAAAAATACTAGACTCAGCCCTAAGGATGTCGCGCTCAATAGGACAGAGGACTAGTTGTAGGCATCGGCCGTTAATCCTAACCTGACTTTGCGGTGTCTAGGCAAGTGTTTCTAAGGCGAGTGGTTACTTAATTAGGGCCACTACTTGTAGTGGAGAGCCTCCCACTCACCTGGCACTTACCTGGCCACAATTGGCGGTGAAGAGGCGGTTTGAGGTCCTATTTCTAGCCCTTTGGAACAGTTAGGAGCTGTCTAGCTGACCTAGGTGACCCTAGATCTAGGCCTGATTGTGCATTTGTGGTTGATTGCATTTGTGTCAAAGTCTCTTATCGATAATCTTTTTGCAAAAAGCTCCACATAAAAAAGGATAAAAAAGAATTTTTTTACAAAAACTTGCAACTTGTCGCTAAAGAAATCCTTGCACTCCACTTACACCACTTTCTTCTCATTGACGTTTTCTTACCTCCACATTCTGTCTTTCACCTTTTTGAGTACACTACCTCTTTAGTGTATGTCCGGTTGGACTAGGGACACTAGCGTCCGATTAGTCCGTGTTTCGTTGGTACCGACCGACGAACCTTTCGACTCCGAAGTCGAAATCCTTTCCACTTCTTCACTTTCACCTTCAAATTCTTCTTCCGAAGGTATGTCGGGATATAATCCTAACAACACCTTACTGATGGGACTGATTCTACCTCCGTTAGGTGCGAATAACCCGAATCACCCGCCTGTTGAAGCGCCCCAACGAATCGTGCTCCAGGATCTTTTCTACCCGATTCGCACCGTCCTACCTACTTGTCTTTCCCTCCCACCGGCAAATGGGGACAATTTTGAGATCAAACCCCACTTCATCAATATGCTACCAAAATTTCACGGATTGGAATCCGAAGATGCCTATATCTTTATCAACAAATTCCAAACGTTTGCGCCATGATGAAAACAACCCAATTATCCGACGATGTTATAAGGCTAAGGGTCATTCCTTTCACCTTATGTGACTTAGCCGAGAAGTGGTTTTACAGCACAGCGTCGCACTCAATTAAGAATTGGGAAGAGTTTGTGAAAGCTTTTCTTAAGAAGTTTTATCCTCATCACAAGACTGCTAGAATACGCAATGAGATCATACAATTTTCCCAGCTTCCTTCCGAACCATTTTGGAAGTGTTTTGAAAGATTCAAAGACCTACTTGTTCAATGCCCTCACCATGGGATCGAAAATTGGCAACTTTGCCAAACATTATACGAGGGATTGAACCCGGCAACGAAGCAGTTGCTAGAAACCATTTGTCAAGGTCACTTTCTAACCAAATCTAGTGAGGAAGCGTGGCAGTTTCTCGAGGATCTTAGTGAACAAACAATTCAGTGGGAGAGCACCAAGACCACCTCATCTTCTTCTATTGGTCAGTCTAGGGCAGGCATACATCACTTAGATATGTCGATTGCTATGAAGGCCGAGATGGCCGCACTTACGAAAAAGCTAGAAGCGATTGAGACCAAAATCTCATCGCCTTCTCCTGCCCCTGTTGTACCCCCACGAACTGTTTGTGCTTGTTGTTCGGATCCATCACATCTCACCGAAGAGTGTCCTTACAATCCATCTACTCAAGGACATGATCAAGTCAATGCTGCCTTTCAGCAACGACAAAGAAACGATCCATACTCTTCGACATACAATCCGGGTTGGAGGAGTCACCCAAATTTCGCTTGGAACCAAAATCAACAATTCCAAGGAAACAACAATTTTCAAAGGCCTCCTCCTCCACAACAACAAGCACCTCCACAGACTCAATTTCAGCAACCTTTCCAACAGCAACCTTACCCTAACCAAACGAACAATTTTGTGCCCAACAATTCTTACCCTCAAAACAACTTTGTTCAACCTCATAATGATAAGGTTAACTCGCTAGAAAGAAGTCTAGATGCGTTCCTAAAGCAATCTACACAATCCGCAGTAAGGTTGGAGACTTCTATTCAATCTTTGGTGCAAAACAGTGCCTCACACGATCAAAGCATCAAATCTATTGAGGCACAAATTGCACAACTCAATGCTGCGTTGAGCGAGCGAGAAAAATGAAAGCTTCCATCTCAACCACTGCCAAATCCTGGTCACGCACATGTTGCATATGAACAGCAGAATCATAACGTAAATGCTGTGACCACGTTGAGATCCGGAAAAGTGTTGCAAAATATTGTGGGTATTAACAATGACACCCCTGCCGGTGGTCCTTCTTCATCTTCTTCACCTTCTTCTTCTTCTTCTTCTTCGTTAGAGCCTATTCTTCATCCTTCACAAGGCTTTACTTCTTCTAGCTCGAACGGACCCACTTCTCACAACACGAACACATCTACACGGGGATCCGTTCCAACTCCACAATCTGATCCACAAAAATTGGACTCAACAAAGTTTCAAAATGTTCCTTTTCCAAACTGGTTGAGATCCAATAAACCAACGCCACAAATGGAGAAGATTGTAGAGTTGTTCAAATAGGTTAGCATAAATATCTCTCTCTTGGATGCAATCCAACAAGTTCCTTCATATGCAAAAATTTTAAAGGACTTATGCACCAAGAAGAGGAAGTCACAAGTACCAAAGAAAGTTTTCGTGGCTAGTGCTGTTAGCGATGCTCTTTTCCAATCTTTATCCCAAAAGCACAAGGACCCCGGTTGTCCTACTATTTCGATAACAATTGGGGATAAGAACATCAATAGAGCACTATTAGATCTTGGTGCTAGTGTCAATTTGCTACCTTATTCTGTGTACGAGCAATTAGGCGTTGGAGAGCTTAAGCCCACTCATTGTACTCTCCAAATGGCCGACCGATCCATCACCCATCCTAAGGGAAAGTTGGAGGATGTGTTAATTAGAGTAGGGGATTTCATTTTCCTCGTTGACTTTATTGTTATGGATACACAACCTGTAGCTAACCCCCGGAGTCAAATTCCGGTGATACTTGGTCGACCATTCCTTGCGACTTCTAATGCGGTAATCAATTGTCGTAATGGTTCAATGAATCTACCTTTTCGCAATATGACAATTGAACTCAACATTTTTAAGTTGGGAAATCAGCCTTCCGAGCCTAACTCTAGCATGCTTGATGTTTGCTCGATCAATGAGATCGCGGAGGAGGACTGTGAGTTTGAAAATTTTATATTCGATCACAGCAGTGTTGACGCCTTTAGTGCGTTCCTCCTAGAATCCGACACAGCTTTCACGACGGACAACGATTATGAGTGTTTCACCTTTGTAGACGATTTTGAAGACTCACCACCCGAGTTTGAGTCTTTTGCTTTTTCGGATGAGTTAGTTGAACCATCCGACTCGGTTGCGTACACTCGATTTGAACCTTTGATGGAATCCTTCGAGTTTGAAACTGTTACACCATTGTTACCATCAATTGTTTCACCTCCTAAACTCGAACTAAAGCTTTTGCCGTCGCACCTTAAATATGCTTATCTAGGTGAGAATGAGACCCTTCCCGTTATCATATCGGCCTCTCTAGCTCTCGAGCAAGAGAAGGCCCTCTTAATGGTCTTACAAAATAATCGGCAAGCTTTTGGCTGGTCTATGGCGGACATCAAGAGGATTAGTCCCCTCATAGTTGAACATCATATACACTTGATGGATGATGCCAAGCCGGTAAGGGATCCACAAAGACGCCTCAACCCTATAATGAAAGAGGCTGTCAAGAAGGAGATTGTTAAATGTCTTGATAGTGGTCTCATTTACCCTATCTCGGATAGTCAGTGGGTTAGCCCTATTCATGTTGTGCCAAAGAAATCGGGCATCACGGTCATTACCAATGAGGCAAATGAGTTAATACCCACTCGCACCCAAACTGGGTGGCGAGTTTGCATCGACTATAGAAAACTCAATGCCGCGACAAGAAAAGACCACTTTCCTTTACCTTTCATTGACCAAATGCTAGAACGATTGGCTGGGCATGAGTTCTATTGCTTTTTGGATGGCTATTCCGGCTATAACCAAGTCCCTATCGCCAAAGAGGATCAAGACAAGACCACATTTACTTGTCCTTTTGGAACTTTTGCTTATCGTCGCATGCCCTTTGGGTTATGCAATGCACCCGCTACATTTCAGCGGTGTATGATGGGGATCTTTTCAGACATGGTTGAAAAGTTTTTGGAGATCTTTATGGATGATTTCTCCATTTTTGGTGACTCCTTCGACGAGTGTTTGCTACACCTTGACACAGTTCTTACCCGCTGTAGGCATAAGAACCTAACTTTAAATTGGGAGAAGTGCCACTTTATGGTACGAGAATGCATTGTCTTAGGACATGCCATCTCGCAAAACGACATAGAGGTTGATAAAGCCAAAATTGAGGTCATTTCTTTTCTTCCTCCTCCTAAATGCGTCAAAGACATTCGAGATTTCCTTGGCCATGCCGGTTTTTATAGACGGTTCATCAAGGATTTTAGCAAGATTGCTAGACCCTTGACTCTCTTACTGGCCAAGGACACAACATTTGATTTTGACTCAACTTACATGGAAGCGTTCGATTCATTGAAACACTCTCTCATTTCTGTGCCCATTCTTTCATCTCTAGACTGGACGCATCCCTTCGAAATTATGTGCGACGCATCAGATTTTGTCATTGGTGCTGTTCTTGGACAACACATTAATAAAATGCCGCACGTGATTTATTACGCTAGCCGTACATTAAATGAGGCCCAACTGAACTACACAACAACAGAAAAAGAATTTTTAGCCGTTGTGTTTGCACTTGAAAAATTCCGGCCTTATTTAATCGGCTCTCCAGTTATTGTGTATACGGACCATTCAGCTCTTCGCCACCTTTTTGCGAAGAAGGATGCTAAATCGAGGTTAATACGTTGGATCCTCTTGCTACAAGAGTTTGACCTTGTCATAAGGGACAAAAGAGGATGTGAAAACGTAGTGGCCGATCACCTTTCACGACTTCCTTCTTTGCCTACACTTGAAATTCCAATCAAAAATGTTTTTCCCGATGAGCAACTCTTAACCGTGTCTTGCGAACCATGGTTCGCTGATATAGTAAACTACTTGGCCACCGGCTTGATACCTAAAGATTGGTCGAAACAGGATAAACTACGATTCTTGTCCCAAGTAAAGCATTTTTACTGGGATGAACCTTATCTTTTTAAATATTGTTCCGACCAAATCATTCGTCGGTGTGTACCTGAAAACGAGTTTAAGAGTGTGCTGTCTTTTTGCCACGATCAAGCATGTGGCGGGCTCTTTGGCCCAAAGATGACAGCCGAGAAAATCTTGCAGTGTGGTTTCTATTGGCCACGACTCTTTAAGGATGCATATGAATACTGTAAGACATGCTCCCGATGCCAACACTTGGGCCGGATATCACGGAGAAACGAAATGCCGCTCCAACCAATTTTGGTTGTGGATATTTTTGATGTTTGTGGAATTAACTTCATGGGACCATTTCCCAATTCTTTAGGGAATGTGTATATTCTTTTGGTTGTTGACTACGTGTCGAAATGGGTCGAGGCTGTGCCTAGCCGAACGAACGACAACAAGATTGTCGTTCGATTTCTTAAAGAACATATCTTTTCTCGGTTTGGGCACCCTCGCACAATTATAAGTGATAATGGATCTCACTTTTGCAATAGGACTTTTGAGTCCTTAATGCGCAAATATTCTATTACTCACAAGCTGTCAACGCCTTACCATCCCCAAACATGTGGGCAAGCCGAGGTTTCGAATCGGCAAATTAAGCAAATCTTGGAGAAAACGGTTTCTAAAAACCGTAAAGATTGGTCACTCAAACTGATCGATGCACTATGGGCTTTCCGTACTGTATACAAGACTGATCTTGGTATGTCTCCATACCGGCTTGTTTATGGGAAGGCTTGCCACCTCCCAGTAGAGATTAAGCATAAGGCATTTTGGGCAATCAAAGAGTTGAATTTATCATTAGGAGATGCGGGCAGCAATCGAAAGCTGCAATTAAATGAACTAGAAGAGCTGCGGGATGAAGCTTATGATAATGCCGTAATTGTTAAAAACCAAACTAAGGTGTTCCATAATAAACACCTTCTGCGAAAAACATTTAAACCTGGTCAACAGGTTTTACTCTATGACACTCGGTTACATTATCACCCCGGCAAGCTCCGTTCTAGGTGGAAAGGGCCATTCGTAGTTCGTACCGTTTATCCGCACGGTGCGGTCGATCTTGAAAATCCTGAGGACGGTACTTTATTTAAAGTAAACGGACATCGATTGAAACCGTTCCTCACAGCGGACCCATCGGAGGAGCTCCTGTTTTTGCAGGAGCCGATTTACACCGATTAATTTTCCTCCATTTTACCCCCAAATTTTTGATTATTTTTCCAAAACTTTATTTCAAATAAGTTTGGGGGTGTGTATCATTTGTAAATATGATTACAATATAAAAAAAATAAGCAGGAAATTGCCGACATTTTCGACCCACTTGGTGCAGCCTGACAGTGAGGACACTATCCAGTTTAAGTTTGGGGGTATGCTCGGTAAGTTTTCTTCCTTCGCATTCATATGTATATTTTTGCATTGCATCCTTATATAAAAATCATAAAAATTAAAAAAATTGAAAAATAAAAAAAATATAAAAAAAGAAAAACCCATAAAAATTGAAAATTTCAAAAGTTATAAAAATTAAAGTATTCAATTTTGGCCTTATTTGACTTGAGTTTTACAAATAGGTTCACTAGCTAGGAACAACTAGATCTTAGACTTAGTAAATTAAAAACCCTAAAAATAATCTTTCTTAAAATTTAACAGTAGAAAGTATATGTCTTTGTAGTTTATTTAGAAATAGGCAAATTTTGAGTTCACTTCTTGGCCTAAATCAAAACAAAGGAAAAGTATTGATATTTTTATTGAAGTATGAGTTTGAAAAATAATTCCTAGTTTAAGTCTAAATTCTGAAAATGTATACCCTACAAATTGCACAAACACGAACCTTGAAACTTGGAATAGTAGAAGAGACCGTGAAATGCTCTTGTCTTAAAGTCCTTAGTACGAAGAAAATAAAATAAAAAATATAAAAGTGTGAATAAAGAAAAAAATGAACACTGGTTTTTGTAATTACTTAAGGCTGAAAAAATAGAAAAATATTTAGCGAGGGTGCTTCATCACCTAGTGCCTTAGACCAACTGGTTTGGGAGTCACTGCTAAAGCCTTAGGTGTTACAATACTAGGAATTACGCTTTAATGTGCAAACATATCTTGTAATCGGTCGTTGGTACCTTAAGAAGTATTAACGGTCGCATGAAGGATGTGTAAGCAAAAATTCATCTAAAGATTCACCAATTAAAGAAGTGCTTTGTACAATGGACAAGAGTATGATTGCTTGATTTGAATTTCCAAGTGTAGGGGTGATTTATACACATACGTAGGGATATGTGATTGGGGTTTAGATAAGAGATAGGAATGAAGAATTGGACTTATATCTTTAATAGAGATGATAAAAATTCCTAAGTTGAGATGGAACCCTAGAAGGAAAACTTAAGAGATGCCAAAAGCTTAGTAAATTCACAAGAATATATATAATCTTAAGTTAAATGATAAGGAAGCATGAAGAATACGGGTGGATAATTTACAAGTCGAAGATAATAGAATTCCTTGTTAGAAAACCTAATTGGAGAATAAAAGTCGATAAGCCAAATTGATAGGATTTTGTGGGTAGTATCCGCTGAAAACTCTCAGGAGACAACACTCCTCCTATTAGGGACACCTAGAGATTTAACGGCTTGTTGCACGAGCTCAGTGCAATCGCGTTTCCCTGCGAAGGTGAGGTTAGGTTTTTGTTGAGAATAAAACTAGGTTTACTCGAGAACGAGCAAAAGATAAGTTTGGGAGTATTTGTTCATACCATAATATTCCATTATTATATTCCCCATTCTTATGCATTTTACAAATAAACAGGTGCTTTTGACCCATGTCTGCTACTTAGTTACAGGTTACAGGTTCTCGGAGCAAAAACAGTGAAATTGATGAAAAAGATGATACAAAGTGAGACTATGACCAATAAATGGTGGAATCTTGATCAAGCCTACACGAAGATTAGTTCACAAAGAACAAAAGCAGCGCAAGGTTCAAGACTTCGTCACGAAGCAACGGTAAAAGTCCACTACAATTATTCACTGTGGAGATCTGGAAAAAACCTAGAAGCCAATCTGAGAAAAGAACTAAAGAAGTAGGAAGACCAACAAGACCAGAGCCAGCAGAAGAAGTTTCAAGACCCAAGCCCATCTTTTGGCCGCTGAACCACGGCCAAACCTGGCCTTCGGCCACGGTTCCGCGGCCGGGTAGAGCCCGTAGAGGCTGAAAATTTTACCAAAATTCTGTGCGGCGCTGACTAGTCTTCCTAGGGGTATTTTTGTAAAAGCATACATGCGGCGATTGTAAACCTAGGGTTTTCTATGTCCTATAAATAGAGACCTAAATTCTTGTATTAGGTCATGCCTCCTTTCATTAATAAAATTCAGATTTCTCTTGAAGTTTTGGAGAGCATCAATTTGTAAGTAGGTTTTATTTTCTGCCTTAGTTCTTAGTTTCAATTTCTGCCCTAGATAAATTCTTATTTGCCTTAGTTTAATCTAGATTAGAATTTTTATTAATCTGCAGTAGTTAATTAATCTCTTAACCCTAAAAACAAAATTAAAATCATGTCTTTCGTAGATCCCTTAATGAGCGAGTAGTTTCCTCGCTTGTTAGGGTTAGGAATAGGGAAGGGTTTGAGAGATGAAGATCTTTCACCCCTTTCGTGCCCAATCACTTATGAATTATTAGGACTCCATGCATACTTTCGTATTCCGCTCCCTACGGCACCCTACCCATGAGGTAACGGTGATACCGTAGTATAAAAGACCGGATATGAATGTTTTCCATGGAGGTTAGGGTAAGGATTAAGAAAGGACGGACAGTGATCTAGAGGAAGAAACATAGTTTCTTCCCGATCATCCTAATCCCCTTTATTAATAATTATCATGACTCCTAAAAAGATCTAATTTAGGGCATCGAAAGAGGTGGGAAATTTTATTTTACCAAACTTAACCTAAACCTAATCCTCGCAAGTTTCCTAATCCTAGTATAACTCAAATTAGTTTTTGTGATAAAAGATCCAAACACCCTTTGGAATTAGCTCGTTAGAATAACTAGGAAATTAACACCATCCCTGTGGACCGACCCGTATTCACCGGCTAGCTACCAAGCGACGTCGTTCTTGATTGCGGTAACATATATTTTTGATCATAAAATCTCTCTAAATCAAGACTATGCCCAGCCGGACTAACGACAACAAGGTTGTCGTTAGATTTCTTAAGGAAAACATCTTTTCCCGGTTTGGGCACCCCCGCGCGATCATTAGTGACAATTGAACTCATTTCTGTAATAGGACTTTCGAGGCCTTGATGCGGATGTATTCCATTAATCATAAGCTATCAACGCCTTACAACCCCCAAACATGCGGGCAAGCCGAGGATTCAAATCGACAAATCAAGCAGATATTGGAGAAGACGGTTTCCAAGAACCGTAAAGATTGGTTTTTAAAACTCACTGATGCCCTTTGGGCATTTCGAACTGCTTATAAGACCGATCTTGGCATGTCTCCCTATTGGCTTGTTTACGGAAATGCTTGCCACCTTCCATTGGAAATAGAGCATCGCTCATTTTGGGCAATAAAGAAGCTGAATCTATCTCTCGAAAATGCGGGCAGCCATCGGAAGCTGCAATTAAACGAATTGAGCGAGCTTCGGGATGAGGCTTACGAAAACGCGGTTGTCGTTAAGAACCGAACGAAGGTGTTTCACGATAAACACCTTTTGCGCAAAACTTTCGCACCTGGTCAACATGTACTGCTTTACGACACCCGGCAACATTTCCATCCAGGTAAGCTCAGATCTCGCTGGAAAGGGCCATTTTTTGTGCGGAATGTGTACCCGCAAGGCGCTGTGGATTTGGAAAATCCAAAGGACGGTTCGTTTTTCAAAGTAAATGAACACAGACTGAAACCGTACCTTAGCGCTGAACCAACAGAGGAACTCCTGGTCTTACAGGAGCCGATTTACCCTGCATAATCTTCCTCTGCCTACCACCAAACTTCGGTTATCCAGCCAAAAACAATGGACATTGTTTCAAATAAGTTTGGGGGTATGTATATACTACTTTTTGTATATATATGTGGATATTCTTGTTCGGTGCATATCCATTTTTGACGAGCAATCTTGTCTGGTGATGCTCAGTTCGAAAAAAAAAACCTCGACGATTTTGACCCTTCAATAAATTTGCCTTCTTGATGTACAAAGACAGTGAGGGCACTGTCTAGTTTAAGTTTGGGGGTACGCTCGGTACGCATTTCTAACCTTCGCATTCATATGTATATTTTGCATCTGCATACTAAAACCCATAAAAATCAGAAACTTTTCTAAAAACTTTTCTAAAAACATAAAAAACTTTGTCATCAAGATAGCTAGTGGGAGAACTTAGATTTAATATTTCGACGGCTTTTTTTGATAAGATAGGAATTACTAAATCCTATTTTTAGATTTTGAAAACCTGAAAGATAACCCTCCTTTGATGATAACTATAGCTAATATACGTCTTTACATCACACTACACGTGTCGTGAGTTTTGAAAATTAGATGACAAGTCTATTATGTCTGAAAACTTTTTAATCGATAAACTATTTTCTGAGGATCAAATAGGTTTGTTCTGAAATAAGTAATATCAAGAATAGTTTATGAAGTGAAGAAGATATGAAAGGATGTTATTGATACCTTAATTGGAACTAATTCTGAAGAATAACCCATCTGGAACTTGATTGGAGTGATTACACACCTAACCCACTAAACACGTCTTTTATCCAAAAAAATAATTGAACTACCGGTAATATCTCCGTCCGCATTAAATCATCCGGATTTTCATCCTAAAATTGGTATTTTATTTTAGGGCCTAGGTAACTTGAGTAATTAAGTCCGCTGGGGTGTCTCTACACCTAATGCCCTAAAACCAACTGGTTTGGGTGCATTGGCCCAAAACTCGCTAAGAAGCCTAGAAAGTCCAAATTAAAACAAAGTCAAGCAAGTGTTCTCTTCGAGTTAAAATTCCTAACGGTTCTTTGTGTGAGAATAATCTTGACAAAAGACGGGTTTTTATAAAAATATTTCTAGTGGAGATATGAAGGTTTTATTCTATAATAAAGACTATTGCACGTTCACAAAGGTGTGTATGAAACGAAAACAAGAAAAAGGTGGAGTGAAAAATAAGACCTAGTTTCCTGTTAAAGAAGATAGAAATTCTGAATTTGAAACCTAACTGGAAAACGAAACTTGAGAAGTACTTAACTCTTTATAAAACTTGTGTGATCCTTTTTAAGTTTTTATCTGGGCTTTATTTTGTGACATGTCGACTTTAATCGATCCTTTTGAAACTTAACGACACTATACGTAAAGACATATAGAATCTTAAGTTAAATAAGAAGCGAGGTGTGAAAACTAAAGGTTCGATAGTTCTAAATTCAGGATAATAGAATTGCTATCTTTGAAAACAAAACCTTGGGATTAGAATCATAGTTATTCCGCAAAACTAGCTTGACGGGATTTCGTGGGTATCCGCTGAAAACCCTCAGGAGACAACACTCCTCTTAGAGACACCTAGAGGTTTAATGGCTTGTTGCACGAGCTCAGTGCAATCTCGTTCCCTGCGAAAATGAGGTCCGGATCCTTTTATTTTTGATGTTTTGCTCGGGATGAGCAAAAGATAAGTTTGGGGGTATTTGTTCATACCAGAATTTTGCATTCTAATACCGCTCATTCATTATATATTTTTTGTATATATCGGTACTATTAACCAATGTTTGCTCAGTAATACAGAATACAGGTATCCGTGACAAAACACTGGAAATACATTCAAATTTCATGGATATATCATCTGCGAGCCAACGCTGCAACCAGAACCGCAAACCGACCGATATTTCAAGAGTTTCTTTTTGCAACATGCTTGTGCACACACTTTTTATCTAAATGGACCAACACAATACAAGTGGTACACAAGTGTGCACTAAGACCTAGGGGGGCTGCCCAAGACACAAGTGTGCATGAGTGTGACATGCATTAAATGCTACAAGATATGTGTTGCCTTTAAAGATTCAAGTTTCCCTCCAAAACCAAGCTGCAAACAAGATCAAACCAGAGAAAATAAACTGCACCAAAATGATGCTGGAAACAACACTAACCATCACACGAAGTTCGAGGAAGTTCCCCCAAAATCTGGCCGGCCCCACATCTTCCCTAGCCGAGCTCACTGGCCCCACCTCCTCTGATTGGGTCCATCTTTCTGTGGGCCCCCCTTGATGCCACATCAGCTCGTTTTTATTGTTTATTTATTCAGTTTTTGAGCCTATAAATATAGACCAGAGGCATGAGGAAGGGGATACCTTTTGTTTAGTTTTGTATCAAAACTCTTGTAATTTGTAAGCTTGCTTTCCCTTGTAATTCTTGAGCTCTTGCCCCTTTGCCTTGACCTTGCAACTTCTTCATTGAACTTGTAAGCTTAAGGCTTAAGTTCTTGACTTCAAGATTAGTGTAACTTGTTATGATTCAATAAAAAGTTCTCATTTTTTTACCATGTCTTGTTCTATGATTACATATTTGAACTTGTGAAATTCTCGCTTAACTTTGATCTTGCAACCTCTTAAGTGAGCTTGCAACCTTAAAGTTTTGTGTTTGGATTTCACACTTCACCGGGATTACGAACACTTGGAGATATTCGCACTTGGATTCATTGGTTATCTCCTTTTCTTTCTTTTCTTGTATTTTTCATTATGTTCCTTACTCTTTTCCCCTTTTCTTATTTTTTTACTTTGTAAATATGTGTGAGTAGTCGCTGTACTTGTTAAGGGTGGAATATGGTTAGATTGTATTTGAAGATGTTATTTGCTAAAAACCTTAAAAACCTTAAACTTTGCAATTGAAACTCCGTGCAAATCACTCGCAATTCCGCTCCGCTAGGCATCCTATCCTACCCCGATAGCGATGATTCCTAATCGTGACCGGATTGCTAGTGGTTTGCCGGAGGCTAGAATCAAGAGATAACTACAGAAGGACAAGGGACAAGGAAGACGGATTAAGCGAAATGCCGCAAATACCGTATTTGAAGTTCCCTAATCCGCATTGTTACCTATTGCTTTAGTGTCAATACCAAAGTTGGGTCTATATGGATTCAACAATCTTCACCTTCATACAAGCTAAGCTATTACTACCCTTAACAAGTCCTTTTATTATACATATCCTTGTTGCGACATCTTGTTTAATCAACAATCAAAATACGTTGTTAACTCGTTAATATAAGCCTAAAAACTTACCATCTCTCCGCGGACGACCCATACTCATCGCGGCTCTCTACACGCGACACCGTTTTGATTGCGGTAATTTCTAAACTCTTTCTAAAATACGACATGACAAAAACGTAACAATCAACTATCAATAGTTCTATCACTAAACTTTTCTTGAATCTGTTACACTTTCCATCTACAAATTTCGAGGATGGAATTTTTATAAGGAGGGTAGAATGTAACAAGCTTAAACCTTCTGTACAATTTTTTTCCAAAATACAGAAAGGAATACCTAAGCTTGAGCACAAGTTATAAATTTGATTTGCTTTTGAACAACAAGAAAACACTTGTAGCTCATTGGTAAAGGCTTGCACTGCTGTGACGTAGCCCCTGTGATCGAATCCTTCCAGCTACATATATTTTTAATTGATTTTTCTTTTAATCTTTTAGAAGCCCAACAGTCTGCACGTGCACTACACATAAAATGAAAAGTCACAGATTAAACAAACACGTGCACTGAGGTATACCAACAGACATGGACACGTGGCAGCGATCTAGACCCCTACACTTTACCTACGGCCGACGAGATGCTAGAATAGACCAGCGGCGCCGGTTCAACCCGACGGTAATGCCCCTAAATTTTTCCCCTGGTACCCCTTCGTCTACCCCACTACTCCCGTATTGTTTGTTTACTCTGAAAACATCCAGAGAGTGATAATTCCTCTCTTTAATTCATTTTTAATGCAAATTTTAATTCCATTCTTCATTACCCCAAACCCTAATTTTCCCTATAAATACCCCATCACATTTCACCCCTTCTCATTCAGAATTCTATTACAAAAACTCTATAAAATTTCCAAGCCCTAAGTTGTGAAGTGGAGTTAGCAAAGGTCGAAGTTCCGGCGAAGTTTCAAGAAGATTCCGGCGACGAAACGATGCCCCGACGGTTCCAAAGTCTTTCCCTACCTCCCTTCTTTCTTTATAACCAGTAAGTCCCCTCTCCCCTCCCCTTTTGCTATTCTAAAACTTCTCTTTTTCAAAACTCGTCGGAAGCGGAGTTATTCCGACTTCCGATTCGTTTTTCTTTAAAAACTCCATTTTTCTTAAATAATAAAATACCATATTCTCTCATAATGTTTAACAAACATAAATAACCATATTAGAATAAGTTTCATTTCAAAAGAATCTATTATGCAACTTGTATCGCATTTTTACGGTTAAATACCATATATTTTACTTTCGACACAATTCAACATATTTCCTTATATTCCTTTAGATAACTCACGAGGTAATGACCTACCTCATCACAACACACATATTTTACATAGCACGATGAATTTTGGGACTCTAGTTTATGGGAAAATACGAGATTACGAATAAATGCCTTAAACATTCAAAACCGTTTTCTTTAAAAAGAGTGTTAATTAATTCCTTGCAATTACGCCTCTACAACCCATTTTGGGGAACCCCGATCGGAACGGTGTGGGTTATCGCACATCCTCGGGCCGAGTAGAGCGTGATGCAGACCTCCGCAAGGAGCATTCGATCTCGATGGAATTTTGATGCAATTTTTAAGAAAATGAGATTTCTACTAAATAAATAAATTTATTTTTATTAAATATATATATTTATAACTATTATCAAAATATCTATTTTAAAATATATTATAAATATTCCATGTTTTCTAAATCAAAGGAATCACAATTTTATGAAACTATCATTACAATTCAATACAAATTCCAATATCTCATTAAAATACCATATACAATGAAAACTAGGTTCTACTCATTAGAAAATTTCACTTTTATAAAATATACATCTGTGAAAAACCTAAAGAGGATAATGAAATACTTGAGGTGTATTTTAAAAATATATCAAACTATTTTTACATAAAACCCCCTCAAGTTATATTAAATTACAATAAGGACCCTCGTAAATATAGGTTTAAGCGGGAACAGTTCTCTTGAGCCTCAGGGAGCCGGAGAATATTGGTTCTTTCCTATCTAAGGTAGACAATCTAAAAACGGTTTTATCAACACGGTAATTGTCTTGGAAAAAGATACAAATCTTGCCGTCCATGTGCAACAGTTACCGATAACATCAAAATTAATTCAGGACTTCAATTTTGTTTAAAAGTCTGACTCAGTTAGAGTCACGATCAAATCTGAATACAATCTAACTTGAATTCAATTCTAGTATAACTGCAATACAACATGAATCCATGAATCCAGAATACAATCTATGTCAACATGAACATGACCGAACCGAACCATGGATATACTATGATTACATGACTATCCATTTATATCCATTCCGTTTACTGATATCATGGTTTCGGCAAGTCTTCCATTTACTACAAGACAATACAATACAATCAGTAAAATCAATACAATCAATACAATAAATATTACGGGGTTTATAAAGGGGTAGACTGGTACGGAACATGTTAAAGGTGGCACGAGGTGGTTACTAAAAGACGTAATTACATTCATGCCGTTGTTCCGTGGTATTTTCGACGAAGCCTTGTACTACGGGTTACCAAATTCCACGGGGTAAGTTGGACTCCTCTCGTATACACTGGCATATTCTGTACCAAGCTACAAACACTACGTTAACATAACAATCAAACAATATACTAGATATACTTTCTTTTCTGTCTATTTTACTTCTCTCCTTCTTTGGGACCTATCGAGCGATTGTTCGCTGATGACATTCCTTTCTTCTTTTTTTGGAATGTTTTCAGGTGGACCCGACTTTGAGGAGTTCGAGACCAGCCAGGAGCACTTGGAGCAGTTCACAGAAAACCCTGAGCATTAGACTTCACTTGTATATACTTTTCATTTCAGTTATGCCATTGTTTAGGCATTGCTTTCTATTCATGTATTTACATTTCCAGTTGTACCTGTAAAGAACTGTTAAATAAATAAAAGTTGCTGTTCATTATATTCATGTCTCTTGTGTTCATTTTACTTTATATTGCTTAGATACGCTTAGCGTATTTATTTCTGAGTAAATACGTAGCGGGTCCAGTCGCGTTTCCTTGCTCGTACACCGGGAAGCGGGACGTGACAATATTACTCGCAAAGAAAACCTTTTTAGGTACTTGAGTTTTCCTCTTCCTAGTGCACATGTCCTTTAAAATTTTCGCATAGGATGGAACTTTCTTGATAGCATCTAGGAGAGGGATATTTATATTAACTTAGTTAAAAATGTCCACAATCTTCTCCATTTGGGGACTTGGTTTGTTGGCCCTCAACCTATGTGGAAAATGAGCTTTATCAATAAGGGTTGGGTACAACTTTTGAGGAGAAGTTTGTGGGGATGGAATGGATCCCAGAATTGGTGTTGGAATCGTTTTAGGTTGACTCAAGGGAGTGGGCAGGGGTTTGAGCCTAGTGGAAAATGGAGAATAGGCTCAGAAGAAGATGGTGGGCTAGACGAATTAGGGTTAGAAGAAGAAGCTGGGGTTTTATCTGATTCAACATCATCAACATGTTCACCGATTTGATTGTTCAGCACTCTTCCCGATCTCAACGTGGTTACGACACTCACATTATGATTTTGAAGGATGATATTCGCGCTTTGTGAGTGGCCGGGATTTGGTAGAGGTTGAGATGAAAGTTTCCCTTTCTCTCTCGCTCATCGCGTCATTTTACTATGCAAGTTGTGCTTCTATCGATTTTATCCTTTCACTGTTGGAAGCAGTGTGTTGCACTAATGTTTGGATAGAAGACGTTAAATTAGCCGTCGTTTGCATAGATTGTTTAATGAACGTTTCTAAGTTACGTTCGAGCGCAGAGGTTTTATCGGTACCGGCAGTTGAAATATTTTCAGGATCAAAATTGTTGGCCGGGTTTTTAAAAGGTTGCGGTTGAAAGGGGTGTTGATTTTGTTGTGGAGGCTGTTGTTGCTGTGGGGGAGGCCTTTGATAATTGCTTGGGAACTGGTTTTGATTTTTAGTTTGGTTTTGGTTCCAAGCAAAATTAGGATGATTCCTCCATCCTTGATTGTATGGGGAAGAATAAGGATCGTTTCTAGGTCGTTGCTGAAAAGCAGCATTAGTTTGTTCATGACCTTGAAATGGTGAGATACCCTGTGAGCAACAACCTGTTGAAATCCTGGATAGAAAGGTGAAGTCACTTCGGAACAAGAAAGTAAACTTGGTTCGAGTGATGTAGAGAAAAGATTCACCAGGAGAATCAACATGGGAACGTGAGGACGACATGCGTGCAAGATACCCTCACTTGTTTGTAAATTAGTCCTTAAAATAATTGTAAATCTCGAGAACGAAATTTTTGTAAGGAGGGTAGAATGTAACATCTCTGTTTTCAGTGTACAGAAAATTTGATTAAAAATTAATGTACAAATAGAGTATTTGCAATCCTGTGTATACTATAAGTATTTGAATTTCTTTTGAATAGCAAGAAATAACTTGTAGCTCATTGGTAAAGCCTTGCGCTGCTGTGACGTAGCCTCTGTGTTCGAATCACCCTAGCCACATTATTTTTTTGTTAATTTTTCTTTTAAACTTTTAGAAAATCAAAAGTTTGTACGTGCACTACACGTAAAATGAAAAGTCACACAGAAAACAAACACATGGGAAATGATATTTACACAGACCTCGACACGTGACATGAATCCAAGCCCATTCCACCGGACTTGGACCGGCGAGACGTGTGATGGGGACCAGCACCGCCGGGCATACCCATAGGGTATGCTCTAAGATTTTAACCCTAGCGCCTCTTGGCCTACCCCACTACCCCCATGCCGTTTGATTTCTCTGCACATTTCCATAGAATTAAAAATGGCCTTTAATCCACATTTTAATTCTATTCTTCATTACCCTAAACCCTAATTTTCCTTATAAATACCACACCACATTTCACCCCTCTTCATTCAGAATTCCATTACAAAAACTAAGTCCCAAGTTGTACAAGTGGAGTTAGTAAAGGTCGAAGTTCCGGCGACGTTTCGAGAAGATTCCGGCGACGAAACGACGCCCAACGGTCCCGAAAGCTTCTTCTTTCTCCCTTCTTTCTTAATAACCAGTAAGTCCCTTTCCCCTCCTCCATCTCTATTCTAAAATAATTTATTTTGAAAACTAGTCGGAATCGGAGTTATTTCGACTTCCGAATCATTTTTCTTTAAAAACCCTATTTTTCTGAAATAATAAAATACCATATTCTCTCATAATATTTAACAAATATAAATAAAAACATTAGAACAAGTTTCATTTTAAAATAATTCATGTTGCAATTTCTATTTCTCTTTTATAGTAAAATACCATCATGTTACATACAACTTATAATTGTTCAATTTAACCGTATTACCTTTAGATAACTCACGAGGTAATGACCTACCTCATCACAACACACATGTTTGATATAGCACGATAAATTTTGGGACTCTAGTTTATGGGAAAAATACGAGATTACGAATAAATACCTTGAACATTCAAAACCGTTTCTTTAAAAAGTGTGTTATTTAATTCCGTGCAAATACCCTCTACAACCCATTTTGGGGAACCTCGATTGGGATGGTGCGGGTTATCGCATGTCCTTGGGCCTAGTAGAGCGAGATGTAGACCTCCGCAAGGTGCATTCGATCTCGATGGAATTTTGATGCAATTTTTAAGAAAATGAGATTTCCACAAAATAAATAAATTTATTTTTATTAAATCTATATATTTATAACTATTATCAAAATATCTATTTTAAAATATATTATAAATATTCCATGTTTTCTAAATCAAAGGAATCACAATTTCATGAAACTACCAGTACAATTCAATACAAATTCCAATATTTCATTAAAATACCATATACAATGAAAACTAGGTTCTACTCACTAGAAAATTTCACTTTTATAAAATATACATCTATGAAAATCCTAAAGACGATAATGAAATACTTGAGGTGTATTTTGAAAATATATCAAACTATTTAAGTTATATTAAATTACAATAAGGACCCTAGTAAATATAGGTTTAAGCGGGACCAGTTCTCTTGAGCCTCAGGGAGCCGGAGAATATAGGTGCTTGCCTATCTAAGGTAGATAACCTAACAACGGTGTTATCAACACGGTAATTGTCTTGGAAAAAGACATAAATCCTGCCGTCCATGTGCAACAGTTACCGATAACATCAAAACTTAAATCAGGACTTCAATTTCTTTTTAAAAGTCTGACTCAGTTCGAGTCATGGTCAAATATGCAATTAATTTGACTTGAATATGATTCAAGTATAAACTGCTATTCAACATGAATCCATGAATCCAGAATACAATCTATGTCAACATAACATGACCGAACCGAACCGAACCGAACCGAACCATGGATATACTCTGATTACATGACTATCCATTTATATTCATTCCATTTACATGATATCATGGTTTTGGCAAGTCATACAATCTATTATACAAACAATACAAAATACATTACGGGGATTTTTAAAGGGGTAGACTGGTACGGAATGTGTTAGAAGTGGCACGAGACCGTCACTTTAATACACTTAACCTGAATATCCATTGCCGTTGTACCGTGGCTGAACGGTTCCTTGTGCTCCGTATACCTTAGTCTCCGGAATAGTGCGACTCCTCTCATATACACTAGCATATTCTGTACCAAAGTACAAACAACTGCGTTAACATTATAATCAACCATTACTAGTCATACACTCTTTCTGTCTATTCTATTTCTACCTATCTTTGGGACTTACCGAGCGATTGTTCGCTGATGATATTCCTTTTCTTCTTTCTTTGGAATGTTGTCAGGTGGATCGGACTCACTAGAGATCGAGTCCAGTACTGAGGACATGGAGCAGTTTGCCACCGACCCAGAGCTGTAGGCACTTGTATATAATTTTCATTTCAGTTATGCCATTGTTTAGGCATTGCTTTCTATTCCTGTATTTACATTTTCAGTTGTACTTGTAAAGAATTGTTAAATAAATAAAAGTTGCTGTTCATTTATATTCTTGTCTCTTATATACATTTTACTTTATATTGCTTAGTTATGCTTAGCGTGTTTACTTCTGAGTAAATACGTAGCGAACCTCGCCGCATCCCTCCCTATACACCGGGAAGCGGGGCGTGACAATTCATGACCTTGAAACGGAGGATTCAAAGGACATTCTTTCATTAAATGTGTGGGTTAGAAAAACAACCACACACGGTTTTGGGAAGCGTAACTTGGTTTAGAAAGACTGAAGAGACTTTGTTTTCGATAGCGTCGAGTTTCTTTTGCATCGCGGCCATTTCGGTTTTTACTGCGATGGAAACATCGAGTTGATGAATACCTGCCCTAGATGAAGTTGGTCTAACTCTTTCCCACTGTAAGATTTGTTCGGAGAGATCTTCCAGGAACTGCCAAGCTTCACCATCGTCTTTTGACATGAAATGTCATTGAAAAATGGTTTCAAGCATCTATTTCGTGGCAGGATTAACACACTCATATATAATTCGGCATAGATCCCATCTATTGATTCCGTGATGAGAGCATTGGACAAGAAGATATTTAAACCGTTCAAAGCATTTCCAAAATGGTTCGTTGGGAAGTTGGGTAAACTGGTTAATCTCATTTCGAACACGGGCGGTCTTATGATTTGGATAAAATTTCTTAAGGAATGCTATAACGTATTCATCCTATTTGGCAATAGAGTGTGCGGCAGTGTTATAAAGCCATTTTTCTGCAAGATCGCACAAGGTAAAAGGGAGAAGACGTAATCTCATAACATCCACAGAAAATTGTGTAGTGCCCATCATTGCGCATACGTTTTTTGGTTATAAAAATGTATGCGTCTTTAGATTCAAGCCCGTGAAATTTGGGCAACAGGTTGATGAAGTGGGGTTTAATTTCGAAATTATCCCCATTGGCTGGTGGAATAGATAGGAAGGGGACCGCGTATCGGGTAGCATCTTTCTTGAAGAGAGATGCGCGGTGGATTATGCGCACCTACGGGTGGTGGCGGGGTCGTATTATGAAAATCTGATGGAGAACCGTCCATCTCGGTCGATGTGGTGGGTGGAGAAGTACCGACTTCGGAGTCGATAGCAGAAACGAGGACAAGACGGGCATTAGAATCCCATGTCCAGCCGATCATGCACTAAGCGGGTTCAATGCACGTGGCAGCGTGTGTGAGAACGAATTTAAAATGGTTTGTTTTGAAAAAGTGTCGGACATGAGGCTTGACTCAACAAATCACAAAATGCAGAATCAACCTTAGAACTAAGGTCACCTAGGTCAAGCACTAGACCGCTCCTAGACTTCCGAAGGACAAGCTACATGATCAATCCTCTACCATCTCTTTATCACTCTTGTGGCCAGGTAAGTGCCAGGTAAGTGGGAGGTATCCGCTATACGAATCACCGAAAATAGCGGGCCTAGTAACCACTTTCCTTAGTCACACTTGCCTAGACACCACAAAAGAGATGCGGATAAGCGATATATTACCCACGACCCTCCTAATTGAGCGCGACGGTCCTTAGAGGCTTGGTCTAAATATTTTTTAATTAATGTAGGGTGAAAGTATACTCGTTTTGTGATTTGTGGGGCCTAGGAAGGGTGATGAAATCCCCACCAAATCTGAATTTTGGTTTTGCCCCTTAAAATCCTTTTTAGAAATATGCACAAACAAACCAATTTCAAAACACGCAAAAATATTTTTGAGCAGCGATATTTTGCAAAGAATTCTGCAGAAAATCAGATTATTGGATCGTATAGGAGAGAGAAAGATCATAGGAAATCACCTGAAGAATTTTTGGGGGCACAACTCTACAGAGATGTCGCGGTTCTGCGGCAATAAGCATGCAAATTCCACGGTTTCGCGGCAATAAGCATGCAAATGCCGCGGTTCCGCTGCTCTATGGTGAGTTCGTCTGCTGATTTTTTCTTCAGTAGCCTCCTATTCTCCTCTGGGCTTTGATGGATGTCTCTGAATCTCTATTTCCTTACTCTAGTGACTCCAGATTCCCTCGCAAAAGTCACCCAACAATCGTTAAATAAACAATATGCGGTTTTGAAATTTTTTTATGGTATGGATTTTATAAGAATTCAACATGAATAGCAAGAAAAAAATTACGCTTGTTCCCTGACAACGGCGCCATTTGATTAATTCTGTATTTTGATGAAGTGTTGTTCGTAAAAGTAAAGTAACCATAATTAATAACGGTGTCGCTCGTAGCTAGCCGAGATGAGTACGAGTCGTTCTCAGGGAAACGCCAAACCTTTATCTTGCTTTAGACGAGATGATTGAAATATGGATGGTTTTTTCTAGATCTATTTGAAACGGATGTAGATTTTATAAAGAAGAGGTTTGTAGGGTTCATATGACTTAGTAGTAATGGATGACTAATTAAAAATGACTCCTTTTATCTTTTAATAGATTTAAAACTAGATCGATAGTGATGAATGTGGATTAAGATTCTATTGGAAGAAATCAGGGTTTCCCCACTCCTAACCCTTGTCCTTGCATTGACCTCTATTCTTGTCTAGCCTCTAAAAAAACAAGTGTTAATCTAATCTCAAATCGTAGTCGAGACTATCAATAAATTGGTAGCGCGCCCGATAAGGATGTTAACATTTATTTTGATAAAGTTTATAAACTTTAAAATATATAAAAGGAGTTAAATGATTTTATCATCCATTGATCTACCCTAGCCTACGAACCCTAGCAAGCGTAGAATTACTTACGCATGTTTTGAGAAGAAGAAGAAATAATAAAGAAGGAGATCATAATGTAAATGCAGAAAATAATGCAGAAATTAAATGCAGAAAGTAAAATGCAAAGAACTAAACTAAAGATCTACCTTTATTAATCAACTTTAACATGTACAAATCCGTTGAAATTAGAATACAAAGAACTCTCGTGTTACTCTTGATCTTTATCTCGTAGGAAGTAGATGTTCAGTCGATTGATCACGTCAATTTATCACGTCGATTCGTGGACCTGTCTTGGACCTCTTGATCTTGTCAGTGATTTTGGTAATGTAAAAGGTGATTCTTCCCAAGTATAGCTCTCGGTCCTTTAAATAGCCGTAGAAGCAGAAACCCTAGATCTTATGTGTTATGATTTGTTTTTGTGATCACCCCTAAAAAATCCCAAATCCAACGGCTACAAGGAGGCCGCGGATCCGCCGCGAATATGGGTATTTGGCCGCGGTTGGACGACACTTTGGTGGAATCTTGCTTTGAAAATTCTGGTACTGCCTCATGTTGACACGTGGAGATTGTTGTAATGTCTGAATTCTTTATATCTTCCTCTGAGTCTCTGACGTTTTATTATTTACAATTTGATTAAACTTTATCGGCATATTTTATTCCCGACATCTCGGACATCTCGATCTCCAGACCTGAGCTAAATCTGCACAATATCTCAATTCATAGTATTAGTAATATTTATTATATTTAAGATATTATCCTAATCATTTTATATATGATACAATATTTAAGAATATTGATTAGAGATATTTGATATGATATGCATATTTCAATTATCAAAATATCATAAAAATATTATATGCATATATTTTCCTTCATAATATCAATTATAATATATAAACATATGATAAAAAGTATTTTGCAGATAAACCCACATATGTTCCATAATTACAATAAACACCTTTAAGTACTTAACAAAAGTAAGGAAAATGTTCCATCAAATGTGCAATATTTTCGACTGAACAACAATCGATGATGGAAGGCGGGGCCGGCTGACCGGCAGGTGGTTGTCATGTCCTGCTTCCCAAGACATGGGAGCGGAGACGTGATGAGTTCCGCAACGTAACTATACCGAGAAGTAAACTCTTCTCGATACAGTTACGCTAAACGTATAGTAATGTCGTAAACAAAAGCAAGATAAATAAAATCAACTTTATTCATTAACCAACATTTATTACAATGAGACCTACAAGGTTTATTACATCATTAAGCTAGGAAAATAAAGTAATCCCTAAACATGTGGGCAAAAGTTAATAAATTGGACTACACCCTAATAGCGAGGCGAAAGGGATGCATAATCTTCCTCCGTAATTTCAACCTCTACCATTATATCCTGTTCTTCTCCTATCTCTAACAGACATTTCGGGGGAAACAAAGAGAAAGAAATGTCCGTCAGCGAGTTAAACTTGATTAAGATTCTCAATGGGTTTATGTGCAACATGTGAAACGTGTATATGAACTAGTATTACAAAGTGTAGGTAAAAGGATACGTAAAACAGGTATATGAGTCAAAAGGTAGGTAATGTATCAATAATAACTAGGAAGGTCGTAGGTATATGAGTTAACATGTAGATAATGTGTCACCTAATGACCACTCTTCGTATTTTAGTTTGTTTTATTTTGGTTTCGCAAGGTTACCCGTATTTCGAGAGTATTTCGTATATTCCCGGAATCACGGTAACACGACAATATCACGTCCACGACAGTTAGTATTTCGTATATTTCCAGAATCACGGTAATACAACAAGATTGTTGGATATAGTGACCTCAAGGCAATTATTGTGATCGCACGTAGGCGATTATGATAATTAAGGGAAGACTTATACAAGTATAACAGTCTTACTCGAGATGATAGTATGCTATCTGGTTTGTCTTCATCATTGATGAAGCCCGTAGGATTGTTACTTGACAACCAGCATTATGATGGCCATCATATATGTGAGAGCTGGGTTGTCCATAAGCACATCCTTAAATGTCCCTAGTTGTGGGAATATCGAGATTGGACATTGATATTCCGGAATAGACTAGTGTATACGCTTTTAGACCCTGACGAGGGGCGGTGGCCGGTCTCACAAGCCATTGGTGTTGTGTCACCTAAGATAGTATACATGTGCTCACCGAAGGTGAGTACACTGGACGGACCCGCCGAGAACTTCTAGATGGTATTATATCTATCGTCAGATGGATGTTCTCAGGTGGCATGAGTACAGATTAGTCTTTTGAACTGAAGTCGTCATTTGTCTCGTGTGAGTTCCCACTGTAATTTGATATACCCTACCACTGCTCAAAGGAGTCGTGCAAACAGGTTTTAGTTGGGTACAGTCCCGAGCCACATGGAGGCAGTGGTCGACTGTCAGTGATTCGTCTCTCCTGGTATTAGGAGTCGATGTCGCACTGTGTTCAGTTGACTATCACCAGAAATCCGTGGCCACGGTGGATGAGATTTATTGATAGTTGATCAGTAGTATCTCTATTGGTGACGAGCTTGACTCATACACGACTTATCGGGTTAGTAGGGGTCTGACGTTATTCACCCCCTAGATCCGATATGTGATACTTGTTGACGAAGAGACCGGACTGTATGGAGATTGTCACATTCAGGCTCAGTAGGGTAAGGACTTACTTGATTGTCGACCCCCCTTTCGACAAGTTCCTGGGTAGCCGTTACGTACAGCTAGTGCCGCTGATGTGCTTGTGGTTAAACCTACTGCCAGCGTATTGTCGAATCTTTAAAGTCCCACACAGAAGGTTTTCTGGTTCAGGCGACAGATGTAGGAGCCGTACGTTGGTACGTACAGGGGTCCGATTAAATACGTGTACGCGATATACGGACTTCAATCGGACGGTTGATAATACTAGCCGGTTTAAGATTAAGCCGGATTATTAAATCAGGTTTTGATTTAATAATTTATATATGTATTTTGATACATATATTTTAGTATTATCGTTCACTATTCATTTTCTCTCTTTAGTGCTATCCGTATTTTTATACGGATACACGTATATGTAACGATACATATACCGGGTGAACTATTCCGTATTTATACGGGAATGCTTTTAGAAGAAGGACACCTCATATTTGATTTTCTTTTTAGAAAATTAAATAGAAATGAGGTGGAAAGTGAGGAGTTATGAAGCATGGTTTTTAGCATGTAGAGAGGTATGGCTTGGGGATTTTATATTGGAAAATTCATTTGGGTGCACTATTGATGCATGGTTGTTAAAAGCAAAGCCATTCTTTTTCTTTACACTTGATGCTTCACTTTCTCTTTGCTACACATGATGAGCTTCATGCTTCATGGTTGCTTCCTCATTCACTTCTCCTTCTTCTTCTTGCTCTCATTTTGAGCATAGATTTTAGAGAAATTTTTTTAGTGAAGTATTCTTATATCACCGACCATCCAAACTTAGCGAGCTTCGATCTCGGTTAGAGCCTCCTCCGGTTTCCTTCGGGTGGATCGTTTTCGGCATGGGTGGTCGATTCTCAAGCACGATCCCGGCGGTTACGAGCTTGGAGGGGTCTTCCACAATTGGGTGGACACGCGAAAAAGGTTGTAGTTCTTCAACCCTTACAGTTTTAGTTAGCTAGTTTAGGTCTATGGACCATATCCTGGGTTTTACGGGAGTTCGGTGTCCGCTAAATTTTTTGTTTTTTCTTCTGTCTCGGCCGCGGTTTCCGTGGCGCGGGCACCGAAATCCAATATGGTATCAGAGCCACTCCATAAACCTTAACTAGCTAGTTTGCACAAGTTTAAAGTCTCGATCGACGAAATTTTCCGAATCGCATTTCCAAATTCATTCTTATTGTTCGAAATTTTAAAATTGTTCAAAAAATTGTTCTGGTTGCCTTAAAATTATGTACAGGCAATTATAGAGGCAAGGAAGAAATTGGAGCACAAGCACCCAATTTTTGGCCACGGAACCGCCGCGTATCATAGCATATGGCCGCGGTTCCGCGGTCATCTTGGGGCCGTTGTGCCCCAATTTTCTTTAGGTTCTCTATTATTTAGAAATGTGATTTTTAGGATATTTGGTTTTGGTCCAGATTTGTTTGAGTACCGGTTTGTGCTTGGGTCCAATGCGGAAAGTTTTAATCGATCAAAAATTTGAATTCGTGGTTTTTCAGTGCATATGTTAGTTTCTGCGACCGTAAATATCATTGCGCGGTACAATCCAACTGGTTGCTATATGTACAATCAGACGGATTTACGAACATGATATTCACGTGGATGTTCTGTGTTGCACTGATGTTATGGATGGATTGTCGTGATGGATAGTCTTATGTGCAATGTTAAATGTACAATTCAGATTCATTTGTATATTGATTATTGCGGGGTGAGCGTCCGACACGTGGACTGTCGTTTCTGCCAGTTTGTATATTTTTTATTGGGGCACGACCGGGTTGAGGTCGATGTCATCGCTATATATATATTTTCTTTTCTGTACTAGGATTACCTTGCGGAGGAGTGCCCGAATAGCCGGGTTCTAGAGGGCAACGGGCCCACATCTCATGGCGTTGAGACCGGGAGGGCTTACTCTAGAATTGGCGAGCTATTCGCCGCACTCATAGGGGGTATAGGTTGACCCACGCAGGGGTGCTCAAGTTACCGGATTCCGTGAAGTGTCGGGTGGTCCATTCACTTTGTTGATTGGAGTTGCCTCACTTCGGGGATTGACGGGTAACTTGCCGCACTCGTAGAGGTCTAGGATCTTCATTGCACTGGCTATCCACACGACCGGGAAACATCGCGTCTCATTTATGGCTCAAATGAAACGCGGGGTTCCTAGATTATCCGCTATTCCATATTGTTGCTCGCATGCTTGTGATGATTTTTATCTGCTTGTAATGACTATTATCTGCCTACGATGTTGATATATATATTATTTATATATTTAGTAGATACTTTTATATGTTTTACATCCGCACTAGTCCTGCCCCCGCTCTGTCGTTAGTTAAGTAACTTAACGGTGCATGACGGGGCTCCGTGGCGAATGCGGATGACATATAAAAAGTATGTTATTTAGGTTGTTTCTTGTTCAGTCAAAAATATTGCACATTTGATATACCATTTTCCTTAATTTTCTTAAATATTTAAAGGTGTTTATTATAAATATAGAACATATTTGGGTTTATCTGCAAAATACTATTTACCATATGTTTATACATTATATTTAACATTAGGAAGGAAAATATATGCATATAATATTTATATAATATTTTGGTAATTAAAACATGCATATCATATCAAATATTCTAATCACAATTCTTAAAAGATATAATATCATACAAATGGTTAGAATAATATTTCAATATATATATATATATAATATTTTGGTAATTAAAATATGCATATCATATCAAATATTCTAATCAAGATTCTTAAAATATATAATATCATACAAATGGTTAGAAAAATATTTCAAAATATATGCATAATATTTTAGTAATTAATAGATGCATATCTTACCAAATATTCTTAATCAAGTTTCTTAAAGATTTATTACCATATAAAGTAATTAAGATACTTTCTATAATTTAATAAATATTACTAACATTATTCATGGAGATTTTGTGCAGATTTAGCTCAGGTCAAGAGATCAAGATATTCAAGATGTCACGATAAAAAATCTGCCAATAAAATCATAGATCTGAAAACTTAGAAAGTGGATCTTTGTGGCAAGTCTAAACCTATGAGATCTAGGATTTCTGATTTGAGGGATATATAAAGGACCGAGGGCTAAAGTTAAAACTCATCATCTTTATACTAAGCAAATCACCATCAAAGAACAAAAGATCCACGACAGGTCCACGATTCGACGTGATAGGGGACGTGAAAATCGACGGAGCATCTACTTCCTAAGAGGCAGAGATCGAGAGTAACTTCTTCCTCTTGTAATCTAAATTCGTAGGATTTGTATTTGTGAAGTTGATTAATAAAGGTAGATCATTTTGTTTAATTATTTATTTTTACTTTCTGCATTTTAATAATGATCTCATTCTCTATCCTTTCTTTTTCTTCTCACAACATGCGTGAGTAATTCCTAGCTTACTAGGGTTCGTAGGATTAGGGTAGAACAATGGATGATAAAATTTTTTAACTTCTTTTAAGTCTTATGAAGTTTATAAACTTTAGCAAAAGAATCGTTAGCTTCCTAATCGGGAGCGCTACCAATTTATTGCTAGTCTCGACCGCGATTTGTGATCAGATTAACAATTGTTTTGTTAAGGGCTAGACATGAATAGAGATCAATGAAAAGACAAGGGTCAATAGTGTGGAAACCCTAGTTTCTTCTAAGAACCCTAATCCTCATTCATCACTATCAATCTAGTTTTAAATCTATCAATAGATAAAATGAGTAATATTTATTAGTCATCCATGACTACTAAATCCTAACGAACCCTACAATCCTTCTTCTTATATATTCTATATCCTTATTTAAACTAAATCTGAAAAATATATATTCTACATCCGTATTTACCATAGATCTAGAATCTATTCTTCACTATTCTCTATTCTCCTTCCTCTATTCTAATCAACACGTCTAAAGCAAAATTAAAAGTTCCACGAATCCGTGAGAACGACCCGTACTCATCTCGGCTAGCTACACGCGACACCATTATTGATTGCGGTTATTCTACAAACACTTTTTCACGATCAATCAAATGGCGCTGTTGCCTGGGATACATGCGTAAATTTTTTTTGCTATTCGTATTGAATTCTTATTCGATCAACATCATAAAAACAAAACAAAACCGCATCTTGCATATTTAACGATTAGTAAGCGATTTTTTTTGCGAGGGAATCTGGAGACACTAGAACAAGGAAATCAAGATTCAGAGACTTTCCAAGTATTCCAGAGGAGCATATGAAGGCAAGGGAACAATTTTTTTTCAAACGATCCCACCAAGGCGCGGCGGAACCGCTGCCAAATTGAGCATTTAGCCGTGGAACCGCAGCCACTTGGTGGACTTGACTTCCCATATTTTTCTGGTATCTTTCTCTGTACGTTCTTTCTCATCTTAAAATCCTATAATATATTTTTCTACAGGATTCTTTGCAAAATATCACCGCTCAAAAATCTTTTTGCGTGTTTTTTTTGCGGGTTGTTTTTGCATATTTTAATACGGACTTTAAGGGGCAAGACCAAAATTCAGATTAGGTGGGGATTTCATCACCCTTCCTGGGCCCCACAAATCACAAAACGAGTATCTGCATCACCCTACATTAATTAAAAAATATCTACATCAAGACTCTAAGGACCGTCGCGCTCAATAAGGACAGAGGAAGGTCGTGGGTAATCTATCGTCTATCCGCATTACTTTCGTGGTGTCTAAGGCAAGCATGTGTAAGGCAAGTGGTTACTTAATTAGGCCCGCTATTTTCGGTGATTCGTATAGCGGATACCTCCCTCTTACCTGCCACTTACCTGGCCACAAGAATAATAAAGAGGTGGTAGAAGATTGATCCTGTCGCTTGTCTTTTGAAAGTATATGAGCGGTCTAGTGCTTGACCTAGGTGACCTTAGTTTTAGGGTTTGCTTGTGCATTTTGTGATTTGTTGAGTCAACCCTCAAGTCCCACTTTCAAAGCAAAACAATCCAACTAGAGCTTAAATCTTTCCCTTTTCACCCTCCCTCCTCTTTCCCTCTTATAATAGGTAACCCAAATAAAAGAACTCTTGCCGAGCTTTGCTATCCAGAACCAGATATTTCTTATTTTCGTAGTCGCTTCGGTATACCATCCGACTCTACCATGTCTTTAAGAGATCGGATAGAGCAAGAGAAAAGAAATAGTTGGCCACTTCACTCCAGGTCCTATCAACCGCATCAAAATTGTACATCTTCTTCTGTTGATACTCAATCTAAAACGAGTGAGGGAACTCTTAAACGCATGTCCATCGCTAAGTATATAGCGAGGACTAACGGCCAAAGTTTCAATCCGGTCAAACCGTTAGGACAACAAACACCACCACTTTCTAAAGAAGATTTTGCTACTCGTTTTGCGGCGTATATGGTATCTGTTGCCAGTCTCCAACCAACCAACCAACCAACCAATATCAATATTCTTCTTATCACAATGCTGATCCTACTCCTGCCTAATTTTCAAAACCATTCGATTCCTATCAATCATACCCGACTTTTACACCTTCTCTAGACATTTCTTTTAATCATTCATTTGGGAGTTTTACCTATCCACAATAATTTCAATCTTATACTGAAACCCCTTACCGATACATGTCTAGTCTTGAACGGACAGTAGAAGAATTGTCACGCCCCGCTTCCCAGGGTGCGCTAAGATCGACACGTGACAAAGCCAACCATGCAACCTGTGGCTAGGAAACATCCCTCCACAGTCACATTACGGCTGTCTAGAAGATATCAAAAACAGTAGAAATCAAATAAACAATCTAGTATATGTCCATGAGCCAGAATAAACGAGTCAAGAAATAATATGCGGAAGCAAAAATCCAAGTAACTATAACAATCTGGAAGGTACGTCCCAATACGGGCTCACATCAGGAAATAAAATGCTGAAAGGAAACTAAACTAGAATACTAACAGGATCCTCACTGCTCGGCCTGTCGGCTGAAGTACTCCTGCTCGGCCTGCGACAAGGGTAGCGGATCTGGGCCATGCAAAACCCAGACGTCAGCGCGTCACAATATCAACAATAATATAATCAGTGGGTAACAGGATATGCAGGCATGAATTATAAATGGTAACATGAATGTAATAAGTAAGCAGGGATATCGAACAATGAAGTGTAACAGTATAGGTGAAGTGCAGCGGTGAAACTAAACTGTGCTACTGGGTTAACTACTCTCAAGTCTGACAAATCAATTTGATGAATCGTCGATGTAACTCAATAGTATCCCGTGCGCACCCGGGACCACGGTCCAGATTCTCGGGCTGAATTCGAGACATGCCGCTAGGCACTAAACAAGAAACATATACAGATGAATGATGTCAGCAGCAGCATCCCCGGGCTGGCCTAGGCCGTAAAACTGATCAGTATAAGTATCGAACTGTCGAGTTACAAGTCAGGTTTCATCATTGATTTTCCCATACCCCCAGGTTATGTGTTCAAGTCAGGTATTGATAAATCTGAAGCTAATGACAACACAGGATCAAGCAGGAACATGTTTGTCTATACAGACAACAGGATATGTCCATCGGGACAACATGTCAGGATTGTCGGCATTAGAAACAGGATCAGGTAATATGTCAAGTAATGGTGTATTAGGTCATGTAAAGTAGTGCACAATGTATCAAATGGGTGCTCAACTGTAAAATGCAGCAAGTACTGAATCAGAGTAAAAGTACGGATGTACGATAAAAGCATGGATGCACAAAAATCTATCAGGGGTTACATCTTGACTATGTAGGATGCACATTATCAAGCATGGGGTACTAATGTAATAATAATATGAGTTAAAGTAATATGGCATGCAGCTAGGTTTGCAGAATTAATAGTATGGATACACAATAAAACATGGATGCATAAATAACTATCAGGGGTTATATTTACAGCTCCAAGACTAAGTGGATGCACATTATTAAGCATGGGTGTTACTACAACAATAACATGAATTAATATGATCTATAGATGCAGCTATATATATTTTAAATGATATGGATGCATACGGGTATCCGAAAACTGTAAAATTGTAATGTGGATGCACCATGAAATAAACATGTAATATTACTATTAATATGGATGCAATTATAATAACAAAGCATGTAGCACGATAAACTTGCCTGAACGGAACACACGACGGGTGCGTACAGCACGTACGACGTCGGATAATTGTCGCAATGCACACACGGCACGCGGGACGGGTCCAGGCAAGGCAAGAGGGTAACCACGCAGGTAAGGGACGTCCACTGGGTCTTTCGGATCGGCAGCGGTGAGCACGGCTCCGGTGATGGCCGGAAAAACAGATCAAGAAAAGAAAAGAGAAGGAAAGAAGAAGAAGAAGAAAAAGAAGAGGAAGTGTTGGGGTTTAGTGTGGCTCTGGGTTACTTGGGACAGAGGAGAAGGCGAGGGGAGGAAGACGATGGGTCGTGGGGTTTTCCTACAAGGTTTCACGGTGATGGCAGTGAGGGTTCCGGGTTCAAGAAGTCGGGTGTGCAGGGTTCTTGTGCTGAGGATAGAGGCGTGGGTCTGGGGAGTAGAAGAGTGGAGAGAAGCGAGGAGAGGGCGGCTGCGAGGGGTGAGGCGACGACGATGGACCGCCGGTGATGGAGGTGGGTGTGCAGGAGTGGTAAGGGTTCGGGGTTATGGGTTCAGTGCAGGGTTTGGTGCGAGGGTTGTGGGTGCAGGCGGAGGAGCTCGGGGTAAGAGAGGTGAGGTGGTCGGGGAGATGAGGCAAGGTCGAGGGTGAGGCAGCGACGAAGGCGAGGGTGTAAGCGTGGGTTAGGGTTAGGGTTCTCGTCGACTGTGGGGCTGTATGGGCTCGGGAAAAGAGAGGGGTGTGTGGAGGTGAGTACGAGGGTGAGGAGGAGAGGAGAAGGCCGAGGGAACGAAGCTCCGGTAAGGGCGCAGGCGAGGTGCGGGGGCGAGAGCTAGGTTCTCGCGGAGGCGGCGGCAAAAAAGAAAGAAGAAGGAGAAAGAGGGAGGTGAGCGTAGTGAAAGGAGGCGGTGACGGGATTCGAGGAATGCACAGTATTTGCGAGAGGTGAGAGAGAGGGGGAGAGAGAGAAAGAGAGAGAGAGAGAGAAAGAAAGGGGAGGAGAGAGAGACACATGTTTTTGAATAGGATTAGGTTTAAAATAATATATATTATATTTAATATATATATAGAGTGAAGAGAGAGAGGCTGTGGTTATTAGTTTAGGATTTTGTAAAATATTAAAAATCTTTTAAAAATATTTTTGGTTAGGAACAGTATAATTTTATATGAATCTAATGTTAAATATATTTGAGATTTTGGGCTAAATACAAAATAGTCTAAAACACGCCCGGGTCGGGTCTAAAATTATGGTTTTAAAATACGAAAAATATGTGTCAACCAAAACCAAAATTGGGTATCCAGGTAACGAAAAAGCATACCCCCAAGAACGGATGCACGCACGTGCACGTAGTAATCCAAACAGGTCCGTTTCACTGAACGGGACGAGAACAAGATGCGCGGATGCTACGACAGGGTTAGGGGTATCACGCAGGCCATGCAATGTATTTATAAAAAATATTTTATGTGACTTTAAATGTTATATTAAAGAAAATGCATATGCTAGAATTAATGCCAGTATGAAGTATGTATAATCTGAAAGTGCACGGATACACGTAACAAGCCAGGATAAATCACAAACATGAATCAAGACTGGTTTCAAGCAAGCGGGTCGGGTCGGATGCCAATACCATTTTCAAATACACTGTTCGTACCCAAAACACAATAAATCAAGAAAATACCATGAATAAAGAAATACTCGCAATAGAACTGGTATAAATGAACTAGGGTGTTACATTATACCCAACCACAAAAAGAATTTCGTCCTCGAAATTCCCAAAACAAGAAAAGATAAACAATCAAGAATCTACAAGAATAGGTGTGGAAACTTTTGTCGAATCTCGTCTTCACGTTCCCAAGTCGATTCTCCATGCGAGCGATTTCCCCAAGAAACAAGTACGAGAGGGATAACCTTGTTCTTGAGGACCTTTTCTCTTCGATCAACAATCGACATCGGTCGCTCCTCAAAGGTCAAATCCTCTCTTACAGTCAGCTCTGAATGATCCAGCACATGCGTTTCATCTTGAACATACTTACGGAGTTGAGATACATTAAACACATCATGAACATTCGCCAAAGATTGTGGTAACGCCAATCGATAAGCCACTTCTCCGACACGCTCCATAATCTCGAAAGGCCCCACGAATCGAGGACTAAGTTTGCCTCGACTCCCAAAATGAATCACTCCTCTAGTTGGTGATATCTTCAAGAATACCAGATCACCAACAACGAACTCTAGAGGTCTTCTCGATATATCGGCCCAACTCTTCTGCCGATCCTATGCTTCCTTCATGTGATTCCGGATCGTATTGACTTTCTCCACGGTTTGCACGATAAGTTCCGGTCCCAACAATCTTCGTTCTCCAACATCGTCCCAACAAACGGGTGAGCGACACTTGAGACCATACAATGATTCGAATGGAGGCATCTGAATAGTTGCCTGAAAGCTGTTATTGTAAGAAAACTCCACCAAGTGTAGATGATCCTCCCATGAACCCTTGAAGTCCAACATGCAAGATCTCAACATATCTTCAAGAGTTTGGATCGTTCTCTCCGACTGGCCATCTGTCTGAGGATGATAAGCAGTGCTAAACTTCAATCGCGTCCCCAAACTTTCCTGTAAACTCCTCCAGAAGTGCGATAAGAATCGGGTGTCACGGTTGAAAACGATACTCACAGGTACTCCATGCAATCTCACAATCTCCTGCATGTACCGTTCTGCTAACGCTTCCATTGACTAACCAACTCGAAACGGTATGAAATGAGCTGCCTTGGTCAATCTATCAACAATCACCCAAACTGCATTGTTGCCCTTTGGACTCCGCGGTAAAGCTGTCACGAAATCCATGGTCCACTTCCATGGTTGCAATAAACCATCTATCCTTTGATGTTCAGCCTTAACTTGCTGACACACAAAGCACTTCGCTACAAAACAGGCGATCTCCCTTTTCATACCTTCCCACCAGAATGCTGTCGTAGATCACGGTACATCGTCGTGCCTCCTAGATGTACGGAATATGCGGAACTGTGCGCCTCCTTCAAAACTTCTTCGCGAATATATCCTTTCGGCACACACAAACGGCTATCATATCGCAATGAACCATCTTCATGAATCAAAAAGTCCGTTCGAATTCCCGCTTCAACCTGTTCTCGAAACTTCTGCAATCTTGGGTCCTGCGACTGCGTTGCTTTAATATTATCGATCAATGACGACTGTACTTGCCGCTGCATCAACTGTCCCGAAGAGTGCGGTAGCAAGATCTCCAACTCGAATCTACGAAAATCTTCGATAAGCTCCTTCTGTGCAGTCAACATCCGAATTGCTGGCAACCGACTAAGCGCATTCGGCACCACATTAACCTTCCCCGGATGGTACTTAAGATCAAGATCATAGTCAGCCATCAGCTCAAACCATCTACGCTGCCTCATGTTAAGCTCTTTCTGCGTGAATACATACTTTAGGCTTTTGTGATCGGTGAATACCTCGACCCTTTCGCCCAATAAGTAGTGTCTCCAAATCTTCAGAGCGAAAATCACTGCTGCAAATCATGAGTTGGGTAATTCTTCTCATGGGTCTTCAACTGTCTCGATGCGTAAGCTATAACTTTCCTATGCTGCATCAAAACACATCCCAAACCTTTCCCAGATGCGTCGCTGTGAATCATCAATCCTACGGAACCGTCTGGTACGGTCAAAATAGAAGCGGTTATCAATCTTTGCTTCAACGCCTCAAAAGCTGACGCACTTATCCATCCATACGAATGATACTTCCTTTCGCGTAAGCTTGGTCAAAGGCTCAGCCAAACGGGCAAAATTCTCCATGAATCTTCTGTGGTATCCTGCAAGTCCTAGAAAACTTCTGATCTCCGCTACATTCCTCGGAATCGGCCAATCTTGAACCACTGCAATCTTCTTAGGGTCAATGGCGATTCCATCTCTGCATACGACATGCCCTAAAAACTTCACTTCTTCAAGCCAAAACCCGCACTTGCTCATCTTTGCATACAATCTTTCATGCCTCAATGTCTGCAGTGCGATCCTCAAGTGTTCTGCATGCTCTTCTAGGCTCCTCAAGTAGTCCAGAATATCATCAATGAATACCATTATAAATTGGTCCAAGAACGGTGAAAAGATTCGGTTCATCAAGTCCATAAATATCGCCGGTGCATTCGTGACTCCGAATGGCATCACTAAATACTCGTAATGTCCATACCAAGTTCGGAACACAGTCTTGAAAATATCCTCCGATTTAACTCGGACCTGATGATATCCGAACCGCAAATCCAGCTTCGAGAATACCCTCACGCCACTAAGCTGCTCGATCAATTCTCCAATGCGAGGGATCGGGTACTTGTTCTTAATAGTTACCCGGTTTAATTCTCGACAATCAATGCACATCCTATTTGTGCTATCTTTATTCTTTACTAGAAGAACTGGAGCTCCCTAAGGTGAATTACTGCTGCGAATCCAACCCTTCTTTAGCAATTCAGTAACCTATTTCTTGACTTCTTCCAACTCCACTGGTGCCATCGGATAGTACGCCTTTGAGATTGGCGCTGCACCAGGAACAAGATCGATCGCGAACTCCACAACTCGTTTCGGCGGTAAACCCGAGATGTCCTCGAACACGTCCATGAACTCACGAACTACAGCTGACGCTTCCTCCTTATCAACTTCCATCGACGAAAGAACACTGTTTGTCGATCTAGCCCTAAACTCGACTGGCTCGACAGAACTGCTACCTCCAGCAAAAACAAACTCCAGATGTCCGGGAATCTGGAAAATCACTTTGTTTGCCATACAATCAATGTGAGCGTGGAAAGTGACAAGAAAATCCATTCCCAAGACAACATTATAACTGCCAGTATCGATCACCAAGAAATCTGCAAACCACTCTCGTCCGCAGAAACAACTGAACAATCCTTGCACTCACTACTAGATATGTTTTTCCCGTTCCCAGTGTGCATGTCCCAACAAGACAGGGTCGTGTAAGAAATTGAGTGTGCAGCAATAAACTTGGACGACATACAACAATGGGACGCACCTGAATCGAATAGTGCTAATGCAGGAAAATCATGAACAAGTAGGATACCAAAAACGACTTCATCTGAAGCCGAGACACTGAAGAAGATAAGCATGGTAAACATGATTCAAGCTTGCGATAAAACATGAACTGGTAAACAATGAAACCTAGAGAAGCAAGATAATACAACGACCATGAAATAAGGAAGTGAATCCAGACTAGGACTCCAAGTTACTTAAATAGAGTACCGCATTATAACCATGCTGTAGTTCATAGTTACAATCACATAAATCCACTCAAGTCGCCCAAATCCTAGTATCAGAATCAAATGGATAGGAAGGGATAAACAATAAGGAACAAAAGGATTTCAAGCCGAGATGTAAAATTGTTTGCATATCGTCAAGACAAGGGTCAAGAGAAAGATATGATTCAAGAATCACGATAACAATGTGGTAAGACATGTTCCTAATTACGGGTTTTCTGATTCGTGTATTGGGTCCAATACCCAACTACAAAAGAATCAAACCCGATTAACCTAAATCCTATGCTTTAATACCAAAACAAACCCGGTCACGCCCCGCTTCCCAGAGTGCGCTAAGATCGGCACATGACAGAGCAAACCATGCTACCTGTGGCTAGAAAACATCCCTCCACAGTCACATTACGGCTGTCTAGAAGATATCAAGAACAGTAGAAATAAAATAAACTATCTAGTACATATCCATGAGCCAGAATAAACGAGTCAAGAAATAATATGCGGAAGCAATAAATCCAAGTAACAATAACAATCTGGAAGGTACGTCCCAATACGGGCACACATCAGGAAATAAAATGCTGAAAGGAAACTAAACTAGAATACTAACAGGCTCCTCACTGTTCGGCCTGTCGGCTGAAGTACTCCTGCTCGGCCTGCGACAAGGGTAGCGGATCTGGGCCATGCAAAACCCAGACGTCAGCGCATCACAATATCAATAATAATATAATCAGTGGGTAACAGGATATGCAGGCATGAATTATAAATGGTAACATGAATGTAATAAGTAAGCAGGGATATCGAACAGTGAAGTGTAACAGTATAGGTGAAGTGCAGCGGTGAAACTAAACTGTGCTACTGGGTTAACTACTCTCAAGTCTGTGAAATCAATTTGATGAATCGTCGATGTAACTCAATAGTATCCCGTGCGTGCCCGGGACCACGGTCCAGATTCTCGAGCTGAATCCGAGACATGCCGCTAGGCACTAAACAAGAAACATGTACAGATGAATGATGTCAGTAGCATTATCCCCGAGCTGGCCTAGCCCGTAAAACTGATCAGTATAAGCATCGAACCGTCGAGTTACAAGTCAGGTTTCATCATTGATTTCCCCATACCCCTAGGTTATGTGTTCAAGTCAGGTAGTGATAAATCTGAAGCTAATGCCAACACAGGATCAAGCAGGAACATGTTTGTCTATACAGACAACAGGATATGTCCATCGGGACAACATGTCAGGATTGTCGGCATTAGAAACAGGATCAGGTAACATGTCAAGTAATGTTGTATCAGGTCATGTCAAGTAGTGCACAGTGTATCAAATGGGTGCCCAACAGTACAATGTAGCGTATTGAATCAGGGTAAAAGTACGGATGTACGATAAAAGTATGGATGCACAAATATCTATCAGGGGTTACATCTTGACTATGTGGTATGCACATTATCAAGCATGGGGTACTAATATAATAATAATATGAGTTAAAGTAATATGGCATGCAGCTAGGTTTGCTGAATTAATGATATGGATACACAATAAAACATGGATGCATAAATAACTATCAGGGTTATATTTACACCTCCAAGACTACGTGGATGCACATTATTAAGCATGGGTGTTACTACAATAATAACATGAATTAATATGATCTATAGATGCAGCTATATATATTTTAAATGATATGGATGCATACGGGTATCCGAAAACTGTAAAATTGTAATGTGGATGCACCATGAAATAAACATGTAATATTATTATTAATATGGATGCAATTATAATAACATAGCATGTATCAAGATAAACTTGCCTGAACGGAACACACGACGGGTGCGTACGGCACGTCCGACATCGGATAATTGTCGCAACGCACACACGGCACAGGGGACGGGTCCAGGCAAGGCAAGTGGGTAACCACGCAGGTAAGGGACGTCCACTGGGTCTCCCGGATCGGCAGCGGCTAGCACGACTCCGGTGATGGCCGGAAAAACAGATCAAGAAAAGAAAAGAGAAGGAAAGAAGAAGAAGAAAAAGAAGAGGAAGTGTTGGGGTTTAGTATGGCTCTGGATTACTTGGGACAGAGGAGAAGGCGAGGGGAGGAAGACGATGGGTCGTGGGGTTTTCCGATGAGGTTTCACGGTGATGGCAGTGGGGGTTCCGGGTTCAAGAAGTCGGGTGTGCAGGGTTCTTGTGTTGAGGTTAGAGGCGTGGGTCTGGGGAGTAGGAGAGTGGAGAGAAGTGAGGAGAGGGTGGCCGCGAGGGGTGAGGCGACGACGATGGACCGCCGGCGTTGGAGGAGGGTGTGCAGGAGAGGTGAGGGTTTGGGGTTATGGGTTCAGTGCAGGGTTTGGTGCGAGGGTTGTGGGTGCAGGAGGAGGATCTCGGGGGAAGAGAGGTGAGGTGGTCGGGGAGATGAGGCGAGGTTGAGGGTGAGGAAGCGACGAAGGCGAGGGTGTAAGCATGGGTTAGGGTTAGGGTTCTCGTCAACTGTGGGGCTGCATGGGCTCGGGAAAAGAGAGGGGTGCGTGGAGGTGAGTACGAGGGTGAGGAGGAAAGGAGAAGGCCGAGGGAACAAAGCTCCGGTAAGGGCGCAGGCGAGGTGCGGGGGCGAGAGCTAGGTTCTCGCGGAGGCGGCGGCAAAAAAGAAAGAAGAAGGAGAAAGAGGGAGGTAGGCGTAGTGAAAGGAAGCGGTGATGGGATTCGAGGAATGCACAGTATTTGCGAGAGGTGAGAGAGAGGGGGAGAGAGAGAAAGAGAGAGAGAGAGAGAAAGAAAGGGGAGGAGAGAGAGACACATGTTTTTGAATAGGATTAGGTTTAAAATAATATATATTATATTTAATATATATATAGAGTGAAGAGAGAGAGGCTGTGGTTATTAGTTTAGGATTTTGTAAAATATTAAAAATCTTTTAAAAATATATTTGGTTAGGAACAGTATAATTTTATATGAATCTAATGTTAAATATATTTGAGATTTTGGGCTAAATACAAAATAGTCCAAAACACGCCCGGGTCGGGTCTAAAATTATGGTTTTAAAATACAGAAAATATGTGTCAACCAAAACCAAAATTGGGTATCCGGGTAACGAAAAAGCATACCCCCAAGAACGGATGCACGCACGTGCACGTAGCAATTCAAACAGGTCCGTTTCACTGAACGGGACGAGAACAAGATGCGCGGATTCTACGACAGGGTTAGGGGTATCACACAGGCCATGCAATGTATTTATAAAAAATATTTTATGTGACTTTAAATGTTATATTAAAAAAAATGCATATGCTAGAATTAATGCCAGTATGCAGTATGTATAATATGAAAGTGCACGGATCCACGTAACAAGCCAGGATAAATCACAAACATGAATCAAGACTGGTTTCAAGCAAGTGGGTTGGGTCGGATGCCAATACCAATGTCAAATACACTATTCGCACCCAAAACACAATAAATCAAGAAAATACCATGAATAAAGAAATACTCTCAATAGAACTGGTATAAATGAACTAGGGTGTTACAAGAATATCGGGTAGCGTCACGCCGACACATAGAGGAATTGAAGGCGTCCATGGCCGTCCTCATAAAATAAAACGAACGAGCAACTAGTTTCGAACTAGCTCAAAATCTTCCAACGTATGATACGGCAATAGGACAAATCGAGAATTCGGGTAGTGAAAGAGAGAGGTACACCCTTCCAAATTAAACCTCCCCATCCCAAATTGAAATCCACAACTCCAGTTTCACAGATCTATCAAGTACACCAAATGATTCACCAATTGAAGATAGAATGTCTGATGAGTTGTGTGACTTTGTAGTGTTTGATTTACCCGATTGTGAGGAGTCCATTCCAAGTGAAACAACACCCAATCCTTGTGATCTCTACACCTCCACTCTAGAACCACAATTGATTGAAAACGCTGCTTTTGATGAGATGTCTGAGAATTTTAACCTTCACTTGATTGAGGATATTGACGCTAGGGATATTTTGGATGATGAACCCACTGATTTGGATGAGTTTTTCTCACCAATTCATCATGTCCTTTCACCTCCGTATGAACATCATCTCGAACCTTTAACTGTTTTTCCCAAACCCCATATGCGTCTTGAAATTGATGATAAATGTATGACCGAAAAGCAGAACGAAATTCAGCCTTCATTTTCCATATCCGGTTCAGCAATAGTCGACACCTAAATCTGTTTACCCATTTCATCACCCAATTTCTTTAGTTCTTCTTCTAATCTTCCTTTAATTTTATCGAGTGTTGATGACTCACAATCCGATATTTTGAGTTCTATCATTCTTGAAAAACCACTTGATTTAGACCCCTTTGAGAATGAGGTAGATGAGTTTTTCGAGGCCTATACCTCCATAATTTTTGACGAATCAAGTGTGTTGAATTCTTGCGCGATCCTTATTGACATTGAAACGTTCAATCGACCATCGATGAAAGTTTCGAAAATATTTTCGCCGACGAACTCGCATTCCTAAATGACACGGATTTTGTGATCAATCAACCCCCACCTGAAGAAGTTGAACCACCACCATTTCTTCTTATCCCATACGAGAATGTGACCATTCTTCCCAATCCTAATCATTCACATTCTCTTTTTCATTCACCATCACTGTTTCGTCTCTATCAACCGATACGTAAACCATACCACCTCTTATCTCCTCCTCACTTCTTGTCTACATATAACAGGATCTTCTACTAACGAGTACGTTACATCGATAAAATTTTTGAATGGTTGGTATTGACTTTTGGTCTGTCTAAAACTTTATATTGACCACTAACTTTACCCCCCTCTTTATAATTTTAAATGCTTAATACTATTTTACTCAACTTTGGGGGGATATATTTTGTCTCTTGAACGAAAAATATATTTTTACAAAATTATGAGCCAAAAATAAGTTTGGGGGGGAGGTTTTCACTGTCATTAATTCATATTCCCGTTACTAACTTTTCCTCCCAAGTCTACAGTTTTTTAAGCTTAACAGATGACATCAGTGAGGACACTGCTGCAAACAGGTTTGGGGGAGATTTGTGCTTATTCACGCATTATTTTGCAATATCATAAATATAAGCACAAATTTTTTTGATAATAAAAGATTAGAAAGTGAAAAATTACATATGAAAGATAGGAATAGTTTGAGAAAAGCAAGAAAATTAGATGTGTTTTTAAACGAAACAAGTAATAAGTAGTTATGAGCCGTTGTTCCTAAGGTTAGTAAGATGAAGGAAATTACTAATCTGAGAATAAAAATAAGTCTGAAAAATAGTCTCTATTCTTGAAACCAAACATTTGAACATTGATACCCTAATATACGCACTTGCACACATCTTGAAACTTGGGATAGTAGAGGATACCATGAAATGCTCTTGTCTAAAAGCATTGGTATGAAGAAAAATAAAAATATAAAGAAAATTTTTTTTTTGAAGAAAAATGAACACTGGTTTTGTAATTGCTTAAGGCAACATAAAAAAATATAGTAAGGGTGCTTTATCACCTAGGTTCTCAGACCAACAATTTTGGGAGCCACTGCTAAGCCTTAGGTGTTGTAAGACGAGAATATTACTCCTAAATAAGTAAGCACATTTGGTAATCGGTTGGTTAGTACCTCAAGAAGTATTAACGGACGCATAAAGAATGTGTGAGCAATTCCATCTAAAATATTCACCGACTAAAAAGTACTAAGGAAGATGGACAAGAGTATGATAGCTTGAATTGAATTATCTAAGTATAGGGATATCTTTTACACACACGTAGGGGTATATGATCGATGTTTGGAAGAAAGGTAGGGATGAAGACTAAAGGCGATGTTTTATTGAGGGATGATGTGATTTCTAATATCTTTTCACGACCATTAAGATAGGGCTCATGGCAACCGAAAAGGTAGTGTAGTTGGAAACTCTTATTTTCAAGTTTTTTCTTTTATACTTCTTATCTTTGTATGTAACATTCATTTTCTTTCTTTTATTATGGGATTTTGTGGGTGTAATCCGCTGAAAACCCTCAGGAGACAACGCTCCTCCTACTAGGGACACCTAGAGGTTTAAAGGCTTGCTGCACATGCTCAGTGCAATCATTATTGCCTACGAAAGTATGCTAGGTTTTTATTTTTTTTTTCCTCCCTCTCTTGAATAAATTGTTTGCTCGGGACGATTAAAATTAAGTTTGGGGGTATTTGTTCAGTCGAAAATATTGCATATTCGATATAATATTTTCCTTAATTTTCTTAAATATTTAAAGGTGTTTATTATAATTATAGAACATATTTGGGTTTATCTGCAAAATACTATTTACCATATGTTTATACATTATATTTAACATTATGAAGGAAAATATATGCATATAATATTTTGGTAAATAAACATGCATATCATATCAAATATTCTTATCATAATTCTTAAAAGATATAATATTATACAAATGGTTAGAATAATATGTCAATATATATATATATATATATATATAATATTTTGGTAATTAAAATATGCATATCATATCAAATATTCTAATCAAGATTCTTAAAAGATATAATATCATACAAATGGTTAGAATAATATTCAAAATATATGCATAATATTTTAGTAATTAATAGATGGACATCTTACCAAATATTCTTAATCAAGTTTCTTAAAGATTTATTACCATATAAAGTAATTAAGAAACTCTCTATAATTTAATAAATATTACAAACATTATTCATGGAAATTTTGTGCAGATTTAGCTCAGGTCAAGAGATCAAGATATTCAAGATGTCAGGATAAAAAATCTGCCAATAAAATCGTAGATCTGAAAACTTAGAAAGTGGATCTTTGTGGCAAGTCTAAACCTATGAGATCTAGGATTTCTGATTTGAGGGCTATATAAAGGACCGAGGGCTAAAGTTAAAACACATCATCTTTACACTAAGCAAATCACCGTCAATAAACAAGAGATCCACGACAGGTCCACAATTCGACGTGATAGGGCGACGTGAAAATCGACGGAGCATCTACTTCCTACGAGGCATAAATCGAGAGCAATTTCTTCCTCTTGTAATCTAAATTCGTAGGATTTGTATTTATGAAGTTGATTAATAAAGGTAGATCATTTTTTTAATTATTTATTTTTACTTTCTGCATTTTAATTATAATCTCATTCTCTATCCTTTCTTCTTCTTCTCACAACATGTGTGAGTAATTCCTAGCTTGCTAGGGTTCGTAGGATTAGGGTAGAACAATAGATGAGAAAATATTTTAACTTCTTTTAAGTCTTATGAAGTTTATAAACTTTAGCAAAAGAATCGTTAACATCCTAATCGGGCGTGCTACCAATTTATTGCTAGTCTCGACCGCGATTTGAGATCAGATTAACAATTGTTTTGTTAAAGGCTAGACATGAATAGAGATCAATGAAAGGACAAGGGTCAATAGTGTGGAAACCCTAGTTTCTTCCAAGAACCCTAATCCTCATCATCACTATCAATCTAGTTTTAAATCTTTCAAAAGATAAAAGGTGTAATCTTTATTATTTATCCATGACTAGTAAATCCTAACGAACCCTACAAGCCTTCTTCTTATATATTCTATATCCTTATTTAAACTAGATCTGAAATATATATATTCTACATCCGTATTTACCATACATCTAGAATCTATTCTTCACTATTCTCTATTCTCCTTCCTCTTTTCTAATCAACACGTCTAAAGCAAGATTAAAAGTTCCACGAATCCCTGAGGATGGCCCGTACTCATCTCGGCTAGCTACACGCGACACTGTTATTGATTGAGGTTATTCTACAAATACTATTTCACGATCAATCAAATGGCGTCGTTGCCTGGGATACATGCGTAATTTTTTTTTGCTATTCGTGTTGAATTCTTATTCGATCAACATCATAAAAACAAAACAAAACCGCATCTTGCATATTTAACGATTAGTGAGCGATTTTTTTGCGAGGGAATCAAGATTCAAAGACTTTCCAAGTATTCCCGAGGAGCATATGAAAGGAAGGGAACAATTTTTTTCAAACGATCCCACCAAGGCGCGGCGGAACCGCTGCCAAATTGAGCATTTAGCCGTGGAACCGCGGCCACTTGGTGGACTTGACTTCCCATATTTTTCTGGTATCTTTCTCTGTACGTTCTTTCTCATCTTAAAATCCTATAATATATTTTTCTGCAGGATTCTTTGCAAAATATCGCCGCTCAAAAATCTTTTTGCGTGTTTTTTTTGCGGGTTGTTTTTGCATATTTTAATACAGACTTTAAGGGGCAAGACCAAAATTCAGATTAGGTGGGGATTTCATCACCCTTCCTGGGCCCCACAAATCACAAAACGAGCATCTGCATCATCCTACATTAAACAAAAAATATCTAGACCAAGACTCTAAGGACCGTCGCGCTCAATAAAGACAGAGGAAGGTCATGGGTAATCTATCTCTTATCCGCATTACTTTCGTGGTGTCTAAGGCTAGTGTGTCTAAGGAAAGTGGTTACTTAATTAGGCCCGCTATTTTCGGTGATTCGTATAGCGGATATCTCTCACTTACCTGGCACTTACCTGGCCACAAGAGTAATAAAGAGGTGGTAGAGGATTGATCCCGTGGCTCATGCATGCATGGGAGCGGATCATGCATGCATGCATGAAGTTTTATCCATTACAAATTATTGGGCATGAAAGAGATGAGAGATATTCATCTCTCAATAACCTTTATGGAAGACACGCATGTCGTTGTAGTATAGTGGTGAGTATTCCCGCCTGTCACGCGGGTGACCCGGGTTCGATCCCCGGCAACGGCGCCATTCATTTGATTGATCTCAAAAACTATCTATTAACCGCAATCAAGAACGACGTCGCTTGGTAGCTAGCCGGTGAGTACGGGTCGGTCCACAGGGATGTTGTGAATTTCCTGATCGCTTAAACGAGTTAATTCCGAAGGGTGTTCGGATTTCTTATTAAATCTAAAAACCTAATTATTCTATACTACGATTATCTAGATCTAGTCTTGCTAGGGTTAGGTTTAGAGATGGTTTAGAAATGCAAGTAAATCTCAACGCTTTCTATACCCAATTTAGGATCTAAGACGAGTTATGGTAATTATCAATAAAGGGGATTAGATCCATTCGGGAAGGTGTTCCTTCCTCTAAGTTCTTGTCCTTCATTTAGAGATCCTTACCCTAACCTCCATGGAAAACGCGCGCAACCGGGCTTTTACACTACGGTATCACCGCTACCTCAAGGGATAGGGTGCCGTAGGGCGTGGTGTGTGCGTGTATGCATGAAGTCCTATTGTAAATATATAATGGGTAAGAAAGGGATGAGAGATCTCATCTCTCAAAATCCTTCCCCAAAGCTAACTCTAAGCAATTTATCTACGGCAAGAAATTAGTTCTACCAAGGGCAAAGAATTGAAATCTAAACTAGAGAAAGGAATTAAATCTACTTACAGATGCATCTCTCAAAACATCAACGCAGGTTGTCAGATCAGAATTCATGAATTGAAAAGATGCACCGATGCTCTCCATAAAGAATTCTGAAATTTATTATTAAAAGGAGGCATGAAAAGAATACAAGCTTTAGAGTTCCTATTTATAGAGGATAGGAAACCCTAGGTTACAATTTACCCGCACGTCTGCATTTACAGAAATAGCCCTCTAGGAAGACCGGTCAAAGATTCTACACAAAGTGATAAATTTTTATTCCCATAATTCCTTATAACCACCGCGGAACCGCGGCTCCAGCCAGGGTTTGGCCGCGGTTCCGCGGTCAACCTGGTGGCTTGGTCTGTGTGTTTTGCTGTGCTGTCTTCTCTTGACTTTTACTCCCTGTTTCTGTAGGTTTTTTTCTTAGATTGGCTTTTATATCTTCTCCAGATCTTTCCAGTGAACATTGTAGTGGACATCTACTGTTTCTTCGTGTCGCTGCCTTTATACTCGGTAAACTGTTGTTCATTGTTCCTCACAATGTAGGCGCGATCAAGATTTCACCATTTATCATTCGTAGTCTCACTTTTGCATTGTCTTTTTATTATTTTCACTGCTTTAGATCCAAGAACCTGTAACCTGTATATGTAGCAGACATGTGTCAAAAGTACCTGTTTTTTTGTAAAACGAATAAGAATAGGGAATATAATAATACAATATTATGGCGTGAACAAATACCCCCAAACTTATCTTTTGCTCGTCCTCGACCAAACTTATTTTTTATTCACTACAAAAACCTAACCGCACTTTCGCAGGGAAATGCGATTGCACTGAGCTCGTGCAACAAGCCGTTAAACCTCTAGGTGTCCCTAGTAGGAGGAGTGTTGTCTCCTGAGGGTTTTCAGCGGATACTACCCATAAAATCCTATCAATTCGGCCCATTAACTTTTATTCTCCAATTAGGCTTTCTAACAAGGAATTCTGTTATCTTTGACCCGTAAATTATCCACCCATATTCTTCACACTTCCTTATCATCTAACTTAAGATTATATATATCCTGTAGACTTACTTAGCTTTCGGCATTTCCTAAGTTTTCCTTCTAGGGTTCCATCTCCACTCAGGAATTTCTATCAACTCTAGTAAAGATACAAGTTCTATTCTTCATCCCTTTCTCTCATCTAAACTCCAATCACATATCCCTACGTGTGTGTGTAGATCACCCCTACACTTGGAAATTCAAATCAAGCAATCATACTCTTGTCCGTTGTCCAAAGTACTTATTAATTGGTGAATTTTTAAATGAAATTTGCTTACACATCCTTCATGCGATCGTTAATACTTCTTGAGGTACCAACAACCGATTACAAGATGTGTTTGCACACTAAAGCGTAATTCCTAATCTTGTAACACCCAAGGCTTTTTAGCGGTGACTCCCAAACCAGTTGGTCTAAGGCACTAGGTGATGAAGCACCCTCGCTAAATATTTTTCTATTTTTGCAGCCTTAAGTAATCACAAAAACCAGTGTTCATTTTTTCTTTCTTTATTCACACTTGTATTTTTTATTTCTTTTCTTCGTACTAAGGACTTTAGACCAGAGCATTTCAAGGTCTCCTCTACTATTCCAAGTTTCAAGGTGCGTGATTGTGCAAATTGTAGGGTATACATTTTCAGAATCTAGACTTAAGCTAGGAATTATTTTTCAAACTTATACTCCAATAAGAACATCAATACTTTTCCTTCGTTTCGACTTAGCCCAAGAAGTGAACTCAAAATTTGCCTATTTCTAAATAAACTACAAAAACATATACTCTCTACCGTTAAATTTTAAGGAAGGTTATCTTTAGGGTTTTTAATTTACTAAGTCTAAGATCTAGTTGTTCCTATCTAGTTAACCTTTTTGTCAAACTCAAATTAATTAGGCCAAATTGAATACATTGATTTTTATAATTTTTGAAAATTTTCAATTTTTATGGGTTTTCAAATAAATATGCAAATGCAAAAATATGTACATATGAATGCGAAGGAAGAAGATGTACCGAGCATACCCCCAAACTTAAACTTGACAGTGTCCTCACTGTCATGCTGCACCAAGAGGGTCAAAATGTCGGCACTCTCCTGTTTATTTATTTATAATTTTTTTAATATTTTTAATGTTTTGAATTTTTTTTTATTTTTTTATAGAAAAAGAAAACAAAAAAATATATATACATATATACAACAAGGTTCCCCCTAAACTTAAGCTTGGCCTTACACAAGCCAAAGGTTAGCACCAACCATTCAAAGATCTTATCGTGGTAATGGTAGGGTTGGTGAAAGAATGGGGTGTAAAGGAAAGAAATGAGAAACACACGAGACCGAATGGGAAGAAGAGAATATGGTCTCGGTGGGGGAGAAGAATGGCGGAAAGAAGAACGAAGTGGAGTACGATCTTGAGGGTGTATAGCGAGTGAATAAATTAGCGCAATTTGTGATGACCGATGTTTTAAAAGAGATTGCGCTAACCTATCAACCCATCGAGAAATGGGGTCAAATCCCTCAAGATTCGCAAGAAAACATGGGTACGCCGAACTTGGTATTGGAGATGAAAGCGTAACGGTCTCATGTACGGTCGAAACAATGGGAAGGACGAAAGGGAGTGAATTAGGGATAGTATCATTTTCACCGTAGTAAACTGTCTCGAACTTGAAAGATTCCATTAATGGTTCGAAACTACTGTAAGAAACCAAGTCTGATGGTTCAACTAACTCATCTGAAAATGTAAAGGACTCAAACTCAGGCGGTGAGTCATCGACATCGTCCGAAAAAGTGAAACACTCGTAAGTGTTAACGTCTGTGAAAACTGTGTCGGATTCAAAAGAAAAAATTTCAAGCTCACAGTCTTCAAGCGTGATATTAGGCGTAGTCGGAACGATGGAAAGGAGGGAAGGTGGTATAACAGTTAAAGGTTTAGGAGGATGAATTGTAAAATCAGACACATCAAACAGAAATGGTTCAACCTCAATATGATCCTCAAAACTCTCCTCACTACTATCCTCATAATTCTCCTCAATATGTAGCTCATCCATGCCGTTATCATCAAAATCAAGACGCATATAAGGTTCGGGAGAAACATTTAATGACTCGGGATGATGAATTGGACATAAAAGTTCAATCAAATCGACAGGTTCATCATCCGAAATATTCCCGGTGTCTATATCCTCAATCAAGTGAAAATTAATTTCTTTAGACACCTCATCAAAAGCATGGATATTTATCGATTTAGGTTCTAGAGTGGAGGTGTAAAGGTCGAAAGGATTAAGTGTGGTTTCACTCGAAAGGGGTTCTTCACAATTTGGCAAATCAAACACTAAAAAGTCGCACAACTCATCATTTTGGACACATGTTTGAAAACTGGAGTTGCTGGATTCAATTGGGTATGGGTATGTTTGATTTGGAAATCCTCTCACATTCTCACTCTGTCCAACCGCCTCCTCATACATTGAAAAATTTGAAGCTAGTTGGAAACTAGCTACCGGTTCAGCAGGTTGCATAAGGGCGGCTATGGACGCTTCCACATTCCTAGTCATTTTGTTTGTTGCTGCAATATAAGCTTCCAACGACTCTTCCAAACTAGACTTGGGTGGTGAGGGGGTTTCGGTAAAAGATTCGAAATCGTGTGGATATGCAAAACTCCCAACAGGCTGTGTAGAAGCAGTGTCTAGTGAAGGTGGGAAAGTCGAGTAGGACTGGTAGGAAGTGGGTGATTGGACAGGGGTAGGGTCGAAATGTGGATAAAAAGGTGAGTAATCGTGTGGATCCCTAGAACTATATGAGTGGAGAGGGGTGAAAGATCGGCTGCGAGATTGAGCAATATGCTCAGCAATGGACATCGGCTTAGGAGTGACAGAAGGACTTGAAAAAGTGGTATCAACATATGGAGGTGGTAAAGGTTGACTTGGTTGACACAAAGTGGGTTGCAAAGTCGAACTGTTTCTCCTAGACGCCTCTATTTGATCTTTCAAAGATATTTTAGGCAAGGAAGGATCGTCTTTAAATTGACCGAACAAATTGACGTACGACGCAAAATTAGGTTCGGGATACCAAAGTTCGGCAAGTGATTTATTATGTGGGGTACCGATGTTAGAAGAAAGGGTGAAAAGAAAGAAGGTTTGTGGTGGTGCAAGGATTTATTTGAGGCAAAAAATTTTGCAAGTTTCTATAAAAGATTTGTCCTTTTTCTTTATTTGGAAATTGTTGCAAAAAGATTTTTGATAAAAGATATGCAACAGAAAAATATTACTTGCAATCAGTTATTATTTTAAGCGGGGCCCAAAAATCCTGCACAAGATTGTTATTTGGAAGGGAGAATATTTTTAAGGCGCACAAAATTCTGCAGGAATATTTCAGAAAAGATATATCTAGATCTACAGAGAAGAAACATAGGAACTTACAGAGGAAATTCCACGAGATGATGTCACTGTCCCGCCGAGTTTCCGCTGTCTAAGCGCCCTAATGCCGCGTTTTCGGGTCAAAAAGCAGGCACGATTCCCAAGATTTTTTCTGACGTTCTGAAACTCCAAGACCGCGGCGGATCCGCGGTCTAAAGTGGGTTAGCGCAGCGGAAGGGCGGCGAAATGGAGGGCTCGGATCTTGGGAAAAATTCTGCTGCTCTGATTTTTAATATCCCTTCTGTTTTGATATTTGGTTTTCTGTTTCTCTTTCTGTAAATTTCCAGATCCGAGTTTGTATATAGATTCTCCAAAATTTAAACAAAATACCCTTTCCAAGAATAACAGATGATATATTTTTATAATTTTTGGATTTTTTTAGATTTTTATGATTTTTTTAATTTTAAGATTAACCCGAAATTGCAAAAAGGAAAGTTCTACGCCATCCCTGGCAACGACGCCATTTGATTGATCTCAAAAACTATGTATTAACCACAATCAAGAACGGCGTCGCTTGGTAGCTAGCCGGTGAGTACGGGTCGGTCCACAGGGATGTTGTGAATTTCCTGATCGCTTAAACGAGTTAATTCCGAAGGGTGTTCGGATTTCTTATTAAATCTAAAAACCTAATTATTCTATACTACGTTTATCTAGATCTAGTCTTGCTAGGGTTAGGTTTAGGGATGGTTTGGAAATGCAAGTAAATCTCAACGCTTTCTATACCCAATTTAGGATCTAAGAGGAGTTATGGTAATTATCAATAAAGGGGATTAGATCCATTCGGGAAGGTGTTCCTTCCTCTAGGTTCTTGTCCTTCCTTTAGAGATCCTTACCCTAACCTCCATGGAAAACGCGGGCAACCGGGCTTTTACACTACGGTATCACCGCTACCTCAAGGGATAGGGTGCCGTAGGGCGCGGTGTGTGCGTGTATGCATGGAGTCCTATTGTAAATATATAATGGGTAAGAAAGGGATGAGAGATTCATCTCTCAAAATCCTTCCCCAAAGCTAACTCTAAGCAATTTATCTATGACAAGAAATTAAATCTACCTAGGGCAAAGAATTGAAATCTAAACTAGAGTAAGGAATTAAATCTACTTACAGATGCATCTCTCAAAACATCAACGCAGGTCGTCAGATCTAAATTCATGAATTGAAAAGAGGCTCCGATGCTCTCCATAAAGAATTCTGAAATTTATTATTAAAAGGAGGCATGAAAAGAATACAAGCTTTAGATTTCCTATTTATAGAGGATAGAAAACCCTAGGTTACAATTTACCCGCACGTCTGCATTTACAAAAATAGCCCTCTAGGAAGACCGGTCAAAGATTCTACACAAAGTGATAAATTTTTATTCCCATAATTCCTTATAACCACCGCGGAACCGCGGCCCCAGCCAGGGTTTGGCCGCGGTTCCGCGGTCAACCTGGTGGCTTGGTCTGTGTGTTTTGCTGTGCTGTCTTCTCTTGACTTTTACTCCCTGTTTCTGAAGGTTTTTTCTTAGATTGGCTTTTATATCTTCTCCAGATCTTTCCAGTGAACATTGTAGTGGACATCTACTGTTTCTTCGTGTCGCTGCCTTTATACTCGGTAAACTGTTGTTCATTGTTCCTCACAATGTAGGCGCGATCAAGATTTCACCATTTATCATTCGTAGTCTCACTTTTACATTGTCTTTTCATTATTTTCACTGCTTTAGATCCAATAACCTGTAACCTGTATATGTAGCAGACATGCGTCAAAAGTACCTGTTTATTTGTAAAACGAATAAGAATGGGGAATATAATAATACAATATTATGGTGTGAACACTTGTCTTTTGAAAGTATAGGAGCGGTCTAGTGCTTGACCTAGGTGACCTTAGTTTTAGGGTTTGCTTGTGCATTTTGTGATTTGTCGAGTCAATCCTCAAGTCCCACTTTCAAAGCAAAACAATCAAACTAAAGCTTAAATCTTTCCCTTTTCACCCTCCCTCCTCTTTCCCTCTTATAATAGGTAACCCAAATAAAAGAACTCTTGCCGAGCTTTCCTATCCAGAACCAGATATTTCTTGTTTTCGTAATCGCTTCAGTATACCATCTGACTCTACCATGTCTTTAAGAGATCGGATAGAGCAAGCGGAAAGAAATAGTTGGCCACTTCACTCCAGGTCTTATCAGTCGCATCAAAATTCTACATCTTCTTCTGTTGATACTCCATCTAAAGCGTGTGAGGGAACTCTTAAACGCATGTTCATCGCTGAGTATATAGTGAGGACCAACGGCCAAAGTTTCAATCCGGTCAAACCGTTAGGACAACAAACACCACCACTTTCTAAAGAAGATTTTGCTACTCGTTTTGCGGCGTATATGGTATCTGTTGCCATTCTCCAACCAACCAACCAACCAATATCAATATTTTTCTTATCACAATGCTGATCCTACTCCTGCCCAATTTTCACAACCATTCGATTCCTATCAATCCTACCCGACTTTTACACCTTCTCTAGACATTTCTTCTAATCAGTCATTTGGGAGTTTTACCTATCCACAAGAATTTCAATCTTATGCTGAAACCCCTTACCGACCCATGTCTAGTCTTGAACGGACAGTAGAAGAATATCGGGTAGCGTCACGCCGTCACATAGAGGAATTGAAGGCGTCCATGGCCGTCCTCATACAACAAAACGAACGAGCAACTAGTTTCGAACTAGCTCAAAATCTTCCAACGTATATACGGAAATAAGACAAATCGAGAATTCGGGTAGTGAAAGAGAGCGGTACACCCTTCCAAATCAAACCACCCCATCCCAAATTGAAATCCACAACTCCAGTTTCACAGATCTATCGAGTATACCAAATGATATACCAATTGAAGATAGAATGTCTGATGAGTTGTGTGACTTTGTAGTGTTTGATTTACCCGATTGAGAGGAGTCCATTTCAAGTGAAATAACACCCAATCCTTGTGATCTCTACACCTCCACTCTAGAACCACAATTGATTGAAAACCCTGCTTTTGATGAGGTGTCTGAGAATTTTAACCTTCACTTGATTGAGGGTATTGACGCTAGGGATATTTTGGATGATGAACCCACTGATTTGGATGAGTTTTTCTCACCAATTCATCATGTCCTTTCATCTCCGTGTGAACATCATCTCGAACCTTTGACCATTTTTCCCGAACCCCATATGCGTCTTGAAATTGATGATAAATGTATGACCGAAAAGCAGAACGAAATTCAGCCTTCATTTTCTACATCCGGTTCAGCAATACTCGACACCCAAATCTGTTTACCCATTTCATCACCTACTTTCTTTGGTTCTTCTTCTAATCTTCCTTTAATTTTATCGAGTGTTGATGACTCACAATTCGATATTTCAAGTTCTATCATTCTTGAAAAACCACTTGATTTAGACCCCTTTGAGAATGAGGTAGATGAGTTTTTTGAGGCCCATACCTCCATAATTTTTAACAAATCAAGTGTGTTGAATTCTTGCGCGATCCTTTTTGACATTGAAACGTTCAATCGGACCATCGATGAAAGATTCGAAAATATTTTCGCCGACGAACTCGCATTCCTAAATGACACGGATTTTGTGATCAATCAACCTCCACCTGAAGAAGTTGAACCACCACCATTTCTTCTTATCCCATACGAGAATGTGACTATTCTTTCCATTCCTAATCATTCAAATTCTCGTTTTCGTTCACCATCACTGTTTTGTCTCTATCAACCGATACGTAAACCATACCACCTCTTATCTCCTCCTCATTTCTTGTCTACATATAACAGGATCTTCTACCAACCAGTACGTTACATCGATAAATTTTTTGAATGGTTGGTGTTGACTTTTGGTCTTTCTAAAGCTTTATATTGACCACTAACTTTACCCCCCCTCTTTATAATTTTAAATGCTTAATACTATTTTACTCAAGTTTGGGGGGATATATTTTGTCTCATGAACGAAAAATAGATTTTTACAAAATTATGAGCCAAATATAAGTTTGGGGGAGGTTTTCACCGTCGTTAATTCATATTCCCGTTACTAACTTTTTCTCCCAAGTTTACAGTTTTTTAAGCTTAACAGATGACATCAGTGAGGACACTGTTGCAAACAGGTTTGGGGGAGGTTTGTGCTTATTCACGCATTGTTTTGCATTATCATAAATATAAGCACAAATTTTTTTGATAATAAAAGATTAGAAAGTGAAAATTACATATGAAAGATATGAATAGTTTGAGAAAAACTAGAAAATTAGATATTTTCTTAAACGAAACTAGTAATAAGTAGTTATGAGCCGTTGTCCCAAGGGTTAGTAAGATGAAGGAAATTACTAATCTGAGAATAAAAATAATTCTGAAAAATAGTCTCTATTCTTGAAGCCAAACATTTGAACGTTGATACCATACTATACACACTTGCACACATCTTGAAACTTGGGATAGTAGAGGATGCCTTGAAATGCTCTTGTCTAAAAACCTTGGTATGAAGAAAAATAAAAATATAAAGAAAAAAAATGTGAAGAAAAATGAACACTGGTTTTGTAATTGCTTAAGGCAGCATAAAAAAATATAGCAAGGGTGCTTTATCACCTAGTGTCTTAGACCAACTGTTTTGGGAGCCACCGCTAAGCCTTAGGTGTTGCAAGACGAGAATATTACTCCTAAATAAACAAGCACATTTGGTAATCGGTTGGTTAGTATCTCAAGAAGTATTAACGGTCACATAAAAAATGTGTGAGCAATTCCATCTAAAATACTCACCGACTAAAAAGTACTAAGGAAGATGGACAAGAGTATGATAGTTTGAATTGAATTCTCTAAGTATAGGGATATCTTTTACACACATGTAGGGGTATATGATCGATATTTGGAAGAAAGATAGGGATGAAGACTAAAGGAGATGTTTTATTGAGGGATGATGTGATTTCTAATATCTTTTCACGACAATTAAGATAGGGTTCGTGGCAACCAAAAAGCTAGTATAGTTGGAAACTCTTATTTTCAAGTTCTTTCTTTTATACTTCTTATCTTTGTATGTAACTTTGATTTTCTTTCTTTTATTATGGGATTTTATAGGTGTAATCCGCTGAAAACTCTTAGGTGACAACGCTCCTCCTACTATGGACACCTAGAGCTTTAAAGGCTTGTTGCACGTGCTTAGTGCAATCGTGATTGTCTATGAAAGTGTGCTAGGTTTTTCTTTTTTTTCTCTCCCTCTCTTGAATAAATAGTTTGCTCGGGACGATCAAAGTTAAGTTTAGGGGTATTTGATGTGTCGAAAATATTACACATTTGATATAATATTTTCCTTAATTTTCTTAAATATTTAAATGTGTTTATTAAAAATATAGAACATATTTGGGTTTATCTGCAAAATACTATTTACCATATGTTTATACATTATATTTAACATTATGAAGGAAAATATATGCATATAATATTTATATAATATTTTGGTAATTAAAACATGCATATCATATCAAATATTCTAATCACAATTCTTAAAGAATATAATATCATACAAATGGTTAGAATAATATTTTAATATATATATATATATATATAATATTTTGGTAATTAAAATATGCATATCATATCAAATATTTTAATCAAGATTCTTAAAAGATATAATATCATACAAATGGTTAGAATAATATTTCAAAACATATGCATAATATTTTAATAATTAATATATGCATATTTTACCAAATATTCTTAATCAAGTTTCTTAAAGATTTATTACCATATAAAGTAATTAAGATACTCTCTCTAATTTAATAAATATTACTAACATTATTCATGGAGATTTTGTGCAGATTTAGCTCAGGTCAAGAGATCAAGATATTCAAGATGTCAGTATTAAAAATCTGCCAATAAAATCGTAGATCTGAAAACTTAGAAAGTGGATCTTTATAGCAAGTCTAAACCTATGAGATCTAGGATTTCTGATTTGAGGGCTATATAAAGGACCGAGGGCTAAAGTTAAAACTCATCACCTTTACACTAAGCAAGTCACCGTCAAAGAACAAGAGATCCACGACAGTTCCACGATTCGACGTGATAGGGCGACGTGAAAATCGACAGAGCATCTACTTCCTACGAGGCAGAGATAGAGAGCTACTTCTTCCTCTTGTAATCTAAATTCGTAGGATTTGTATTTGTGAAGTTGATTAATAAAGGTAGATCATTTTTTTTAATTATTTATTTTTACTTTTTGCATTTTAATTATGATCTCATTCTCTATCCTTTCTTCTTCTTCTCACAACATGCGTGAGTAATTCCTAGCTTACTAGGGTTCATAGGATTAGGATAGAACAATGGATGAGAAAATATTTTAATTTCTTTTAAGTCTTATGAAATTTATAAATTTTAGCAAAAGAATCATTAGCTTCCTAATCGGACGCGCTACCAATTTATTGCTGGTCTCGACCGCGATTTGAGATCAGATTAACAATTGTTTTGTTAAGGGCTAGATATGAATAGAGATCAATGAAAGGACAAGGGTCAATAGTGTAGAAACCCTAGTTTCTTCCAAGAACCTTAATCCTCATTCATCACTATTAATTTAGTTTTAAATCTATCAATAGATAAAAGAAGTAATCTTTATTAGTCATCCATGACTACTAAATCCTAACGAACCCTACAAGCCTTTTTTCTTATATATTCTATATCCTTATTTAAACTAGATCTGAAAAATATATATTCTACATCCGTATTTACCATAGATCTGGAATCTAATCTTCATTATTCTCTATTCTCCTTCCTCTTTTCTGATCAACACGTCTAAAGCAAGATTAAAAGTTCCATGAATCCTTGAGGACGACCCGTACTCATCTCGGCTAGCTACACGCGACACCGTTATTGATTGCGGTTATTCTACAAACACTTTTTCATGATCAATCATTTCTTTTATGGCTTAAAAACTTAAAATGATGGAAACGCATTATCGATATAATGCAAGGAAAAATAAACCTAAATGATGTTGTCGGAACCAATTTTAAAACTACTCGGTTTTCTTCAAAACTCATGGTCGTATTCTTTTCTTTTGCATAGATGTATTCGGTTAGGAATATTCCGCACCTCATTCTATGAGGGAAGAGCCTCGATCTCTTCATTGGGAGTTCGCTCTTAAGCAAAAGTTTATGCTACTAGTTTTAAAAAGTGGAGCTTAAGCCACTCTATTTCAAAGCCACTCGAGTTCCTTCAACGATATCAAGTTCATTACGTTAAAGGTTTTTCGCCAAAAACCAGCTGTAGCCCTCCGTCATTTCAGATTAGTATTGCTTATTATTCGTGCTACGTGTTTTGACATTGTTAAGGCGTAGTGTTCAGTTTATGAAATGCTTTTCTGTTGCACAGTGATGCGATTATTTAGGACAGTCACACGGTCATTTTGACCTTGTCAAGGACACATATGGGAGGGTTTAGATTAATCCGGGATAATGACGGGTTGAACTTGACTTGCGACTTATGATATTTTGACCTTGTTAAAGTCATAAGACGCTTGGGGCAAAACCATATCGGGATTTTCAAACATACGGAAAACTTGCCAGGCATGCGCATACCTTCTGGAGTGTGGTCACTTGAGTGGATTCTGTCAGGTTATCACATGATGATAGTTGGGTCCCGATTCCCATTGATGAGTATGTATTACTCCTCGGGAGATTTTTCACTTCACAATTAGCTAACCTATTAGGTGTCTAGAAAGTGTTAACGAGGTTATGTCTTTACGGAAACGAGGTTATTAATTGGGTCCGTGTGAAAGCACAGGGGACCTCCCTTGGAGTACCAACAATGGCCTGGCCGAACGGTTAGCGATCGTGTGAAGTGTAAATGATCCTTACTAGTTCCCCTTTTAGGGTTTGAAGGTTAATTTGAGGATATAATGGAAGCCATCCTGATCAGATAAAGTGATAACCAATTTGATCTTGATAGAGTGCACGCTGAGTGTTTCTTTTCTCTCTCTCTCTGGTACAACGACTCATGACTTACCTTAAAAACTCATGAACCAATTTAACCAAATCTTTTTACACCCTTTTGTTTTGGCTTGTCTTGATTCGCGACAAGTAACACATATCCCTGTTACTCCTACTCTACCTTTTGCATTTCTTCAAAACACGTATCACTACGATAATCCATATTGCTTGGAACGACCATCATATAGTTACATACGAATTCGAAGAAGTTACTTCAATCAAGGATGGCCACAGGTTCTGAAGAAATTGAATAGGATTATTCGGTTGTCTCTTCCCTTTACATTCTCTCAGGTAGCGAGAGCTCCTTGTATTAGGAGAGTACACTTGTTACGCTTATTGGATAGTCTTCTTTAAAACCTTAGACTGTTGCTGAAAGGTAGGGAAGGAAGAAAACCAAATTAGCCTAAGGACGGTGTACAGAAGATAAGATGTAGAGACATATAAAGGGATTGAAGTGAGGGCAAAGGAAATTGCGACTACTGTCATGGATCTGAATAATAGAAAAGGCATTACTAGGAATATCTAACCATCCTCTATGAAACATTTTCATGTTTCAGATTTTCTGTGTATTTGTAAGAAAGAACTGTTTTCCCAATCAATTCTGACTCCAGGGTATGTATTTACCAGATTTGGATCTCATATCTATACGGTATTACAGATGTTGAGAAGTAATAGAGTATTAGAAAATGGGCGATTTGATCCTCAATATCGGAATTCGTTTTAATTGGTGATATTGGATTAAATCGCTTGGTTTTTGCCTGAGGACAAATATTTGGTTTCGAATAACTGTTGTTATGCACCAAATTTTAAAATGAAATATCTGTACCTTTATTTTATAAAGTGAGATATACATTTTGAAAATTGTGTTTTAAACATTTACCTTTATCAGTTGAGAATAAGATAAGATGTATTGAATAACGGTGTAAGACATTCTTAACCAAGATACAGTTTTCAATTTACATAACAAAGAATTTTGAGTTGCTATACTCTTGGGACTTATACATGAAAATATATGTTGTCCAGTGTTCTTCAAGACAAGGGGTTGGTATTCTTACTTCATTCAGGATTACCTATGAGTTCTCTGGTTTTAGAAAAGTATTCGTTGTAATGCAATGTCCAAAGATTTTGAGAAGTTTGTAGGTATAAGAATAAAGTAGAGAATCATACGTTGAAAGTATCGGGATTCTTTGAGGTGATCGAAAATGTAAATACTTATGCTAGGTATTCCATCATAGTAATATCGAGAACTTGATTTTCTTATATGTTACTCATCCGTGGATGCGCTCTATGATAAGTAATGCTGTATTGGCCTTTTTACATTAGGTAATATGCACCGGAAATAGCTGCATGACATTTGAATCCGGTTCTATCTAAATTAGTGCCTTGATTCTATAAGATCATAGAATGGTTACATGTCTTGAGATTGTTAAGATATGGAGTTATCTGGTTTTTGTTTAAAAGAAGAATCTAGACAAACTCGAGGCATGCTTAGGTAATGGCGGTTTATGGATTATCCCAAGCATTCGCTAGGATTTTGTTTCTACCACATTTTCAAGATCAATAGTTATATTATTCTTGACTCGCCATCATTTTATAAAAGGATCTTTTAGCAAAAGAAACTAGTAGGAGTATGGTAGAATTGGAAGTGATTTCAGAACCACAAACGGTTACCAAAAATTTAGTAGAACCTAAGAATTCAATTGGACTTGACAAACCGTTAACCACTCCGCAGATTTTAGTAGGTGACCTCAGACACCCGAGAGATACTTCGATTTTCTCATATACGGTGACAGGGAGGTCAGCATCATGGGGATGATGGTCCTACTAGTTATCAGTAGGTCATACGAAGTGGTAACTTCCAGGTGATCAGATGCTTATATCCAAGATGGACTCCACGCACTTCAGAAAAATTATGGATTTTGGACTTTGCTGGGTGCTCCTGAAGGGGTAAAACCCATTAGGAGCAAGTAGATCTTTCGAGAAATGTGCAGGTGGAAAGGTGCTAACCTAATAAGGCTTGACTTGTTGTAAAGAGTTTTCATCAAATACCCGTTGTGGATTGTGATGAGACTCTTACTTCAGTGTCTATACTGAAGTCCATATAGATATGACTTGGCACTGCTATTCCCCCTACTTGTTATCAGCAGGTCATAGGAAGTGGTAACTTCCAGGTGACCAGGTAGTTCATATCCGAGATGGACTCCACACACTTCAGCAAGTCATGGATTTTGGACTGTCTTGGGTGCTCCTGAAGGGGTAAAACCCATGAGGAGAAAGTAGATATTCCGAGATCTGTGTAGGTGGAAAGGTACTAACCTAATAAGGCTAGACTTGTTGTAAAGAGTTTTCATTAAATACCCGTTGTGGATTGTGATGTGAATTTTACTTCAGTGTCTATGCTGAAGTCCATATGGATATGATTTGGTGTTGATACAATTCTTTGGCTATGATATCTGGCAGGTGGATGATTATAACGTCTTTCTAAATGGGATTTTGGAAGTGCACGTATATATGACTCTGCCAGAGGGTTATCGTAGTCAGTGGGAGCAGCGGAAGGTGTGCAGGTTGCCTATGACTATTTGTAGATTGAAACATGGATAGCGGAGACAGATCATCTATTTTGATGTGACAGTCAAAGTGATTGACTTCATCAAAACAAAAGATTAAACTAGTAAGAATTATGTAGGGAGTATTGTCATGTATATGGATGACATACTCCAGATAGGAAGTGATGTTCTTATATTACAATCGGTCAAACTTTAGTTGTCACATAGTGTTTTCTCCACGTTAGACGTGGATAGTATATCAGAAATTCTGGTGACTAGATCTAGATTTGGGATGTTTCCCAAATCGGGTACTTAGACAACATTCTAAAAGGTATTTTAGAATGGAGGACTCCAAGCATGGTAGTGTACCCGCAGGTGATGGAGTTACCCTCTCTAAAGAAACGTCCTCTAGACTGATGAAGAGATGGACTGGCATGAACGGCATATCATTTTCTCAGGCAATTGAGTCAATAATGTAATGTCTTGTACAAAACCAGATGGATAATATATCAGGGATTCTGGTTTTAGATCTAGATTTAGGAAGTTTCCCAATCGCGTACTTGGATAGTATTCTAAAAGTATTTTAGAATGGACGACTCCTGGCGTGGTGGTCTACTGATTGAATGATTCTTTGTGTGTCGTGTTTTAAAAATGTGTAAAGATCACAATCAAATAAATTTGTAAACCGCAATCAATAACGGTGTCGATTGTAGCGCGTTAGTGAGTGCGGATCGTCCACAGGGAAAGTGAGATTCGTTCGTAATTGATTTAGATGAATTGAAAATTAAAGAAAGAAGAAAAGACAATTCAATTCAAGATTTATAAAATTGAAGTTCAAGAATTATCTAGATCTAAATCTAAAATCAAGAAAACATTAAAAATCAAGAATCAAGAATTGATGATATCCAATTCAAATAGTAATCAAGAATCGAAATGAGGCTCGTAGGAATTGATCGAATCTATAGACGTGATGAAAACTATTGATTATGTATTCTTATCCATCGATGATTTGATACTAGATCGATGATGATCAACAAGAATTAGGGATTTCTTATGGAAACTAGGGTTTCATCATCTATCCCTTGTCCTTTCGTTGATTTCATTCACATTCTAGCCTCTAGTAAATTCAAGAATCGATCGTGGATCTCTAATTAAGAGTGAACACAATTAAGAAAGCATCGCTCAAAACTAGGTCGTCGATTCTTCAATTTGCTAAAGTTTACAAAACTCATAGGACTTAAGAATCGTTTCAAGATTTGTAACATCATCATCTATTGATTCTCTCGACTGCTTCATGAGCGGAATTTTACTCAAACATCATAACAAGAAACACAATCAAGAATTGAGATCGAATCATGATGCAAGAATGTAAAGAAAGCAAGATTAAAGAATTTCACCTTTTATTTATCAACAATTTCGTTACAATTCTCTCAAGAACTACAATAAGGAAAGAACTCGATCGTCGATTTGGCTTCGCTCGTCTTCGTGAGTCGCAGATCGTCTTGGATCACTTGCTCGGATGAAGATCGGCTTCGCTCCTAAAAGGTTGAAGGCTTCTTGCTTGAATTGTACTCGGTGTTCTTGATTTTTGGCTTGATGATTGGATTAAGGTTAGGGTTTGGAGATACAAGTTGTGTCACTCAACTTGTGGGAAGAGATGAAGATTTTTTTAAAACCCTAGATCTAGGTCTCCTTTTATAAGCATCTCAACCTTAGATCTAGAATTCAAATTTCAAATTTCCCTCCAAAAGTTTGTTAGTGAGAGTCTTCTAGAAGAGGTTAGTTGGAGGGAATATTCTAGAATAAGGTATATTCTAGGTTGAGTTTGTTAGGCCGAGTCTTCTGGATGAAGCCACGTGGTGTTCTGGAGTCTTCTGGAAGCTAAGACCGTTATGGGAAGCACGTGGAGAAATTCTGCTGCGCTGACGTCATCAAGGAGCCGCGGATCCGCGGCGGGAATAGGTATTGGGCCGCGGATCCGCGGCCCTATGAAAGCTTCAATGCTCCAAATTTCCTGATCTGCTTTCTGTTGTCTTTGGTGATGTTTTATGATATGTGGAATCTTTTAAATATTTCTTGATCACTGCCAGATTACAAGTCTTGGACTTGGCGCATTTTTATCAGCACTTTTGACAATTTTGGCTATGTTCCTGGAATTTCCTGCACAGATTCTCGAAACAAGTGTTGCGCTATAAAAAGATGATGCGATGCCATGATAAACACTCAATTTCCCTCAGAAATGTCGGTTTTAATCTATAACACAATTTATTTGGTATTTTATAGTCAGTTTGCTAATATGTGCTATATTAATACCGAACACCTCTAGATGAGTGCAAATGGTAGGGAAATTGACGTGTTAAAAATGCAATATTTTCGACTGATCAAATTCCCCCAAACTTATTTTCGGTCGTCTCGAGCGAACTGTTTTATTAAAATAGAAGGAGAAAATAAAGAAAGAGAAAAACTAACTAGCATACTTTCGTAGGCAACACGATTGCACTGAGCACGTGCAACAAGCCTTTAAACCTCTAGGTGTCCCTAGTAGGAGGAGTGTTGTCTCCTGAGGGTTTTCAGCGGATTGCACCCACAAAATCGAATAATAAATGGAAGACCGTGAAAGTTACATATAAAGATAAGAATTGCAAAAGAAAAACTTTGAAAATTAGAGTTTCCAACTATGCTAGCTTTTCGGTTGTCATGAGCCCTATCTTAATAGTCATGAAAAGATGTCAGAAATGACATCATCCCTCAATAAAATATCATCTTTATTCCAAACATCGATCATATAACCCTACGTGTGTGTAATATACATCCCTACACCCGGAGAATCCAATTCAAGCTATCATACTCTTGTCCATCTGCCTTAGTACTTTTTAATTAATGAATACTTAGATTTGGTCACACATTTTCATGCGACCGTTAATACTTCTTAAGGTACTAACCGACTGATTACTCATGTGCTTGCTTATTTGGTGTATTTCCTCGTCTTGCACCACCTAAGGCTTAACAGTGACCCCCATACCAGTTGGTCTAAGGCACTAGGTGAAGAGGCACCCTCGCTATATTTTTTTATTGCTGCCTTGGCGATAAAAAAACCGGTGTTCATTTTTCTCACCATTTTATATTTTATTCATATTTTTTTATTTCCTTCATACTTTGGCTTTTAGACAAGAGCATTTCAAGGTATCCTCTACTATCCCGAGTTTCAAGACGTGTGTAAGTGCGTATAGTAGGGTATCAACATTCAAATGTTTGGCTTCCAGAATAGGAACTATTTTTCAGACTTATTTTTATTCTCAGATTAGTGACTTCTTTCATCTTACTGACCCTTGGGACAACGGCTCATAACTACTTATTACTAGTTCGTTTAAGAAAACTTCTAATTTTCTTGGTTTTCTTAAATTTTTCTAATCTTTTGGATGTAATTTTTCACTATCTAATCTTTTATTATCTTATTTATGTAAAAAATATTTTATTTTTTTTGAATTTTTTTAAATTTTTATAGGTTTTCAAAGAAATGTTTTGTGCTTATGCAAAGTGATATGCAAATGATGCGAAAAATAAGCACAAACCTCCCCCAAACTTGTTTTCAACAGTGTCCTCACTTTTGCCATCCGCTAAATCTCAAAAACCTGTAAGCCTAGGAGGAAATTTATTAAATGGGGGCAAAATATATAAGTGAAAATCCTCCCCCAAATTTATTTTTGGCTCCACATTTTGTGTAAATTTTTTTTTCTTATCAATAGCTAGATTATACCCCCCCAAACTTGAGTTAAACAATGTTAAGCTTTGAAAATCACAAGAGGGGGTCAAGAATCATTGGTCGATGCCAAGCTTTGCAAAGACCGTACGTCAACACCAACCATTCAAAGATTTTATCAATGTGGTGCTCAGGTTGGTGGAAGAAGAAGTAGGGAAAGGGTAAGTGGTGGAATAGAATGTGTGTGCGTCTCATTTTGGAGAGACGATGCAGTGAATGAGATGGATTACTCGCATTCTCATGACTGTCAAGAAGAAGGGGTGGAGGTTCAATTTCTTTGTTTTGGAGATGATTCATCTCAACACCCGTATTTGCTAAGAGTGCGAGTCTATCAGCGAAGCTTTCCTCAAAAGTTTCATCAATACCCCGAAGAATAATGTCATCACAAAGCGCGGGGTGATCTTCAGACTCTAAAATCAGTTCATAATCAGTGTTAGTTGTTGACCCGGACATCTCAGTGGAAGAGTCCGTATGTGTATGATACATAGTTGGGTCAAACAACATATAAAAAGAGTCTAGATCGGTATCATGAGGATCATCAAATTCGCTGCTGTCGACATCCATTAAGTCGACAGAACAGACCTGAGCAGTAGGTTCGGAGGGTACACTTCCCAACTTGTAAATGTTCAGCTCAATTGACCTATTCCCGTAGGATAGGGTCATAGAGCCATTACGACAGTTGATGATAGCGTTGGAAGTGGCTAAAAAGGGGCGAATTAAAATCACCGGAATTTGATTCCGTGGGTTCGCTACAGGCTGTGTATCAATTACAATAAAGTCCATAGGGAATACAAATTCCCCGATTTTTATTAACACATCCTCCAGTTCACCCCTAGGTTTGGTGCTTGATCGGTCAGCCATCTGGAGAGTGCAATGGGCTGGTGTCAACTCTCCGATCCCTAACTGCTCATATACTGAGAAAGGAAGCAGGTTAACACTTGCGCCAAGGTCAAGTAGAGCACGGTTGATGTGTTTCTCCCCAATAGAAATGGAAATAGTAGGATAGCCAGGATCCTTACGTTTCCTCGGTAATTGCTGGGGGAAGGCTGTGTCTACTGTCTTTGCCATGAATATCTTCTTGGGCACTTGATTCTTCCTCTTTCTAGTGAACAAGTCTTTAAGAACTTTCGCATATGCGGGGACTTGTTGGATAGCATATAGAAGAGGGATGTTGATGTTAACCTGTTTCAAGATTTCAGTGATCTTCTCCATTTACGGACTCAGTGTGTTTCCCCTTAACCGATTCGGGTAAGGAGCTTGAGCAATAAGATCAGGGTCCAACATTGGAGAAGATCGTGTGGGTGGGAACGATATAAGAATAGGAGTGGGGATCGTTTTCGGTGTGGGTTGAGGTGTCGAGCCTTGGGGAAAACGGAGAATAGGCTCGGAAGAAGGTGGTGGGGTAGAAGAACTGTGGTCAGAATTAGAAGCAGAAGTGGAAGGAAAAGTCTCAGCCGGGGTATCATCGATAGATTTTTCAGTGTCATCAATCTCTTCCCCAACGTGATTGTAGAGCACTCTTCCAGATCTCAACGTGATTGCATTCACATGATGTGAATATCCAGGATTGGGAAAAGATTGAGCTGGAAGTTTCCCTTTTCCTCTTACACTCATTTCAGCTTTTAATCGTGCAATTTCTTCTTCCATCGATTTAATAGTCTCGCTTTGGGACGCAGAGTTTTTCTCGATTTTATCGACGGAAGACTTTATTGTCTAAAGCAAGTTCATGAATGAAGAGGATTTGTCAGTACCGGTCAACTTCAAAGGATTAGACGGTGCAGGTGTGTTGACGGATTTTGGAAGTTTTGTGCTTAGAAGGGGTGCTAACTCAATTGAAGTGGTTGCTGTTGTGGTGGAGGAGCCCTTTGGAAATTGTTTTGATTTGGAGCCGTGTTTTGAGTTTGTGATTGGTTCCAAGCAAAGTTAGGGTGATTCCTCCAACCCTGATTATAAGTAGAAGAAAATGGATCGTTTCTAGGTCTTTGAAAAGCAGCATTGGTATGCTCATGACCTTGAAACGGAGAATTCAATGGACATTCTTCCGTCAAATGAGAAGGATCGGAACAGCATCCACATAAATTTTTGGAGAGTGACATTTGATTTAGGGCGGCGGCTAAAAATTTGTTTTCCATAGTCTCGAGTTTCTTGTGTATAGCTGAAATGTCAGCTCTAACTCCTATGGAAACTTCCGATTGGTTATTGCCACCCCTAGACGATTGACTCCCACCCTCCCACTGTAAAGATTTTTCAGTGAAATCTTCTAGGAATTTCCAGGCTTCCCCATCATCTTTGGTCATGAAGTTGCCTTGACACATGGATTCAAGGGTCTGTTTTGTGTTAGGATTAATGCCCTCATATATGATTCGGCACAGATCCCATCTGGGGATTCCGTGATGTGGACATTGAACTAACAGATCCTTAAAGCATTCAAGACATTTTGAGAATGTTTCATTTGGAAGCTGGGTGAATTGATTGATTTTGCTACGGACTCAAGCTGTTTTATGATAGGGGTAAAATTTCTTTAGGAATGCTTTGACGAATTCTCCCCAGTTTGAAATGGAATGTGCGGTAGTGTTATACATCCACTTCTCGGCTATATCGCACAAGGTAAATGGGAGAAGACGAAAACGCATAGCATCCACAGAAAGTTGTGAGGTACCCATCATTGCGCATACATTTTCAAATTTGGTGATAAAGACATATGCGTCTTCAGACTCGAGACCGTGATATTTGGGTAGAAGGTTGATGTATTGGGGTTTTATTTCAAAATTGTCCCCGTTGGCTGGTGGAATGGAGAGACAGATCGAAAGAGGACCTCGCATAGGATAGCATCTCTCTTGGAGAGAGATGCAGGATGGATTCTGCGCACCTGCGGACGGCGGCAGAGTAGTGGTAAAGAAGTTCGATGGAGAACAGTCCATCGAAGTGGGTGTGGTGGTGGGTAAAGAAGAAGTAGACGTAGAAATACCAACTTCGGGGTCGATCGGGGGAACGCGGACTAAACGGGAACTAGAATCCCGTGTCCAGCCTATCTTGCACTAAAGGGTTTAGTACAAGTGGCAGCGTTAATATAATTAGAGAAAATGATGTGATTGGTGTTTGTTTTGAAAAAGATACGGATTTTTGAAAAAATGATGCAAATCACAACAAATGCACAAACAAAACCCTAAGTCTAATGGTCACCTAGGTCAAGTCTCTAGACCGCTCCTAACTGCCAAAAAACAAGTCGCAGGATCAATTCTCCACTGCCTCTTTGTCCCTCCTGTGGCCAGGTAAGTGCCAGGTAAGTGGGAGGTTCTCCACTACGTAAGTAGTGGGCCTAATTAAGTAACCACTTGCCTTAGACACATTTGCCTTATACACCACAAAAGAAGCGCGGATAAGCAATAGATTACCCATGACCTTCTCCTGTCCTAAGTTAGTGCGACGGTCCTTAGAGTCATGTCTAGATCTTTTTTAGTTAATGAGGGTAATGCGGATGCAATTTTGTGATTTTCGGGGCTTAGGAAGGGTAATGAACTCCCCACCTAATCTGAATTTGGTCTTTGCCCTTTAATTTCCGTATTAAAAATGCAAACAACCAAGATCAAACACGCACAATTTTTTTTATTTTTGCGGCGCTGCGAATTTTGCAAAGAAACCTGCAGCAAATTTGTTATTGGAGCAGACAGAGAGAGAGATAAGAAAGTACAGGATTCACCTGAAAATTCTTGAACAGTGATGCTACAGTTCGGCCGCGCTTCCGCCGCGAGAGGCTTCTAATGCCGTGGATCCGCGGTTGAATTAGGAGATCCCTGCAAAAAAAAACTTAAAGAATGCCTCTTTTCACCTCCTGAGCTCTCTGGAATATTCAGAAAATTTTTCCATAAGCTCCACAGATTCCAGATTTTCTCGCAACAAATCACAACGAATCGTTTAGTGTTTGTGCGAATTTAGATCTAAAAATTTTGATGGAATAAATTTTTCAACTCAAATTTCAAAAACAAACGAATTAGCGCACTATCCCCGGCAACGACGCCATTTGATTGAATGAATTCTCGTTGTGTAGGTTTAGAAATGTATAGAAATCACAACCAAAGAAATTTGTAAACCGCAATCAATAACGGTGTCGATTGTAGCGCGTTAGCGAGTGCGGATCATCCACAGGGAAAGTGAGATTCGTTCGTAATTGATTTAGATGAATTGAAAATTAAAGAAAGAAGAAAAGACAATTCAATTCAAGATTTATAAAATTGATGTTCAAGAATTATCTAGATCTAAATCTAAAATCAAGAAAACATTAAAAATCAAGAATCAAGAATTGATGATATCCAATCCAAATAGTAATCAAGAATCGAAATGAGGCTCGTAGGAATCGATCGAATCTATAAACGTGATGAAAACTATTGATTACGTATTTTTATCCATCGATGATTTGATACTAGATCGATGATGATCAACGAGAATTAGGGATTTCTTGTGGAAACTAGAGTTTCATCATCTATCCCTTGTCCTTTCGTTGATTTCATTCACATTCTAGACTCTAGTAAATTCAAGAATCGATCGTGGATCCCTAATTAAGAGCGAACACAATCAAGAAAGCATCGCTCGAAACTAGGTCGTCGATTCTTCAATTTGCTAAAGTTTACAAAACTCATAGGACTTAAGATTCGTTTCAAGATTTGTAACATTATCATCTATTGATTCTCTCGACTCCTTCACGAGCGGAGTTTTACTCAAACATTATAACAAGAAACACAATCAAGAATTGAGATCGAATCATGATGCAAGAATGCAAAGAAAGCAAGATTAAAGAATTTCACCTTTTATTTATCAACAATTTCGTTACAATTCTCTTAAGAACTACAATGAGGAAAGAACTCGATCGTCGATTTGGCTTCGCTCGTCTTCGTGAGTCGCGGATCATCTTGGATCACTTGCTCGGATGGAGATCGGCTTCGCTCCTAAAAGGTTGAAGGCTTCTTGCTTGAATTGTACTCGGTGTTCTTAATTTTTGGCTTGATGATTGGATTAGGGTTAGGGTTTGGAGATACAAGTTGTGTCACTCAACTTGTGTTAAGAGATGAAGATTTTTTTAAAACCCTAGATCTAGGTCTCCTTTTATAAGAATCTCAACCTTAGATCTAGAAGTCAAATTTCAAATTTCCCTCCAAAAGTTTGTTAGAGAGAGGCTTCTAGAAGAGGTTTGTTGGAGGGAATATTCTAGAATAAGGTATATTCTAGGTTGAGTTTGTTAGGCCGAGCCTTCTGGATGAAGCCACGTGGTATTCTGGAGTCTTCTGGAAGCTAAGACCGTTATGGGAAGCACGTGGAGAAATTCTGCTGCGCTGACGTCATCAAGGAGCCGCGGATCCGTGGCGGGAATGGGTATTGGGCCGCGGATCCGCGGCCCTATGAAAGCTTCAATGCTCCAAATTTCCTGATCTGCTTTCTGTTGTCTTTGGTGATGTTTTATGATATGTGAAATCTTTTAAATATTTCTTGATCACTGCCAGATTACAAGTCTTGGACTTGGCACATTTTTATCAGCACTTTTGACAATTTTGGCTCTGTTCCTGGAATTTCCTGCACAGATTCTCGAAACAAGTGTTGTGCTATACAAAGATGATGCGATACCATGATAAACACTCAATTTCCCTCAGAAATGTCGGTTTTAATATATAACACAAGTTATTTGGTATTTTATAGTCAGTTTGCTAATATGTGCTATATTAATACCGAACACCTCTAGATGAGTGCAAATGGTAGGGAAATTGACGTGTTAAAAATGCAATATTTTCGACTGATCATCTACCCGCAAGTGATGGAGCCGCCCTCTCTAAAAAGGATGTTTTCTAGACTGATGAAGAGAGGGTCTGGCATGAATGACATATTATTTGCTTAAGCAGTTGAGTCAATCATGCAATGTCATGTACAATACCAGATATTGCTTTTGCACTAGTTGCAATAAGCATATATTAATCCAATTCTCGAGAAACAAAGGGAAGCAGTAAAGAACATAAGAGGATGTTCTTGGTATAAGGTAACGACAGCCTCCTCTGGGAGGTGGTTATTAGTTCAGGCTTCCAAGGTGACCGGGATGACAGAGATGCTGTCAAGTTTTCAGTTTAGCTTCTTTTGAGGATCAGTGTATTGGATAGTGTTCCAATAGGGATACTGAGATAATCATGGTGCAGGATACTGGTTATAACTCAACAGACGATAAAACCTAAGAAGTTTGTTGGATGGAGTTCATTTATGAACTTGGTCCCATCAAGTATCCAAACAAATTCTTGAGGCGGGGTATCACTCAGTTTGGGAGATTGTTGATCTCCACAAAGTTGAGATATAGAGAGATAAAGTTGGAACATTGTAGTAGATCCATCCACTGAGGCTATTTCTCGAACAAATTAAGTTTAAAAAACATGGTTTATGAAACTGATTAGTAGAAAAGTTGGGTATTCGGTAGCACACGAGCTGTGGGTACGCGATACCTCAATAATTGGCCTTAAGTGCAATTGGGAGATTTTTAGATATAGTGCTCTCAAGGCAATTATTGTGATCACACGTAGGCAATTATGATAATTAATGGAGGACCTATACAAGTATAATAGTCTTACTCAAGATGATAGTATGCTATCTGGTTTGTCTTCATCATTGATGAAGCTTATAGGATTGTTGCTTGAAAACCAACATTATGATGGCGATCATATATGTGAGAGCTGGGTTGTCCATAAGCACATCCTTAAATGTCCCTAGTCGTGGGAATACCGAGATTGGGCATCGATATTCCGGAGTAGACTAGTGTATATGCTTCTAGACCGCGATGAGGGATGGTGGCCGGTCTTACAAGCCATCAGTGTTGTGTCACCTAAGATAGTATACAGGTGCTCACTGAAGGTGAGTACACTGGACAGACTCGCTGAGAACTTCTAGATGGTAGTATATCTTTCGTCAAATGGAAGTTCTCGGGTGGCATGAGTTTAGGTTAGTCTTTTGACCTGAAGTCTTCATTTGTCTCGTGTGAGTTCCCACTGTACTTTGATTACTACCCTACCACGGCTCAAAGGAGTCATGCAAACAACTTTTAGTTGGGTACAATCCCGAGCCACATGGAGGCAGTGGTTGACAGTCAGGGATTCGTCTCTCCTGGTATTAAGAGTCGATGTCGCGCTGTGTTCAGTTTACTATCACCAGAAATCCGTGGCCACGGTGGATGAGATTTACTGATAGATGATTAGTAGTATCTTTATTGGTGATGAGCTTGACTCAGACATGACTTATCGGGTTAGTAGGGGTCTGACGTTATCCATCCCTTAGACCCGATATGCGATACTCTTTGATGAAGAGACCAGACTATATGAAGATTGTCACATTCAGGCTCAGTAGGGTAAGGACGTACTTGATTGTCGACCCTCCTTTCGAAAAGAACCTGGGTAGCCGTTACCTACAGCTGTGCCGCTGACATGCTTGTGGTTAAACCCACTGCTAGCGTATTATCGAGTCCTTAGAATTCCACACAGAGGGTTTTCCCGGTTCAGGAAAAAGATGTAGGAACCGTACGTTGGTACGTGCAGGGGTCCGATTAAATACGTGTACACGATACACGGACTTTAATCTGGCGGTTGATAATACTAGCCGGTTTAGGATTAAGCCGGATTATTAAATCAGGTTTTGATTTAATAATTTATATATGTATTTTGATACATATATTTTAGTATTATTGTTCACTATTCATTTTATCTCTTTGGTGCTATCCGTATTTTTATACGGATACACGTATATGTAGCGATACATATACAGGATGAAGTATTCCGTATTTATACGGGAATGCTTCTAGAAAAAAGACACCTCATATTTGATTTTCTTTTTAGAAAATTAAGTAGAAATGAGGTGGAAAGTAAGGAGTTATGAAGCATGGTTCTTAGCATGTAGAGAGGTATGGCTTGGGGATTTTATATTGGAAAATTCATTTGGGTGCACTATTGATGTATGGTTGTTAAAAGCAAAACCATTCTTTTCCTTTACACTTGATACTTCACTTTCTCTTTGCTAGACATGATGAGCTTCATGTTTCATGGTTGCTTTCTCATTCTCTTCTCCTTCTTGTTCTCATTTTGAGCATAGATTCCAGAGAGAAATTTTTAGTGAAGTATTCCTACATCACCGACCATCCAAACCTAGCGAGCTTGGATCATCGGTTAGAGCCTCCTCTGGTTTTCCTCGGGTGGATCGTCTTCGGCATGGGTGGTCGATTCTCAAGAGCGACCCCGGCGGCTACGAGCTTAGAGGGGTCTTCAAAAATTGGGTTGACACGCGACAAAAGTTGTAGTTTTTCTACCCTTACACATTTAGTTAGCTAGTTTAGATCTATGAACCGTATCCTGGGTTTTACGGGCGTTCGGTGTCCGCTAAAATTTTTGTTTTCGCTTCTGCCTCAGCCGCGGTTTCCGCGGTGCGGGCACCGATACCCAACAAAGATCACATCCACGAAAATTAGTATTTTGTATATTCCCGGAATCATGACAACACAATAAAGGGTATTTTCGTGACACGTCGTACAACCTTACTACCCCAATTACTCGTCCCCGTGTAAATGTGAATTTAAAATCAAGTTATAAGTTATCGGTTATCACACGCACCAATACGATATGGAAAACACGTTTATCTTTTCGAACTGAGCCATTCATTTATATCCTAGGTCCAGTGTCTTATATACTCACGCATAACCGATCAAGTGAAACAAGTTAAGATTTCAAGTCCAGTTGGGTTTTGCAAGCCACATCAAGCGTAACGGTGTTTCATAAAGTTTAGTCAAAAGGAAGGTATAGTGTATTTTATTGTAAAATATGGAATTTAGGAAAACTCGGGGTATTTTATTTTAGAAAGAGCTTCATAACAGTTCAAGGTTTTTTGTGATGCCTTATCTCCGGCTCTCCGAGGCTTAAAAGATGACGGGTTTCCGAAACTTCAGGGTATTTATGTAAAATACTACAATTGAAACTTTAGGGTATTTTAGAAACTCAAGAGTGTTTTATAAAAATAGACACCCTGTTTAAATTCTTAAGGGTGTTTTACGTAAAAAGTTCTTTTTACAAAGTTAAGGGTATTTTAATGCAACTCTTATCTTTTGAAAAGTTAATGGTATTTTGATAAAAATCTAGCTTTCAAAAGGGTTATTGGTATTTTTAATGAAAACCTAGTTTTTGAAAGTTAATGGTATTTTTGTGAAACTTTACTTTTGAAGGTTAATGGTAGTTTAATGAAAACTTGATTCTCAAAGTTAGCAAGTATTTTTATTTAAAAATTAAGTTGGAAAAAGTGAGTAGCATTTACAAAATTCTTATTTTTAAATCCTTGAAAACGTTTTCTTTATAACTAATTTTTATACATATCTTGGTATTTTCTATATCACAAAGACCGCACAATTAGGTATTATGATATAAGCAATCGAGATCGGGGGTAGGTCGTTACCCCGTGACTATTGTGTGCAATAATTTGAATGTAAAGAATCAAGGGTTATTTATATAATCGATAAGATTTTTCTTCGTGTGGTATCTTTAATCTAGTAATAATGAGGAAATACAACAAGATAAACATTTTAATATTTTTCTATAGATTAACAGTAAGAAGGAGAAAGTGACAGGTGAAGAAGTGAGAGACGTATCCTACATTTTGATTGGAGTATCGGTAAAGGATCGAAGTGTGTATTCTCCTAGACTTTTCTCTCTCCTAGGATTTTTGATTGGGGAGAGACTAGCACCATTGCGTAGAGGATCGAGTAATGAAGTCACATGAATTTTTGGTAAATTTTTCGGAGAATAAATGGGAGAGATGGGAGAAATGGTGTCGGAACGTTATCTCGTACGGAAACGTAAATAGCGCCGCGCTCGGATTTTTCCCGAGAGATTGGGCAGCACCAATGTGTCGGCGTCGAAGAAATGAAGATATAAGTATTTTTTTCCAGAATGTTTGGAGTAGAAATGAGTGAGAAAAAATGTGAAGCAGTATCTATATTTATAGGCTTTTGAAATTGATTTTAAAATGCAAACCAATTAATAATAATGAAGGCCAGTTAATAATAATAATAATTAATTGACTGTTAACTCACTCCCAAATTAAAGCCCACATGGGCTTTACTGCCGCCACGCGGCAGCAAGTGGTGCTCCCATGCAGGCGCGGGGCCCTCACGCCCCTTTCCTCCCATTTCTTTGAAATTTAAATTTTAAACCCCTTTTTTCTTAATAAAAAAAAATTTAAAAATAGTTTTAAAAGCCAAAAATAAATCCAAATAAATTCTACAAAATCTGAATAATTATTTTTACATTTGGAATAATTTTTATATTGAAAAAAAATAATTTCTTTTTTTAATAAATTTCCAGTTTTGAAATAAATCATTTTCTTTAATTTGAAATGTTTTAAAAATAGTATTAAATATCAATAAGTTCTAATTAAATATTTTCTTCATTTTATAAAAAATTTGTCTAAAATAATTTTATTTTTCTTTCTTAAATAATTTTCATAATTCTTTTCCTTTTTGGAAAAATTCAAATTAAATTCTTAAAAATTAATAAAAATAGTTTTTAAATATGAACAATCTTTCTAAAGTATTTTTTCATCAAAATGAATACAATGATACGAAAGAAAAATTATACATAGACTTGTATTAAGATATAAACGAAATACAGACGTTATAGTAGTGAGGGGGGTGATTGGTCTGCTAAAAGTGTTTTTGTAAAGTAACCGTAATCAAGACAGTATCGCTTGTAGCTAGCCGCGATGAGTACGGGTCGTCCGCAGGGAATCGTGAAATCTTTTCTTTCTTTAGACGAGTTGATTAAAGAAGGGTGGTTGTTTGTCATTACGGATATAAGATTCATAAAGAAAAGCCTTGTAAGGTTCATAGGACTTAGCAGTAATGGATAAATAATTAAAAATGACTCATTTTATCTTTTAATTGCTTAAAACTAGATCGATAGTGATGTATGTAGATTAGGCTTTCTTGGAAGAAATTATGGTTTCCCCACTACGAACCCTTGTCCTTGCATTGATCTCTATTCATGTCTAGCCCCTAACAAAATAAGTGTTAAATCAATCTCAAATCGTGGTCATGACTATCAATAAATTGGTAGCGCACCCGTTAACATTTATTTTGCTAAAATTTATAAACTTTAAAATTTATAAAAGAGGTTAAAAGATTCTCTTATCCATTATTTTACCCTATCCTACGAACCCGAGCAAGCTAGGAATTATTCGCTCATAGTTAAAGATTTAGAAGAAATGTTGAAGAAGAATGAAATCATAGTTAAGATGCAGAAATATAAGTGCAGAAAGTAATTGCAAAAAGAATAATAAAAAACACTACCTTTATTAATCAACTATTGCATTTACAATTCTTCTTAGAAAGCAGAATACAAGAACCCTATTTTGCTCTAGATCTCTCTCTTGTTGGAGGTAGATAAATAGATGATGATCACTCGGATGCGTGGATCTCTTGATCTCTTCGGTGATGGTTTTTAATGTGCAGCTCTCAATCCCTTATATAGTCCCAGAAATTAGAAACCCTAAATGCCATCTGTGAATATATGCTGTTACAAACAAATCCCCAAAATCTCACATTATATGGCTACAAAAGAGCCGCGGAACCGCCACATATAGCTTTGTTTAGCCGCGGTTCTGGGGCGGTTTAGTGGTATCAAATTTAGGGATTTTTTGTGGTCTCTTGTGTTGCTATGCGGAGATCCTCTTGATATCTAGATTATGAAAATAATGCTCTGAGTCTCTGCCGTTGCTAGATCTCTCGATTTGCTTCTAAATTTTGGCAGATTCGGTTTCGATATCCCGATTTGACTCGGATCTCTTGCTTGGATTCCAGACCTGAGCTAATATCTGCACAATATCTCAAATCATAGTGTTAGTAGTATTTGGTATTTTTGAGATATTATCCTAACCATTTTATGATATTAAATCTTAAGAATATTGATTAGAAATATTTGATATGATATGCATATTTTAATTACTAAGATTTCATATAAATATTATATGCATGTATTTTCCCTCATTATGTTAATTATAATGTAGAAACATATGATAATAATTTTTTTACAAATAAACCCTCATATGTTCTATATTTACAATAAACACCTTTTAGTACTTACCAATAGTAGGAAAAATATTCATTCAAATGTGCAATATTTTAGACTAATCAAATACCCCCAAAATTAACTTTGATCATCCCGAGCAAACTAGTTATTAAAGAGAAAAAGAAAAAGAAAAAGAAAAACCTAGCACACTTTCGTAGGTAACACGACTGCACTGAGCACGTGCAACAAGCCTTTAAACCTCTAGGTGTCCCTACTAGGAGGAGTGTTGTCTCCTGAGGGTTTTCAGCGGATTACACCCATAAAATCCCATAATAAAAAGAAAGAAGATGAAAGTTACATACAAAGATAAGACCATAAAAAATAAAGAACTTGAAGATAAGAGTTTCAAACTACACTAGTTTTTAGTAGCTATGTGATTGATAGAGTACGTGCGTGTTCAAGATTAGTTTTAAATACCGCAATCAAGACGGTTTCGCTTGTAGCTAGCCGGTTGAGTACGGGTCGCCCGCAGGGAGATGGAAGTCTTTTTCAATGTGCTTTAACGAGTTAAGTCCGGTTTTTCAGATTTTGTTTGTGATTATCTAAGTGTTGAGTTGATATTTAAAGAGAGCTTGTTAGGGTTAGGATTAGGTTAGTTTGAGTTAGGAGTCTCCACATCTTTCGTTGCCCCTCTTAATATCGGTGTTACGGTAATCGGCAACAACGGGGATTAGCACGACTAGGAAGGAACTTGCGAGTATAAGCTAGGCTTTCCAACGCATAAGTCCTTCCTTTTGGTGCTTGTCCGTCCGTTCTTGGCTCTTAGCCATAACCTCCGGTTAATTCAACCACAACCGGTCTCACTACGGAATCACCGCTATCATGTAGGATAGGGTGCCGTGAGGAGCGGATTGTGGTTCAATTAACGGGAGTCGATTTAAGCTGTTGGGCAAGGAAAGAGTGAGAGAGATTTCCTTCTCTCAAACTTCTCTTATCCTACCCTAACAAGTATGAACTACTCACACATCATAATACGGAAAAATAAAACAAAACAAAAGAGGAAGATAGAAAGAAGGAGATTAGAAGAATACGACTAGCTATTTGCGACCTCACCTTGGCGAGGATCGAGCGTAAGCATCATTGTCGTAAGTAAGGATAAAGAAAAAGAGAGAAGAAAGAAACAACAAGAAAATAACAACAACTACTTAACGAATTTAAATTACAACAATTAACAAAATAAAGAGACAAGCATGATAATAAATGGTTCTTCTTTATTCATCACTCTTCACTCACAAGCTCACTACAAGTTTAATGGAGAAGAGGTGAGAAGAGGAAGAAGAAACACAACTACACTTAGCAAAAATGAAAATACAAGAATGGACCCTTTCCTTCTCAAACTTCTGGGCTATTTATAGGCTGGAGAATGGAAATCTAGGGCAACCTTCAGAACACACATGAAAAGACCATCCTACCCCTCAAAGCCCATACCCTGTCTCCACAGTACGGCCGCGGATCCGCGGCCTAAGCCTCCCTATGCCGCGGATCCGCCGCACTACTGTGGAGTTAGGGCATGGGATTTTTTGTGCTTCCCTGGTTTGATGTGTACATTATTCTGGCATATGTATTTTCTGAATTTGGCTCTACGATTTCTCCAGAATTTCTGTTGAGGGAAAGGTGGACTTTTTGTCAAGATTTGGCATGATTGCCTTGAGCTCCGCGTAGATCTCTTGGATCTTGTGCTACCATTGAGCCTTGTGCATGAGAATGACATTGATTTGACATTTTGTCTTCCTAAACTGGTATCTGGCAGCATACGGATGAAGAGCGGAGACCGTGTTCTATCTGTGGTTGGCAGGAACCCGGATTTTGTCGTGTTTTCCATGAATTTCACCGTTTTAGAACCGAGAACCTGTATCCTGCAATTGACTAGCAAACACGGCTCAAGAGTATCTACGAATATGCAATGTGATAAAAATTGGGCGGTATGAAAATGCAAAAATCTGATATGAACAAATACCCCCAAACTTATCATTTGCTCGTCCCGAGCAAAGCCCATTTATTCACAAAAAATTTCCTAACCTCACTTTCGCAGGGAACGCGATTGCACTGAGCATGTGCAACAAGCCGTTAAACCTCTAGGTGTCCCTAGTAGGAGGAGTGTTGTCTCCTGAGGGTTTTCAGCGGATACTACCCATAAAATCCGGTCAAGTTGGTTTCGTAAAATAACTAAGATTCAAACCCTATAGTTTTGTTTCAGAAAATAACAATTCTATAATCCTAAGTCTAGACCATCGAACCTTTATTTTTCACACCTCGTTTCTTATTTAACTACAGATTTTATATGTCTTTACGTGCAGTGCAAATAGTGTCGTTAAGTTCCCGAAAGGTCGAATAAAGTCATCATGTCGCACAATAAAGCCCAGATAACAATTTTAAAAGGATCACATAAGTTTTATAAAGAGTTAAGCATTTTTCAAGTTTCGTTTTCCAGTAAGGTTTCAACTTCAGAATTTCTATCTTCCATAACAGGAAACTAAGTCGTATTTTTCACTCCACCTTTTTCTTGTTTTCATTTCATACACACCTCTGTGAACGTGCAATAGTCTTTATCATAGAATAAAACATTCATATCTCCGTTAAAATTTTTATAAAAGCCTGTCTTTTATCAAGATTATTCTCACACAAAGAACCGTTAGGAATTTTAACTCGGAGAGAACACTTGCTTTACTTTGTTTTAAACTGGACTTTCTAGGCTTCTTAGCGAGCTTTGGGCCAATGCACCCAAACCAGTTGGTTTTAGGGCATTAGGTGTAGAAACACCCCAGCGGACTTAATTACTCAAGTTACCTAGGTCCAAAAACAAAAGACAGTTGGCGTGAAAATCAGATGATTTAATACGAACGGAGATATAACCGGCAGTTCCATTATTTTTTTGGATAAAAGACGTGTTTAGTGGGTTCGGTGTGTAATCATTCCAATCAAGTTTCAGATGGGTTATTTTTCAGACTTAGTTCCAATTACGGCATCAATAATATTCCTTCATATTCGCTTTACTTCATAAACTATTCTTGACATTACTTATTTCCGAATAAACCCATTTGATCCTCAGGAAATTATTTATCTGTTTAAAAGTTTTTAAACATAAAAGACTTGTCATCTAATTCCCAAAAACTCACGACACGTGTAGTGTAATGTAAAGACGTATATCAGCTATAGTTAACTTCAAAGGAGAGTTATCTTTCAGGTTTTCAAAATCTAAATATAAGATTTAGTTATTCTTATTTTATCAAACAAAACCGTCGAAATGTTGAATCAGAGTTTTCCCACTAGCTAACTTGACAGAAAAGTTTTTATATTTTTAGAAAATTTTCAGATTTTTATGGATTTTATGGATTTTAATATGCAGATGCAAAATATACAATGCGAAGGTAAGAAATGCGTACCGAGTGTACCCCCAAACTTAAACTGGACAGTGTCCTCACTGTCGTTGCATGAAGAGATAATTTGAAGGGTCAAAATTGTCGGTTAGCGATACACAAATTTTTATTTGTTTTTGTTTTTAAAGAAAAGAAAAAGAATATACACAAATATATACAAAATGGTTTGTACATACCCCCAAACTTATTTGGAACAGTGTCCACTGTTCTTGGCTGGATAACCGAAGTTTGGAGGTAGGCAGAGGAAGATCAGGCAGGGTAAACCGGCTCCTGTAAGAACAGGAGCTCCTCTGTTGGTTCGGCGCTAAGGTACGGTTTGCATCGGTGTCCGTTTACTTTGAAAAGTGAACCGTCCTTTGGATTTTCCAAATCCACAGCGCCCTGCGGATACACATTCCGCACAAAATACGGCCCTTTCCAGCGAGATCTGAGCTTTCCAGGATGGAAGTGAAGTCGGGTGTCGTAAAGCAGTACCTGCTGACCAGGTACGAAGGTTTTGCGCAAAAGGTGTTTATCATGAAACACCTTCGTTCGATTCTTAACGACAACCGCGTTATCGTAAGCCTCATCCCTAAGCTCGTTCAGTTCGTTCAACTGCAGCTTCCGATGGCTGCCCGCATCCTCGATAGACAGATTCAGCTCTTTTATCGCCCAAAATGCGCGATGCTCTATTTCGACAGGTAGGTGGCAGGCTTTTCCGTACACAAGACGATAGGGAGACATGCCAAGGTCGGTCTTATAAGCGGTTCTAAATGCCCAAAGGGCATCAGTGAGTTTCAGAGACCAATCCTTACGGTTCTTGAAAACCGTCTTCTCCAGTATCTGCTTGATTTGCCGATTTGAAACTTCGGCCTGCCCTCAGGTTTGGGGGTGGTAGGGCGTAGAGAGCTTATGATTAATGGAGTATTTCCGCATCAAGGCCTCGAAAGTCTTGTTGCAGAAATGACTTCCATTGTCGCTAATGATCGCTCGGGGGTGCCCAAACCGGGAGAAAATGTTTTCTTTAAGGAACCTAACGACAACCTTGTTGTCGTTAGTCCGGCTGGGCACAGCCTCGACCCATTTAGAAACGTAATCAACAGCTAGAAGGATGTACAAGTTCCCGAAAGAGCTGGGAAACGGCCCCATGAAATCTATCCCCCAAACATCGAAAATCTCCACAACCAAGATCGGTTGGAGCGGCATCTCGTTCCTCCGGGATATCCGGCCCATGTGTTGCCACCGGGAGCAAGTCTTGCAATAGTCGTGAGCGTCTTTGAAAAGTTGTGGCCAGTAGAAACCACATTGCAAGATCTTCTCAGCTGTCTTTCTGGGCCCAAAATGCCTGCCACACGCTTGATCGTGGCAAAATGACAGCACACTCTTGAATTCCTCATCAGGGACACACCAACGAATAATCTGGTCGGGACAGTACTTGAACAAGTAGGGTTCGTCCCAGTTAAAGTGTTTTACTTGGGATAAGAAGCGAAGTCTGTCCTGACTCGACCATTCAGTCGGTAGTAATCCTGTGGCCAAATAGTTCACAATATCTGCGAACCAGGGTTCGCAAGATACTGTCAAGAGTTGTTCATCCAGGAAGACGTCGTTAATTGGAATTGGAAGCGAAGGCGAAGAAGGAAGTCGTGAGAGATGGTCGGCAACTACGTTTTCACATCCTCTTTTGTCCTTAATGACAAGGTCAAACTCTTGAAGTAAGAGGATCCAACGTATTAACCGAGATTTTGCATCTTTCTTCACAAAAAGATGGCGCAGAGCAGAATGGTCAGTGTAGACAATGACTGGAGAGCCGATGAGGTAGGGCCTGAACTTTTCTAAAGCAAATACAACAGCTAAGAATTCCTTCTCAGTTGTTGTATAGTTGAGTTTGGCGTCGTTCAGGGTTCGGCTCGCGTAATAGATTACGTGCGGCATCTTGTTGATGTGCTGTCCAAGAACAGCACCGATGGCAAAGTCAGATGCATCGCACATAATCTCGAATGGGTGCGTCCAGTCAGGTGAAGAAAGAACGGGAGCAGAAGTGAGTGAGCGTTTTAGTGACTCGAATGCAGTCACACAGCTCGAGTTGAAGTCGAATGGTGTGTCCTTGGCCAGCAAAAGAGTCAAGGGCCTAGCAATCTTGCTAAAGTCCTTGATAAACCGTCTATAAAAACCGGCATGGCCAAGGAAGGCTCGGATATCTCTGACGCATCGGGGAGGAGGCAGATTGGAAATGACCTCAATCTTTGCTTTGTCAACCTCTATGCCATTTTGCGAGATGATATGTCCTAAGACAATACCTTCGCGCACCATAAAGTGGCATTTCTCCCAGTTCAAAGTGAGATTCTTGTCCTTACATCGGGTAAGGACAGCGTCAAGATGCAGCAAACACTCGTTGAAGGAATCACCGAAGATGGAGAAGTCATCCATGAAAATCTCCAGAAATTTTTCCACCATGTCAGAGAAAATTCCCATCATACACCGCTGGAAGGTAGCGGGCGCATTGCATAACCCAAAGGGCATGCGACGATATGCAAACGTGCCGAAAGGACAAGTGAAAGTGGTCTTGTCCTGGTCTTTTTCGGGGATGTGAATTTGATTATAGCCAGAGTAGCCATCAAGAAAGCAATAGTACTCATGTCCGGCCAATCGTTCAAGCATTTGGTCAATGAAAGGTAGCGGAAAGTGGTCTTTCCGCTTTGCGGCGTTGAGTTTTCTGTAATCAATGCAAACTCGCCACCCAGTTTGGGTGCGAGTAGGGATTAACTCATTCGCCTCGTTGGTTATGACCGTGATGCCCGACTTCTTGGGGACAACGTGAATGGGGCTAACCTACTGGCTATCAGAGATAGGGTAAATGATACCACTATCTAGACATTTGACGATCTCCTTCTTCACAGCCTCCTTCATGACTGGATTAAGACGTCTTTGTGGATCCCGGGATGGTTTGGCATCATCCATCAGATGAATGTGATGCTCAACGATCAGGGGACTAATCCCCTTGATGTCCGCTATGGACCAGCCAAAAGCTTGCCTGTTGCTGTGCAAGACCGCTAGAAGGGCTTTCTCTTGCTCGGGAGCTAGAGAAGCCGAAATGATGACAGGGAGGGTCTCGTTCTCACCTAAGTAAGCATACTTAAGGTGAGACGGCAGCGGCTTGAGTTCGAGCAATGGAGGTGAAACGATGGAAGGCAGGACTGGTGCAAAGGTCTCGAACTCAAAGGACTCCAGCAAAGGTTCAAAGCGAGTGTAGGCAACCGAGTTGGATGGTTCAGGTAACTCATCCGGAAAGTCGAAGGATTCAAACTCGGGTTGTGCGCGGCTAAGATCGTTCGAAAAACGTGAAACACTCGTAGTCGTTGTCGGGCGCAGAAACAACAGCAGGTTCGAAGAGAAACGCACTAGTGGCGTCAAGATTATCGTGATCAAACAGAAACTCCTCGAATTCACACTCTTCGGGGGTGATCTCCTGGATCGAGCAGACGTCCAGTATATGAGCATTAGGTTCGGCGGGCTAATTCCACAACCTAAAAATGTTGAGTTCAATCGTCATATTTCCAAAAGAGAGGTTCATCGAACCATTGCGACAATTGATCACAGCATTTGAGGTTGCAAGAAATGGGCGACCGAGTATCACCGGAATTTGATTCCGGGGGTTAGCTACAGGCTGTGTATCTAAGACAATGAAGTCAACGGGGAATATGAAGTCCCCGACTTTTATTAACACATCCTCTAGCTCACCCCTAGGATGGGTGATCGATCGGTCGGCCATTTGGAGAGTGCAGTGTGTGGGTTTCAGCTCTCCGACGCCTAATTGCTCGTATACTGAATACAGAAGCAGGTTAACACTGGCACCAAAATCTAATAGTGCGCGGTTGATGTTCTTATCCCCAATAGTAATTGAAATCGTAGGACAGCCAGGGTCCTTCCGTTTTTGTGGTAAAGATTGGGTAAGGGCATCACTCACAGCACTAGCCAAGAAAACTTTCTTGGGTACCTGAGACTTCCTCTTTTTCGTGCACAAGTCCTTTAAGATTTTTGCGTAGGACGGGACTTGTTGGACAGCATCTAAAAGAGGAATGTTAATGTTAACCTGCTTGAATAACTCCAGAATCTTCTCCATTTGAGGATTTTGTTTATTAGACTTCAACCCGTTTGGAAATGGAACATTTTGAAAATTGGTTGAGTCTAATGCTGGAGGAGGAGATTGTGGAGTTGGAACGGATCCCAGAATAGGTGTTTTCGTGGAGTGAGAAGTGGGTCCGTTCAGAGCAGAAGAAGAGGAAGGAGAGCCTGTTGAAGAACGGAGAATAGGCTCAGAAGACGAAGAAGAAGAAGAAGAAGAAGAAGAAGAAGAAGAAGAAGAAGCAGCGGCCGGGGTGTCATCGTTGATCCGTTTGCCAATGTTGTTTTGCAGCATCCTTCCCGATCTCAGTGTGGTCACGGCACTCACATTATGGTTCTGTTGTTCAAGAGCAATATGTGCATTATGTGGGTGACCGGGATTTGGGAGTGGCTGGGACGGGAGCTTCCCCTTCTCTCGCTCGCTTAAGGCCGCGTTCAGCTGTGCAATCTGGGCCTCAATGGTCTTGATGCTTTGCCCGTGTGCGGCAGTGTGTTGTACTAAGGATTGAATGGAAGACTGGATGTTGGCGGTGGATTGAGTCGATTGTTTAACAAACGCCTCCAGACTTCGCTCGAGCGAGGAAACCTTATCGTTGTTTGACGGAACAAAGTTGTTTGGTGGAAAAGAGTTGTTCGGTGCAAAGTTGTTCGTCTGATTTTGAAAAGGTTGGGGTTGGAAGGGCTGCTGATACTGAGTTTGTTGTTGCGCTTGTTGTTGCGGTGGAGGGGCCCTTTGGAAATTGTTGCCTTGGAATTGATTCTGATTCTGATTCCAGGCGAAATTGGGGTGGCTCCTCCAACCGGGATTGTAGGTGGAAGAGTATGGATCATTCCTCGGTCTTTGCTGGAAGGCAGCATTAACCTGATCCTGTCCTTGCGAGGGTGGATTGTAAGGACACTCTTCGGTCAAGTGAGAAGGATCGGAACAACAAGCGCAGATGGTACGAAGGGGGAGAACAGGGGTGGGAGAAGGAGCAGAAAATTTGCTCTCTATTGCTTCAAGCTTTCGTGTTATTGCATCCATTTCAGCTTTCATCGCAATAGAGACATCAAGTTGGTGGATTCCTACCCTAGACTGACCGGTAGAAGTGGAGGTAGAAGAAGAAGACGTCGGTCTGGTGCTCTCCCACTGTAGCGTTTGCTCCGCAAGGTCGTCAAAGAACTGCCATGCTTCCTCATCAGATTTCGATAGGAAGTGGTCCTGACAGATGGTTTCCAGCAACTGCTTCGTTGCTGGGTTCAGTCCCTCGTATAAGGTTTGGCAGAGCTGCCATTTCTCTATACCGTGGTGAGGACACTGAACAAGAAGGTCTTTGTACCGGTCAAAGCACTTCCAGAAGGATTCAGAAGGAAGCTGGGAGAATTGGTTGATTTCTTTTCGAATCCTTGCGGTCTTATGATTCGGATAGAATTTTTTCAGAAACGCTTTAACAAACTCGTCCCAGCTGGTGATTGAGTGGGAAGCGGTGCTATACAGCCATTTTTCAGCGAGATTGCATAAAGTGAACGGAATGACCTGTAGACGTATAGCATCGTCCGATAGCTGGGTTGTTTTCATCATGGCACAGACGTTTTGAAATTTATTGATGAAGATATAGGCATCTTCAGATTCAAGCCCATGAAAACGTGGAAGCATGTTGATGAAATGGGGCTTAATTTCAAAGTTGTCCCCATTGGCCGGAGAAAGAGAAAGGCAGGTGGGAAGTACAGAACGGGTGGGGTAGAAACGATCCTGGAGCGCGATTCGCTGCGGCGCTACAACAGGCGGAGGTGGTGGGAGATTGGTCTCCGTAGGAGGTAGAGCCAATCCTGCGGTGGTCAAAGAGATGTTCGGATTAAATCCCGACATCGCGGAAGAAGAGGTTGGTGAAAGTGAAGGTGAAGGTGAAGGTGAAGGTGAAGGTGAAGATGTATGAACAGAATTCCGGTCAACGTCGGAGTTGGCCGGCAAAGGAAGGGGTGAAAGAGGAGTGGACGGAGTATCGACTTCGGAGTCGATCGCGTAGTCGGTCGCGACTAACGTAACGCGGACTAGACGGGCGCTAGTGTCCCGAGTCCAAGCGGACATACACTAAACGAGTTTAGTATAGTCAAAGCGGAGAAGGTGAGGGTAAGAAAACGTCAATGGAGAAAGGCGATGGGTGGTGGGTGAAAATGGATTTGGCGACAAAAGGGCAAGTTTTTATAAAAGTTTTTTCTTTTTTTTCTTTTTTTTGTTTTTAGAAAGAGATTTACAGAAATATGTACGGAAATACGGCTTAAGCAATCACAAACAAGATATGCACAATCACACCTAGATCTAGGGTAACCTAGGTCTACTAGACCTGCTCCTGAACTTGATTGTCGAAGTTAAACAGTGTCGAGAAATGGGCTTAAAAATACACTGATCACGAGGCCAGGTAAGTGCAGAGATAAGGGGAGGTTGTCCAACGCTTTCGCGAAGTTCCTTAATTAAATAACCCTTTCTCTTTCGGCGGTTGCGCCTTTAACACTTTCCTAGACACCCCGTAAACAATATACGGTTAAGCGAGGTTCTAAACACGGTTTATCTTCTCCTAATGAGCGCGAAGTCCTTAGGGCTGAAGTCTAGTATTTTTTAATTTACAATGGACAATGCATATGCTTTAGTGATTTTTGGGGTCCTGGGAAGGGTGATGAAATCCCCACCCAATCTGGATTGGTTTCAAGCCCCTTAAGTCCGTATTAAAGAAATGCAAAGCAGTAACAAATCAACTGCAAACAATTTTTTTATTTTGCGGCGCAAAGAATCCTGCACAAGAACAGTTTATTGGAAGAGGGAGAAGAATTTGCGCAAAGAAGGCTGCAGAAAACACAATTCAGTGGAGTTCAGAGGAGTGGAGAGAAGAGAGAGACTCACCAGAAAGAAAATGCACCCCTGAAGCCACCAAGTGGCTGCGGATCCGCGGCTATATGGTGGGATTGGGCTTCTGAAATTTTTGGGAGTGTTCTGCTTGGTGTTCTCTACTTGTCTGGATGTGTTGAATCTTGACTTGCTCACTGTATCTGCTCCAGATTTGTTCAGTAGACCGATAACTTCGTTTTGTCCGTCGCGGTGTAGCCGCGAAATGTGGGTCTATCTTCCCACGTCTTTGGCACTGTACTTGAACTCCGTATTTTCAACGTCTTGGCCACTGAACTCGAACCTTGTATTTTCCTGCACACTTGCACAAAAGCTAATAAAAAAAAGAAACAACAAGATGGTTTTTTATAAAGTATGTATTTTTTTTTTCGTTTTTTGGTTATATTTATACTTACAAATTAACCCGAAATTACACAAGGAAATAAACTACTGTCTCCCCGGCAACGGCGCCATTTGATTGATAGAGTACGTGCGTGTTCAAGATTAGTTTTAAATACCGCAATCAAGACGGTTTCGCTTGTAGCTAGCCGGTTGAGTACGGGTCGTCCGCAGGGAGATGGGAGTCTTTTTCAATGTGCTTTAACGAGTTAAGTCCGGTTTTTCAGATTTTGTTTGTGATTATCTAAGTGTTGAGTTGATATTTAAAGAGAGCTTGTTAGGGTTAGGATTAGGTTAGTTTGAGTTAGGAGTCTCCACATCTTTCGTTGCCCCTCTTAATATCGGTGTTACGGTAATCGGCAACAACGGGGATTAGCACGACTAGGAAGGAACTTGCGAGTATAAGCTAGGCTTTCCAACGCATAAGTCCTTCCTTTTGGTGCTTGTCCATCCGTTCTTGGCTCTTAGCCATAACCTCCGGTTAATTCAACCACAACCGGTCTCACTACGGAATCACCGCTATCATGTAGGATAGGGTGCCGTGAGGAGCGGATTGTGGTTCAATTAACGGGAGTCGATTTAAGCTGTTGGGCAAGGAAAGAGTGAGAGAGATTTCCTTCTCTCAAACTTCCCTTATCCTACCCTAACAAGTATGAACTACTTACACATCATAATACGGAAAAATAAAACAAAACAAAAGAGGAAGATAGAAAGAAGAAGATTAGAAGAATACGACTAGCTATTTGCGACCTCACCTTGGCGAGGATCGAGCGTAAGCATCATTGTCGTAAGTAAGGATAAAGAAAAAGAGAGAAGAAAGAAACAACAAGAAAATAACAACAACTACTTAACGAATTTAAATTACAACAATTAACAAAATAAAGAGACAAGCATGATAATAAATGGTTCTTCTTTATTCATCATTCTTCACACACAAGCTCACTACAAGTTTAATGGAGAAGAGGTGAGAAGAGGAAGAAGAAAAACAACTACACTTAGCAAAAATGAAAATACAAGAATGGACCCTTTCCTTCTCAAACTTCAGGGCTATTTATAGGCTGGAGAATGGAAATCTAGGGCAACCTTCAGAACACACATGAAAAGACCATCCTACCCCTCAAAGCCCATACCCTGTCTCCACAGTACGACCGCGGATCCGCGGCCTAAGCCTCCCTATGCCGCGGATCCGCCGCACTACTGTGGAGTTAGGGCATGGGATTTTTTGTGCTTCCCTGGTTTGATGTGTACATTATTCTGGCATATGTATTTTCTGAATTTGGCTCTACGATTTCTCCAGAATTTCTGCTGAGGGAAAGGTGGACTTTTTGTCAAGATTTGGCATGATTGCCTTGAGCTCCACGTAGATCTCTTGGATCTTGTGCTACCATTGAGCCTTGTACATGAGAATGACATTGATTTGACATTTTGTCTTCCTAAACTGGTATCTGGCAGCATACGGATGAAGAGCGGAGACCATGTTCTATCTGTGGTTGGCAGGAACCCGGATTTTGTCGTGTTTTCCATGAATTTCACCGTTTTAGAACCGAGAACCTGTATCCTGCAATTGACTAGCAAACACGGCTCAAGAGTATCTACGGATATGCAATGTGATAAAAATTGGGCGGTATGAAAATGCAAAAATCTGATATGAACACTATGAGCCCTATCTTAATAGTCATGAAAAAATATCAGAAATCACATCATCCCTCAATAAAACACCACCTTTAGTCTTCCTCCCTACCTTTCTTCAAAACATCGATCATATACCCCTACGTGTATGTAAAAGACATCCCTACACTTAGAGAATTCAATTAAAGCTATCATACTCTTGTCCATCTTCCGTAGTACTTTTTAGTCGGTGAATATTTCAGATGGAATTGCTCACACATTCTTCATGCGATCGTTAATACTTCTTGAGGTACTAACCAACCGATTACCAAACGTGCTCACTCTTTTAGGCGTAATTAGAAATATTCTAGTCTTGAAACACCTAAGGCTTAGCAGTGGCTCCCAAACCAGTTGGTCTTGTTAGTGTATATGTCCTAGAGGCCATTACTGTATCATACTAGTTTGTATATTACTTGATGGAAGCTTGGGATATTCACAGTTGTATATACAATCTTGCTCGAAATGGTAGTATGCTACTTGGTTTGTCTCTACTTCAATATGTGCATGTGTTTCTTTTAGCATATCGCTTATATACATATTAGTAGAGTCCTTAGGATCTTTGCTTGATTACCAGCGTTGTGATGGCGCTCACACTCGTGGGGGCTGGGTGATCCATAAGTACATCCTTATACAGGTCCCTAGTCGTTGGACTATCGAGACAGGGCATCGATACTCCGGAGTAGACTAGCGTATGCGCTTCTCATCCTAGCATGGGAGACGGTCTGTCCCACAGCCGTCAGTACGTCGTACTTGAGATAGTATGCGGGTGCTCGTTAGGTTACGAGTACACTGGACAAGACTCGTCGGGAACTGTTGGTTGGTATTATACCTATCGTCAGTTATCAGTTCCCAGGTGACATGAGTACAGCTTAGTCCGCTGACTTGACACTGTCACTTCGCCTCAAGTGTGTTCCCACTGCACTTTGATTACTACCCTACCACGGCTCAAAGGAGTCGTGCAAACAGGTAGTTTTTGGGTGCAGTCCCGAAGCACTTGGAGGCAGTGACGGTTAGACAGGATTCGTCTCTCCCGGTATTGGGGGTTGACATCACGTTGTGTCCAGGAGAGCCATTACACAAGTAGTCCCTGCCCAGGGCAAGCGAGATATACTGGTAGGTTTCCAGTGTTATCTCAGGGTGTTCTGGGCTACACTCTGACAGGACTTGTACCGCTATTAAGGGACTGACGTTCACCGCCCCCTAGGCCCTCCATGCGATGTATCAGACGAATAGACCGGACTGTACGGAGACTGTCACATACAGGCTCAGTAGGAGTTCAGATGGGGTTACCTCGTCAGTCTTCTTATCGGTATCTACCTGGGGACCGTTATGTACAGCTAGTGCCGCTTGCGGTCTGTGGTTAAACCCACTGCCAGCGTAGTGTCGAGTCTTTAGAGTCCCACACAGAGAGCTATCGCCTTTAGGCAAAATGAGTAGAGGTCGCATGGTTTTGCGACAGGGTTCGTCCACATCCGCGCACTTGTGCACGTTTGCTGTCCGGACAGCTTATACTAGCGGGCTTTGGTTTAAGACGGATCCTAGTATATGATTTGGGATTGGTTTTATCTCATTGTGTTCGTGTTCCTCGGATCACGAATACGGGTGCGTATGCACAGTTGATTGAGACAGAGGGAGAGGACTTTGATTAGGGTTAATGACCATTGTCATTTTATTAACCCTAATGCTTATGTGTGTATTATTGTTAATTGATATTAGTTTAATATAATTGTGCATGGTTAGGGTTGTTGACCATTTGACATTCTTGACTTGTTGACCTAGGTTGACTCTTTGACCATCATCATTTCATTTGGAAGATGCTCTTTGATCCTTGCAATTTGCATTAAAAATGAAATGATAATGGTCATGTCTTGATTAAGCCATGACAATTATCTTACTAATTATCAATTTACAATAATTCACACATATATGTGAGAATGCTTCATAATTCTCTCATTCTATCATATACTTTCTCTCTCTTGCTCTTCCTCTTCCTCAAGCTCTCCCCTATCATGTGTTGAGAAACACTTGAGCTTGAAAAAAACCATTCCATAGAAATCTCTACTCTCATCTAGGGTTCTAGGATTAGCACTTCTAGCACCCTAGTTACTTCGAGCTTGAAGTTGAAGCCAAAGGTTGAGGCTCTCGGGTGGATCCTTCTTCGACGTGAGAAGACGACAAAGGTGATCCCTTTCTACTACTCCAAGGAGCAAGGAGAGAAGGACATAAAGCCCTAGGTATAACCATTCTACCCTTTAGCTAGTTTCTAGTTAGCTTTAGCTAGTTTTTGTTTAGCAAAGATCCTCCTTTGTCTAGTCCATGTTGCCTAGAGTAGTAAAAATCCGATTTTTATTCCGTTTTCCGCCTCCCCGCAAGCACCGGGGTGGGCAACGTGGACTTACAGTGGTATCAGAGCCTAACTAAACATAAACTAGCTAAGTAGTAAAGTGTATGGAAGTTCAATTGAAAAAAATCACAAAACTAAAAAACACAAAACCCTATCTTTCTGTTGAAATTTTTTCTGTTCAAAATAAAATAAATCTTACGTCAAAAATCATCTCAGGGTTTTATGAAGAAAGCCACCAAAAACGATCCAGTGAATCGCTCAAAGCGCGGCGGTTCCGCGGCAAAAGCATGCCTATTGCCGCGGAACCGCGGCCGTTTTGACTCGGTTCTGGGTCGAGTTTGGTGCAGTGTTCTTCTGACATGGTTTTGGGATTTTTAAGATGGTTTATTTGTGCCCAGGTTTTCCAGAAAAGAAATTTGTTTTTGGGGGCCTATAAATCCGTATTTTTGATCGAACTTCACTACACTTTGACTGATGGGTTATATCTGTGCTGTTTATATGTATTGAACGTCTGCTAATCGCTATGAGTCGATTAGTGGGGGTTATACATATCTGTGATCTGTGTTTGATGATGGTATGTATATATGAATGCGTTGGATTGTCGCGGGTGAATAGCCGGGGTGGATGTGAGATGAGTGTTTCTTTTTCTTTCATTCATGTAATATGTAAATTAATGTATTATTATTTGTTTGGCCGCACAACCGGGTCGGGGTTGTAGCCGTCATTGTATAATTCTTTTTACTGTTTTTGCTCCTAGGATAGACCCATGGAGGGGGTGCACAAACTACCGGGTATCTCGAAGTGCCGAGTGGCCTACTCACGATGTTGAGGGAGGTTGCTTCTCTTCGGGTACTTGGCGGGTAGTTTGCCGCACCCGTAGGGGTCTTGGGTGGGGTATTGGCTATTCACCGCGACCGTGTAATCCGCTTTTCGTTGCAGGCTCGAACGGATTGCAGATTCCTAGTATATCCAATGTATTCATCTGTGATCTGTAATGTCTATCATTGCTATATATTTATATACTGTAACTATTTAGGCGTTGCTTATGTTTTACAGCCGCGCTAGCCCAGCCCCCGCTCTGTCGTTAGTTAAGTAACCTAACGGGTGATGACGGGGCCCCGTGGCGAATGCGAATGGCATAAGCGTACGTCATATTTTGGTTGTTTTCTGCAATGGTAGGATTAAATGATGGGACGCATTAAAAGAACTAATGCATGAAAATAAACCAAGTAAAAGTCGATTGGAACACTTTGAAAAACACTCGGTTCTTTTCAAAACTAAACTTTTAAACGCGGAGCTTGAACCACTCCTTCTAAAAGCTATCTCGTTCCATCGATTATATCAAGTTCACTACGTTCACGGTTTCGCCAAAACCATTCGTAGCCCTCCGTCATTCCACATGAATGGTCAAAAAGTATTCAAGCTATGTATTTTGGCCAAAGTCAAGGCATAGTGATTGGTAGCTATTGGGTATTCATGTGCAGCATAGATAGATGCGTTGGTTTGGGACAGTCGTGCTGCCATTTTGGCCAAAGTCAAGGGTAGGTACGGGTGGGTCCAAATTAACCAGGAGAATGACGGGTAGAACTTGACATGTGACTTATGATATTTTGGCCAAAGTCAAGGTCATAAGAGCATGGGGCAAAAATCCACATCGGGAGTTTCATAAGTACTGAAACTTGCTAGCACTGCATACCATTTGGAGTGTGATGATTCTGGTAGGATTCCTTCGGTTTTATCACGCGATGATATTTGGATCCCGATCCTACTGTGAGTATATGCTACTCCTCGGGAAAACTCTCACTTAACGATCAATGCTATAAACCTAGTAGGTGTCTAGAAAGGTGTTAGCGGGGCTACGCCCCCAGGGAAAAGAGGTTCTTAAATTAAGGAACTTCGCGAAAGCGTTGGAAAACCTCCCTCGAAGTACCGACACTGGCCTGGCTGAACGGTTAAGCAAGTATTGTACGGTGAGATTGATCCCGACTAATTCTTTCTTTACGGTTTGAGAAGGGATTCGAGAGACAGTGGGAGCCATCCTGTTTAGACAAACTAAAAACCACTCTAAACTTGCAAGAGCATCATGCTAAAGTATTTCTTTTCTCTCTCCTAATTGCAGTGACCATTCAACATGACCGGACTTAAGTTATTACTAGATAAAAACATACTGACAGGGCCAAACTACAAAGATTGGCTCAGGAATGTCAAGATGGCAATCACTTACGACAAGTTGGGGTATGTCCTTACCACCAAAGCTCCCCCTATCCCAGGTCCCACCTCCAGCGTCGCGGATAAAGAAATCCGTAAGACATGGGAGATCGATTGCGCGAAGGCCAAATGCCTCGTGCTTGCCTCGATGGACAACGAACATCAGAGGAGGCATGAGAATATGGACCTGGAGTCCATATTTCTCCATACAAAAGAACTGTATGGAGAGCAGTCTCGTATCGCAAGATACGAAGTGTTGAAGAAGCTATTTTCGGCAAGATTGGCCGTCGGATCATCGGTAGCGGAACACGTGCTTAAGATGATTGGCTACATAGAGGAGCTCGCGGACCTTGGGACCACGTTGGAGAATGAACTCTATACTGATTTGATTCTCCAGTCCCTTCCTTCCACTTACGCCCAGTTTGTCCAAAACTTCAACATGCAAGGAAAAGAGGTTGAACTTTCCGAACTTCTGAACATGTTGAGGAGTGCTGAGGGCACCCTACAGAAGGGTAGGGAGACATCCACTTTGTTTGTAGGAGGATCTTCCTCTTCTAGATCCAGGGCGAAAGACAAGGGTAAGAAGAAGAAAGCCCCCGCCAAACCAAGAGGCGGTGTCAGTAAAGTGGATACGAAGGGAAAATGAAAGGCAACAAAGGTAGCGGGAAAGCTAGTAGGGAAGGAAGAATGCTTCTACTGTCACAAAAGTGGACACTGGAAACAGGATTGCAAGACTTGGAAGGCCAGAACCCAGGATTTGAAGCGAGTTGCAGCTTCAGCTTCAGGTGTGTATGTTATTGAAAACTGTCTATCAATAAACTCTACTTCCTGGGTATTGGATACCGGATCAGGATCTCATATCTGTAATTCTTTGCAGGCGTTGAGAAAGCGTAGAGTTTTGAAGACAGGTGACATGACCCTCAGAGTTGCAAACGGTGCTAGCATGGATGCTGAGGCCGTAGGGGACTATCACCTGGGATTGTCGGATGAGCACTTTTTGGTTTTGCGTAGTTGTTATTATGTACTAAATGCAACCTGTAATATCATTTCTGTATCTTTATTATCTAAAGAAGGTTATGAATTTGCATTTGTAAGTAATGTAGTGAACATTCACCTTAATCAAGTTTTGATTGGGTCAGGTACATTGAACAACGGTATATTCATATTAAACCAACCACAGATTTTCAATGTCCAGAATACACACAAAAGAAAGTCTCCAGAAATCAATAAAACTTTCTTATGGCATTGTAGACTGGGTCACATCAATGAGAGAAGGTTGACTAAGTTACATGCAGAAGGATATTTGGATCCGTTCGAATATCAATCGTATGCAACTTGTCAATCCTGTCTCAAAGGAAAGATGACAAAGACTCCGTTCACTGGACACGGAGTAAGAGCGAGCGAGCTCTTGGGACTCGTACACAGCGACGTGTGCGGTCCAATGTCTACACATGCACGAAGCGGTTATTCTTACTTCATTACTTTTACGGATGACTTTTCAAGGTACGGTTATGTCTTCATAATGAAACATAAATCCGAGGCTTATGAAAAATTCCAGGAATATAAGAATGAAGTAGAAAAACAAACAGGCAAAAGTATCAAGGCACTGAGATCTGATCGAGATGGTGAATACTTGAGTGCCGAGTTCCTGGGTTACTTAAAAGAGAATGGAATTCTCTCTTAGTTTACTCCTCCATACACTCCGCAACATAATGGTGTATCGGAGAGACGGAACCGAACCCTATTGGATATGGTACGGTCCATGATGAGTAACGCTGAGTTGCCGCGATCGTTCTGGGGATATGCGCTAGAATCAGCTGCATACCTTTTGAACCGAGTTCCAACTAAGACTGTGCCTACTACACCATATCAGATGTGCTGTGGGAAGAGATCCTATCTTAATCACATTAAGACATGGGGATGTCCAGCTTTTGTAAAAAAGCAGCATGCGGACAAGCTCGAGGCACGCTCAGTACAGTGCAAGTTTGTGGGATATCCAAAGAACTCCAAGGGATATTTCTTCTATTGCGAAGAGGAACAAAAGGTTTTTGTTTCTCGCCATGCCCACTTTCTAGAACACCAGTTCATAGAAAAAGAACTAAGTGGGAGCGCAATAGAACTGGAAGAAATTCCAGAACCACGAGCTATTACTGAAAGCTTAGTAGAACCAGAGGGTTCGAAAGATCAGGACATTCCCACGCCACTCCGCAGGAGTAGTAGGCAGTCTCATCCGCCCGAGAGATACTACGGTTTTCTCCTTGACGGGGATAGAGAGGATTGCATCATAGATTGTGATGAGCCTACTAGCTTCCAGCAAGCCATTCAGAGCGTCGACTCTGTAAAATGGCTGGATGCAATGCGGACCGAAATGGAGTCCATGTACACCAACAAAGTATGGACGTTGGACATTGCTCCATATGGGGTAAAACCCGTAGGATACAAGTGGATCTTCAAAAAGAAGATTGGTGTAGATGGACAGGTTGAGACCTATAAAGCTAGACTGGTTGCAAAGGGTTTTCGTCAGCGACCTAGTTTGGACTATGACGAAACCTTTTCTCCAGTAGCTATGCTGAAATCCATTCGGATCCTTCTTGCCATTGCTGCCTTCCACGATTATGAAATTTGGCAGATGGACGTAAAGACCGCTTTTCTAAATGGACATTTGGAGGAGTGTGTCTATATGGACCAGCCAGAGGGTTTCATTCAGAGTGGGAGCAGCGGAAAGGTGTGCAAGTTGCTTAAGTCCATTTATGGACTAAAGCATGCATCGCGGAGTTGGAACATCTGTTTTGATGAGACGGTCAAGGAATTTGGCTTTATCAAAAATCCAGATGAACCATGCATCTATTGTAGATTTGTAGCGAGAACTGTAGTATTCCTCGTTTTATACGTGGATGACATTCTCTTAATAGGAAATGACATTCCTATGCTACAATCTGTCAAGGGGTTCTTGTCACACAGGTTCTCCATGAAAAACCTGGGTGATGCCTCATACATTCTGGGTATCCGGATCTACCGTGACAGATCCAAGAGGATATTAGGACTTTCACAGTCCAGGTACATCGACACCATACTGAAGAGATTCAGTATGGAAGATTCGAAGCGCGGTAATCTACCGGCTTGTCACGGGATCACCCTCTCCAAAGAGATGTCTCCCAAGACTGATTTGGAGAGGGATCGCATGTCTATTATACCCTACGCTTCTGCGGTAGGCTCTATAATGTATGCGATGTTGTGTACCAGATCGGATGTGGCTTATGCACTGAGTGTAGTAAGCAGGTATCAGTCAAACCCTGGGGAGAAACATTGGATAGCGGTAAAGAACATTCTCAAGTACCTGAGAAGGACTAAGGAGATGTTCTTGGTGTATGGCGGAAAAGACCTCCAGATTGAGGACTTTGCTGACTCCAGCTTCCAGAGTGACAAGGATGATTCCAAGTCCATGTCGGGTTTTGTCTTTACCCTCAATGGAGAGGCGGTGTGTTGGAAGAGCTCCAAACAGGAAACCGTTGCTGACTCGACTATGGAAGCGGAATACATCGCTGCATCTGATGCCGCAAAAGAAGCTGTCTGGATGAGGAAGTTCTTGAAAGAACTTCAGGTGGTTCCGTCCATTGTTGACCCAATACCTCTGTATTGCGACAACAACGGGGCTATAGCTTTAGCGAAGGAACCCAGGTCCCATCAGAAATCCAGACACATCTTGAGGCGGTATCACCTGATCAGGGAGATCGTGGATCGCCAGGAGATCGAAGTTCGGAGGGTTGCTTCAGAAGATAACACTGCGGATCCATTCACCAAGGCCTTGCCCCAGACTCAGTTCGAGCGGCTGATCGAGATGATAGGTCTTCGATACGCCAGTACATGGCCTTAGTGCAAGTGGGAGATTGTTAGTGTATATGCCCTAGAGGCCATTACTGTATCATACTAGTTTGTATATTACTTGATGGAAGCTTGGGATATTCACAGTTGTATATACAATCTTGCTCGAAATGGTAGTATGCTACTTGGTTTGTCTCTACTTCAATATGTGCATGTGTTTCTTTTAGCATATCTCTTATATACATATTAGTAGAGCCCTTAGGATCTTTTATTGATTACCAGCGTTGTGATGGCGCTCACACTCGTGGGGGTTGGGTGATCCATAAGCACATCCTTATACAGGTCCCTAGTCGTTGGACTATCGAGACAGGGCATCGATACTCCGGAGTAGACTAGCGTATGCGCTTCTCATCCCAGCATGGGAGACGGTATGTCCCACAGCCGTCAGTACATCATACTTGAGATAGTATGCGGGTGCTCGTTAGGTTACGAGTACACTGGACAGGACTCATCGGGAACTGTTGGTTGGTATTATACCTATCGTCAGTTATCATTTCCCAGGTGACATGAGTACAGCTTAGTCCGCTGACTTGACACTGTCACTTCGCCTCAAGTGTGTTCCCACTGCACTTTGATTACTACCCTACCACGACTCAAAGGAGTCGTGCAAATAGGTAGTTTTTGGGTGCAGTCCCGAAGCACTTGGAGGCAGTGACGGTTAGACAGGATTCGTCTCTCCCGGTATTGGGGGTTGACATCGCGCTGTGTCCAGGAGAGCCATTACACAAGTAGTCCCTGGCCAGGGCAAGTGAGATATACTGGTAGGTTTCCAGTGTTATCTCAGGGTGTTCTGGGCTACACTCCGACACAACTTGTACCGCTATTAGGGGACTGACGTTCACCGCCCCCTAGGCCCGCCATGCGATGTATCAGACGAACAGACCGGACTGTACGGAGACTGTCACATACAGGCTCAGTAGGAGTTCAGATAGGGTTACCTCGTCAGTCTTCTTATCGGCATCTACCTGGGGACCGTTACGTACAGCTAGTGCCGCTTGCGGTCTGTGGTTAAACCCACTGCCAGCGTAGTGTCGAGTCTTTAGAGTCCCACACAGAGAGCTATTCTCCTTTAGGCAAAATGAGTAGAGGTCACATGGTTTTGCGACAGGGTTCGTCCACATCCGCGCACTTGTGCACGTTTGCTGTCCGGACAGCTTATACTAGCGGTCTTTGGTTTAAGCCGGATCCTAATATATGATTTGGGATTGGTTTTATCTCATTGTGTTCGTGTTCCTCGGATCACGAATACGGGTGCGTATGCACAGTTGATTGAGACAGAGGGAGAGGACTTTGATTAGGGTTAATGACCATTGTCATTTTATTAACCCTAATGCTTATGTGTGTATTATGGTTAATTGATATTAGTTTAATATAATTGTGCATGGTTAGGGTTGTTGACCATTTGACATTCTTGACTTGTTGACCTAGGTTGACTCTTTGACCATCATCATTTCATTTGGAAGATGCACTTTGATCCTTGCAATTTGCATTAAAAATAAAATGATAATGGCCATGTCTTGATTAAGCCATGACAATTATCTTACTAATTATCAATTTACAATAATTCACACATATATGTGAGAATGCTTCATAATTCTCTCATTCTATCATATACTTTCTCTCTCTTGCTCTTCCTCTTCCTCAAGCTCTCCCCTCTCATGTGTTGAGAAACACTTGAGCTTGAGAAAAACCATTCCATAGTAATCTCTACTCTCATCTAGGGTTCTAGGATTAGCACTTCTAGCACCCTAGTTACTTCTAGCTTGAAGTGGAAGCCAAAGGTTGAGGCTCTCGGGTGGATCCTTCTTCGACGTGAGAAGACGACAAAGGTGATCCCTTTCTACTACTCCAAGGAGCAAGGAGAGAAGGACATAAAGCCCTAGGTATAACCATTCTACTCTTTAGCTAGTTTCTAGTTAGCTTTAGCTAGTTTTTGTTTAGCAAAGATCCTCCTTTGTCTAGTCCATGTTGCCTAGAGTAGTAAAAATCCGATTTTTATTCCGTTTTCCGCCTCCCCGCAAGCACCGGGGTGGGCAACGTGGACTTACAGGTCTAAGGCACTAGGTGATAAGGCACCTACACTATATTCTTTTTATGCCGCCTTGAGTAATTACAAAACCGGTGTCCATTTTTCTTCATCATTTTTTTCATTTGTATTTTTTTATGTTTTTTTTCTTCATACTAAGACTTTTAGACAAGAGCATTTCAAGGTTTCCTCTACTATCCCAAGTTTCAAGATGTGTGTAAGTACGTATAGTAGGGTATCAGAGTTCAGATGTTTGGTCTCAAGAATAGGGAATATTTTTCAAACTTATTTTTATTCGTAGATTAGTAATTTCCTTCATCTTACTAACCCCTTGGGACAACAGCTCATGACCATCTATTACTAGCTTCATTTTAAAACATCTAATTTTCTTGCTTTTCTTAAACCTCTTCCTATCTTTCATATATATTTTTTTCACATCCTAACTTTTATTATCAATTTTTTTGTGCTATTATTTAGTATAATCCAAAATGATGCGTGAATAAGCACAAACCTCCCCCAAACCTATTTGCAGCAGTGTCCTCACCGATATCATCTGTTAAGCTTAAAACCTGTAGACTTAGGAGGAAAAGTTAGTAAAGGGGACAAGAATTAATGACAGTGTGTTGCGCCCCACTTCCAGGTGTACGGCAAGATGACGCGATGAGGCCGCTACGTATTTACTCAGAAGTATACACGCTAAGTGTATCTAAGCAACATAAAGTAAAGTACAAATGAGACAGGAATGTAAATGAATAGCAACTTTATTTATTAAACATTATTTTACAAGTACAACTGAAATGAAAGTACTGTTGGCCATAGTACCTTCAAGGCAATTATCATAGTCACAGGCAGGTGATTATGATGATTGGGGGAGGACCTATACCGGTAGAACAGTCTTACTCGAGATGATAGTATGCTATCTGGTTTGTCTTTATCATCATGTACAGCATTAGGTGGCATTACAGATCACTATTACATGTTGATAGAGCCCATAGGATTCTTGCTTGACTACCAGCATTATGATGGCGATCATATATGTGAGAGCTGGGTAGTCTATAAGTACATCCTTAATGTCCCTAGTCATGGGAGTTTCGAGACTCGGCATCGATACTCCAGAGTAGACTAATGTATACTGATCGAGACCCCGACGAGGGGCCGTGGTCGGTCTCACAAGCCATTGGTGTCAGTTTGTTCACCTAAGATGTATACAGGTGCTCATTTGTTATGAGTACACCGGACGGACTCGCCGGGAACATGCTAGTTGGTATTATACCTATTGTCAGATAGCAGTTCCTAGGTGACATGTGTATAGGTTAGTCTATCGACCTGAGATCGTCATTTGTCTCGTGTAAGTTTCCACTGTGCTTTGATTACTATCCTACCACGGCTCAAAGGAGACGTGCAAACATGTTTTAGTTGGGTACAAACCCAAGCCACATGGAGGTAGTGAGCGAATCGTCAGGGGATTCGTCTCTCCCAGTATTGGGGGTTGATGTCGCGTTGTGCACGGGTGGCCATCACCAGAAATCCTTGGCCAAGGTAGTCAAGAATTACTGATCTAGAATCGGTAGTTTCTCAGGTGGTGATGGATTTCATGCCAACACTAAATGTCGCGTTATTAGGGGTCTGACTTTATCCACCCCCTACACTCGATATGCGATACTCATAGACGAACGGACCGGACTGTACGGATATTGTCACTATCAGTCTCAGTAGAGGTTTTAGGATAAGTTTGCTCGTCGGCCTCCCTTTTGCTCAATACCTGGGTAGCCGTTATGTACAGCTAGTGCCGCTGACGTGCTTGTGGTTAAACCCACTTCCAGCGTATTGACGAGTCTTTAGAGTCCCACATAGAGGGTTTCCCTGCTTCAGGCGAAACGATGTAGAGGCAGTATGGTTTTATGGCAGGGTTCGATCATACACGTTCACTTGTGCACGGATCATGATTCGGACGGATAATACTAATGGGCTTTGGTTTAAGCCGGATCCTAGTATTATATTGTTGGATTATTTTCGTCTCATTGTATTCGTATTCTGTCGGAATACGGATGCGAGTATGTATATACGGGCGAGGGGTATTCTTGTAATTCTTTACAAGATTGCTTCTAGAAGTTGCCATTTCTTTTTGTATTAAACATTTATGGTTAAATGTTTAATGAGGTGGAGAGGGTGAGTTTTTGTTTTGGCATTAAATCTAACATGCTCACTTGGTGGCTCATGGTGATGAGTCATGTAGTGACTCATGGTGGCTGATTTGTCAAAAGAATTTATAACCGCAATCAAGAACGGCGTCACTTGGTAGCTAGCCGGTGAGTACGATTCGGTCTACAGGGATTTTGTGTATTCTCAATTTGTTCTAACGAGTTAATTCCGATTGTTGTCGGATTGATTAAATCTAAAAACTAAGTTGATCTAGATTAAAATCTTGCTAGGGTTAGGTTTAGGTTATGTTTGGAAAGTCAATATTCCTCACCGCTTTCTATGCGCTAATTAAGATCTATGAGATGTTATAGTAATAATTAATAAAGTGGATTAGTACCATCGGGAAGAAACGATGTTTCTTCCTCTAGGTTCTTGTCCTTACTTTCTTAATCCTTACCCTAACCTCCATGGAAAACATGCGCAACCGGTCGTTTATACTACGGTATCACCGCTACCTCGTGGGATAGGGTGCCGTAAGGAGCGGTGTGTGCATGTATGCATGGAGTCCTATAAAAACGTATGATGGGCAAGAAAGGGGTGAGAGATCCCCATCTCTCAAGCCTTCCCCAAATCTAACCCTAACAAGCGAGGAGACTACTCACTCATTAAGGAATTGAAAAACATTTTCTAACTATTTAACTAGGTCAGAGAATGAAAGTTATACTAGGGCAGATAATGAAAAATCTATACTAGGGCAGGAAAGAAATTACCTAGGGCATGGAAATAAAAAAACTACTTACTTTATTTGATGCTCTCTTCATACATTGCAGAAATTTACAGATCTGAATTTTGATAAAATGAAATGAGACACAAGAAGAGGCATAACTTAAAAAAGGTTTTAGGGCTTCTATTTATAGATCATAGAAACCCTAGGGTTACATTCGATTCACATCTGCAATTACAAATATGCCCCTAAGAAGACTAGTCAAAGCACCGACGCACCGCCAGCATTCGCACCGACACGGGCATCATATGGCCGTGGATCCGCGGCCAAGACCCCTGTTTAGCCGCGGTTCCGCGGCCATGTTGATGGTTTGTTGGCTGCAATTTTCTGGTTATCTTCCTGTTGCATTTTCCTACTTGTTTCTTCAGTTGGTTCTTCAGAATGTCTTCTAGTTCTCTTCCAGATCTCCACAGTGAATAATGTAGTGGACTTTTACCGTTGCTTCGTGTCGAAGTCTTGAACCTTGCGCTGCCTTTGTACTTTGTGAACTTGTTCATTGATCTACATTGTCCCTCAAAATGTAGGCACGATCAAGATTCCACCATTTATCGGTCGTAGTCTCACTTTTGTATTATCTTTTCATCAATTTCATTGTTTTTATTCCGAGAACATGTAACCTGCAACTATGTAGCAGACATGGATCAAAAGCACCTGTTTATTTGTAAAATGAACAAGAATGGGGAATATAATAATGCAAAATTATGATATGAACAGTGGCATGATTAGGTTTTTATTTGTGGTGTGAGATATTTGTTGTGAGACTTGGAGATATTTATCCTTGAGTTGTTTTCTTGAGTTGCTAGCATGCTTGATATATGCTCACACAACAAATAGATCACAACACTTAGCCATTTTTCCCACTTGATTTTTCTTAGCTTCACACTCTCATCTCTCATGGCTTCTTCTTCTTCCTCCACCCTAACCCTCTCATGTGTTGAGAAATCTAGGGTGTTTGGAGATAAATTAATCCTTCATTAGACTCTACATCATCTATATAGTTTGGCAAACTAGATACTCTAGTTACTTTGGTTATGAAGTAGGAGCTTGTTTCATAAATCCTCGGGTGGATCATCTTCGATGGAGGGACACCTGAGATCAAGCTTGATCATGGAGGCCTCTCGGAGCTTGGGAAGATGGTTGAAGACCGAAGGACACTGATCAATTTGGTATAATCACTCTAACCCTATGCATGTTTTTGTTATCTATGGCTTATGGGTCGATCCGTAGACTAGGATTCCGTTAGCGCCGGTTTAGAAAATTTTTGTTCCGCATTTGGCCACGGATTTTTCGCCGGGGCACTTGTGTAACCCAATATGGTATCATAGCCATTCCATAAGCCTTAGTTAACTCATTGTGACATTAGAAATCCGCCGTTTTTGTCGTGCAAAAACTTCCGACAAAAACAGTTTCAAAAAACTGAAAGTTTGAGATGTTTGCACACCCCGCGGGCTCACGGTTTGAACTGAGAAGCCACGGGGTGGTGCATGGGCACCCCAGAGAACCCAGGGGGGACCGACGGCTTAGCCCACTCCCCAAGACCACCACAAAGTGGTCTTGGCGGTGGGGACCCGAAACTGCCCCACCTTGGGCAGTTTCGGGTCTGCCTAACCCCCTGGCCACCTCGTGGTGGCCTCGGGGGTGGGGTACCCCTTCTAGGCCCCCAACTCAAAGTTAATTTCGTGCTCTAACTCTCCGTGAATGTTCAGGCGCGTTTTGTTTTGATTCGGACTTCCGAATTGGCTTAAACGATCGGTTTTTGGAACTTTAGCCCACTGTTTTTTTCTTGGTTTTGGAAATTGGTTTAGTTTGCTAATTGCCTGCGGAATTCTAATGTCGTAGTTTTATGAACATACATTACTATCTGCGACCATGAATGTCATTAGATTTGTACAACTTTTCTAATTGCTATATGACTTTTAGACGGGTTTGCGAACGTGACATTCACGTTGATGTTCTTTGTTGTGCTGTGGTTGTGGCACGATCGTCGTGTAGATAGCTTGGGTGCAATGGTAGTACAGTTTAGTTTTATTTGTATATTTGATATTGCGGGGTGAGCGTCCGACATGTAGACTGCCGTCACTGCCCGTTTGTATATTATTTGTTTGGGGCACGACCGGGTCGAGGTCGATATTACCGTTGTACATATTCTTTTCTTTTCTATACTAGGATTACCCCGCGGTGGAGTGCATAGTTAGCCGGGTTCTAGAGGGCAACAGGCCCGCATCTCATGGAGTTGAGATGGAGGGGGCCTTACTCTAGAATTGGCGGGCTATTCGCCGCACTCGTATGGGGTACAGGTTGACCCATAGAGGGTTGCTCAAGTTACCGGATTCCGTGAAGTGCTGGGTGGCCCACTCACTTTGTTGATTGGGGATGCCTCACTTTTGGGATTGGCGGGTAACTTGCCGCGCTCGTAGGGCTTTAGGTTTTCATTGCACATGTTATCCACACGACCACGGAAACGTCGGGTTTCACTTGCGGATCAAAGGAAAGCCGAGGCTCCCAGATTATCCGTTTGTTCTGTGAAGCTTATCTCTATTATGTGATGTTGCATATATTATGCCCGGGACGATTGCTATATATATATTTATATATATACTAGTAGATGTTGTATATGTTTTGCACCCGCGCTAGTCCAGCCCCCGCTCTGTCATTAGTTAAGTAACCTAACGGGTGATGACGGGGCCCAGTGGCGAATGCGGATGGCATATACGTACATTTTATTTTCGTTATTTTCTGGTGTGATTAATTGATGGGACTGCGTTGATTTTAATCAATGCAAGAAAAACAAACCTATTTGATGTTGTTGGAACCAATTTTAAAAATAGACATTACAGAAGTTTTTTTTTTGCTTTGCACAGTGGTATTCGGTTATGAATATCTAGCACCCCATTCGACGAGGAAATGGCCGAGATCCTTTCACCAGGAGTGACCTCTTTAGCAAAAGTTTTAGCCACTATATATTTGTAAAACCACTCGGATTCCTTCAACGATATCAAGTTCATTACGTTAAAGGTTTTTCTCCAAAAACCAGCCGTAGCCCTCCATCATTTCTTTCGAGTAGTACCTAGTATTCGTGCTACGTTTGTTGGCCTTTGTCAAGGCATAGTGTACTGTAGCTGGATATTGCTTGTCTGTTGCATAGTGTTACGATTATCTAGGACAGTCGTATAACCTTGTTGGCTTTTGTCAAGAGTTTGTACGGGTGGGTCTAGATTAATCTTGGATAATGACGGGTTGAACTTGACTTGTGGTTTATGATTTGTTGGTCTTTGTCAAGGTCATGAACCACTTAGGGTAAAAATCACATCGGGAGTTTCAAACATACAGGAAACTTGCCAGGCATGCGCATACCTTCTGGAGTGTGGTGACTTGAATGGATTCCATCAAGTTATCATGCGATGATAGTTGGATCCCGATTCGCACTGATGAGTTGGTTTACTCCTCGGGTGATTTTAGATGATCCCAACCAATTCTTCTTTTGGGTTTGGAGGAGAATTCATGGAAACAGTGGGAGACAATCTGATTAGATAAAGTGTTTAACCATTCCGATCTAGGTTAGAGTGCACGTTGAGTGTTTCTTTTCTCTCTTTCTTTAGCAGTTACCATGGCCCGACCCTAGACTAAAACTCATGAACCAAGTTAACCGAACCTTCTTAAATCACAACGGCTTTTGGATTGTCATAGTTGCATATATCATTACCACTCTTACTTCACCTTTGCATTTCTCTGGAATATTCCGTATCACTACGAAGATCCACATTTATTGGATATGACCATCATATAGTTACATACGAACTTGAAGAAACTTGTTTCAGATTCGAGGATGGTTTCCAGTTCTGGAGAAATTGAATAGGATTATTCAGTTGTCTTTTCCCTTTACCTTCTCTCAGGTTGCGTGGGCTCCTGGTATTATGAGAGTACACCTATTACGCTTATCGGATAGTCTTCTTCCAAACCATAGGCTGGTGCAGAAAGGTAGGGAAGGAAGAAAATCGATTAGCCTAAGTGTGGTGTATAGAAGGTAATAAGTAAAGACAAATAAATGGATTAGAAAGAGGGCAAAGTAAAATGCGACTGCTATCATTCACGATGAAACCGCGTATATCATCGCCACTCCTACTTCACCTTTGCATTTCTCCTGAACATTCCGTATCACTACGAAGATCCACATTTATTGGATAAACCATCGTATAGTTACATACGAACTCGAAGGAACTTGTTCCAATTCAAGGATGGATTCTGGTTCAAGAGAAATAGAATAAGGATTATTCAGTTGTCTTTTATCTTTACCTTCTCTCAGGTTGCGAGGGCTCCTAGGATTAGGAGGGTACACCTATTACGCTTATTGGATAGTCTTCTTCCAAACCATAAGCTGGGGTCGAACGGTAGGGAAGGAAGAAAACCATTTAGCCTAAGGGTGGTGTACAGAAGGTAATATGTAAAGACAAATAAAGGGATTGGAGAGATGGCAAGGAAATATAAGGTTACAGTCATGAATATGGATAGTGGAAGATGCATTACTAAGAATACCCGGATACCCCTTCGAAACATTTTCATGTTTCAGTTTCACTGTGTGTTGTTAATTGAAAACCGATTTCCTAATTAGATCCTTACTCTAGGGTATGTATTTACCATATTTGATTCTCACATCTATATGGTGTTACAGATGGTGAGTGGGAGTAAGATATTGGGAATTAGGTGATTATATCCTTATTATATCGGAATTCGTTATAATTGGTGATATTTGAGGAAATCACCTTGGTTTATGCCTGACGGCAAATATTTGGTTTTGAATGTCCGATTGTTATGCACCAATTTCAAACTGATATATCTGTACGTTTATTTTATAAAGTGAGATATAACATTTTGAAATTATGTCTATGACATTTACCTATATTAGTAGGTGATTGGGTAAGGAGCATTCAAAAACGGTGTAATTCTTCTTAACCATAGTACAGTTTTCAACCTACGACGCACAGGGTTTGAGTTATTAAACTCAGGGGACTTATACAAAGTATTATATGTTGTCCAGTGTCCATTAAGACAAAGGGGTTGGTACTCGTACTATATTCCATTTACTCATGACTTGTCTAGTTTTAGACAAGTATTTCGTTGAAATACAAGGTCCAAATTTTGAGAAGTTATAGGTATATGAATAAAGTATAGAACCATATGTTGCAAAATATTAGGATTCTTCAAGGTGATCGAAGATGTAGATACTTATGCTAGGTATTCCGTTGGTAGTAATGGTTTTGAAAACATGCTTCTCTTTCAGGTTACTCATATGTGGATGCACTCCTAGATGAGTAATGATGTTTGGCCTCATTCCACTTAGTTGACATGCACTGGAGACAGCTGCATGATTTGAATCTGGTTCCAATTAAACTAGTGGCTTTGTTTCTATATTGGATATAGAATGGTTCATATCTTAACGATGTTAAGGTATATGGAGTTGTCCGACTTATACTTGAAACCGGACTCTGGATAAACTCAATGCACGTTTCAGTAATGGCTATTTGTGGGTTATCCCGGGCTATGACGAGGGTTAACTTTCTACCATCTGGAAGATCAATAGATATATTGTTCTTCACTCGCCACAGTTTTAGTAAAATGGATTCTTTTCAGAAAATATTAGTGGGAGTTGGTAGAACTGGAAGTGATTCCTGAATCACAAACGACTACTGAAAATTTAATAGAACGTAAAGATTCAATTGGTTTTTGACATTCAATTAGCCACTCCGCAGATATGGTGGGTAACCTCAGGCACCCGAGAGGTACTTCGGTATTCTCAAGAACGGTGACAGGGAGGTTCTTATTACCTAGACTTGCCATTACTGCTGTTCTAAACTATGAGACCCGGCAGGAAGATGAGTATAGCGTCATTCTAAACCAGCTTTAGAAGTGCACGTATATATGACTCTGTCAGAGGGGTTTTTGTAGTCAGTTGGAGCAGCGGAAGCATAGTGGACAAGTAGCTTGTGTCTATTTATAGACTAAAGCAAGTATAGCAGAGACAGATTATTTATTTTTGATGTGACAGTCATAGGCTTTGACTTCATCAGAATAGGAGATGGATCTGGTAAGAAGGTAGTAGGGTGTGATGTCCTGGTATTTGGGATCACATGCACTTTATAGGAAGTGAAATTACTTTACTACGATCGGTTATATTGTGGTTGTCACACAATTGTTTCTCCACATAGGATATGGATATAATATCAGGCATTCTGGTTACTAGATCTATGGTTTTAGATCTAGATTTGGCAAGTTTCCTAATTTGGGTACTTTGACACCATTCTAAAGGTGTTTTAGAATGGACGACTCCTGGCATGGTGGTGTACCTGCAGGTGATGGAGTCACCCTCTCTAAAATATATCTTACAGATTAAAGGGGAGAGGGATTTGCATGATTGGCATATCACTTGCTTAGGCAATTGAGCCAATCATGTGATGTCAAGTACCACACCAGATGTTGTTTTTGCACTAGCTGCAATAAGTTTATATATTAATCCAATCCTGGAGAAACATTAGGAAGAAGTTTATGAACATAAGTTGGATGTTCTAGGGATTTGGTAACGGCAGTCTCCATCTGGAGACGGTTATCATTCCAGACTTCCAATGTGACCTGGATGACAGAGCGACTGTCAGAGTTATAGTTTTCCCTCACATGAGGGGCGGTAGTTTGGACTGGTGGTCCAAACGGATACTGAGGAAGGCATGGCGCAGGATACTAATTAAATTCAGTGGAAGATACAGTCTAAGAAGTTTGCTGGATTTGGAGTTCATTTGTGAACTGGATCCCATCAGATATCCAGACATATTCTAAGATATGTTTTGCTCATTTCGGGAGATAGCATTCTCCGCGAAGTTGAGATAGAGAGATATAGAAAGAAACATTGGAGCGGATCCACTCACTGAGGCTATTTCTCAAACACAATAGTTTCACAAACAGGCTTTGTGAAACTGATTAGTAAAGAAGTTGGGTGTTCGGTATCACACGGGCTGTGAGTATGCGACACCACAATAATTAGCCTTAAGTGCGAGTGGGAGATTGTTTGCTATAGTGCCCTCAAGGAAATTATCAGGAAGGTAATTATAATGATTGAGGGAAGACCTATACCGGAAGAACAGTCTTACTCGATATGATAGTATGCTATCTGGTTTGTCTTTATCATCATGTACAACATTAGGTGGCATTACAGATCACTATTACATATTGATAGAGCCCATAGGATTCTTGCTTGACTACCGGCATTATGATGGAGATCATATAAGTGGGAGCTGGGTAGTCTATAAGCACATCCTTAAATGTCCCTAGTCGTAGGAGTTTTGAGACTGGGCATCAATACTCCAGAGTAGACTAGTGTATACTGATCGAGACCCCGACGAGGGACGGTGGCCGGTCTTACAAGCCATTGGTGTTAGTTTATTCACCTAAGATGTATACAGGTGCTCATTTGTTATGAGTACACCGGACGGATTCGCCGGGAACATGCTAGTTGGTATCATACCTATTGTCAGATAGCAGTTCCTAGGTGACATGTGTACAGGTTAGTCTATCGACCTGAGATCATCATTTGTCTCGTGTGAGTTCACACTGTGCTTTGATTACTACCCTACCACTGCTCAAAGGAGTCATGCAAATAGGTTTTAGTTGGGTACAGTCCCGAGCCACATGGAGGCAGTGAGCGGATCGTCAGGGGATTCGTCTCTCCCGGTATTGGGGGTTGATGTCGCGTTGTGAACGGGTGGCCATCATCAAAAATCCTTGGCCAAGGTAGTCGAGAATTACTGATCTAGGATCGGTAGTTTCTCAGGTGGTGATGGATTTCATGCCGACACTAAATGTCGCGTTATTAGGGGTCTGACTTTATCGACCCCCTAGACTCGATATGCGATACTCATAGACGAACGGACCGGACTGTACGGATATTGTTACTATCAGGCTCAGTAGGGCTTTCAGGATGAGTTTGCTCGTCGGCCTCCTTTTCGCTCAATACCTGGGTATCCATTACGTATAGCTAGTGCCGCCGACGTGCTTGTGGTTAAACCCACTTCCAGCATATTGACGAGTCTTTAGAGTCCCACACAGAGGGTTTCCCTGCTTCGGACGAAACGATGTAGAGGCCGTATGGTTTTATGGAAGGGTTCGATCATATACATGCACTTGTGCAGGGATCATGATTCGGACAGGTAATACTAATGGGCTTTGGTTTAAGCTAGATCCTAGTATTATATTGTTGGATTATTTTCGTCTCATTGTATTCGTATTCTGTCGGAATACGGATGCGGGTATGTATATACGGGTGATGGCTATTCTTGTAATTCTTTACAAGATTGCTTCTAGAAGTTGCCACTTCTTTTTGTATTAAACATTTAGGGTTAAATGTTTAATGAGGTGGAAAGGGTGAGTTTTTGTTTTGGCATTAAATCTAGCATGCTCACTTGGTGACTCATGGTGATGAGTCATGTAGTGACTCATGGTGGCATGATTAGGTTTTTGTTTATGGTGTGAGATATTTGTTGCGAGACATGGGGATATTTGTTCTTGAGTTGTTTTCTTGAGTTGCTAGCATGCTTGATATATGCTCACACAACAAATAACTCACAACACTTAGCCATTTTTCTTACTTGATTTTTCTTAGCCTCACACTCTTATTTCTCATGGCTTCTTCTTCTTCCTCCACCCTAACCCTCTCATGTGTTGAGAAACCTAGGGTGTTTGGAGACAAATTAATCCTTCAATATTAGACTCTAAATCATCTTGGCTATCTAGTTTGGTAAACTAGATACCCTAGTTACTTAGGTTATGAGGAGGAGATCGTTTCATAAATCCTCGGGTGGATCATCTTCGATGGAGGGAGACCGGAGATCAAGCTTGATCATGGAGGCCTATAGGAGCTTGGGAAGATGGTTGAAGACCGAAGGACACGGATCAATTCAGTATAATCACTCTAACCCTATGCATGTTTTTGTTATCTAGGGCTTATGGGTCGATCCGTAGACTAGGGTTCCGTTAGCGCCGGTTTAGAAAATTTTTGTTCCGCATTTGGCCACGGATTGTTCGCCGGGGCGCTTGCGTAACCCAACAGGTACATGAATAGAAAGAGATGCCTAAACAATGGCATAACTGAAATGAAATAAATATGTACAAGTAATGTCTAATACTCCAGGTCTTCAGTGTACCGCTCCAAATGCTCCTGGCTGGTCTCGAGCTCCTCAGAGTCGGGTCTACCTGACAACATTCCAAAAAAGAAGAGAAATAGGAATGTCGTCAGCGAACAATCGCTCGGTAAGTCCAAAAGAAAAAAGAGAAGTAGAATAGACAGAAAGAGAGTTTGTCTAGTATAATGTTTGATTATAATGTTAACGCAGTTGTTTGTAGCTTGGTACAGAATATGCTAGTGTATACGAGAGGAGTCCAACTTACACTGTGGACTTTGGTAACCCGTAGTACAAGGCTCCGTTGGAAATACCACGGAACAACGGCATGGATGTAATTACGTCTTAAGTGGCCACATCATGCCACCTTTAACATGTTCCGCACCAGTCTACCCCTTTATAAACCCTTAGTGTTTTATTGTATTGATTGTACGGCTTGTATTGTATTGTCTTGTAATAAATGGAAGACTTGCCGAAACCATAATATCAGTAAATGGAACGGATGTAAATGGATAGTCATGTAAACGGAATATATTTATGGTTCGGTTCAGTCAATATAGATTGATATATATTGAATAGACGGATTCATAGATTCATGTTGTATTGTAATTTATACTTGAATCACAATAAAGTCAGATTGATTAGATTGAGACTCGGTCTGAGTCAGATACTTTTGAAAAGATCTTGAAATCCTGAATTAGTTTTGATGTTATCGGTAACTGCAGCATATGGACGGCAGGATTTATGTATTTTTCCAAGACAATTACCGTGTTGATAACACCGTTTGTTAGATTGTCTACCTTAAATAGGCAAGCACCCATATTCTCTGGCTCCATGAGGCTTAAGAGAACTGGTCCCGCTTAAACCTATGTTTACTATGGTCCTTATTGTAATTTAGTATAGCTTGAGGGGGTTTATGTAAAAATAGTTTGATATAATTTTCAAAATACACCTAAAGCATTTAATTATCATCTTTAGGGTTTTCATAGATGTATATTTTATAAAAGTGAAATTTCTAATGAGTAGAACCTAATTTTCATAGTATAGGGTATTTTATTGAAATATCGGTATTGTTTTGTATTTGGATGGTATTTTCATTTAATGGTGATTCCTTTTGAAAACTTGGAATATTTATATAATATAATTAAAGTAGATATTTTGATTATATATATATATATTTAATGAAAGTAATTTTATTTATTTTCTTGTAGAAATCTCATTTTCTAAAGAAAAATGCATAAAAATTCTATCGAGATCGAATGCTTCTTTCGGAGGTCTGCATCTCACTCTACTAGGCCCGAGGATGTGCGATAACCCGCACCATCCCAAACGGGATCCTCAAAAGTGGGTTGTATAGGTGCAATTGCAAGGAATTTTTTAATACATCTTTTTAAAGAAATGGTTTTATAAGTTGATGGTATTTATTTGTAAAGTCGTGTTATCCCATGAATATATTCCCGAAATTTCATCGTGTTATGTCAAAAATGTATGTTGTGATGAGGTAGGTCATTACCTCGTGAGTTATCTAGAGGTAATACAAGTTTTGTGTTGTTTTATGTCGGAAATGAAGTTTGTGGTATTTTACCGTAAAAATACAATAAAAATTGCATAAAAGAATATTTTAAGATGAAACTTGTTTTAATATGTTCGTTTATGTTTGTTAAACATTATGTGATAGTATGGAATTTTATTGATTAAGAAAAGTAGAGTTTTAAAGAAAAACCGAATCGGAAGTCGGATTAACTCCGCTTCCGTCGGGTTTTAGAAATAGAACTTTTTATAATAGGAGAAGAGAGGGGGAGAAGGGGACTTACTGGCTTTTGTACTAGGGGAGAGAGAGATGAAGCTACGGAAGGTCTCGGGGCGTCGTTTCTTCGCCGGAAACTCCTTCGAACGTCGCTGGAACTTCGCCCTTCGCTAATCCCACTTGCACACTAAAGGGACTTGAGAATTTTGGAGAGTTTTGACAGGGAATTTCTGAGCGAGGATGTGTGAAATGGAGTATGGTATTTATAGAAAAAATTAGGGTTTATGGGGTGAAAAAATGCATTAAAAATTGATTTAAAAGGTGTTTTATTGCTCTCTGGATGAATGCAGAGAGAATAAACAATGTGTGGTTAGTGGGGTAGCTGAAGAGGTGCAGGGGGCAAAATATGGGGGCATTATCGTCGGTTCAAACCGGCGGTGCCGGTTTTTGCAATGGTTTCACCGGTCGGAAACCGGTGGGGGAGATCCATATTTGCGCTACGTGTCCCCGTCGTCTCATATACCCCAGTGCACGTGTTTATTTATTCTGTGTCTCTTCAGTTTACATGTAGTGCACACGTAAACATTTGGGCTTCTAAAAGATTAAAAGAAATTTTAATAAAAGGATAATGTGGCTGATGGGATTTGAACTCAGGTGCTATGTCTCAGTAGTGTAAGGCTTTACCAATGAGCTACAAGTGCTTTCATGCTATTCAAAAGATAATCAAATTTAAAACTCGTGCTCAGGCTTAGGTACTCCCTTCTGTATTTTGAAAAAATTCGTACAGAAAGTTTAGGGTTGTTACACAGTGAAATCCTTCCCCAAACTTATTTTTGGCTCACAATTTTAAAAATTTTGTTTTCTTTCACGAGCCAAAATATTTTTCTCCCCCCCAAACTTGAGTGAAACCGTATTAAGCATTTAAAATCATAAGGGGGGTAAAGTTATTGGGTCTATGCAAATGTTTACAAAGACCAAAATTCTGCACCAACCATTCGAATATTTTATCGATGTAACAATATAGTTGGTGGAAGATCATAGATGTGAAAGAGTGGAGAGATAAGAGGTGTAATCTATCGGGTTTACGTCTCGTTTGGTAGAGACGAAACAGTGATGGTGGATGAAAACGAGAATGTGAATTGATTGATTCTTAATTCCGATTGTGTCGTGTAACTCGAATAAGTTTCTTTGTGTCGGTATTTAGAAAATGAATAAAATTCACAATCAAAGAATTATTTGACCTCAATCAACTACGGTGTTAGATGTAGATCGGATTATACGATTCGTTTGTAATTTTGATTTGTTTGAATTGAAAAGTTAATAGAAAAGAAAAAAAAACATGATTCAAGATTTTTATCGATGGGTTTCAAGTGTCACTATTCTAATCAAGAATCAAGAAAATGATAAACAATCGAGTTTCGATAGAATTCCAATCACTTTAGGGTTTCAAGATTTGAAGTAAAGCTCGTAGGAATCGAGTAAATTGTAGATGTGATGAAGATTCAAGATTAAGATTTCTTATCTAGTAACAAATTGATGCTAAATCGATGTCGAATTCATCGAGGATCAAGGATCTTACGAGGAATTAGGATTCCTCATCCTATCCTTTGTCCTTTCGATGAATAACATTCACTAGATAGCTTCTTGAAAGTCGAATGATCAATTGTCGATCTCTAGATCATGCGAAAAAAATCAAGAACACATTCGCATCGATCTAGATCATCGATCAATCGATTTTCAAGAATTTACAATTGCTTTAAGACTTAAGAAAACGTTTAACAATTCATCAACATCATCATTTTACAATTTTTTCGATTCCTCCACGAGCGGAGTTTTATTCAAGTATCATCACAAAGTACATAATCAAGAATCTAAATGAATCATAATGCTTGAATTGAAATATAAACAAGTTAAAGAATCTTCACCTTCATTACATCAACAAGTAGTTACAACTCTCAAGATTTACAAGAGGTAGGAACTTGGCTCGTCGAATCTTGCATCGCTCGGCTTCTTGAGTCTTGGATCGCTTCGATCTCGTGCTCCTTTGAATACCGGCTTGGCTTCTAAAGGATGTTTGAAGACTTGCTTTGCTTGAACTCCATGGATCTTGAATTGGGTATTTCTAGATTGGATTAGGGTTAGGGTTTGGAGGTGGCAAGAATTGGGTAGATGAAGAACTAGGGCTTAGCCAACAATGAGTTGTCTAAGATCTATGATATGAGATCATATGATATTGGATGTGAGCCTAGGGGTCTATTTATAGGTTTCCCAAACCCTAGGTCTAGGTTTTGAATTTGCAATTCCCTCCAAAAGTTTGTTGTAACTTAGTTAGGAGCTTAGCTTAGGCTTTAAGCTAGGAATGTTTTAGCTTAGAAACCCTAGTTTGCTGAACTGGCAGAAGCTTCTGGGGTCTTCTGGAAAATGTAGTGTCTTGAAGAGCCATAGGAGCTGAGGTGGAGATATTGCAGCAAAGTTGGAGGGCTGACGTGGTAGCGCCGCCGCGGAACCGCGGCGCAAGGAGGCTCCGGCCGCGGTTCCGCGGCCGTATGGTGGCTTGAGGGCTTCATCTTTCTTCTGTTGCTCTCCTATGGCTTTTGATGTATTTCCTGCTATGTTGAATTTCTTAATGCTTCTTAGATCAATACCAGATTCCAATTCCATGAGTTGGCGTATTTTTAACAGTCTTCGTTTGTAAATTTGACCGATCTTCTGTATTTTCCTGCACAAACTTCGGAACACAAGTTGCGATATATAGGAATGATGCCATGCTATGAAATGCAGTCAATTTCCTTTATAGTGCCGGTTTTAGAGTCTAACACATGCAATCTGATATTTAACGACTGATTTGCTAATATGTGCGATATGAATGCCGAACACTTCTATATGAATGCAAATGATAGGGAAATTGCCGGTTAAAAGATGCAGTATTTTTGACTGATCAAATTCCCCCAAACTTATTTTCGATCGTCTCGAGCGAACATTTTATTAAAAAGAAGGAGAAAATAAAGAAAGAGAAAAACTAACTAGCACACTTTCGTAGGCAACACGATTTCACTGAGCACGTGCAACAAGCCTTTAAACCTCTAGGTGTCCCTAGTAGTAGGAGTGTTGTCTCCTGAGGGTTTTCAGCGGATTGCACCAACAAAATCCAATAATAAAAGGAAGATCATGAAATTTACATTTAAAGAAAAGAATTGTAAAAGAAAAGCTTCGAAAATTAGGGTTTCCAACTAAGCTAGCTTTTCGGTTGTCATGAGCCCTATCTTAATAGTCATGAAAACATGTCGGATATCACGTCCTACCTCAATAAAACATCGTCTTATTCTTCATTCCTATCTTTCTTTCAAACATCGATCATATAACCCTGCGTGTGTGTAAAGACATCCCTACACCCGGAGAATTCAATTCAAGCTATCATACTCTTGCCCATCAGCCTCAGTACTTTTTAATTAATGAATATTTAGATGAGATTGCTCACACACTTTCATGCGACCGTTAATAGTTCTTGAGGTACTAACCGACCGATTACTCCTGTGCTTACTTACTTGGTGTATTTTCCTCGTCTTGCACCACCTCAGGCATAGCAGTGACTCCCAGACCAGTTGGCCTTAGGGCACTAGGTGAAAAAGCACCCTCGCTATATATTTTTTTATTGCCCTCGGTGATAACAAAACCAGTGTCCATTTTTCTCACCACTTTATATTTTCTTCATTTCATTTTTTTATTTCCTTCATACTTTTGGCTTTAAGACAAGAGCATTTCAAGGTATCCTCTACTATCCCAGGCTTTAAGACGTGTGTAAGTGCGAATAGCAGGTATCAACGTTCAAAATGTTTGGCTTCCAGAATAGAAATTATTTTTTAGACTTATTTTTATCCTCAGATTAGTGACGTCCTTCATCTTACTAACCCTTAGGACAACGGCTCATAACTACTTATTACTAGTTCGTATAAGAAAACTTCTAATTTTCTTGGTTTTCTTAAATTTTTCTAATCTCATGGATGTAATTTTTAACTATCTAAACTTTCATTATCTTATTTATGTACAAAAAATGTTTTATCTTTGAATTTTTTTTAAATTTTTATAGGTTTTTGGTTATGATTTGTGCTTATGCAAAGTATGATGCAAATGATGCGAAAATAAGCACAAACCTTAGGGTTTCAGGAATCGAGAATATGATAAACAATCCAGAATCGAGTTTCGATAGAATTCCAATCACTTTAGGGTTTCAAGATTTGAAGTAAAGCTCGTAGGAATCGAGTAAATTGTAGATGTGATGAAGATTCAAGATTAAGATTTCTTATCTAGTAACAAATTGATGCTAAATCGATGTCGAATTCATCGAGGATCAAGGATCTTGCGAGGAATTAGGATTCCTAATCCTATCCTTTGTCCTTTCGATGAATAACATTCACTAGATAGCTTCTTGAAAGTCGAATGATCAATTGTCGATCTCTAGATCATGCGAAAAAAATCAAGAACACATTCGCATCGATCTAGATCATCGATCAATCGATTTTCAAGAATTTACAATTGCTTTAAGACTTAAGAAAACGTTTAACAATTCATCAACATCATCATTTTACAATTGTTTCGATTCCTCCACGAGCGGAGTTTTATTCAAGCATCATCATAAAGTACATATTCAAGAATCTAAATGAATCATAATGCTTGAATTGAAATATAAACAAGTTAAAGAATCTTCACCTTCATTACATCAACAAGTAGTTACAACTCTCAAGATTTATAAGAGGTAGGAACTTGGCTCGTCGAATCTTGCATCGCTCGGCTTCTTGAGTCTTGGATCGCTTCGATCTCGTGCTCCTTTGAATACCGTCTTGGCTTCTAAAGGATGTTTGAAGACTTGCTTTGCTTGAACTCCATGGATCTTGAATTGGGTATTTCTAGATTGGATTAGGGTTAGGGTTTGGAGGTGGCAAGAATTGGGTAGATGAAGAACTAGGGCTTAGCCAACAATGAGTTGTCTAAGATTTATGATATGAGATCATATGATATTGGATGTGAGCCTAAGGGTCTATTTATAGGTTTCCCAAACCCTAGGTCTAGGTTTTGAATTTGCAATTCCCTCCAAAAGTTTGTTGTAAGTTAGTTAGGAGCTTAGCTTAGGCTTTAAGCTAGGAATGTTTTAGCTTAGAAACCCTAGTTTGCTGAACTGGCAGAAGCTTCTGGGGTCTTCTGGAAAATGTAGTGTCTTGAAGAGCCATAGGAGCTGAGGTGGAGATATTGCAGCAAAGTTGGAGGGCTGACGTGGTAGCGCCGCCGCGGAACCGCGGTGCAAGGCTGCTCCGGCCGCGGTTCCGCGGCCGTATGGTGGCTTGAGGGCTTCATCTTTCTTCTGTTGCTCTCTTATGGCTTTTGATGTATTTCCTGCTATGTTGAATTTCTTAATGCTTCTTAGATCAATACCAGATTCCAATTCCATGAGTTGGCGTCTTTTTAACAGTCTCCGTTTGTAAATTTGACCGATATTCTGTATTTTCCTGCACAAACTTCGGAACACAAGTTGCGATATATAGGAATGATGCCATGCTATGAAATGCAGTCAATTTCCTTTATAGTGCCGGTTTTAGAGTCTAACACATGCAATCTGATATTTAACGACTGATTTGCTAATATGTGCGATATGAATGCCGAACACTTCTATATGAATGCAAATGATAGGGAAATTGCCGGTTAAAATATGCAGTATTTTCGACTGATCAAATTCCCCCAAACTTATTTTCGATATTCTCGAGCGAACTTTTTATTAAAAAGAAGGAGAAAATAAAGAAAGAGAAAAACTAACTACCACACTTTCGTAGGCAACACGATTGCACTGAGCACGTGCAACAAGCCTTTAAACCTCTAGGTGTCCCTAGTAGGAGGAGTGTTGTCTCCTGAGGGTTTTTAGCGGATTGCACCTACAAAATCCAATAATAAAAGGATGATCATGAAATTTACATTTAAAGAAAAGAATTGTAAAAGAAAAGCTTCGAAAATTAGGGTTTCTAACTAAGCTAGCTTTTCGGTTGTCATGAGCCCTATCTTAATAGTCATGAAAAGATGTCGGAAATCACGTCCTCCCTCAATAAAACATCGTCTTATTCTTCATTCCTATCTTTCTTCCAAACATCGATCATATAACCCTGTGTGTGTGTAAAGACATCCCTACACCCGGAGAATTCAATTCAAGCTATCATACTCTTGCCCATCAGCCTCAGTACTTTTTAATTAATGAATATTTAGATGAGATTGCTCACACACTTTCATGCGACCGTTAATAGTTCTTAAGGTACTAACCGACCGATTACTCCTGTGCTTGCTTACTTGGTGTATTTTCCTCGTCTTGCACCACCTCAGGCATAGCAGTGACTCCCAGACCGGTTGGCCTCAGGGCACTAGGTGAAGAAGCACCCTCGCTATATATTATTTTATTGCCCTCGGTGATAACAAAACCAGTGTCCATTTTTCTCACCACTTTATATTTTCTTCATTTCATTTTTTTATTTCCTTCATACTTTTGGCTTTAAGACAAGAGCATTTCAAGGTATCCTCTACTATCCCAGGCTTTAAGACGTGTGTAAGTGCGAATAACAGGGTATCAACGTTCAAAATGTTTGGCTTCCAGAATAGAAATTAATTTTCAGACTTATTTTTATCCTCAGATTAGTGACTTCTTTCATCTTACTAACCCTTGGGACAACGGCTCATAACTACTTATTATTAGTTCGTATAAGAAAACTTCTAATTTTCTTGGTTTTCTTAAATTTTTCTAATCTCATGGATGTAATTTTTTACTATCTAAACTTTCATTATCATATTTATGTACAAAAAATGTTTTATCTTTGAAATTTTTTTAAATTTTTATAGGTTTTTGGTTATGTTTGGTGCTTATGCAAAGTATGATGCAAATGATGCGAAAATAAGCACAAACCTCCCCCAAACTTGTTTTCAACGGTGTCCTCACTGTTGCCATCTGCTAAATCTCGAAAAACCTGTAAGCTTGGGGGGAATTTATTAGTGGGGGCAGAATATTTAAGCGAAGACCCTCCCCCAAACTTATTTTTGGCTCATTATTTTATAATAGTTTTCTTTTCAAGAGCCCGATTATACCCCCCCAAACTTGAGTTAAACAATGTTAATTTTTTGAAAATCACATGAGGGGGTCAAGAATCAGTGGTCGATGCCAAGCTTTGCAAAGACCGAAAGTTAACACCAACCATTCAAAAATTTTATCAATGCAGTGCTCTGGTTGGTGGAAGAAGAAGTGGAGAAAGGGTAAGTGGTGGAAGAGAGTGTGTGTGCGTCTCATTTTGGATGGATGATGCAGTGAATGTGATGGATTACTCACATTCTTTTTACAATTCAGAAGAAGGGGTGGAGGTTCAATTTCAATGATTGGGAGATGATTCATCTCAACACCCGTGTTATTCAGAAATGCGAGTTCATCAGCGAAGATTTCCTCAAAAGTTCCATCAATACCCCGAAGAATAATGTCATCACAAAGTGCGGGGTGATCTTCAGACTCTAAAAGCAGTTCATAATCAGTGTTAGTTGTTTACCCGGACATCTCGGTGGAAGAGTCCGTATGTGTTTGAAACATAGTTGGGTCAAACAATAACGTATGAAAAGAGTCAAGATCGGTATCATGAGGATCATCAAATTCGCTGCTGTCGACATCCATTAAGTCGACAGAATAGACCTGAGCAGTAGGTTCGGAGGGTACACTTCCCAACTTGTAAATGTCCAGCTCAATTGACCTATTCCCGAAGGATAGGGTCATAGAATCATTACGACAATTGATTATTGCGTTGGAAGTGGCCAAAAAGAGGCGACCTAAAATCACCGGCATTTTATTCCGTGGGTTCGCTACAGGCTGTGTATCAATTACAATAAAGTCCACAGGGAATATAAATTCCCCGATTTTTATTAACACATCTCCAGTTCACCCCTAGGTTTGGTGATTGATCGGTCAGCCATCTGGAGAGTGCAAGGAGATGGTTTCAACTCTCCGATCCCTAACTTCTCATAGACTGAGAAATGAAGCAGGTTAACACTTGGCCCAAGGTCTAGTAGAGCACGGTTGATGTGTTTCTCCCCAATAGAGATGGAAATCATAGGATAGCCAGGATCCTTACGTTTCCTCGGTAATTGCTGGGGGAAAGCAGTGCCTACAGTCTTTGCTATGAATATCTTCTTGGGCATTTGTTTCTTCCACTTTCTAGTGCATAAGTCTTTAAGAACTTTCGCATATGCGGGGACTTGTTGGATAGCATCTAGAAGAGGGATGTTGATGTTAACCTGTTTAAACATGTCAGTGATCTTCTCCATATGTGGACTTGGTGTTTTAGCCCTTAACCGATTAGGATAAGGTGCTTTAGCAATAAGCGCAGGGTCCATCATAGGAGAAGGAAGTGTGTGTGGAACTGATCCCAGAATAGAAGTGGGGATCGTCCGTGGAGAGCTAGAAGAGGTGGGCTGAGGGGGCGACCCTTATGGGAAACGAAGAATAGGCTCGCTAGAAGGTGGTGGGGTAGAAGAACTGGGGTCAGAATTAGAAGTAGAAGTGGAAGGAAAGGTCTCAGCCGGGGTATCATTGATAGATTTTTCAGTATCATCAATCTCTTCCCTAACGTGATTATCAAGCACACTCCCAGATCTCATCGTGGTGATTGCATTCATATGATGTGAATAGCCAGGATTGGGTAAAGGTTGAGCTGGGAGTTTCCCTTTCTCTCTCGCACTCATTTCGGCCTTAAGTCGTGCAATTTCAGCTTCCATCGTTCTGATACTCTCAGCTTGGGACACTGAGTTTTTCTTTATCTCACCGACAGAAGACGTAACCTCGGCCGATACTTCCATGAAATTTGACAAGAGTGATTTCATGGTTTGAGCGAATTGAGAGAATTCGTCAGAATAGGACAACTGCATAGGATTGGACTGTGCAGGTGTATTGACCTGGGTTTGAAAATTTTGTGACTGGTAGGGGTGCTGAGTGAGTTGAAGTGGTTGCTGTTATGGTGGAAGACCCCTTTGGAAATTATTTTGGCTTGGAACCGTGTTTTGAGATTGTTGTTGTTGGTTCCAAGCAAAATTCGGGTGATTCCTCCAACCCTGATTGTACGTAGAAGAATATGGATCGTTTCTAGGTCTTTGAAATGCGGCATTAGTATGCTCGTGACCTTGAAACGCAGAGTTTAATGGACATTCTTCCGTTAAGTGAGACGGATTAGAACAGCAGCCACATACAGTTTTGGGGAGCGACATTGGGTTTAGGGAGGCTGCAGAAAATTTGTGTTCCATAGCGTCGAGCTTCTTTTGCATTGCTTCCATCTCAGCTCGAACACCTATGGACACATCTATTTGGTGTACGCCACCCCTATTCAATGGTTGGGTTCCACTTTCCCACTGTAGTGATTTTTCAGCGAACTCTTCTAAAAATTTCCACGCTTTCCCATCATCCTTGGTCATAAAGGTACCTTGACACATGTTTTCAAGGTTCTGTTTAGTGTTTGGGTTAATGCCCTCATATATGATTCGGCAAAGATCCCATCTCGGGATGCCGTGATGAGGTCATTGTACCAATAGATCCTTGAAACGTTCAAAGCATTTAGAGAATGGTTCAGTCGGGAGCTGGGTAAATTGATTCAGTTCGCTACGGATTCGAGCTGTCTTTTGCATTGGGTAAAATTTCTTAAGGAATGCTGCTACGAATTCTTCCCAATTCGTGATAGAGTGTGCGGTAGTGTTATATAGCCACTTCTCGGCTATATCGCACAAAGTAAATGGAAGAAGTCGTAGACGCATAGCATCCACTGAAAGTTGTGACGTACCCATCATTGCGCATACGTTTTCAAATTTGGTAATGAAAACGTAAGCGTCCTCAGTCTCGAGTCCATGGAATTTAGGTAAAAGGTTGATGTATTGGGGTTTAATTTCAAAATTATCCCTGTTGGCTGGTGGAATGGATAAGCAGGTCGAAAGAGGACCTCGCAGTGGATAGCACCTCTCTTGGAGAGAGATGCGGGGTGGATTCTACGCACCAACGGACGGTGGCAAATTAGTGGAAAAGAAGTTCGATGGAGGTGGATCCATCGATGTGGGTGTGGTGGTTAGTAAAGAAGAAGTAAATGGAGAAATACCGACTTCGGAGTCGATAAAAGGTACGCGGACTAAACGGGCACTAGAATCCCGTGTCCAGCCTATCTTGCACTAAAAAGGGTTAGTACAAGTGGCAGCGTTGACTTATAATTAGGGGTAATGAATGAATGAATGCGGTGTTTGTTTTGAAAATTGGACGGATTTTTGAAAAAATGATGCAACACAACAAATGCAACCCACAAAACCCTAATTCTAGGGGTCGCCTAGGTCAGATCTCTAGACCGCTCCTAACTGCCAGAAGACAAGACGCAGGATCAATCCTCCACTGCCTCTTTGTCTCTCCTGTGGCCAGGTCAGTGCCAGGTAAGTGGGAGGTTCTCCACTACGTAAGTAGTGGGCCTAATTAAGTAACCACTAGCCTTCGACACACTTGCCTTAGACACCACAAGAGAAACGCGGATAAGCAATGTATTACCCACGGCCTTCTTCTGTCCTAAGTGAGCGCGACGGTCCTTAGAGTCATCTCTAGATTTATTTTAGTTAATTGGGGTTAATGCGGATGCAAGTTTTGCGGTTTTCGGGGCTTAGGAAGGGTAATGAACTCCCCACCTAATCTGGATTTGGTCTTTGCCCTTTAATGTCCATATTAATTATGGAAACAACCACAAGAATCAAAACAAGCACAATTTAATTTTGTTATTTGTGCGCTGCGATTATTTGCAATGAAACCTGCACAAAATGTTATTTGGAGCAGATTTGAGAAGGAGATAAGAAGGATGGAGTTACCTGAGAAAATTTTGCACGGAGAACCCTTCAGCAAGCCGCGGAACCGCCGCAAATCGTGGCTTCTACCGCGATTTCGCCGCCATCGGTGATGTTCCCTGCTCCAAAATTCAACAGCAAGCTGCTGTTCACTCCGTGAGTCCTCTGGAATTCTCCAAAAAAAATTCCAATTTCACCGCAAGCTCCAGATTTCCTTGCAATAAACCACAACAAATTGTTTAGATTTTGCGCGAATTTTGATCACAAAATTACAATGGAATAAATATTTCAATTCAAATTTCAATATGAAACGAATTAGTGCGCGATCCCCGGCAACGGCGCCATTTGATTGATTCTTAATTCCGATTGTGTCGTGTAACTCGAATAAGTTTCTTTGTGTCGGTATTTAGAAAATGAATAAAATTCACAATCAAAGAATTATTTGACCGCAATCAACTACGGTGTAAGATGTAGATCGTTAGCGAGTGCGGATCGTCCATAGGGATTGTGTGATTCGTTTGTAATTTTGATTTGTTTGAATTAAAAAGTTAATAGAAAAGAAAAGAAAACATGATTCAAGATTTTTATCGATGGGTTTCAAGTGTCACTATTCTAATCAAGAATCAAGAAAATGATAAACAATCGAGTTTCGATAGAATTCCAATCACTTTAGGGTTTCAAGATTTGAAGTAAAGCTCGTAGGAATCGAGTAAATTGTAGATGTGATGAAGATTCAAGATTACGATTTCTTATCTAGTAACAAATTGATGCTAAATCGATGTCGAATTCATCGAGGATCAAGGATCTTGCGAGGAATTAGGGTTCCTCATCCTATCCTTTGTCCTTTCGATGAATAACATTCACTAGATAGCTTCTTGAAAGTCGAATGATCAATTGTCGATCTCTAGATCATGAGAAAGGAATCAAGAACACATTCGCATCAATCTAGATCATCGATCAATCGATTTTCAAGAATTTACAATTGCTTTAAGACTTAAGAAAACGTTTAACAATTCATCAACATCATCATTTTACAATTGTTTCGATTCCTCCACGAGCGGAGTTTTATTCAAGCATCATCACAAAGTACATATTCAAGAATCTAAATGAATCATAATGCTTGAATTGAAATGTAAACAAGTTAAAGAATCTTCACCTTCATTACATCAACAAGTAGTTACAACTCTCAAGATTTACAAGAGGTAGGAACTTGGCTCGTCGAATCTTGCATCGCTCGGCTTCTTGAGTCTTGGATCGCTTCGATCTCGTGCTCCGTTGAATACCAGCTTGGCTTCTAAAGGATGTTTGAAGACCTGCTTTGCTTGAACTCCATGGATCTTGAATTGGGTATTTCTAGATTGGATTAGGATTAGGGTTTAGAGGTGGCAAGAATTGGGTAGATGAAGAACTAGGGCTTAGCCAACAATGAGTTGTCTAAGATCTATGATATGAGATCATATGATATTGGATGTGAGCCTAGGTGTCTATTTATAGGTTTCCCAAACCCTAGGTCTAGGTTTTGAATTTGCAATTCCCTCCAAAAGTTTGTTGTAAGTTAGTTAGGAGCTTAGCTTATGCTTTAAGCTAGGAATGTTTTAGCTTAGAAACCCTAGTTTGCTGAACTGGCAGAAGCTTCTGGGGTCTTCTGGAAAATGTAGTGTCTTGAAGAGACATAGGAGCTGAGGTGGAGATATTGCAGCAAAGTTGGAGGGCTGACGTGGTAGCGCCGCCGCGGAACCGCGGCGCAAGGCAGCTCCGGCCGCGGTTCCGCGGCCCTATGGTGGCTTGAGGGCTTCATCTTTCTTCTGTTGCTCTCCTATGGCTTTTGATGTATTTCCTGCTATGTTGAATTTCTTAATGCTTCTTAGATCAATACCAGATTCCAATTCCATGAGTTGGCGTCTTTTTAACAGTCTCCGTTTGTAAATTTGACCGATCTTCTGTATTTTCCTGCACAAACTTCGGAACACAAGTTGCCATATAAAGGAATGATGCCATGCTATGAAATGCAGTCAATTTTCTTTATAGTGCCGGTTTTAGAGTCTAACACATGCAATCTGATATTTAACGACTGATTTGCAAATATGTGCGATATGAATGCCGAACACTTCTATATGAATGCAAATGATAGGGAAATTGTCGGTTAAAAGATGCAGTATTTTCGACTGATCAATTTCCCCCAAACTTATTTTCGATCGTCTCGAGCGAACTTTTTATTAAAAAGAAGGAGAAAATAAAGAAAGAGAAAAACTAACTAGCACACTTTCGTAGGCACTACGATTGCACTGAGCACGTGCAACAAGCCTTTAAACCTCTAGGTGTCCCTAGTAGGAGGAGTGTTGTCTCCTGAGGGTTTTCAGCGGCTTGCACCCATAAAATCCAATAATAAAAGGAAGATCGTGAAATTTACATTTAAAGAAAAGAATTGTAAAAGAAAAGCTTCGAAAATTTGGGTTTCTAACTAAGCTAGCTTTTCGGTTGTCATGAGCCCTATCTTAATAGTCATGAAAAGATGTCGGAAATCACGTCCTCCCTCAATAAAACATCGTCTTATTCTTCATTCCTATCTTTCTTCCAAACATCGATCATATAACCCTGCGTGTGTGTAAAGACATTCCTACACTCGGAGAATTCAATTCAAGCTATCATACTCTTGCCCATCAGCCTCAGTACTTTTTAATTAATGAATATTTAGATGAGATTACTCACACACTTTCATGCGACCGTTAATACTTCTTGAGGTACTAACCGACCGATTACTCCTGTGCTTGCTTACTTGGTGTATTTTCCTCGTCTTGCACCACCTCAGGCATAGCAGTGACTCCCAGACCTGTTGGCCTCAGGGCACTAGGTGAAGAAGCACCCTCGCTATATATTTTTTTATTGCCCTCGGTGATAACTAAACCAGTGTCCATTTTTCTCACCACTTTATATTTTCTTCATTTCATTTTTTTATTTCCTTCATACTTTTGGCTTTAAGACAAGAGCATTTTAAAGTATCTTCTACTATCCCAGGCTTTAAGACGTGTGTAAGTGCGAATAACAGGGTATCAACGTTCAAAATGTTTGGCTTCCAGAATAGAAATTATTTTTCAGACTTATTTTTATCCTCAGATTAGTGACGTCCTTCATCTTACTAACTCTTGGGACAACGGCTCATAACTACTTATTATTATTTCATATAAGAAAACTTCTAATTTTCTTGGTTTTCTTAAATTTTTCTAATCTCATGGATGTAATTTTTCACTATCTAAACTTTCATCAACTTATTTATGTACAAAAAATGTTTTATCTTTGAATTTTTTTTAAATTTTTATAGGTTTTTGGTTATGTTTTGTGCTTATGCAAAGTATGATGCAAATGATGCGAAAATAAGCACAAACCTCCCCCAAACTTGTTTTCAACGGTGTCCTCACTGTTGCTATCTGCTAAATCTCGAAAAACCTGTAAGCTTGGGAGGAATTTATTAGTGGGGGCAGAATATTTAAGTGAAGACCCTCCCCCAAACTTATTTTTGGCTCATTATTTTGTAAAAGTTTTCTTTTCAAGAGCCCGATTATACCCCCCCAAACTTGAGTTAAACAATATTAATCTTTTTAAAATCACATGAGGGGGTCAAGAATCAGTGGTCGATGCCAAGCTTTGCAAAGACCGAAAGTTAACACCAACCATTCAAAATTTTTATCAATGCAGTGCTCTGGTTGGTAGAAGAAGAAGTGGGGAAAGGGTAAGTGGTGGAAGAGAGTGTGTGTGCGTCTCATTTTGGAGAGACGATGTAGTGAATGTGATGGATTACTCGCATTCTTTTTACAATTCAGAAGAAGGGGTGGAGGTTCAATTTCAATGATTGGGAGATGATTCATCTCAACACCCGTGTTATTCAGAAATGCGAGTTCATCAGCGAAGATTTCCTCAAAAGTTCCATCAATACCCCGAAGAATAATGTCATCACAAAGTGCGGGGTGATCTTCAGACTCTAAAAGCAGTTCATAATCAGTGTTAGTTGTTTACCCGGACATCTCGGTGGAAGAGTCCGTATGTGTTTGAAACATAGTTGGGTCAAACAATAATCTATGAAAAGAGTCAAGATCGGTATCATGAAGATCATCAAATTCGCTGTTGTCGACATCCATTAAGTCGACAGAACAGACCTGAGCAGTAGGTTCGGAGGGTACACTTCCCAACTTGTAAATGTTCAGCTCAATTGACCTATTCCCGAAGGATAGGGTCATAGAACCATTACGACAATTGATTATTGCATTGGAAGTGGCCAAAAAGGGGTGACCTAAAATCACCGGAATTTGATTCCGTGGGTTTGCTACAGGCTGTGTATCAATTACAATAAAGTCCACAGGGAATATAAATTCCCCGATTTTTATTAACACATCCTCCAGTTCACCCCTAGGTTTGGTGATTGATCGGTCAGCCATCTAGAGAGTGCAAGGAGATGGTTTCAACTCTCCGATCCTTAATTTCTCATAGACTGAGAAAGGAAGCAGGTTAACACTTGCCCCAAGGTCTAGTAGAGCACGGTTGATGTGTTTCTTCCCAATAGAGATGGAAATCGTAGGATAGCCAGGATCCTTACGTTTCCTCGGTAATTGCTGGGGGAAAGCCGTGTCTACAGTCTTTGCTATGAATATCTTCTTGGGCATTTGTTTCTTCCTATTTCTTGTGCACAAGTCTTTAAGAACTTTCGCATATGCGGGGACTTGTTGGATAGCATCTAGAAGAGGGATGTTGATGTTAAACTGTTTAAACATGTCAGTGATCTTCTCCATATGTGGACTTGGTGTGTTAGCCCTTAACCGATTAGGATAAGGTGCTTTAGCAATAAGCGCTGGGTCCATCATAGGAGAAGGAAGTGTGTGTGGAACCGATCCCAGAATAGAAGTGGGGATCGTCCGTGGAGAGCTAGAAGAGGTGGGCTGAGGGGGCGAGCCTTCTGGAAAACGAAGAATAGGCTCGCTAGAATGTGGTGGGGTAGAAGAACTGGGGTCAGAATTAGAAGTAGAAGTGGAAGGAAAGGTCTCAGCCGGGGTATCATTGATAGATTTTTTAGTATCATCAATCTCTTCCCCAACGTGACTATCAAGCACTCTCCCAGATCTCAACGTGGTGATTGCATTCACATGATGTGAATAGCCAGGATTGGGTAAAGGTTGAGCTGGGAGTTTCCCTTTCTCTCTCGCACTCATTTCGGCCTTAAGTCGTACAATTTCAGCTTCCATCGTTCTGATACTCTCAGCTTGGGACGCTGAGTTTTTCTTTATTTCACTGACAGAAGACCTAACCTCGGCCGATACTTCCATGAAATTTGACAAGAGTGATTTCATGGTTTGAGCGAATTGAGAGAATTCGTCAGAACAGGACAACTGCATAGGGTTAGACTGTGCAGGTGTGTTGACCTGGTTTTGGAAATTTTGTGACTGGTAGGGGTGCTGAGTGAGTTGAAGTGGTTGCTGTTGTAGTGGAAGAGCGCTTTGGAAATTATTTTGGCTTGGAACCGTGTTTTGAGATTGTTGTTGTTGGTTCCAAGTAAAATTCGGGTCATTCCTCCAACCCTGATTGTACGTAGAAGAATATGGATCGTTTCTAGGTCTTTGAAATGCGGCATTAGTATGCTCGTGACCTTGAAACGCAGAGTTTAATGGACATTCTTCCGTTAAGTGAGACGGATCAGAACATCAGCCACATACAGTTTTGGGGAGAGACATTGGGTTTAGGGAGGCTGCAGAAAATTTGTGTTCCATATCGTCGAGCTTCTTTTGCATTGCTGCCATCTCAGCTCGAACACCTATGGACACATCTATTTGGTGTATGCCACCCCTATTCAATGGTTGGGTTCCACTCTCCCACTGTAGTGATTTTTCAGCGAACTCTTCTAAAAATTTCTACGCTTTCCCATCATCCTTGGTCATAAAGGTACCTTGACACATGTTTTCAAGGTTCTGTTTAGTGTTTGGGTTAATGCCCTCATATATGATTCGGCAAAGATCCCATCTTGGGATGCCGTGATGAGGATATTGAACCAATAGATCCTTGAAACGTTCAAAGCATTTAGAGAATGGTTCAGTCGGGAGCTGGGTAAATTGATTCAGTTCGCTACGGATTCGAGCTGTCTTTTGCATTGGGTAAAATTTCTTAAAGAATGCTGCTACGAATTTTTCCCAATTCGTGATAGAGTGTGCGGTAGTGTTATATAGCCACTTCTCGGCTATATCGCACAAAGTAAATGGAAGAAGTCGTAGACGCATTGCATCCACTGAAAGTTATGACGTACCCATCATTGCGCATACGTTTTCAAATTTGGTAATGAAAACGTAAGCGTCCTCAGTCTCGAGTCCGTGGAATTTGGGTAAAAGGTTGATGTATTGGGGTTTAATTTCAAAATTATCCCCGTTGGCTGGTGGAATGGATAAGCAGGTCGAAAGAGGACCTCGCAGTGGATAGCACCTCTCTTGGAGAGAGATGCGGGGTGGATTCTACGCACCAACGGACGGTGGCAAATTAGTGGAAAAGAAGTTCGATGGAGGTGGATCCATCGATGTGGGTGTGGTGGTTAGTAAAGAAGAAGTAAATGGAGAAATACCGACTTCGGAGTCGATAAAAGGTACGCGGACTAAACGGGCACTAGAATCCCGTGTCCAGCCTATCTTGCACTAAAAAGGGTTAGTACAAGTGGCAGCGTTGACTTATAATTAGGGGTAATGAATGAATGAATGCAGTGTTTGTTTTGAAAATTGGACGGATTTTTGAAAAAATGATGCAACACAACAAATGCAACCCACAAAACCCTAATTCTAGGGGTTGCCTAGGTCAGATCTCTAGACCGCTCCTAACTGCCAGAAGACAAGACGCAGGATCAATCCTCCACTGCCTCTTTGTCTCTCCTGTGGCCAGGTAAGTGCCAGGTAAGTGGGAGGTTCTCCACTACGTAAGTAGTGGGCCTAATTAAGTAACCACTAGCCTTCGACACACTTGCCTTAGACACCACAAGAGAAACGCGGATAAGCAATGAATTACCCACGGCCTTCTTCTGTCCTAAGTGAGCGCGACGGTCCTTAGAGTCATCTCTAGATTTCTTTTAGTTAATTGGGGTAAATACGGATGCAAGTTTTGCGGTTTTCGGGGCTTAGGAAGGGTAATGAACTCCCCACCTAATCTGGATTTGGTCTTTACCCCTTAATGTCCGTATTAATTATGAAAACAACCACAAGAATCAAAACAAGCACAATTTAATTTTGCTATTTGTGCGCTGCGATTATTTGCAAAGAAACCTGCACAAAATATTATTTAGAGCAGATTTGAGAAGGAGATAAGAAGGATGGAGTTACCTGAGAAAATTTTGCACAGAGAACCCTTCAGCAAGCCGCGGAACCACCGCAAATCGTGGCTCCTACCGTGATTTCGCCGCCGTCGGTGATGTTCCCTGCTCCAAAATTCAACAGCAAGCTGCTGTTCACCCCCTGAGTCCTCTGGAATTCTCCAAAAAAATTTCCAATTTCACAGCAAGCTCCAGATTTTCTTGCAATAAACCACAACAAATTGTTTAGATTTTGCGCGAATTTTGATCACAAAATTACAATGGAATAAATCTTTCAATTCAAATTTCAATATGAAACGAATTACCGTGCGATCCCCGGCAACGGCGCCATTTGATTGATTCTTAATTCCGATTGTGTCGTGTAACTCGAATAAGTTTCTTTGTGTCGGTATTTAGAAAATGAATAAAATTCACAATTAAAGAATTATTTGACCGCAATCAACTACGGTGTAACATGTAGATCGTTAGCGAGTGCGGATCGCCCATAGGGATTGTGCGATTCGTTTGTAATTTTGATTTGTTTGAATTGAAAAGTTAATAGAAAAGAAAAGAAAACATGATTCAAGATTTTTATCGATGGGTTTCAAGTGTCACTATTCTAATCAAGAATCAAGAAAATGATAAACAATCGAGAATCGAGTTTCGATAGAATTCCAATCACTTTAGGGTTTCAAGATTTGAAGTAAAGCTCGTAGGAATCGAGTAAATTGTAGATGTGATGAAGATTCAAGATTACGATTTATTATCTAGTAACAAATTGATGCTAAATTGATGTCGAATTCATCGAGGATCAAGGATCTTGCGAGGAATTAGGGTTCCTCATCCTATCCTTTGTCCTTTCGATGAATAACATTCACTAGATAGCTTTTTGAAAGTCGAATGATCAATTGTCGATCTCTAGATCATGCGAAAGGAATCAAGAACACATTCGCATCGATCTAGATCATCGATCAATCGATTTTTAAGAATTTACAATTGCTTTAAGACTTAAGAAAACGTTTAACAATTCATCAACATCATCATTTTACAATTGTTTCGATTCCTCCACGAGCGGAGTTTTATTCAAGCATCATCACAAAGTACATATTCAAGAATCTAAATGAATCATAATGCTTGAATTGAAATGTAAACAAGTTAAAGAATCTTCACCTTCATTACATCAACAAGTAGTTACAACTCTCAAGATTTACAAGAGGTAGGAACTTGGCTCGTCGAATCTTGCATCGCTCGGCTTCTTGAGTCTTGGATCGCTTCGATCTCGTGCTCCGTTGAATACCGGCTTGGCTTCTAAAGGATGTTTGAAGACTTGCTTTGCTTGAACTCCATGGATCTTGAATTGGGTATTTCTAGATTGGATTAGGGTTAGGGTTTGGAGGTGGCAAGAACTGGGTAGATGAAGAACTAGGGCTTAGCCAACAATGAGTTGTCTAAGATTTATGATATGAGATCATATGATATTGGATGTGAGCCTAGGGGTCTATTTATAGGTTTCCCAAACCATAGGTCTAGGTTTTGAATTTGCAATTCCCTCCAAAAGTTTGTTGTAAGTTAGTTAGGAGCTTAGCTTAGGCTTTAAGCTAGGAATGTTTTAGCTTAGAAACCCTAGTTTGCTGAACTGGCAGAAGCTTCTGGGGTCTTCTGGAAAATGTAGTGTCTTGAAGAGCCATAGGAGCTGAGGTGGAGATATTGCAGCAATGTTGGAAGGCTGACGTGGTAGCGCCGCCGCGGAACCGCGGCGCAAGGCGGCTCCGGCCGCGGTTCCGCGGCCGTATGGTGGCTTGATGGCTTCATCTTTCTTCTGTTGCTCTCCTATGGCTTTTGATGTATTTCCTGCTATGTTGAATTTCTTAATTCTTCTTAGATCAATACCAGATTCCAAATCCATGAGTTGGCGTATTTTTAACAGTCTCCGTTTGTAAATTTGACCGATCTTCTGTATTTTCCTGCACAAACTTCGGAACACAAGTTGCGATATATAGGAATGATGCCATGCTATGAAATGCAGTCAATTTCCTTTATAGTGCCGGTTTTAGAGTCTAACACATGCAATCTGATATTTAACGACTGATTTGCTAATATGTGCGATATGAATGCCGAACACTTCTTTATGAATGCAAATGATAGGGAAATTGTCGGTTAAAAGATGCAGTATTTTCGACTGATCATGAATGATTATGAATGAGTGGAATATTCACATTCTTGTACATAATAAGATGTAAGGGTGGCAGTTCAACTTTTTCAGGTGGAGGTTGATTCATCACAATATCCATGTCTTTTAGGAATGCGAGTTCTTCGGCGAAAATGTCTTCAAAACTTTCATCAATGGTATGAGTAATAATTTTATCAATATCTATATTGATGGAATAAGCAGATTCACTAGGACGGTTGAAAGTTCCAAGGTCAGTCTTATGCGCACTAAGATTCAAAACACTCGATTTGTCAGAAATTATAGAGGTAGGAGATTCGAAATGATCGTCTCCCTCCTTGTCTAAACAGTCTAAATCGAGTGATCTTTCAAGAATCATAGAACTCGAAATATCGGAGTGTGATTCATCAAAACTCGGTGGAGTTGAAAGATGATTAGAAGAACCAAAGAAAGTGGGTGATGAGATGGATAAACAAATTTAGGTGTCGAGACTTGTTGAACCAGATGTGGGAGATGAAGGCCGGATAGCGTTCTGCTTATCGGATAAGTCGATGGTAAGAATAGAATCGGTTAATTGTACAGGAAGATATTCGTATTCAATAGAAGGGACATGGTGGGTAGGAGAATCCAACTCATCCAACATAACGGGTTCATCTTCAACGATATTCTCATCACCGCTTTCACTAACACCTTCGGTCAAATCAAACGAATAGGTATTAAAGAATTCATCAATTATACTATTCTCAATCGATAAATCACTTGGTTCACTTGATGGAGTTGGAAGGTTTGAAATATCAAGTGTAGTCGAATAAGGATCGGTTTGATTTGAAATGGTGTCAAGCTCTCTTTCACACTCACTATTAGCAAAGTCAAATATGTTATTCTCGCGCACCTCATCACTTAGACTATGAAGCGGTTGAACATCGAATATATTCGGTTGGGGTGCAGGATGGAAGGTGTCGAGGTCAAAAGAATTGGTTTTGGTTTTACTTTGATGGATCTCTTGATCTTTTTCACTACTCAATTCCAACTCTACTTCAAGACTAGACATGGTTGTGAAGAAGTCTAATGAAGGATTCTCTTAGAACCGTGGAACTTCCTAATTGATTTTTAGAAGCACTGTCTAGATAAGGTGAGGAAGTTGAGTATGATTGGGAAGTGTCTAATTGTTGGTTACGGGAAAGTTCAATGTGTTCCGCAATCGACATGCGTTTATGATTTGCTGCATTAGCCTGAAGAGAAATGTTAAGAAGAGATGCCTTTAATTGTTGGCTACGGGCGAGTTCAATGTGTTCCGCAATCCACATGTGTTTCTGATTTGTCCCATTAGGCTCAAGATAAGTGCCAACATGAGAGCGTGTGAAAGTTTGGTACCGTGGATAAGAATTAGAAGGGTGAACCCAAGTTTCATAACTAGGATTAGGATCAATATTGTGATATGAAGAATATTGAGATTGGTTGGTTAGTTGGCAACTGGCAATTGCTATTTGTTCAGCAATGGTCATGGGTGTAAAAGATGTCATATTTGCCTCAAAACGAGTATCAATATTTTCATATGGAAATGATGGTGTTTGTTGTCCTAACAGTTTTGGATTACTGAAAGGGTTGAAACTTTGGCTTTCAGCCTTCACAATATGCTCGGCGATGGACATGCGTTTCGAAGTTCCCTCACTCGCCTTAAACGGATTATCAACATAAGAAGATGTGGAATTTTGATGTGGTTGATAGGACCTTGAGTGAGGTATCCAACTGTTCTAATCTGCTTGCTCTATTCTATCTCTTAAAGACATGGTAGAGTCGAATTTTGTACCGAAACAGTTAAGAAAAGAAGATATATCTGGTTTTGGATAGCAAAGCTCGGCAAAAGTTCGTCTGTTTGGGTTACCCATTATAAGAAAGTGAAAAGATAAGAGAGTGATGGAAATGATTTAAGCTCCTTTTGGATTTTGGAAATTGTTTTGCTTTGAAAGAGGGACTTGAGACTTGACTCAACAAATCACAAAATGCACAATCAATCCTTAGAACTAGGGTCACCTAAGTCAAGTCATTAGACCGCTCCTAGAGTTCCAAAGGACAAGTCACATGATAAATCCTCTATTACCTCCTTATCAATCTTGTGGCCAGGTATGTGCCAGGTAAGTGGGAGGTATCCGCTATATGAATCACCGAAAATAGCGGGCCTAATTAAGTAACCACTTTCATTAGTCACACTTGCCTTAGACACCACAAGAAAAATGCGGATAAGCAATAGATTACCCACGACCTTCCCCTGTCCTAATTGAGCGCGACAGTCCTTAGGGCCTGGTCTATATATTTTTTATTAATGTAGGGTGATGTGTATGCACGTTTGTGATTTGTGGGGCTTAGGAAGGGTGATGGAATCCCCACCTAATCTGAATTTGGGTTTATTGCCCCTTAAAGTCCGGTTTAAATATGCAAAACAAACCAAAATCTAAAACACACAAAATGCTTTTTAGCGGCGATGTTTGCAAAGAATCCTGCAGGTAGAATCAATTTATTGGAGCTTTAGAGGAGAGAGAAAGATATTAGGAAATTACCTGAGGATTTTGGGGGCCCAAATCCACTAACGTGCCACGGTTCCGCCGCAATACGTCTATTTCCGCCGTGGTTCAGCCGCCATCTTGAGGGATCTCCTGTTGAAATTTCTTCAGTGCTCTCCTATTCTCCTCTGGTCCAATTTGAAATTCTCTGGTTCTCTGTTGTCTTGCTCCAATTACTCCAGATTCCTATGCAAAACTCACACTATAATCGTTAAAAGCGCAAGATGCGGTTTTTTAATTTTATTTTATGGTTGCCGGATTTTATAAGAAATCAATCCGAATAACAAGAAAAAAAATTACGACCGTCTCCTCGGCAACGGCGCCATTTGATTGGTGTGCTAAAAGTGTTTTTGTAAAGTAACCGCAATCAAGACGGTGTCACTAGTAGCTAGGCGTGATGAGTACGGGTCGTCCGCAGGGAAACGTGAACTCTTTTCTTGCTTTAGACGAGTTAATTAAAGAAGGGTGATCGTTTGTCGTTACGGATATAAGATTTATAAAGAAAAGGCTTGTAGGGTTCATAGGACTTAGTAGTAATGGATGAATAATTAAAAACGACTCCTTTTATTTTTTAATAGTTTAAAACTAGATCGATAGTGATGAATATAGATTAGGGTTTCTTGGAAGAAACTATGGTTTCCCCACTACTAACCATTGTCCTTGCATTGATCTCTATTCATGTCTAGCCCCTAACAAAACAAGTGTTAAACCAATCTCAACTCGTGGTCATGACTATTAATAAATTGGTAGCTTGCCCGATAAAGATGTTAACATTTATTTTGCTAAAGTTTATAAACTTTAAAATGTATAAAAGAGGTTAAAAGATTTTCTCATATATTATTCTACCCTATCCTACGAAACATAGCAAGTTAGGAATTACTCGCTCATGGTTAAAGATTTAGAAGAAAAGTTGAAGAAGAATGAAAATATAGTTAAGATGCAGAAATGTAAGTGCATAAAGTAAGTGGAAATTAATCGCAAAAAGAATAATAAAAAACAATACCCTTAATTAATCGACTATTGCATTTACAATTCTACTTAGAAAGTAGAATACAAGAACTCTAGTTTGCTCTAGATCTCTCTCTTGTTAGAGGTAGATGAATAGATGATGATCACTCGGATGCACGAATTTCTTGGATCTCTTGATCTCTTCGGTGATGATTTTTAATGTGTAGCTCTCGGTCCCTTATATAGTCCCAGAAACTAGAAACCCTAAATGCCATCTATGAATATATGCTGTTACAAACAAAACCCCAAAATCTCACATCATATGGCTACAAATGAGCCGCGGAACCGCCGCATATAGCCTTGTTTGGCCGCGGTTCCACGGCGGTTTGGTGGTATCAAATTTAGGCATTTTTTTGGGTCTCTTGTGTTGCCATGTGAAGATTCTCTTGATGACTAGATTATGAAAATAATGCTCTGATGCCGTTGCTAGATCTCTCGATTTGCGTCTAAATTTTGGCAGATTCGGTTTCGATTTCCTGGTTTGACTCGGATCTCTTACTTGGATTCCATACCTGAGCTAATATCTGCACAATATCTCAAATCATAGTGTTATTAGTATTTGGTATTTTTGAGATATTATCCTAAGCATTTTATATGATATTAAATCTTAAGAATATTGATTAGAAATATTTGATATGATATGCATATTTCAATTACTAAGATTTCATATAAATATTTTATGCATGTATTTTTCCTCATTATGTTAATTATAATGTAGAAATATATGATAATAAACTTATTAAAAATAAACCCTCATATGTTCTATATTTACAATAAACACATTTTAGTACTTAACAATAGCAGGGAAAATATTCATTCAAATGTGCAATATTTTAGACTAATCAGGAGGCCGACGGCGGATGGTTATGGCTGATTTCATGTTAGGCGGGAATATTTCGTGGTAATTTAGGATAAACACATATTTTGGGGGAAATAGAATTACCATGAAATGAGGTCATTTAATTACCATGGTAATCCTATATTTCCAGGAATATCTTTTATATCTAAACAAGTATGGTAATATTTCATGGTAATTTATGATTACCGCCTAGATTGTCTCCTACCAAGCATACCCTGAAAGGTGTGACAAAAAAACTAAAGAATACCTTCAGACTCAAATCCAAAAACATAATCGACGAACTAATGGTTAAATAAGTTTGGACTCCCCTTAGGTTATATGGGCCAGCTTCCTTTATTTATGCCTACCATCTTAACAACAAGGTAAATTTTCAAAAGGCCCTTGGCCCGCTTCAAACATGTGTAAAAACCCTGGGCCCAATCAAAACCCCTGCCAGTTGTATGTAATATCTAAGCATTTATCTGTAATATCTAAGCAGTTGCAGTTGCAGTTGCCTGTAATCTCTAAGCAGTTGCAATTGCAGTTGCCTGTAATCTCTAAGCAGTTGCCTGTAATATCCAAATAGGTTGAGGAAGTACAAGGCCTAAATGAAATAATGGCTAGGAGTTTTTTTTACAAAGATTTTGAACAGTATGCTTTTTCCAATAATTTCGAGAATTATAAAGAATTTTAGGAAACTCTTGAGCTAGACAGGGGCATTTTGACAATTTACCCTAATAACAATAGCGTATTTATTCCTAGATAAATCACTTCTAAGGCTCTGTTTGGCAATGGAGTTAGGTTTAGATAACAGGAGTTTTATAAAGTTACCTAAACTTAACTCCAAACTCCTAACCATGACATGTTAGACTCTCATTTTGAACTTTATAAAACATTTGTTAGTTAAACTTTAAATTTGAGATAACCAGAGTTTACTAAACTCCAATCAAACCAAAGTTTTCTAAACTCCAATAAAATGAGAAGATAACACTCATTTTAAAGTTTAGAGTATAGAAAACTCCAAAATAGAACTTTAGAGTTTAGATAACTTCATTGTCAAATATGTCATTGAACACATTGATCATAAAAAAAAAGACTTATCAATCAACTAAATTCATGATAATTATTTGTATAGAACAAGTTTAGGATGATCATCTTAAACACATTGAAGGTCTCTTCGGTATTTTTATGAAATTTAACTAAGAAATTATGGCAAGTATGTACTAGAGTAGTTATATGTGTCCTTGAACCTCCATTGGAATTTATATAATATTAGTTGAAATTTAATAAAGTTTTATAGTTGCACTTAATGATTTATTATATGGGTATTCTTATTTATTTATAATTGTTATAATATCCTTATAAATTATATTGTTAAATCATACACTGTGATGTGTCACTTGCACGGAGATATGATCTAATTTAGTAATTTCTTAAATTGAGTATTTAACCTCCAACTAGTATAGGATAGCTAGAGTAGTGTAACATTTCAAAAAAAATAAAATATTATTTTTGGGAATTTTTATAATTTAATATTATTTTAATGAATATTTTAATATTTCGGTATTATTAGATACAGATAAATGGGAAAATTTTTGGAAAAATTATGGAAAATTCTAAAATAGGGTATTTTATGGAATTATGCCATTTTAAAGTTTTTATGATTAATTATATGCTAATTTAGTGCTAATCGTGATTAAAAATCGCTAATCGGTTTTTTAGCATTTTTGTGCAAAACATGCACATATCATTTTTCTTTACACTTATGCATTCTACCATGTTGTTTTGGGGTTACTATTTGAGTGAGAAGGAATTTGGAGAAAAGAAAAGAAAATGGAAAGGATAATTATATTGAGGTATGGTGAGAGAGAGAAAGGTATGGTTTTCTTTTGACCCAAGGACTTAGCCATTTTCCTTGATCCCCACACTCATTTCTCTCCCTCTCCTTCTTCATCTCCTGCGGCTGCTGCTGCCCCCTCCTTCATCCCCACTTCACCTCCTCAAATCACCATGAAAACAACTCCAAAACCCTATCTTCATTTCACTAAAAAGGTGCACAAGCTCAAGAGAAGCCTATTGGACCAAGAAAGCAAGGATTTTGGCCACTAGGGGCAACTCAAGAAAATTCTTGAGTTGCCAAATGAGATATTTTCTGGATCATTAGCTCAGTTTTTGCATTTCCTTTACCCCCATGTTAAGATTGAATCGATATCGTGTGATTTGGTGGATTTAGGAAAACCTAGTTAGGGTTTAGTGGAATTTGTGAGTTGTGATGTGAAATTGAGCTCAGTAGAGGTCATACAAACACCCTAGTGCTAGAATCCAGACCAAAACCTGAGAGTTGAAACCCGGAATACGGATTTAGAAACCGATATCGGAAGATTTATGAAATCTGTGAAGGTTATATTGAATCTGCTATTACCCCGAGACTCTGAAAATTATTTTGGTTGGATAGTGATATGTGCAGGCACCCAGGAAGCCACCACCAGAATCCTAGCCCCCTATCTCTCTTTCCCGGCCCCAAATAAATGCATTCTGGCCGTAAATTGCGGCCAGACCAGTAGGGAATTGTCTCGTTTTGGTTTTGGTGCCCCCTTATCAGTAGATCAGACCCCTGGTTTGTGCAAAATTGTCCAATTTGACCTAGGGTGAAATCTGGGACCCTTTTCTCTAGTTGCTGTTTTGGATTCGTATTTCTGTATTCCCTATTTTGAATTCTGGATTTTCGTATTGTATTTTACCTCGAATACTTGGCGTTTATACGACGATATCGAGGATTGTTCGATGGTTTTGAAAGCGTACCCATAGGTTCTAACCTATAGGCCCCTTAGCGTATCGTTTTGGGTTTCGTGTGTCGCTTTAGTTTTGACTTGGTTTTAATACGCATTTACGATACTTTGATGTGTAGGTACCCCATGAAGACTTCGGGACGACAAGCAAACGCGTGTCGACGTCGAAAAACGAAGACGCAAGGTGAGTAGATTATATCTACGGGGGAAGTCAGGTGGATGGCGTATAGCACCCCCGCAGTCCGAAGTTGGTATACTAAATAAGTATATATTATATATATATATATATATATATATATATATATATATATATGATAGTTTATAGTGTGTCGTGGATATTATGTTAGGTGTACTATGGTTAGATTAGGGCGTAGAAGTAAGTTAGTATAGTTCCTAGTTGCGAACCCTAGAATAGGTTTACACCACACACACACAGGCTTATTGCTACAAATATGCTTGAATGATGACGATATTGGATGACTTTGGGGATGAGTCGATGATATTGGGTATAGTGCCGTGAGATCGGTGATTTGATGTGATTCATATTTGGGATACGACATGTGATTTTAGCGGGCCTTTGGACGTGTGTTTCACACATGCATTCATACTTATATAGATGGTATTGATTGTACTAGACTTAGATCAGTACCCCAGATTATGTGATTTGATGATAAGGATACCAGATAATTGATGAGATAAATGTGATATTGACCCGTACCCAGCTATTGGGATGCCGTACGATAATTTACCGTACGAGCTATATATTGATGATAGATCCGCACTCATGACTCGAGGATGTCTTATGATATATTGTATCGTACGCGATACTATTGTGGCGGGATCACCGACTATTTATATTTATATATATATCGACTCAGATTTAGGTGGTTTCCATACCCCTCCCGATTGAATTGATAGTTAGATCTGTAGATAGTATAGTAGATGTTAGACTAGACCCGAGTCATACCTATTTCAAAACTAACGAATCGGGAGTATTTTGAAGACAGGGAAAAAGGATTCTACGGACACTTTAAAAAGGCGCATCTTGTCTTAAAAACACCGTAGCCCTTATTTTACTAAAAATCCCGATTCGTCTTATTTCAAATGGCATAACTGCATGACATATACATATTGATGTAGATTCTTCACTGTTGCGTTGATTATTCGATTTTCGCATATTCATGCTATTCACATCGCTTTGAATGTGTAAATGTGTTTATTGCTATATTACCATCATGCTGTTAGGACACCGGCACTATTATCGATGATGCATATGTTCCACGTACACTTGCTTGCCGGCTCACACACTTCATCATCGATAATTACCATATCACTACACAGTAGAATTATTGCATCAGGATCTGACCCTTGTATGTGCATACTATTATTCCATGTTGCATGATATACTGTTATATTTGCATTTCATTTATATGTCACATACATCATGCTTTCTGATTATGCGCATTGGGATATTCGTTTTCATGATATTTCTGGATTTGGGAACCGTGGGTATTTCAAAGAGATTATGTAAATGCTTTAAAAAAAACCCGGTTACCCTTGATATGATATTTCAGCTTCCACCCTGAGTTTTATCGGTTCTGATATATATATATATACCCCATGCGAGGAGGCGTAGAGGCCGTATGAGGGTACATGGTGGGGCCCGGAGGTACCCCGGGGCGAGAATGGATCGCTGGATTTGTTAGACGGTGAGCCTGTCAGGGGAACCATACCGTCCGGTGACATTACCTTTTACTCGGCGGTTATCTTGGGGATACCGACCGGAGTTATGTACGTATGATACGTTGAAATTCGAGGGTCGAAGCTGGGCACTCGGGTTTCGAGGTAGCGTATGATACGTACCTATCAGGGCCAGTCCTGGTGACAGTGCCTAATAGATGAGGATTTATGTGCCGATGCTAGGCACATGTTTCATGATGTTTTCGAGTGTTGATGCTAGGCACTTGTTAGTTATATGTATGCCCTAGAGGCCATTACTATACATAGGATGTATATTGTAGTGGATGCTTGGACATATATAGGGATGACTTTCTTACTCGATATGATAGTATTCTATCTGGTTACTCTTTACCTTAACGTGTACACTGATTGTCTCTCTGTTACATGTTGGTAAAGCCCTTAGGATGTGTACTTGACTACCTGGACTATGATGCGGATCATACTAGTAGGACATGGTAGTCCATAAGTACATCCTTCAAGGTCCCTAGTCGTGGGTGTATCGAGACAGGGCATCGATATACCAGAGTAGACTAGCGTATACCTTCTCGACCCATATAGATGGGCGATGGATGATCCTATATCCATTGGTGTTTGACATCAGAGATGATATACGAGTGCTCAGTGAAGACTGGGTACACTGGACGGACTCGCCGAGAACTCACAGATGGTATTATACCTTACGTCAGATGGAAGTTCTCTGGTGACACTGGTGCAGGTTAGTCTGTAGACCCGAGATCGTCATAGAGTCTTGTGTGATTCCCACTGTGCTTTGATTTCCACCTTAGAAAGTTCTAAGTGAGAAATCCAAATCCAAAGTGAACCCACTTTCTATTTTTTCATCCTCTATCACTTGCCATGTAGTAGAGGGTGTTTTCTTCACAAGTTTTTTTGACCTAGTGAGGATGGAGCTTGAGTTTGAGTCGCCTCGACGTAGATCATCTTCGGCATCGAAGTCAATGACCTAGCCCGATTATTTCTTCGACGAAACCATCGCTAGAGTCCGGGATTCCGATGATCGCAGCGGAGGGACGTCAATACGGAGCTAAAGAAATGGTGGAGCGGATCTACAAAGGTTGTAGTCCCTTTCACTTAGCAATAAAGTTGTTTACTTGCTTGCTTTTCGCCTAATCTCTAGTTAACGATCTTGCATAGGATTCTTAGGCACATGAAAAATTTGATTTTGGCATGGTTGATGCCTTGTGGAACCTCTTGAGTGTGCCTAGTAACCCTACAGGGCAGTACGGCGTGCCACATGTGAGGCGTTGGCTTGACCCTTCTGCGGCTGGACCGTTGGTACTGTGGTATGAACTGAATGTTTTTAAACTTATTTCATGTGTTGAGCTGTTTCGGGAAAACTTGGGTGTTTGATTGTTCGATCGGAAAGTTTAACATTGACTATTTATCTGGAATGTGATACAATATTTGGAATCCACAAGTAGTTATGAGATAACTGATTTGAATGTTATAAACATAGCAGTTTAGTCTCACTTGATCGGTTGCCACGGAATTTTGATGCGATCAAAAGTCCGTTGTAATCACGTAGTGTACGCGGATACTCGCCGGGTAAACTTAATAGAAAACCATGTCCCATAGCCCCGACCAAGTGACTGTAGGAGAACCCTGATTGATAGAATTAAAGTTAACCGCAATCAAGACGGTGTCGCTATGCAGCTAGCCGGTTGAGCACGGGTCGATCCACAGGGAGATGGTTGTATTTCCGTTCTTGTCTTAGACGAGTCAATAAAGAATTTGTATGAGTTTGTTCAATCTAACCTATGTGTATTATTTGCAAGTATAAAGTTGTTAAGAAAAAGATACGAAATTGTAAGCTAAAGAAATCCGTACTCAAAACCTTTGAGCTGAGTCTTGACCAATTGAAGATAGAGCAATCGGCAACAACGTGGATTAGGGGATTTAAGCGCGGTATTCGTGGAATCCGGCTTATTTACCCTTGTCCTTCCGTTCTTGTCTCTTGCTTTCGCCTCCGGCCAATCCGAACGCAACCGGTCGTGGTTAGGAATCACCGTTACCTTGGTAGGGTAGGGTGCCTAACGGAGCGCTTGCGTAACGTTTGGGCGGAGTTCAATGGAAAATAACGGGAAAAGGAAATGAGCAAAGAAACATTAACTTACAATACCGTATTTGTTCTTAACAACGATAATTACAACCATTCACAAAACAAACCAAAAAGAGCAAAAGAAAAGAACAAAGAAAAGAAAAGATTACAAGCAAGTAATTAAAGTGCATAATAATAAATTGCAAGTAATTAAAGACAAGAATGAAAAATGCAAGAAAGTAATTACAAGAACCATAGAACTCAAGACAAGCATGGGATCAATAGCCAACCCTTAAACTTGCAAGATCCATCAAGAGATTGCAAGATCAAGAGAAGGGTAAAGAACTCATGTGAAATGAAGCACTAAAGAGAGAACAAAATGATACAACCCCTTCAGACCAATGACCAAAGCTTAAACTTGCAAGCTCACTTAAGAGGTTGCAAGATCAAGTTAAGGTAGAGAGCTCAAGGGAGAAGCTAAGCAAAAAGAATAATACAAAAACCCTCATCTTCATTTCATCATCCACTCAAAAAGCTCTCACTACAATTTTCATGGAGGAAAGAATGAAGAAGAAGAAGAAGAAGACTAAAACTTAACAAAAAGAGGCTAAAGAATTTAACACTTGGTTTGGCTCAGAACTGGGGTATTTATAGGAGGGGAACTGGAAACCTAGGGCAAGAATCTGGCTCAATATGAAGTACCCAAACTACCCATGAAAAACGACAGAGAGAGGTGACTATATGGCCGCGGAACCGCGGCCTAGACCCCCTATTGGCCGCGGTTCCGCGACCCTTTAGAGGTGTTAGGTCATCAACTTTTGGGTGCTTCCCTGGTTTGGCTTTTCCTCGAGTTTGCCAACTTTAAACTGTACAAAATCTTCCAGAATATCTTCAGATTTCTTAGTTCAAGATTGCATTATTTTCTTTACTTTAGACTTCTATCTCCCTCGAGCTCCGCGCACCCATTGATTCTTGTGCTGCCCCCCTCGTGCTCTGTGCTTGTCCGAGACATGAATGACCACTGTCATATGTCTTGTCTCTGGAACTGGTACTCGGCACTGGACGGATACGGATGACCGGAACCCGGCTTTTATCTGCTGTGACAGATGTTCTGTATTTTGACGTAACTTTGGAGATTTTGTCTTGATTTGCAATATTTGGACTGGAAACCTGTACTCTGTAAATATGTAACAAACACGGATTAAAAGCACCTACCTATAAACAACCGAGCATAAGAATGGACGGTATAAAATGCAATATTCTGGTATGAACAAATACCCCCAAACTTAACTTTTGCTCGTCCCGAGCAAAACCAATTATTCACAAAAATAAAATCCTAACCGCACTTTCGCAGGGAACGCAATTGCACCGAGCACGTGCAACAAGCCGTTAAACCTCTAGGTGTCCCTAGTAGGAGGAGTGTTGTCTCCTGAGGGTTTTCAGCGGATACTACCCACAAATCCCGTCGATTTCATAGGTTAACATCGATTCTACTCCTACAGTTTAGTATTTACATTAGAAACTCTATCATCCTAAATTAAAAATATTCAACCTTTATTTTTCACACCTCTTATCTATTTAACCTTGGATCCTATACGTTCCAAAAAAGTTTAGAAAGATGTTGGTTCTCCTGAGTTTTCCTTCTAAAGCGCGTGGTCTTAAATCAGGGATTTTTTTATCAACTTTACGGAAAACATAAGTCTTATTCTTTATTTCTATTTTTTATCCAAACATCGATTGTATACCCCTACATGTGTGTGTATTTGCACCCCTACACTCAAGAATTCAATTCAAGCTATAATACCCTTGCCCTAATACCTAATACTACTTCTTTTCATTAAGGATGGGCGGATTTGCTCACACACCTTTCATGCGACTATTAATGCTTCTTGAGGCACTAACGGCCGATTACTGAATGTGTGAACTTTAAAGCGTAAATAGCAGTTTCCAGGTCTTGACTTTATTCTATTTTTCTTTTTCTTTTTCTTTTTCTTTTTCAAGACCGGATATATTTTTCAATATGCTCTTTTTGGTGTTTAGCTTTAAATACCGTTTTTTCTTTCATACTAGGCTTTCAGGCAAGAGTATTTCTAGGTATCCTCTACTATCTCAAGTTTCAAGGTGCGTGTAAGTGCAGTTTGTAGGGTATATACTTTCTAAATTTAAACTCAAGAAAAGAAACTATTTTTCAGACTTATCCTCCAGTAAAGCTTCAATACTTTCCCTTCATCTTGACTTAACTCAAGAACTGAACTCAAGACTACCTATTTCTCAAAAAAAACTGTAAGGACGTATAATCACCAAGTTTAAACAGAATGAGGGTTATTTTTAGGGTTTTCAAATCCTAAGCCTAGAATTTAGTTATTTCTATCATATCAACTAAACTTTCGGAATAAAAATCTAACTTACCCTATTAGCTAACTTGACGACAAAGTTTTTATATTTTTGGAAAAATTTTGATTTTTGTGGGTTTTTAATAAGGTATGCAAATGCAAAATATACAAATGAATGCGAAGGAAGAAAGCTTACCGAGCACACCCCCAAACTTAAACTTGACAGTGCCCTCACTGTCAGGCTATACCAAGAGGGTCAAAATTGTCGGCGCTCCCTAGAAAAAAATTATATACAAAACAAAAAGGAAAACAAAAATTTATACAAAAAGGAGTCCCCCCCAAACTTAAGTAAAACAGTGTTTCCACTGTTAAGCGTTGAAGTTCAGGATTAGGGGGGAAAGAACAGTATCAATCTATACAAGGCCTTACACAGGCCAAAGGTGAGCACCAACCATTCAAAGATCTTATCGTGATAAAGCAGTGGTTGGTCAAAGAAGGCGTAGAGAAAAGAAATGGAGAATACGCGAGACCGTATGGAGATAGAAGCGGGATACGGTCTCGGTATATCAGAAGAAGAAGAATGGCGGGGAAAAAGAAGTGGAGTACGAACTTGAGGGTGCAAATGAAGTGAATAGATTAGCACAATTTGTGATGAGCAATGTGTAAAAAGCGATTGTGCTAATCTATTAACCCGTCGAGAGATTGGGTCAAATCCCTCAAGATTCGTAAGAAGCCATGGGTACGCCGAACTCGGTAAACCAGACAATGGAAATGGAAGTGATACGGTTTCTCGCCAGGTCGGAACGATGGAAAGGATGGAGGGAAGTGGTTGAGGAAGGTTATCGGTTAAAGGTTCAGGAGGGTGTACACAGTTAGTGACAGGAACAGGATGAATTGGAAAATCCGACTCATCAATTAAAACTGGTTCATCCTCAAAGCTATCCTCAAAATTCTCCTCAAAATTTAGCACATCCATGCATTTTTCATCAAAATCCAGACGCATATGGGGTTCGGGAAAAACATTTAATGACTCAGGATGATGAATTGGAGAGAAAAATTCAGCCAAATCTATGGGTTCATCATCCAAAATATTCCCAGCGTCAATATCCTCAATCAAGTGAAAATCGATATTCTCAGACACCTCATCAAAAGCATGGATATTAATCGATTCAGGTTCTAAGATGGAGATGTCGAGGTCAAAAGGATTGGGTGTGGTTTCACTTGGCAAGGTCCCTTCACAATCTGGCAAATCAAACACTACAAAGTCGCACAACTCATTAATCATTCTATCTTCAATTGGTGAATCGTTGGGAACACTAGATAGATATTCAAAATTGGAGTTGTGGGATTCAAGTTGAACCGGGTAGGCTTGATTCGGAACGGGGGTATAGCTTACTCTCTCCACTCAAATTCACAGCCTGTCCTGCCGCCTCATCATACATTGAAAAATTAGGAGCTAGTTGAAAACTAGCTACCGGGTCAGTATGTTGTACGAGAGCGGCCATGGACGCATTCAAATCCATCATCTGTTGGCTTGACGCTACCCTAAAGTCTTCCAACGGCTGTTCTAGACTAGACATTAGTTGTGAAGGGGTTTCAGTAAAAGATTCAAAGTTGTTTGGATACTGAAAACTCCCAAATGGCGGTTCTGATGCAATGTCTAGGGAAGGTGCAAAAGTAGGGTAGGATTGGTAGGAATTGAATGGCTGGACAGGAGCAGGATCAACATTTGGATAGGAAGGTGAATGGAATTGTTGATCCCAAGAATTTGTAGTGGTGAAAGGAGTGAAAGATCGGCTACGGGATTGTTCAATTTGTTCAGCAAGAGACATAGGTCTTGTGGCTACAACTGGACTTTCAAAAGGGGTATCAACGCAAGAAGGGGTGAATGTTTGAAACGGTTGATACGAAGTGGATTGCGGGGTCCAGTTGTTCGTCCTAGACGCGTCTATCCGATCTTTCAAAGAAGTTTTGGGCATGGAGGGGTCGTTCGAAGTTCGACCAAAACAAGAACCGTAGGAAGTTATGTCTGGTTGTGGGTACCAAAGTTCGGCAAGGGTTTTTCGAGGTGGGGTACCCATGATATGAAGAGAGAGAAAGAAAGGTAGAGAAAAGGAAGGAAAAAGAATGTGATTATTTTTTTTAATTTTTTTTATATATTAACAAAAGAATGAAGTATACACACAAAAAGAATATGGACAAAAACAATCACGACACAAAAATACCACACACCTAATCGATCTAGGGTTCACCTAGGTCAACTAGACCTGCTCCAGAACTTGATTGTCGAAGTAAAACTGTGTCGAGAAACGGGCTCAAGATACACTGATCACGAGGCCAGGTAAGTGCAGAGATAAGGGGAGGTTTTCCAACGCTTTCGCGAAATTCCTTAATTAAATAACCCTTTCTCTTTTGGCGGTTTTGCCGTTAACACTTTTCTAGACACCCCGTAAACAATATACCGTTAAGCGAGGTTCTAAACACAGTTAACTTCTCCTAGTGAGCGCGAAGTCCTTAAGGCTTAAAGTCTAATTTCTTTTAAATTTTGTGCGGGTAAACGTTATGCTCAAGTTCGTGATTTGTGGGCCACGGAAAAGGTGATGAAATCCTTTACCGCATATTGTGGGGTTCGCTTGCCCTTAAGTCCATATTAATGTATGCAATGCGCAATTCAATAAAAATTCTATAAAGAATCAAACAATCGTTTTTTATATTAAGCACGACACTGCAACAAATACGGATTAGTCAATTTTTTTGCGTTTGCTAGCGAACTTGCAAAGAATCCTGCAAAGAATAGTATATTGGATGCGTCGGATTTGAGAAGAAGGTGTTAGTAAAGTACGTACCGTTAAGTTTTTGGGTTAGGAAACCCCCGTTGAATCAAATCCGGTAAACTTGGAAAGCTCGCTTGCGCGGGTCAAACTACCCGGATCTTTGGCACTGTACTTCGTAATCACCTTAACTTTGAACGTACACTTTGCTCCCACAATTGCAGTTTGCAAATCCGCAAAAATCTGCACTCTTGCCCACAAAAATGATCAAAAAAAAACAAAAAGATTTTTTTTATATTTATAAATATACAAAAAGAATATTAACCCGAATAACAAGAAAGAAAATATGCTACCGTCTCCCCGGCAACGGCGCCATTTGATTGATAGAATTAAAGTTAACCGCAATCAAGACGGTGTCGCTATGCAGCTAGCCGGTTGAGCACGGGTCGATCCACAGGGAGATGGTTGTATTTCCGTTCTTGTCTTAGACGAGTCAATAAAGAATTTGTATGAGTTTGTTCAATTTAACCTATGCGTATTATTTGCAAGTATAAAGTTGTTAAGAAAAAGATACGAAATTGTAAGCTAAAGAAATCCGTACTCAAAACCTTTGAGCCGAGTCTTGACCAATTGAAGCTAGAGCAATCGGCAACAACGTGGATTAGGGGATTTAAGAGCGGTATTCGTGGAATCCGGCTTATTTACCCTTGTCCTTCCGTTCTTGTCTCTTGCTTTCGCCTCCGGCCAAACCGAACGCAACTGGTCGTGGTTAGGAATCACCGTTACCTTGGTAGGGTAGGGTGCCTAACGGAGCGCTTGCGTAACGTTTGGGCGGAGTTCAATGGAAAATAACGGGAAAAGGAAATGAGTAAAGAAACATTAACTTACAATACCGTATTTGTTCTTAACAACGATAATTACAACCATTCACAAAACAAACCAAAAAGAGCAAAAGAAAAGAACAAAGAAAAGAAAAGATTACAAGCAAGTAATTAAAGTGCATGGTAATAAATTGCAAGTAATTAAAGACAAGAATGAAAAATGCAAGAAAGTAATTACAAGAACCATAGAACTCAAGACAAGCATAGGATCAATAGCCAACCCTTAAACTTGCAAGCTCAATCAAGAGGTTGCAAGATCAAGAGAAGGGTAAAGAACTCATGTGAAATGAAGCACTAAAGAGAGAACAAAATGATACAACCCCTTCAGACCAATGACCAAAGCTTAAACTTGCAAGCTCATTTAAGAGGTTGCAAGATCAAGTTAAGGTAGAGAGCTCAAGGGGGAAGCTAAGCAAAAAGAATAATACAAAAACCCTCATCTTCATTTCATCATCCACTCAAAAAGCTCTCACTACAATTTTCATGGAGGAAAGAATGAAGAAGAAGAAGAAGACTAAAACCTAACAAAAAGAGGCTAAAGAATTTAACACTTGGTTTGGCTCAGAACTGGGGTATTTATAGGAGGGGAACTGGAAACCTAGGGCAAGAATCTGGCTCAATATGAAGTACCCAAACTACCCATGAAAAACGACAGAGAGAGGTGACTATATGGCCGCGGAACCGCGGCCTAGACCCCCTATTGGCCGCGGTTCCGCGGCCTTTTAAAGGTGTTAGGTCATCAACTTTTGGGTGCTTCCCTGGTTTGGCTTTTCCTCGTGTTTGCCAACTTTAAACTGTACAAAATCTTCCAGAATATCTTCAGATTTCTTAGTTCAAGATTGCATTATTTTCTTTACTTTAGACTTCTATCTCCCTCGAGCTCCGCGCACCCATTGATTCTTGTGCTGCCCCCCTCGTGCTCTGTGCTTGTCCGAGACATGAATGACCACTGTCATATGTCTTGTCTCTGGAACTGGTACTCGGCACTGGACGGATACGGATGACCGGAACCCGGCTTTTATCTGCTGTGACAGATGTTCTGTATTTTGACGTAACTTTGGAGATTTTGTCTTGATTTGCAATATTTGGACTGGAAACCTGTACTCTGTAAATATGTAACAAACACGGATTAAAAGCACCTACCTATAAACAACCGAGCGTAAGAATGGACGGTATAAAATACAATATTCTGGTTTGAACATACCCCGTCACCGAAAGCATCCGTTCGGGTGCTCGCGGCGGCGGTGTTCCGCCTTGGTGCACTTCGTCGACGGCATTGGGGTTGCGGCCGTCAACTGAAGTTTGCGACGAGCATTCGATCAGGATGTTGGGAATCTTGTTGAATTGCCCGACATGATATTGAAAAGTGTTTTCGATAATGAGACTAAAATGCGGGGTTTATAAATGTTAGGCATGCGATGTCTAAGGAATTCATTTGATTAGGCATGCGATGTCTAAGGAGGTTGCGGATTCCAACTGTTGTAGTTTTACACTTTCTTTTCTGCGACCGTAAGTGTAATATGCGATATCGCCGGTTTCGTTGCTATATGTCAACGACAATTGGGATGCGCACATTTACTTACGTTGATGACATGTGATGTTATGTGTTGCTGGATATGTTATATTGGATCGTCGCGTTTTGAATAGCCGGGGGTTTTATGTGAGATGAGAGTTTTTTTATTTTCATTCATGTAAAATTAATTATATGTAATATTCTTTTATTGGGGCACTTCCAGGTTGCGGAAGATGTCACCATTGTATATTATTTACTTTTCCGCACTAGGATAGACCCAAGGAGGAGAGCACAAGTAACCGGGTTCTGGAGTCCAGTAGGAGACCAACTCGAGGAGTCGAGTCCGGGTCTCCTAACTTTAGAATTGGTAGGGTTGCTTGCCGCTCTCGTAGGGGTCTAAGGGTGTGGGTTTGGCTATTCATCGCGACCGTGGAATCCGTGTTTTATAAAGGCTCGTATTGAAAACACGGACGTCCTAGTATATCCAATATTTCATATATGTTTCTTCTGCTGCGATATCTATGATGCGATCATTTGATATGTTGTGATAGATATTGTATATAGTATATATGATATATTATATAGATGTTACTTATGTTTTGCACTCGCGCTAGCCCTGCCCCGCTCTGTCGTTAGTTACCTAACCTAACGGTGCACGAGGGGACATCGAGGAGAATGCGGATGGCATAAGTGTACGTCGTATTTATCTGTGATGTTTAGGTGACTTAAATGATGGGACTTCATTAATATGATTAATGAAAGAAAAAGAAACCTAAGATGTTGTGGAATCAAATTTTCAAAAACAGGTAGCTACAGTTCTTGCTTTGCACAGCGGTATATATGATATATCCTGCACCTTATTCGATAAGGAAAGAGCCGACGATCCCTTCACCGGGAGTGACCCCTTTAGCAAAACTAGAAAAGCCTAAAAAACACTCCATTTTAAAATCATTTGATTCTACAACGATATCAAATTCATTACGCAATAGGTTTTCTGAAAAACCTGTCGTAGCCCTCCGTCATTTCAGATAAGTTGTATATAGTATTCGTGCTTCATTTGTTGGCTTTCGTCAAGGTGTAGTGTGCGGTAGCTATATGCTGCTTATCTGCAGCATACGATGCGATTGGATTAGGGTAGTCGTACGGCTTTGTTGGCTTTCGTCAAGGGTCGTGCGGGTGGGTTTAATTCAGTCAAGAAATGTACGGGTTGAACTTGACTAGCGGGCTATGGTTTGTTGGCTTTCGTCAAGGTCATAGCACGTTAGGGGCAAAATATTATCGGGAATTTCAAGTGTTGAAATTTGCAATGAGATTGCATACCTTCTATGAGATAGTTGGATTCCGATACCCACTGCGAGTAATTGTTACTCCTGGGAGAGTTTTACACATTACAATTAGCCGATCAAGTAGGTGTCTAGAATGGTGTCAACGAGGTTACGCCTCTGGGAAAACGAGGTTTACATTAATTAGGTTCGTGCGAAAGCATGGGGGACCTCCCTCAAAGTACCGACACTGGCCTGGCTGAAAGATTGGCGAACTTATAGCGTGTAATTAATCCCGGCTAGTCTTTCCTTTTAGGGTTTGAAGGAAGATTTGATAAAAACAGTGGGAGCCATCCTGATTAGATAAAATAATAACCAATCTGATCTTGCAAGAGCACACGCAGTGTGTTTTCTTCTCTCTCTCTCTCCAGGTAGCGACCTTGTCACGCCTTAATCAAGATAATAATACGGATACATTGACCGAACCCGCTTGTTATACTGAGCTGGGGAACGTTGGTCCCGCTCCAACTTATAAATGTTATAAGACAGAGCAGGAATTAGGGGATTACCAGAATTCCCGTGCCGCCAAAACGAAGAGAGTGCATGTTGATGCATCATCTTCGGGTGTGTTCATTACAGAGAACTGTTTCTCAAATGTCCTTTACGTCCTGGGTATATGATACCGGATCAGGATCCCACATATGTAATATATTACATGGGCTACAGAAAGGTAAAGAACTGAGAACGGGTGATAAGTTTCATGAGGCAGAAAACGGTGCAAGTGTTGCAGCCAAGTCTGTTGGTCACTATCACCCTGTATTACCAGAATACCTTGATTTTGAACGAATGTTATTAGATACCGAACCTGATATACAACATCATATCAGTCTCTTTATTAGTAAAGAAAGGATATAATTTTGTATTGTTGGATAATGTTTTGAACATTTCCTATATCAAGAGTTGATCGGTTCAGGCACGTTATCTAAAAGCATTGACGATCTAAATCAAACTACAGTTCTTAGTATACAGAACACACACAAGAGGAAGAGTTCAGAAATGAACGAATCCTTCTTGAGGTATTGTAGACTAGGTCATATCAATGCGACCCGACTAGCCAAATTACATATAGATGCATATTTAAATTAGTTTAAATTTACATCTTATGAATCTTGCCGGTCATGTCACAAAGATAAGATGACCATAGCTCTGTTTATTGGAAACAGAGAAAGAGTTAGTGAACTCTTGGGATTGATACATGCTGATGTATGAAAGTCTCCTGTCTACACATGCCAAGACCGGTTCTTTGTACTTCATTACATTCTCTGATGATCTCTCAAGATTCAGACATATGTTCCTGTTGAAACACAAGTCCGAACCTTTTTAGATATTCACGGAATATAAGTTAGAAGTAGAGAACCAAAATACAGGTAAAAAGTATTATGTCCTTTGATGTGATCAAGGAGGAGAATACTTGAGCACAGAATTCCTGGACTATTCTAAAGGAGAATGAGATTCTCTCTCAGCATTGCTCCTTCGTATACACCATAGCACGATGGTGTATCGGAGCGGAGAAAAAACACCCTATGTGATATGGTGTGCTCTATGATGAGTACTACTGAGTTTCCTATTTCCTTTTGGGAGTTATGCACTTATGAAGTTGCATACCTATTGAATAGGGTTCCGATCAAATCAGTTGCCTACCACTTCATATGAGATATGGAAAGGGAAGAGCCCATCTCTTAAGTCAGTTAAGATTTGGGGTTGTCCGGCCTATGTCTAAAAGCAAAATCCGGACAAGCTCGAGGCAAAATCAGATCTGTGGAAGTTTGTTGGATATCCCAAGTATTCGCAAGGGAATATCTTCTACCTAACCGAGGAACAAAAGATGTTTTGTTACTCAGTATGCCACCTTTGTGAAAGGGGATTTCTTGTGAAGAAATTTGTGGACATGAGGTAGAACTGGAATGAGTTCCAGCTATACAAACTGCAGCTGATGATTTGGTAGAACCAAAGGATTCAATAGCAAACAACGAACCTCGGCCTCTCCGCCGATCTAGTAGGGTTCCTCACCCACCTGAGAGATACTTCGGTTTCTCTATGACAGTGGGAGCGAGGATTGTATCATGGGATGATGACCTAACTGGTTTCGAGCTGGCCATCAGGAGTGTGACTCTGTAAGAATGGCTGGATGCTTATCGATCTGAGATGGAATCCTTATACACCAACAAATTATGGACTTTGGTTGCTTCATCTGAAGGGTTAAATCCCCATCAGGAGCAAGTATATCTTGAGAAGATTACTTGGTGTACATGGAAAAGTTGAGACTTTCAAAGCTAGACCTGTTAAAAGTTTGCATCATTGACCAGGTATGGATTATGATGAAACCTTTTCTAAGTAGCTATGCTTAAGTCCATCCAGATCCTACTTTCCATGGCTACATACCATGACTACGATATCTGGCGGTTGGGTGTCATGACTGCTTTTCTAAATAAAGATTTAGAAGAGATAGTCTATAAGTACACAGTCAGAGGGCTTCGTAGACAGTGGGTGCAGCGGAAACGTATGAAAGATGTTTTATGTGATAAAGCAGGCATTGCGGAGTTGGAACATCTGTTTTGATGAGATTAGTCAAAGAGTTTGACATCATCAAAATGGTAGATGAACCTTGTATATAACAAAAAGGTAGTAGGGAGTATGGTGGTGTTCCTCGTAGAGTACGTGGATGACATACTCTTGATAGGGAAGTAGTTTCCTATGCTACGCTCGATCAATCTCCGCTTATCACAAGGATTCTCCATATAGGATCATAATGATACCTCCTGAATCCTGGATTTTGGATCTATGAGATAGATCTATTTGTATGTTAGGATACTCACTAGTTGTAGTGAGAAGGTATCAATTGATCCTGGGGAGAATCACTGGAAAAGTTCCAGAGTGATAAGGATGACTGAATGTCAGTCACAGGCATTGTCTTTACCCTCGGTAAAGGGACGGTATGTTGGAAGAGTTCCAATCTAGATACCGTGGCATACTAGACGATAAAGGCTAGATACATCGCTACCAAAGATGCTACCAAAGAGGAAGTCTGGGTGTATATTAGTTCATGAGATGAACTTTGTTCCCTCCATTGTGTGACAATGGAGTTGTGGCTTATGCCCAGGAACGCCCGTCCCATCAGTGATCCAGACATATTCTTAGGCAGTATCACCTGATCGTGGAGATGGTTGATCTCCAGGGGATCGAGCTTAGGAGAGTAGACTCAGAGAACAACACGGCGGATCCACCCACAAAGGCCTTTTCCCAGAGAGAGACTTTTATGGGATGGTTGAGTATGAGATACTACAACCACTGCTGTCAGATGGCCCTAGTGCAAGTGGGAGATTGTTAGTTATATATATGCCCTAGAGGCCATTACTATACATAGGATGTATATTGTAGTGGATGCTTGGACATATATAGGGATGACTTTCTTGCTCGATATGATAGTATGCTATCTGGTTACTCTTTACCTTAACGTGTACACTGATTGTCTCTCTGTTACATGTTGGTAAAGCCCTTAGGATGTGTACTTGACTACCTGGACTATGATGCGGATCATACTAGTGGGACATGGTAGTCCATAAGTACATCCTTCAAGGTCCCTAGTCGTGGGTGTATCGAGACAGGGCATCGATATACCAGAGTAGAATAGCGTATACCTTCTCGACCCATATAGATGGGCGATGGATGATCTCATATCCATTGGTGTTTGACATCAGAGATGATATACGGGTGCTCAGTGAAGACTGAGTACACTGGACGGACTCGCCGAGAACTCCCAGATGGTATTATACCTTACGTCAGATGGCAGTTCTCTGGTGACACTGGTGCAGGTTAATCTGTAGACCCGAGATCGCCATAGAGTCTTGTGTGATTCCCACTGTGCTTTGATTTCCACCTTACCACGTCCAAGAGGGCGTGCAAAACGGTGGTTTTTGGGTACAGTCCCGAGTCACATGGAGGCAATGAGCGATAGGAGGGGTTTCGTCTCTCCCAGTATAGGGAGTTGATGTTGCGCTGTGCTCGATTGGCTATAACAGGATGTCCTTGGCCAAGGCTGCTTTAGGGATTTACTGGTAAGTGTTACCAGTAGTTTCTCGACCCGTTATGAGCCTCATATCGACACGACTTATCGAGTTATTGGGGTCTGACCTTTACCACCCCTAGGCGAGATATGCGACATATCAGACGAATAGACCGGACTGTACGGTAGTGTTACTGGTTGGATTCACAGGTGTGTGAGCGGGCTTGCTCGTTGATCTTCTGATCGCTCAATACCCGGGTGGCCGTTACGTTTAGCAGACCGCTTTCGGCTTGTGGGTGTTTGATATGATCATCACCTGCTGCCGGCGTATTGACGAGTCTTTAGAGTCCTACACAGGGGTTTCCTGGCTCAAGCGAAACGAAATAGGAGCGCATATGAGATATGTGTGGGACCGAGAATAATACCAGTATGTGATACTGTATTCTATTCTCGCGATTTGTATCATCGGACGGTTGTATGAGATATAGCCGGGTTACCGAATCAAGTGTTGATTCGATACATTGATACACTTGATATTAGTCGGTTATATGCAATATGACCGGATCGTTAAATCAAGTGTTGATTTAATGATTTAATGTATAATTATATATTTGATATATTACTTTACATTGACTAGTATTGGTTCACTTAAGATTGATTTTCTCACTTGAATGTGCACATTGTTTATATGTGATATATGCAAGTGTACATGTTTGTATCATGCTTGATGATACAAACAAGTTGTGTGTATGAGACTTGAACCAACTCAAGGTTAAAATTAGGGTTTACTATTTTCCTAGCATATAACAAAAGAGTGTGACTTTGGTCAAAGTTATCAAGCTTCATGAAGCTTGATAAACATTGACAAAGTCAACTCTTTTGTCATTTGTTCAAGATATTAGTTAACCCAACCCTTAACCTAATGCTATGGTTAATTCTCTACATGAGTTAAGCATGAGGGCTTAACTCAACCATGATGCCATTATTTATTAGATAAGTTTCATTTGGATAAGGATTCATATGATTCTTTTCTTCTTCTTCATCTTCATCAAGCTCACAAAAGCTTGAGAGCTCCAATGGTGCCATGAGAAAAAGAGTGAGAAATCCAATTCTAAAGTGAACCCACTTTCTATTTCTTCATCCTCTACCACTTGCCATGTAGTATAGGGTGTTCTCTTCACAAAGTTTTCGACCAAGTGAAGGAATAGCTTGAGTTTGAGTATCCCCGACGTAGATCATCTTCGGCCTCGAAGTCAATGACCTAGCCCGATCATTTCTCCGAAGAAACCATCGCTAGAGTCCGGGATCCCGATGATCGCAGCGGAAGGACGTCAACACGGAACTAAAGAAGTGGAGGACCGGATCTACAAAGGTTGTAGTCCCTTTCACTTAGCAATAAAGTTGTTTACTTGTTTGCTTTTCGCCTTAGCTTCTAGTTAACGATCTATATTAGGGTTTCTCGGCACCGGAAAAATTTGAATTTGGCATGGTTGATGCCTTGTGGAACCTCTTGAGTGTGCTTAGTAACCCTACAGCACTCAGGTTCCATGATTTGATTATATCCTCATATTTACATGCATGATACTTAATGTCATTGGGTGACACGTGGACGGGATCCACATACATACAGACTTTGATTACTTTGATCATACCTCATATTTATATATAATAGTGGATGATGACGCTGTTATATATGCCCTTACACCAATATTAGTGGAATGGGACGCTAATATATGTGTATTGATATCAATTTAGATACTTCATCATACTTATTCATGCAGACATACCTTATATTTATGATATGTTATTACCTGAGGCACTGGCACGAGCACTTGGCACTACATACATGTATAGATGTTACATTACCACCTTATCATGCTTCAGACTAATCCTTTTGAGGTTTATATATATATCTGATCGTATTGACCTAGGATTATGTCATGAATTCGATTTCTTCTTGTAGATATTTTCTATTCACGAGTTAGCAACTCACCCCCGTTATGCCACAGTTCCTGCAGGTTTTGCCGTACAGCTTCCATAGCGGCATTTCTGGCACACTGCTTCCTTTGCGGGTGAATTGCATTGGGTAGGTGGGTTCTTTTGCATCAGAACCACCATTGTACATGTATTATTCATTTGTATCTAGAAATTCCATCAACCAAAACTTGTATATTGTTTCAGACTTAGTAACCTGTTATGTATTATTTCGACCTTAGAGTCGCGTGTAGTAGTATTACGGTTTTCATGCTTAATTGAGTTTCTTTTTGAGTTTTGATCATCGCCCTTCGGCGTTGTATATTATATTGCTTGCGTGGTTGTGACCGTCGATTGACGAAGAGCTAGCTCCCGCTTGGGGATGCCTTTTATCATTGCATATATATAATTCTTGTTGTACCCCGTTCGGGGCCAGTATTTACAAAGGAAACTCTGCCGAAATTTTTAGAAAAGACTATACATTTTAAAATGCATATTCGGCTTAGTTATTTAAAAAAAAACCTTGCTTTTTAAACATGTTTTCTTTACTTCTAAAAAATACTTTTCCTTATTTATTACTTAAAAATGGTTTTAGATTTCTGGGCTTTTGGCTTACTTGAATCAGATGGGGTCTTATAGACTTCATATGATTCAAGTGCCAGTCACGGGCTATTTCGGGTCGTGACAAAGTTGGTATCAGAGCGCTAGGTTAACCTTGGTTCGAGTCTAAGTTTGACTATGTGGAGCCTAGGGTGTCTATATATATACGGAACTTAGGCTTGACCTTACGGAACTTTGACTTAGTCGAAGGGGTATTAGACCCGAACTTTCGTCGCGTAGGATGACCCTTGGTTGATGGAGTAGGTGACTTCAGTAGAGTGACGTACCGTGTGTATGTTCCGCGGCATACTTACGACACGCCACTCCGCTTAAGGAGCCTTAGGATGTACATTTCCTTGCACAGTATTATATTCATTCCTATGATCTATCCTCATCGATACTGGTTGTGATTGTGCTGCCACGATTACACGGGCAGAGAGAGCTACGGCTAAAGTTGCGTTAGCTTGAGCTCGTCGCAGATGAGGAATGACCAGGGCGTGATTCCAGAGACGTACGATTGTATAGAGGCTTCATTTTATTGTGTTTCGCGCCATGGGCGTTTGACAGATCGCTTTCACGAGATTTCTCGGACATGCCGATCAGTATCAGAGGATCAGGCTACTGCTAGAGGCTAGCCAGGATGTGATGACCATTGATATATCACTTATTCATGATGATCGAAGCGTTGTTCAGCGTACAAACGAATGAGCCAGTTTTTGCTGCAAATGACGAAAGATCGCCCAGATGATTGGAGCTACTGCAGCATGGGTATATACTTAGAGATATGTTGGCGAGTCGCTAGTCACCAGAGGATGAATGACTAGGACATGTGGTTCGTTCGCTTACCCCGATGCGAGGTCATCAGATAAATTGATTCCAGCTAGAGACGACTTCACACAGATTCGTTGAGAGTCGATTGAGACGATCAAATGTCAGGAGCCCATTTTCCAAGTTTAAAGTATTCGGAAAGACATGCAAGCGATTCTATGGACCCTCTAGAAGAATGAAACCCTAACTCGACATAATGACCGTGTGAAAGCCTTTGAACCTTAGGGTTTGCGGCAGTTCCGCCGCGCCATTTGTGAGGCTTGGGTTTGCCCTTCTACGGTTGGACCACTGATGCTGTGGTATGTACTCGATACTATTAAACTGTACCCAAGATTTTGATCTCTTGGGGGATTACGAGGTTTTGACAAATCGATCAGATGGTTCGACATCTTTCGGATATCATGTGATGGGACACGGTGCTTGGGAGACTCCAGATACGAGTCTAGCCATTGGAGCGCCGTCCATGCAGCCACGAGAAGACAAGTCTGAAGCAGGCAACATCAGAGAAAAGTGGAGTAAGAGATTCGAGAAAGACCTCGACAGGACCTTTCTAGAATACTATACGGGAAGACCTGGACCCAGGAGTGGTCGTATTGCGCACACCCAGCAGGCCAGAGTTCGGCATCGTCGACGAGATAGTTGACTAGGTTCAGATAAAGGACCTCACCCAGATGCGTTGTGAGTTGATCGAGGACGGACGAGTATTGAGTATTCCTCCGATGGTTGGGACGAGTTCTCGAGGACCTCTTCGGCCAGATATCTTCTACAAAGTGATGAAGCTACAGGGTACGCGATTTCGAGTCCGTGCGAGAGAATTCGGATGGACCGTAGCCGAGAACATTGAAGTGCGTAGATAGAGACGTGACGTTGAAGTGGAAGATGATACAGACAAGCGGGACAAGAGGTTCGTGCGAGACGCTGATGAGCTGTTGTTACTCCCCGTTGAGACTATGGTCGGAGATGTCTACAGAGGCGTTGGGATGCGGCCAGTTTTTAAGTAAATGCTTTACTGAGAACGCGGATGTCAAGAGAGCAAAAAAATATTATGCCAGAGTACCAGCCTCCGTAATGTTCGGCATATGCAAGATCGGAAGAGTCCTTGAGCAGGATTCCTTCCAGGACACTGCTGCAATGATATTTGCACCCAGGATCAGATGTGTCACGTGCATTCAGAGAACCAGAGGCCGACGCTAGTGACATGCTGCTTTACGAGTGGTCGTGATGATTGACCGAGAAATTACCAGAGAAGTTCCAGAACGGAATCGTCCCCGTTAGCACACCTGACAGGGACGATGAGCCGATGGATTGCGATATTGGTAATACACAGAGGAGATAAGGACCCAGAGACAGAGGACGCCAGACCGTGAGCAAGAGGCAAGTAGATATCTTTCGCTGCTAGCATTGGATGCGCAGACACCTTTTCGACTGCGAAGGAGGGAAAATCGACGACGGTATTTATGATTTGTGAATTTGTGATTCGATTATCACATATCCGTCACTTGGGTTTTCGGTATTTTGGGCGATTTATTCGCATGATTTAGTCTTGATGACTGGGTTTAATGATATTTGTTTTTATGCATCATGGTTGCACCTACTGGGTATTTATGTTTTGCGCATAGTTATTACGCTTGAGGTATTGATTATGATTTCATGCCTATTTTATGCCGGTGATTTGATTTACGCTTCCAGCATAGTTTTCATGCACTTTTAGTGTTTTGATTTGATTTGTGCACACTGATGCACACGGTTGTGAGCTTATACACACGGTATACCTGATCATGATTGAGTCGTATTGTATACCGTCGATTTTGATTCTGATATTGATGTTGATTTCTTGCACTCTGTGCATTTGATTGGGATTTCCGCGCGTGTTGAGCGCATGCTTTGAGGTACGATTTTGGTGCACACCAGATGCACTAAATCGAGACTCTTCGTGCATGTCAGATGCACCTGATTTTGTTGTCAGGCACACACGTTGCCTATGATAGATGTTTCGTGCACACCCGTTGCACCTAGATGTTGTTTTATGCACTTGTATGGCACATATATGGATTTTGATTTCCGTGCGCACCAGACGCATAGGGTATTCTTCTATACATTTTTAGGATTGATTCTTATGGAGCAGTACATTTTTATGATATTTGCTATATGTTTTCATACTGAGCAGGACTAGTCAGAGGACAGTACCTGGATATATTTTGCATGCATTTACTTCCGCTATTTACATGTATAGATTTGATATTTACATGTATAGTTTTGATGTATATCATATTGGTTTTGTTTTGGATTTGTCAATTGTGTCTTTATCATGACTCCGATGATTGCGGGATGCTTGACGGAGTTTCGATTTTGAGTTATCTGCTCATTACTTATGCGCATGCATTGCGCTGTGATGCGTTTTATGTATTGATGATTTCGGAGCCCCGACAACCTGGATTTTTACTGAAATGTTTTAGTATTCGGGGGTTTAAATTTAAATTCGGGGACCAAATTTCTTTAAGGGGGGAAGATTGTAACATTTCAAAAAAAAATAAAATATTATTTTTGGGAATTTTTATAATTTAATATTATTTTAATGAATATTTTAATATTTCGGTATTATTAAATACAGATAAATGAGAAAAATTTTGGAAAATTTTAAAATAGGGTATTTTATGGAATTATGCCATTTTAAAGTTTTTATGATTAATTATATGCTAATTTAGTGCTAATCGCGATTAAAAATCGCTAATCGGTTTTTTAGCATTTTTGTGCAAAACATGCACATATTATTTTTCTTTACACTTGTGCATTCTACCATGTTGTTTTGGGGTTACTATTTGAGTGAGAAGGAATTTGGAGAAAAGAAAAGAAAAGGGAAAGGATAATTATATTGAGGTATGGTGAGAGAGAAAAATGTATGGTTTTCTTTTGACCCAAGGACTTAGCCATTTTCCTTGATCCCCACACTCATTTCTCTCCCTCTCCTTCTTCATCTCCTGCGGCTGCTGCTGCCCCCTCTTCATCCCCACTTCACCTCCTTAAATCACCATGAAAACAACTCCAAAACCCTATCTTCATTTCACTAAAAAGGTGCACAAGCTCAAGAGAAGCCTATTGGACCAAGAAAGCAAGGATTTTGGCCACTAGGGGCAACTCAAGAAAATTCTTGAGTTGCCAAATGAGGTATTTTCTGGACCATTAGCTGAGTTTTTATATTTCCTTTACCCCCATGTTAAGATTGAATCGATATCGTGTGATTTGGTGGATTTAGGAAAACCTAGTTAGGGTTTAGTGGAATTTGTGAGTTGTGATGTGAAATTGAGCTCAGTAGAGGTCATACAAACACCCTAGTGCTAGAATCCAGACCAAAACCTGAGAGTTGAAACCCGGAATACGGATTTAGAAACCGATATCGGAAAATTTGTGAAATCTGTGAAGGTTATATTGAATCTTCTATTACCCCAAGACTCTGAAAATTATTTTGGTTGGATAGTGATATGTGCAGGCACCCAGGAAGCCACCACTAGAACCCTAGCCCCCTATCTCTCTTTCCCGGCCGCAAATAAATGCATTCTGGCCGCAAATTGCGGCCAGACCAGTAGGGAATTGTCTCGTTTTGGTTTTAGTACCCCCTTATCAGTAGATTAGACCCCTGGCATGTGCAAAATTGTCCAATTTGACCTAGGGTGAAATATGGGACCCTTTTCTCTAGTTGATGTTTTGGATTCGTGTTTCTGTATTCCGTATTTTGAATTCTGGATTTGCGTATTGCGTTTTACCTCGAATACTTGGCGTTTATACGACGATATCGAGGATTGTTCGATGGTTTTGAAAGCGTACCCATAGGTTCTAACCTATAGGCCCCTTAGCGTATCGTTTTGGGTTTCGTATGTCGCTTTAGTTTTTACTTGGTTTTAATAGGCATTTACGATACTTTGATGTGTAGGTACCCCATGAAGACTTCGGGACGACAAGCAAACGCGTGGCGACGTCGACAAACGAAGACGCAAGGTGAGTAGATTATATCTACGGGGGAAGTCGGGTGGATGGCGTATAGCACCCACGCAGTCCGAAGTTGGTATACTAAATAAGTATATTATATATATATATATATATATATATATGATAGTTTATAGTGTGTCGTGGATATTGTGTTAGGTGTACTATGGTTAGATTAGGGCGTAAAAGTAAGCTAGTATAGTTCCTAGTTGCAAACCCTAGAATAGGTTTACACCACACACACACACAGGCTTATTGCTACACTTATGCTTGAATGATGACAATAGTGGATGACTTTAGGGATGAGTCGATGATATTGGGCATAGTGCAGTGAGATCGGTGATTTGATGTGATTCGTATTTGGGATACGACATATGATTTTAGCGGGCTTTTGGACGTGTGTTTCACACACGCATTCATACTTATATAGATGGTATCGATTGTTCTAGACTTAGATCAGTACCCCAGATTATGTGATTTGATGATAAGGATACCAGATAATTGATGAGATAAATGTGATATTGACCCGTACCCAGCTATTGGGATGCCGTACGACGATTTACCGTACGAGCTATATATTGATGATAGGTCCGTACTCATGACTCGAGGATGTCTTATGATATACTGTATCGTACGCGATACTTTTGAGGCGGGATCACCGACTATTTATATTTATAAATATATATATCGACTCAGATTTAGGTGGTTTCCATACCCCTCCCGATTGACTTGATAGTTAGATCTGTAGATTGTATAGTAGATGTTAGACTAGACCTGAGTCATACCTATTTTAAAACTAACGAATCGGGAGTATTTTGAAGACAGGAAAAAGGGATTCTACGGACACTTTAAAAAGGCGCATCTTTTCTTAAAAACACCGTAGCCCTTATTTTACTAAAAATCCCGATTCGTCTTATTTCAAATGGCATAACTGCATGACATATACATATTGATGTATATTCTTCACTGTTGCGTTAATTATTCGATTTCCGCATATTCATGCTATTCACATCGCTTTGCATGTGTAAATGTGTTTATTGCTATATTACCATCATGCTGTTAGGACACCAGCACTATTATCGATGATGCATATGTTTCACGTACACTTGCTTGCCGGCTCACACACTTCATCATCGATAATTGCCATGCCACTACACAGTAGAATTATTGCATCAGGATCTGACCCTTGTATGTGCATACTATTATTCCATATTGCATGATATACTGTTATATTTGCATTTCATTTATATGTCACATACATCTTGCTTTCTGATTTTGCGCATTGGGATATTCGTTTTCATGATATTTCTGGATTTGGGAACCGTGGGTATTTCAAAGAGATTATGTAAATGCTTTAAAAAAACCCGGTTACCCTTGATATGATATTTCAGCTTCCACCATGAGTTTTATCGGTTCTGATATATATATACCCCATGCGAGGAGGCATAGATGCCGTATGAGGGTACATGGTGGGGCCCGAAGGTATCCCGGCCGAGAATGGATCGCTGGATTTGGTAGACGGTGAGCCTGTCAGGGGAACCATAACGTCCGGTGACATTACCTTTTACTCGGCGGTTATCTTGGGGATACCGACCGGAGTTATGTACGTATGATACGTTGAAATTCGAGGGTCGAAGCTGGGCACTCGGGTTTCAAGGTAGCGTATGATACGTACCTATCAGGGCCAGTCCTGGTGACAGCACCTGATAGATGAGGATTTACGTGCCGATGCTAGGCACAGGTTTCATGATGTTTTCGAGTGTCGATGCTAGGCACTCAGGTTCCATGATTTGATTATATCCTCATATTTACATGCATGATACTTATTGTCATTGGGTGACACGTGGACGGGATCCACATACATACGGACTTTGATTACTTTGATCATACCTCATATGTATATATAACAGTGGATGAGGACGCTGTTATATATGCCCTTACACCAATATTAGTGGAATGAGACGCTAATATATGTGTATTGATATCAATTTAGATACTTCATCATACTTATTCATGCAGACATACCTTATATTTATGATATGTTATTACCTGAGGCACTGGCATGAGCACTTGGCACTACATACATGTATAGATGTTACATTGCCACCATATCATGCTTCAGACTTATCCTTTTGAGGTTTATATATATATATCTGATCGTATTGACCTAGAATTATGTCATGCATTTGATTTCTTCTTGTAGATATTTTCTATTCACGAGTTGGCAACTCACCCCCGTTGTGCCACAGTTCCTGCAGGTTTTGCCGTACAGCTTCCATAGCGGCATTTCTGGCACACTGCTTCCTTTGCGGGTGAATTGCATTGGGTAGGTGGGTTCTTTTGCATCAGAACCACCATTGTACATGTATTATTCATTTGTATTTAGAAATTCCATCAACCAAAACTTGTATATTGTTTCAGACTTAGTAACCTGTTATGTATTATTTCGACCTTAGAGTCGCGCGTAGTAGTATTACGGTTTTCATGCTTAATTGAGTTTCTTTTTGAGTTTTGATCATCGCCCTTCGGCGTTGTATATTATATTGCTTGCGTGGTTGTGACTGTTGATTGACGAAGAGCTAGCTCCCGCTTGGGGATGCCTTTTATCATTGCATATATATTATTCTTGTTGTACCCCGTTCGGGGCCAGTATTTACAAAGGAAACTCTGCCGAAATTTTTAGAAAAGACTATACATTTTAAAATGCATATTCGGCTTAGTTATTTAAAAAAAACTTGCTTTTTAAACATGTTTTCTTTACTTCTAAAAACCACTTTTCCTTATTTATTACTTAAAAATGGTTTTAGATTTCTGGGCTTTTGGCTTACTTGAATCAGATGGGGTCCTGTAGACTTCGTATAATTCAAGTGCCTGTCACGGGCTATTTCGGGTCGTGACAAGTTGTGACAGATTATCATGCATGACACTGACATATGAGATGTGGTGGTGTGTCTCAATCACCGAGAATAGAGATTCTCCAGGTGTATATCATGAGCGTATATAATGCTATATGTAGTATATGACCACGTTTGAATTATCTAGGATATGTCATGTATGGAGATGGAGAATTCAAACTATTATATAGTCCCTTTGACTTGATGATATTGTAGTTTTCGATTTGTTGATAAATAAACTTTTATATGATGGTTGGTCTTGTCGATTAGACAAGAACAACAAATATGAAATATTGAGCTGCTTGAATACATTTAGGAAAACCATGGATGTCTAGAAAGAATCCGACATTCTTATATTCATGAGAATAAATTTACTGTTCAATCTTACGAAAGCTCCAAATCATGTACAGGTATTTTGGAAATTGTGTTTTCAAAATTATATTATTATATTTATTTTCGAAATGAATTTATTATGTTCATGAGTAATTGAAGATTTTGGTTTGAATGATTAAGTTATTTTATCCTGCTCAGTTAAAAGACCAAAAGAAAAGTGATTTAATATTGGAAGGGATTGCTTGTAAATTAATGTTAATTATTCTCACATTAAAAAAACTTTAATAAACAATTGGCGTGACAGGAGGTTGATTGTGAAATTAAAATTGTCAATTAATTAATCGCGAATCAATTGAGATTGATAATTGGTTCTCGAAACCTTAAATTAGAAGAGCAAACAAAAAACAAAGAAGAGAAGAAATAACATAATACAATATGTTGTGTTAGCGAGTTTAGTCCCATATTGAAAAATTAGGAAAAATGTATTGTACCATAACCCTGTAAAAAAATACTTATAGTAGACCATAAGAGATAAGAAAAAAATAATTAATAATATTATTTAAAAATTTTCTTTTAAAAATAAAAGTTTCCTATCGTCCTAGTTTTGGTATCACCTATGCAAGGCGGTGGACTTGATTGGAGATTTCTGCAATTGTGGTAGCATCAAAAAATTATTATTTTGCTGATAGATATTTAGATATGCAAAGGTATGTCTTTTATCACATATTTATGAAGTTTTGGAGATCATATGTATCGTTTCCTCTACCATACGTATATGATTTCCTTCAAATGGTATCAGAGCACATGGTTGCTCTTGTAGGATTAAGGTTTTAATTAAAAGCCTACTTTTGATAATAATTATAATTTCTTAGATCTAAAATTATTAGATATAAATTATTTGAAAAGATTAAATAATTTAGATTAGATAAAAATATGTTTTTTATTATATTTATTGTGATTATATTTGTTATGCTGAAATCTATAAAGATAGATTTTTAATAAATTTTTGAAACCAAGTTTTGATTTTTGAAATCAAATCAAAATTTTAATGAAGTTTTTGGTATCAAGATTTTGATTTTTGAAATCAAAATCAAATAAAAAAAATAAAAAAAATACTGTTCATCGAAGCCACAGTGGTCGTCGACGAACCCGCCGGCCTGTTCGTCGGCGGTGGGGCCTAAAACTGACCCTAAGTGGCGGAGGCAGCAATAGTTGCTGCCTCTCCAAAGTTTAAAACTTTAGCGGGTCGGGTTTAATTGAACCAAACCTAGCCCATTATCCTAAGTCTAAAGAGCAGAGTACCCTTTTTTATGGGTTTCTGAAAAATTGTTTCCACATCCCTAAAATATATTATTTGTTTTAGAACCTTTTGTTAATATGATTAAATGTTACAGAGGACCCTGGATAATTGTTAAACTGTTTCAAAACCTTTATTATTTGAATATAGGCTTGGATAATTATCTGTTACTCCCTGTAAATTACTGAAATTACATGTTTGTCACTTTATGACATAAATTAGATTTATATATGGTTCTTTAATGAAAATGGTTTGAACTAATTTTGTAATTAGTTTGTTACGATACTTTATATGATATTGAATCGGTTTCATAAAATTTATATTTGATAAATTGTGTGTAAGAAATATGTTTCAAAACTTTATAAATTATAATGGATTGTTGTGTGGATTGTTATTTATTTAATTACGAATTAAAATGATGACATCATAATAATAATTAAAATTGTTTTATTAAACTTATAAATTAAATATTCTCTCAATTAATTTTACAATAGTTGTATACAAGTGTAGATAGATTTATAATTTTTCAAATTTAGATTTAAAGGATTTCCATCGTAGGGATATATTTAAGACATGTATTTTAACTTATTTGAAGCCGGAAAAGATACGATTTGTTAAAATATTTGCCTTACGTATATTTTATATAAAAATATTAGATTCGTTATATTTAATATGACCACTTGGCTACAATAGGAGATGCAACTTATTTTACATACAAAGTCGAAATGGTGGGTCCACACTTAGTTGATGATGTATGTTTCTTCCAATTAGAGCAAAGCTCTGTTCAAATTTCGAAATTTGAAATGAAGCAGCGCTTCAATAGCAGCGCCAGCGCTGAGAGAGTCAAAGACTCTGAGGCAGCATTCACGCGCAAAGCACATGAGCGCTAGCGCTAAGAGCGCTGCACTCTAAGCAGCGCATCATGTGCAAAGCACATAAATGCTAGCGCTAAGTGCACTGCACTCTAAGAAGCGCACCACGTGCAAATCATGGGAGCGCTAGCGCTGGAACTAAAAGCTCCCCACCGTCAGATCAAAGATCCAATAAAGATGATAAATCATCAATTAACCAGAATAAAATTCTGTTAAGGAGAGATTCCTTAAAATCATTCCAAACAAAAAGATTGTGCTCTGTAAATCAGAGCACCGTTGGATCAATGATCCAATGATGATTAGAAATCACTAAAATACAGAATAAATTCTGTGTGGGGAAAGATTTCCCAACCTTGTTAAAAATAAGAAAATCGCCTTCTATAAATCAGAAGCTCTTGGATCAAAGATCCAACGAGGGAGAGATCCCAAAATCAATTGGAGAAAAGATCTCCTTAACCGATTGAACAAATCAGCTTGCCCTATATAAAAGTCCCCAAGACTTCAAGTCTGAGGATATACAGAAACAAAGAGAGGAACCCCCCATAAACTTTGAGAAATCTCAGAAAGAAGAGCAAGCTCTCGGTAGAAGAAGAAAATTCTCTTCAAGGTAAAAAGATTAGAAAGATGAAATCTTCTCATATCAAAAGAAGAATTCACTTCTTTTCTTTAAGATCATAGATCTGTAAGACCAAGGCCTTTCGCAAAGAGGTCAAAGTATCTCATTACAGAGAATAAGAGGAAGAACTTAACTTTCTTCAGATCATAGATCTTAAGACAAATTCTATTTCAGAGATCATGAACATCTCATTATAAAAAGGGGGAGAATAATTCAGTTCTCTTAGGATCACAGATCCATAATGGCAAAGCCTTTTATTAAAATAAGAGATTGAAAAATCTCCTATAAAATAAGAACTTTGTTCTTAGAACCTTGAGATAAAATCTCTTATAAAAAGAGAATTTAATTCTCAGGACGCAAAACTGATCTAAGTTGCATAAAAGAAGAGCCTTAGCGCTCCTAATTTAAAAGAGTTTCAGCGCTCCACATCTAGCGCAAAGCGCTGCAGAGCCTTAACACTCCTAATTTAAAAGAGCTTCAGCGCTCCACATCTAGCGCAAAGCGCTGCAGAGCCTTGGTGCTCTTAATTTAAAAGAGCTTCAACGCTCCACATCTAGTGCAAAGCGCTGAAGAGCCTTGGCGCTATTAATTTTAAAGAGCTTTAGCGCTCCAAATATAGCGCACTGCGCTCATTAACCGGTGATCAGCGCCAAGCGCGCCACGTGCTCCTCACGTGTGCGCTACTTAACAAAAGCGCTTTAGCGCTCCACATTTAGCTCAAAGCGCTGCAGAGCCTTAACGCTCCAAATTTAAAGTAGCGCACTGCGCTCATTATCTGGCGCTAGCGCCAAGCGCGCCACGTGTTCCTCACGTGTGCGCTGATAGATCATAAACTGTTCTTTAAATGAAGCCCTAGAGCTATGATGAATGCTCAGAATTCAATAAAAGACAGAAATATTGTTAGAATTCAAATCAATGCCCAACATTGTCAAATGTTTAACATTTTAACTGAGTGGGCCGAGCCCAAGTTGGCCATAAACCCTTCATTTAGATTAATTGAGCCCATATGCTCATAAATCTCAGATCTTAGTCCCAATTGGAGTACAGATCTCCCAACAAAAATTGGTTCAAGGGTATATCTCTTCACTCCTCTAATATTTGTCGCTGTAATCCTTCAACGTCTTCAGAGAGGTGACGGGTCCCGACAACCATACATTCCATAGACTATGACGTCATTAAACTGGACTGTGATGTCCTTAAACCCATGGACTATGATGTCCTTAACCTCGGACTGTGGGGGTCCTTAAACCCATGGACTATGATGTTCTTAACCTTGGACTGTGGGGTCCTTAAACCCATGGACTATGATGTCCTTAACCTTGGACTGTGGGGTCCTTAAACCTATGGACTATGATGTCCTTAATCTTGGACCGTAATTTCCTTAAACTAATTATGGACCGCAATGTCCTTAAACTAAACAATAGAGCCAAAATGCACTTTTGTTGGATCTAAATGATCCTGTTAAGTTGATCTTAGTCTAAAAATTAGACTAACGTATCCTTAACAAATCGTTAAGTTGATCTTAGTCTAAAATTAGACTAACGTATCCTTAACAAACGTTTAAGTTGATCTTAGTCTCAAATGACACTAACGCATCCTTAAACCCAACCCCAAACCTAAATCTAAGAAAATACGGATTTGGACTAATCCACGCCCTACGGGCGACAACATAAATTAGTCTCCATATACAATCCACGGGCAACCAAAAACAAAACAAACACCCACGACACGAAGTGACCATCTGGAGAAGGAGAAAGTGGTTACCGCGATGCGGTAGCGTAATTAACTGCAGGGGCTTGCGCCTGCAGGGAAGAGCGTCCCCACAATCAAAACCCCCTCAATGAAGGGGAATCTGAAGAAGTCTGCTACATCGGCCGCATCCGTTTAAACCTTCGATACATGGTGTCATAAATCAACTTGGTATCTTCGGAGAGGTGGACGAATAGCACCAATTAGCATCTGTCCCCGAAATTCAGGCCCTGACGTCCCAACCTCCCAGTTGCGTTTTATCGGCGGAGAACAGATTTTGGCATGCCTGGTGGGACCTTTTCCTCTTTCCTCTCCATACTTCATGTGTCGTGTTTTTCCCGTGATCAGATAATCGCGGTGTGTATGTTTGTGGTTGCCCTTAGGGGAGTGGATACTGAAGTCGGCGTTTCGTCTCTATGAAGAATGGCGTTTGCTCCCACCTTAGCAACTCAAGCTCTATCATATCTGGTGGAGTCAAGCACGGGCCACTTGCAATCTCAAATCTCTGCAATCCGGCTCTTCAAGAAATCAACGGGCTACTCTTTAGGTCGATACTCTCACCTCCCACCCTCGGTGCCTCAACACCGATGGAGGAAGCCCAGTGGAAGTCTGTCTTCCACAGGCTGGTTCCCCAAGCTGTAGCTTTGCCAATGAAATCAGTTCTCAAACAACTGGCACCTGCCAAGGACCAAGGTCGACGAAGGGGGCAGAATATTTAAGCTCTCAAAGGAAACAAGGGGCAGGCTCGGAAAAATCCTGAGGCTAATCAAATCCCGGCCGTAAGAAATGGTCAATGTTGATATCGGCATCATAGAAAATGAGCTGGGGGCAGTTCTCCGCATGGTTCAGTTTCAACCCCAGTCACACTCCAAGAATTTCTCAGCTACGTCCTTGAGGACGGAGATGATGACAATGGAGAAGACTCGTCGGATGAACCTGAGGATTATGTGGCAAGCTTCCATGTGATCTCTCACTTGTTAATAAACGGTGAAGAAGCTCTGGATACAGAGAAATTAGGGGCAGATCCTGAGCCGGAACTTCTAGGACCATCAGACGAAATGATTGATGAATTCCTAAACGAAGCTCTTCTGAAAAGCAAAGCCAATCGAGAGCGCGAGATGGTCATATTTGAAAAGGCCAGATGCCAGCGACTGGACGAAAAGGTTGAAACACCCCCGCCAGATCAAAGTACATCCGCCACAAATAAAAGCAGGTTCAAGACAAGGAAAAGGTTCGCCAAAGCCATATCGATGGGAATTAAGCTGCCCTCGTTCAGAGGAAATTCTCCTGGCGGTATACATCTCGGTGAAGCGGACGTACATCCTAACTTCTGCTTATATCATCAGAAGATCTCACACCTTACTGAAGAATGCAACGCCTTTAAAGATTGGTGGCAAGGATATGTCGCTCACAGGCAACACTTCAAGAGGATGAAGCGTGAAGCTCGTCGACAGCAGAAAAATGCGACAGGCGAACAAGGAAGAGCTGACGGCAACTGTCACTTGGTTGATAGCAGGGGATTGCAAGTTCTCATCTTCGGGAGCGATTCTGAAGAAGAAATGACTCTCGGCCCTCTCTTCAAAGAATCCACCTCAAGAAAAGAGGAAGAACTGAAGAGCTGCGAGAACATTCAGCTGCGCAATCGCACGCTACCTGAAAAATCTCGGACCCGCAAAATAGGGATCGGATAAAAAGGATAAGGGAAAAGAAAAAGTACCTGAGGATATCGCCCTCGATGATCGAGTCGTCGAAGAGCTGGCAGCCAAGGACCCGCCCATGAAAAACAAGATGGATTACAACATTCTGGCATACCTGAGGAAGCTACCCTCACAGCTAAGCATTCTTGATGCCCTTGTGCTATCCAAAGAGGCGAGAGATTCTCTGATCAAAGCATTACAAGACCCTGTACAATTTCAAGCTTTCCTCGCCGAAGAAAAGATGAAGGACGAGCTGGAAAAAGTGCACACAGTCGATATCACCTTCAGTGATGAAGATCTCCTCCTCGAGACGTGCGAACATAACGTCTCTTTTATTTCTCCGGATATTGCCATGACATTAAGATAGGGAAGATCCTGGTTGACAATGGGTCCTCCATCAACCTCCTCAATGTAAGAGTGTTGAAGGAAATCTGCATGAGCGTTCAACATCTCGCTCGTGATAAAATCACCATCTCCGGGTTTGACTCCCAGTCGTCACGGACGCTCGGGTCAGTGATACTGACGTTACGCTTTGGGCTGCTCGTCACGGACAATAATTTTTACGTCATTGACACCAAGACTTGCTACAACGCTTTGCTCGGCAGGCCTTGGTTACACGAGTACAACATCATCCCTTCTACACAGCATCAGTGTATAAAGTATTTCAAGGATGGTCTTGAGTATACCGTGACAGGGGAGTTGAACCCATTCTCCGTGAATGAAGTCCGCAAATACAAGGATGCAAAGTACTTTCTGTCAGACTTTGAAGACACGGAAATGTGCCATAAACCGAAGAACAAGGCTATCACCACTATTCCGGTCTTCGGGAGCGATACCGAGGCGGAGGAACAAATAGTTTATTCAGGGCCGCCCCAATGCAACAAGCCGGGACCGTCCATCCCTACGCTAGTCTTCGGCAGCGACTCGGAAGATGAGTTCAATGCAGTATTTTCTGTTCGGCCATCAATACAAGCCTTCGCCGGTGATGATCGGAGTTTGTAAATCGCCATGGTTCCGCAAGAGCACTACAAAGAGCTCGACGCACTTGATACCTACAGTGTGCAAGAATTGAAAACGTTCTACGTCCCTCCCAGGCGAAAAGATGAAAAGGCGATCCTCTTTTATCGATCCGCGGAAACCAAAGTGGAGAAAGAAATCGGGTATGGCGCCGATTCTCCGCTTGATAGGCTCCAGCCCATCCATCTGCCTAGATACTATACAAAGGGGTTAAAGAGGCTGTTGAGGCGCCAAGGCGTACCCTTCAAACAGATTGCTCGAAAAGCTAAGTTCTATGATAGGATCTGGAACGTCTCCAGAACTCAGCGAAAGTTTCCCAATGGGAGAATGGAAACGATAGGGCTTGTATATATTCGATCCAAGAAACAGGAGCGATTCCATGACTGCTACGTCATACATGACTTCGATGAAGAAGGAGATGCTCTGTGGGAAGATGCTAACCCTGAACCAAAACGAGGTCCCGCCGTGAAAATACCAAGTCCGTCGTTCGAAGAACAGATGGACAATCTTATAAGGGAAGCGGGTCAAAAAGTCCGGGATGACCATAGACGCGAAATGGCCATTTACGAGAAAGCCAGGAAGCAGCGCCTCCTTCAGCAGGCTGCAGGGGATGACGATGTCCTTCGTCGCCAGCCCGTCACAAAGAAAACTCGACACAAAGGCAAAAACAAACTGAAGAACGGAAAAAATGTTCGACAGCGGCGAAGCGGGTCTAAGAAGCCACGCAATCGAGAATTGGGCAACCTGGATTCGTTTCTTGTAAAGAAGATGGGTCGAGCATACTCTTTTCCCCAAGACAAGACAAGGAAGATATTCGATCTTGTCATAAAACATCAGATGATGACGCTCTCGGAGTCCAAGCACCTTGAGAAAGCAAGTGAGGTTCATCATCCGGACTATTGCTCCTTTCACCAAGCAATAGGACATCCTCTCGAAGACTGCTTCACCTTCAAGAACTGGGTCGAAGACCAATATCAACAAGGCATGTTCGCTTTATCCAGCAGTTGGAGGATAACCCCGCCTCAGAAGCATGAACCGAAAGCGACGTGTATAGCGAGAGTAGAACCAGATCAACACCGACCTTGGAAACGATCTTGTACCTGTCGCGTGATAACGCTGTCAGAAGAAGAACCCGAGAATATGGATGACCTCCCCTGGTGCTTCGAAAACGATGATGACGAGGTGATCTCAGAGTTTCCACCGGCGCCAAAAGAGCTGGAAGATGGGATACATACTACTGCAGATAACCTCAAGAAAATTGACTTCGGGATAGAAAGTGACCCAAGGCCGACATTCGTTAGTGAACTGTTGTCTGAAGAAAGGGTGGCTACGCTAAAAGACGTGCTCATGCAGTATAAAGACTGTTTTGCATGGAACTATTCCGAGATGCCCGGATTGGATCCAGAAATAGCCATCCACAAATTGGCGATATCTCCGGACGTCAAGCCGATCAAACAAGCACCGAGAAGAATGCGGCTCGAGCTTAAGATGAGCATCAATGCCGAGGTCAAGAAGCTAATCGACTTCGTCTTCATCCAAGAGGTTCAATACCCTGACTGGATCGCCAACATCGTCCCAGTGATGAAGAAAAATTGGACGGTGCGCATATGCGTGGACTTCCGGGATCTCAACAAAGCTTGCCCGAAGGACGACTTTCCAGTACCGGTCACCGAGTTGATGATAAATAATACGTCCACTCACGAAGTTTTCACTTTCATGGACGGCTCATGAGGATACAATCAAATAAAGATGCATCCCGAAGATCAAAAGCATACCGCTTTCCGGACTCCCTGGGAATATTCTGCTACAAAGTGATGCCTTTCGGTCTAAAGAACGCAGGCGCCACCTATCAGAGGGCCATGACGAAGATTTTCGATGACCTCATAAATGAAATCGTCGAATTCTATATTGACGACCTTGTGGTGAAAAGCAAATCGCACGAAGAGCATTGGGAGCATCCAAAGATAGTATTCCAACGTCTTTGGAAATACAACCTGAAGATGAACCCTCTGAAATGTGCGTTCGGAGTCTCTTCGGGAAAATTCCTAGGATTCATCGTAGGACATCGGGGTATCGAAATAGACCCGTCGAAATCAAGGCGATTATGGAAATGCCCTCGCTAAGAACTCTCAAACAACTGCGGTCTCTCCAAGGAAAGCTCGTGTATATCCGGCGGTTCATAGCTAAACTCTCCGGCAAATATCGTCCCTACAGTCACTTGATAAAGAAGGGAACCCCGTTCGTTTGGGATCGCAAATGCGAAAGCGCGCTGGACGAAATCAAGCAATATCTACAGAATCCTCCGGTGCTATCCGTCCCGGTCAAGGTAAAGCCTCTCATTCTGTATACAACCACCTTTGAGGGTTCTCTAGGTGCGTTATGGGCACAAGAGAACGACTAAGGGAAGGAGAGAGCCTTCTACTATTTAATTCGAGTTCTCTTGGGGGCAGAAAAAAATTACTCCACCATTGAAAAACACTGCCTGGCATTGATCTTCACGATAACGAAGCTCAGACACTATGCGTTGGTGCATGAGGTCCATCTCGTATTGAAAGTGGATCCTCTTAAGTATTTGATGTCAAGAGCCATATTAACGGGGCGGCTCGCTAAATGGGCCCTTCTCTTGATGGAGTCCTCGATAACATATCGTCCTCTCAAGACAGTGAAAGGCCAGGCCATCGCCGACTTCCTTGCCGAGCATCCTATACCTGCCGATTCACCCCTAAATTGCGAATTGCCTGACGAGCACGCGTTTGACACGATCGACGGGGTGAGAAGAGAGAATGATACCCGCTGGGATCTCTACTTCGACGGAGCATCTTCCATGAAGAAGCGAAATCACAACTCCCCTATAATCAAATCTGGGGTGGGCCTCATCTTCATGACTCCACAAGGAGGGATAATGCGCTTTGCCTTCTCCTTAACGGAACTGAGGACAAACAATGAAGCTGAATATGAAGCTTTGATAGCGGGTCTTGAGATCGCTGTCGACATAGGAATTGAAAACCTCCTCATATACGGAGACTCCCAAATGTTCGTTAGCCAAGTAAACGGCGACTATCAGACGTGCAAACCGGAGTTGGTAAAGTACGGCAAAAGGGTACAAAAATTGCTAACTCAAATCCCTGTCTATGACCTGGAAAGTATACCGCGCGCGGAAAATAGCAAGGCGGATGCATTAGCCAAGCTCGCTAAAGAACTGGCCGACGAGAATCTCAATGACGTGAGGATCGTTGTGCAAAGCCGTCGGGTTCTTGCACCGGCTACCTCCAGAGTCATCCGAAGAAAAGGTAACGACAGAGCAAGCAACCCTACAGGTAAAAGACCAAGAAAAGGCTATGGATTGGAGAGAAGTCTTTATAGACTAATTCAAATTCCGTCGAACACCTGAAGACGCGTCCTCAAGACATCAGCTAATGAAACGAGCTCTATCCTTCGCCTTTGTCAATGATACTCTGTATAAAAGATCGTTCAGCTCCCTGTGGATAAGATGCCTGGGACCTGAAGAGGCAAAGAGAGTCGTACAAGAAACTCTCGACGGACTCTGCGGTTCTTACCAAGACGGGCCGAAGATGAAGCTGAAGATCAAAAGGATGGGATATTATTGGCCCATAATGATCCAAGACTGCATCGAATACGCGAAACAATTCCACTCGTGCCAGATTCACGGGGACTTTATCCACCAGCATCAAAATCCGCTACGTCCAAAGGTGGCTAGCTGGCCATTCGAAATGTGGGGAACTGACATAATTGGACCCATCGAACCAGCAGCGTCCAGGGGACTTCGATTCATATTGGCGACAACGAATTACTTCTCCAAGTGGGCAGAAGCAGTACCACTAAGAGAAGTAAAGACGGAGAATATCCTCCATTTCTTCAAGACACACGTCATCTATCGGTTCGGCACTCCGCGACGGATTATCTCCGATAACATGCCAGCCTACAGAAGCCACAAGATCAGCCGCTTTGCGCAGCAACATAATATAGACAGGAGATTCTCTTCAGTCTACAACTCTAGTGCTAACGGTCTGGCTGAGGCTTTCAACAAGACCTTGACAAAGATCGTGAAAAATACGGTGTCCAGAAATAAGAAGGACTGGCATGAGAGATTACATGAAGCTCTCTGGGCGTATCGAACTATGTTCAAAACGGCCACAAACACAAAGCCGTATGCATTGGTATTCAGCACAGAAGCGGTACTCCCCCTCGAGATAGAGTTACCCTCCTTGCGAGTGGCAGTTCATTACGAGCTAACGGGCGAAGAGAATACTCATCTTCGGCTTGAGGAGCTTGATACCCTCGACGAAACTCGGCTCATGGAGCAGCAAAACTTGGAAGCGTACAAAGCAAAGATGACGTGCTCGTATGAAAGATTGACTAGGCCGAGAACATTCTACCAAGGCGAACTTATGCTAGTGGTCAAAATACCTATGATCCCCAATCGTGCCAACAGTGCCAAGGCGAACTTGTCCAATTGGTCAAAATACCTATGATGAATGCTCAACATTCAATAAAAGACAGAAATATTGTCAGAATTCAAATCAATGCCCAGTATTGTCAAATGTTTAACATTTTAACTGAGTGGGTCGAGCCTAAGTTGGCCATAAACCCCTTTTTCAGATTAATTGAGCCATATGCTCATAAATCTCAGATCTTAGTCCCAATTGGACTATAGATCTCCCAACCAAAATTGGTTCAAGGGTACATCTCTTCACTCCACTGATATTTGTCGTTGTAATCCTTCAACGTCTTCAGAGAGGTGACGGGTCCCTACAACCATACATTCCATAGACTATGACGTCTTTAAACTAGACTGTGGGGTCCTTAAACCCATAGACTATGATGTCCTTAACCTCGTACTGTGGGGTCCTTAAACCCATGGACTATGATGTCCTTAACCTTGTACGGTGGGGTCCTTAAACCCATGGACTATGATGTCCTTAACCTTGGACTGTGGGGTCCTTAAATCCATGGACTATGATGTCTTTAACCTTGGACTGTGGGGTCCTTAAACCTATGGACTATGATAGTCCTTAACCTTGGGCCGTAATGTCCTTAAACTAATTATGGACCACAATGTCCCTAAACTAAACAATAGAGCCCAAATGCTCTTTTGTTGGATCTATCTTTTGTTGGATCTAAATGATCCTGTTAAGTTGATTTTAGTTTAAAAATTAGACTAACGTATCCTTAACAAATCGTTAAGTTGATCTTAGTCTAAAATTAGACTAATGTATACTTAACAAACGTTTAAGTTGATCTTAGTCTCAAATGAGACCAACGCATCCTTAAACCCAAACCCAAATCTAAGAAAATACGGATTTGGACTAATCCACGCCCTACGGGCGACAACATAAATTAGTCTCCGTATACAATCCACGGGCAACCAAAAACAAAACAAACACCCACGTCACGAAGTGACCATCTGGAGAAGGAGAAAGTGGTTATCGCGATACGGTAGCGTAATTAACCGCAGGGGCTTACGCCTGCAGGGAAGAGCGTCCCTACAATCAAAACCCCCTCAACGAGGGGGAATTTGACGAAGTCTGCTACATCGTCCCCATCCGTTTAAACCTTCGATATATGGTGTCATAAATCAACTTGGCATCTTCGGAGAGGTGGACGGATAGCACCAATTAGCATCTGCCCCTGAAATTCAGGCCCTGACGTCCCATTGTCCCGGTCGCGTCTTTCGGCGGAGAACAATGTAGTAATCTTACTACAATAGTGGAGCAATACTACACATCAATAAGCCGAATATAAAAGGAAAGTTATATAAATTATTTAATATGTTGTATCCTACCTTATTTGTTCTTTCTTTATCTTGACAATCTATAAAAGTACAAATGAATTTGGATTTCCTGTTCGCTAATAGATGTATGAGAGAAGTACTGATAGTGAAATCATTACTTAAAATAAACCCTAGTAATGATTGTGCAACTATAAATTATATGAATTAAGTTACTTATAATATTGTCTTACTTTATTTGTAGATGGCTAAATATAGTCCGTTTGGAAAATTACTTGATGACTATAAACTGATTGGACAGAATTATATCGATTGGAAAAGGAATTTGATGATTGTCCTTACTGCTGAAAAATTGGCTGAAATTGTTAAGGAAGATACACCGCAAAAGCTTGGTCCCGAAGTAACTGTTGATGAGATCACTAGTTATAAAAATTGGTTTGATAACGATGAACTAGCTAAATACTATATAGTAGGTTCCTTGGATCCTACTGTTCAAGGGCATGTCGAAAGGAAAAAAACTAGCAAGCAAATCTTAGATTGCTTGAAAGCCTTTTACAAAGAGAGAAATCATACAGATCGTCAAAATGCAATGAGCAATTTGATGAACACTAAAATGGCTGAAGGTACTCCTGTTCATACCTATGTTCATAAGATGATTAGGTACATTAATGAACTGGAAAGCTTAGAAGCTAAAATTGACCATGAAACCAAAATTGATGTTATTCTTATTTCATTATCCTCTTCTTTTAGTCAGTTCAAAGTGAACTTTAGTATGCAAAAACCAGATGTTAGCTTGCCTGAACTGAGCAATATGTTGCAAAAAGTTGAGAATATTATGAAGCGGGATGCCTTAATGATGATCACTAACTCAGCTGGATCGTCCGGCAAGAAGAAAAGAAAGTTTTCTTTTAAGATGAAAACTGTTAAAGGAAAACATGTTTCCAAGAATGCAAAACGGGATCAATCTAGTGATGAATGCCTTTACTGTCATATGAAAGGTTATTAGAAGAGAAATTGCAAAAGTTACATCGCCTCATTGAATAAAGAGAAACCTTCGGAAGATATATTATCTCACTTCTTAGTAGAGACTAATGTCGTGAGTTATTCCTCTTATACTTGGTGTATTGACTCAAGTTCTTTTTCCCATATTTATAATTCCTTGCAGGGGTAAAAGAAAAAAAACAAAAGCTCAGAGATGGAGAGATTACTTTGATAATGGGAAATGAAGCCGTAGTTTCAGCAGTGTCTTTAGCAATTTATTATTTACATTTAAATAAAGGGTATGTAATGGAGCTTAAAGATTTTCTTTATGTTCCTAAAATTAAGAGAAATTTGATTTATGTTTCGAAATTTTGTAGTAGTGGTTACTATAATTTATTTATCAGTAAAACTTCTATTAAGTTTGATAATTCTGTTATTACTCATTATGTGATTGATAATGGAATATATTGTATTGATACTGCCAATTATTCTTATGTAAATGTGATTGAATCTGATAAATCTTCAAAACGTAAGATGGATCAAAGTGATCCAATTTATCTTTGGCGCATGAGATTGGGTCATGTTAATATTGATAGGATCAACATGTTAGTAAAAGTTGGTCCTTTAGATTTTCTAAAAGTAGAAAATCTTTTAACTTGTGAGTATTGCCTTAGAGGCAAAATGACCAAATTACTCTTCATAGAAAAGCGTGCTAGAGCATTAAGTACCCATGATATCATACATACAGATGTATATGGACCTTTAAGTATTAAAATAAAGGGTGAATATTCATATTTTGTGACATTTACATATGACGCATCTTGATATGGTTATATTTACTTAATGTGGCACAAATCTGAATGCTTTGAAAACTTTAAAGAATATAAATCCGAAGTTGAGAAAAAGCTTGATGGTAGTATCAAGGCGATCCGATCAGATCGTGGTGGAGAGTGTTTATCAGATGAGTTTAAAAGGTTCTTAAAAGAAAATGGAATTGTTTATAAGTTGACACCACCCGACACCCCACAACATAATAGTGTTTCTGAAAGAAGGAACCGAATCTTATTAGATATAGTTAGATCGATAATTAGTCATTCAGAAATTCCTCTATTCTTATGGGGTTTTGCAGGAGAGGCTGCGAATTATTTGTTAAATAGAGTACCTACCAAATTTATTTTTCTACTCCATATGAGATATGGAAAGGAAGAAAACCAAACCAAGTGTAAGACACTTGAAAATTTGGGGTTGTCCAACTCATATTAGAAAAAAAATGATGGACAAATTGGAATTTAGAATAAATAGATACTTATTTATAGGCTACCCTATGGATAACACTGGGTATTATATTTATAATCCTAGTGATTATGCAATCACCGTAAGTGGAAACGTGTTTTTTTTATGGAAGATCAAATTGTTGGTCAAGGAGGTGTAGCTCTTGATGAAAAGTCGTCTTCTCCATTAGGAAAGTCCTCTATTCTAGTGGAGAAAATCCTAATCTATTAAAAGATTCAACAAATTCAGTAGGAGATACAAATGTTAATGGAGATAGCGATCCACCACTAGAAACTGTTGTTGATACACCTGTTGCAATAAGAAGATCAACTCGGATCATTCGTCCTCCTATAAAGCACAGAATTGACAATGAAGCATATTTGATGGAAAGTGTCGAAGAGGATGAGAATCCAAGGACTTATAGTGAATTCATGTCAGATGTGGATTCTAGTTAGTGGGTTGATACAATGAAAGCGGAAACGGACTCCATGCATTATAACCAGGTTTGGACCTTGGTATATCCACCTAATGGGATAAAACCCATTGAATACAAGTGGATATATAAAAGGAAGCATGGAGCTGATGGAAATGTAGAGACATTTAAAGCTCGCTTGGTGGTAAAATGTTATACTCAAAAAGAAGGAATTGATTATGATGAAACTCTTTTCTCCTGTTATAATGTTGAAGTCCATTAGGATCCTATTAGCCATAGCAGCATATTATGACTATGAGGTATAGCAAATGGATGTGAAGACAACTTTCTTGAATGGATATCTTGAGAAAGATTTACATGCAACAACTAGAAGGTTTTGCATGTAAGACTCAAGAAAGTATGGTCTGTAAATTGAACAGGTCAATATATGGACTTAAACATGCTTTTAGAAGTTGAAATATTCGTTTTGATGAAATGATTAAAGAATATGATTTCGTCCAAAATCTTGAAGAGCCTTATGTGTATAAAAAGTAAACAAAAGGATTCCATTGCGTTGCTAATACTTTATCTAGATGACATACTGCTCATTGGGAATGATGTATGACTAATGACATCTATTAAATTATGGTTTTCAGACAAGTTCTCTATGAAAGATCTTATTTAAGCTTCCTATATCTTGGGTCTCAAACTTTATAGAGATAGAGTAAAGAGACATATAGGATTGTCACAATCTACTTATCTGGATAAGATCCTTAAAAGGTTCAATATGCAAGATTCCAAGAAGAGAATGCTTCTTGCTAGACATGTAATCTCACTCTTTCTTTACCGCCGAAAACCGGACTGAGGTGCGAGGAGCATGTCCGGCCTGAATCTGGGGGTAGAACATATCCATCCACCTCTCCGAAAATACCAAGTTGATTTATGACACTGTATATCGGAGGTTTGGATGGATGAGACCGATATAGCTGACTTTTCAGATTCCCCCTTACGGATGAGAGATTTATTGATTGTGGGGATGATTTTTCCTTTAGGCTCAATCCCCTGCAGTTAATTACGTTACCGCAAAGCGATAACAACTTTCTACACTCCATATTTATTCCTTTGTGTCGTTATGTTTTGGTTTATTTTAGATTGGCCTTAGATTGTATACGGAGACTAATTTATTTCATTCCTGTAGGGCGCGAATTAGTCCAAATCCATACATATATTTCAAATTTGGGACTGAACTTAAGTAGCACTTCTCATATTGACGAAGTCCATTAGTTAAGCGAATACTTAAATTTATCTTAGGATCGTTAGTTTTATTTTAGACTAAGATGACTTAGAATTTTGTTTAAGGATCGTTAGTCGTATTTAAGACTAAGATCAACTTAAATGAACATATGGGTTCAACTGATCTTAAGATCAAAGAAGCTTAAGCTTCAGGAAATTAGCCAATATGGGCTAAGGATTGAGTTTGGCGCATGGCATATCTCTGGCGCATGTATGTTTGGTGCATATAGGTAAGACACATGCCATGTCGGGTGCATGCCCATGTGTATATCATATGGAGCATGGAAGAGTATTGGCGCACGGTCATGTGGGTATCACGTGGCGCAAGGAAGGGTCATGTGGGTATCACGTGGCGCATGCCCATGGGTATCGGTGCATGTTTTTCTGGCGTATTGTGTAGGGCACGTGGGGTATAACACTTAGTCTTTTCTTAGAGACCGGTCTTTGTTCTTTTAAAACTTAAGTTTCTTGAAGTTTAAGTTTCTGTTAATGGAATTTTCATTATTAACAAAATCAAGATCACCAAGTTTTATGATCTTAACACTTCTTCTTGTTCAAGGTATGAACTTTTTAGGTTTTCAGAAGTTTAAACTTCAATTTTGTGTGATGGCCTTTAGGATCTTCATATTTTTTGGCATCATATGGGTGGGGGAATTATTGGTGTGTAGTGCTCGTGCCGCGGAAGCCACGGCCAAAGCGGAAGCGAAAACAATAACTTTATGCAAGCACAAAACACACAAACCCAAGAATTCGTTCCAAACACCTAAACTAGCATACCAAACATGCCAGGGTTTAGAAAATACAACCTTCGACGCGTTTCCACTTAATTGTAGAAGACCCCTCCAAGCTCGTAGACGCTGGAAATGCGCTTGAAAGGCGACCACCCTTGCTGAAGAAGATCCACCCGAGAGAAACTGAATAAGGCTCCGACCGACGCTCCAAACTTGCTATGGATGGATTGTGGGTGATGTAGGAATTTTTTCACTAATTTTTCTCTCAATAATCATGCTCAAGAGAGAAAGAAGAAGGATGAGGAGGAGGTGAGGAAAATGGGTGTTGAGAATAACTCTCAAGTGTGTAAAAGCAAGAAGCAAAGTAAAAAGGAATGGCTCATTTTATTTTTGCAACCATACATCAATAGTGCACCCAAATGAATTTTTCAATATTAAAAACCAAAGCCATATCTCTCTACATGTCAACAACCATGCTTCATGCCACCTCACTCTCCACATCATTTCCATTTAATTTTCTAAAAAGAAAATCAAATATGAGGTGTCCATCTTCTAGAAGCATTCCCGTATAAATACGGAATACTTCACCCGGTATATGTATCACTATATATACGCATATCCGTATAAAAATACAGTTAGCACCAAAGAGAGAAAATGAATAGTGAACAATAATACTAATATATATATATATATATATCAAATCAAAACCTGATTTAATAATCCGGCTTAATCCTAAGTCGGTAGTATTATCAACCGTCCGATTAAAATCCGTATATCCCGTACATGTATTTAATCGGACCCCTGCACGTACTAACATACGGCCTCTACATCTATCACCTGAACCGAGAAAACCCTATGTGTGGGACTCTAAAGACTCGACAATATGCCAGTAGTGGGTTTAACCACAAGCACCTCAGTGGCACTAGCTGTACGTAACGGCTACCCAGGTACTTGCCGAAAAGGGGGTCGATAATCAAGTATGTCCTTACCTTATTGAGCCTGAATGTGACAATCTCCATACAGTCCGGTCTCTTCGTCCAGAGTATTGTATATCGGTTCTAGGGGGTGGATAACGTCAGACCCCTAATAACCCGATAAGTCATGTCGAAGTCAAGCTCATCACCAACAGAGATACTACTGATCAACTGTTAGTAAATCTCATCGACCGTGGCCATGGATTTTGTGTGATGGCCAACCGAACACAGCGCGACATCGACTCTTAATATCAGGAGAGACGAATCCCTGACAATCGATCACTACCTCCATGTGGCTCGGGGCTGTACCTAACTAAAACCTGTTTGCACGACTCCTTTGAGCCGTGATAGGGTAGTAATCAAAGTACAGTGGGAACTCACACGAGACAAATGATGATATCAGGTTAAAGGACTAATTTGTACTCATACCACCTGAGAATTTTCATCTGACGATAGATATAATACCATATAAAAGTCCTCGGCGAGTCCGTCCGGTGTACTCACCCCCATTGAGCACCTGTATACTATCTTAGGTGACACAACACCAATGGCTTATGAGACCGGCCACCGCCCCTCGTCGGGGTCTAGAAACGTATACACTAGTCTACTCCGGAATATCGATGTCTAGTCTCAATACTCGCACGACTATGGATATTTAAGGATGAGCTTATGGACGACCCATCTCCCACGTATATGATCGCCATCATAATGCTGGTAGTTAAGAAAGAATCCTATGGGCTTCATCAATGATGAAGACAAACCAGATAGTATACTATTATCTCGAGCAAGACTGTTCTATCTATGTAGGTCATCCTTCAATTATCATAATCGCCTACTTACAATCACAATAATTGCCTTGAGTGCACTATATCAAACAATCTCCCACTTGCACTTAAGGCCAATTATTGCGGTATTGCGTAGCCATAGCTCGTGTGCTACTGAATACCCAACTTCTCTACTAATCAGTTTCGCAAATTATGTTTATGAAACTTAATGTGTTCGAGAAATAGCCTCAGCGAGTGGATCCACTACGATGTTCCAACTTCGTCTCTCTATATCTCAACTTTGCGGAGATCAACAATTTCCAAAACCAAGCGATACCCCGCCTCAAGAATTTTTCTGGATACTTGATGGGACCATGTTTATAAATGAACAACTCTATCCAACAAACTTCTTGGGCTATATCCTCTGCTGAGTCATAACCAGCATCTTACACCATAATTATCTCAGTATCCTTATTGGAACACTATCCAATATATCGATCCTCAGAAGAGGCTAAACTCAAAACTCTGACAGCACTTCTGTCATCCAGGTCACTTTGGAAGCCTGAACCGATAACCGCCTCCCAAAGGAGGTCATCGTTATCATATACCAAGAACATCCTCTTATGTTCATATTTGCTTCCGTATGTTTCTCCAGGATTGGATTAATATCTTCTTACTACATGTCACACCCCGCTTCCCAGTATACGGGTAAGAAGACGCGACAAGGCCCGCTACGTATTTACTCAGAAGTAAACACGCTAAGCGTATCTAAGCAATATAATGTAAATATACACAAGAAGACATGAAATGTAAATGAACATCAACTTTTATTTATTGAACATTTCTTTACAAGTACAACTGATAAGGTAAATACAAAAATGGAAAGCAATGCCTAAACAATGGCATGAACATGAAAGTAAAGTAAGTACATGTGAAGACTAATGGTCGTGCTGCTCAGTGGTATGCTCCAAGTGCTCCTGGCTGGTCTCGAACTCCTCGGAGTCAGGTCCTCCTGACAACAAAGAAAAAAGAGAAGGAATGTCGTCAGGGAACAATCGCTCGGTAAGTCCCAAAGATAGGTAGAGATAGAATAGACAAAAAGAATATAACTATTTGATTGTTATCTTAACGCAGTTGTTTGTAGCTTGGTACAGAATATGCCAGTGTATACGAGAGGAGTCCAACTTACACCGTGGACTTTGGTATCCCGTAGTACAAGGCTCCGTCGATAAAACCACGGAACAACGGTAATGGATGTATAGTTACGTCTTTTAATGGCCATCTCGTGCCACTTTTAACACATTCCGTACCAGTCTACCCATTTAAAACCCCGTAATGTTTATTGTATTGTTTGTATTGATATAATGAATGGTTGTATTCGAGTTGCCGAAACCATGATATCATATAACGAAATGGATATAGATGGATAGTCATGTAATCAGAGTATATTCATGGTTCGGTTCAGTCGAGTCAAGTTGTTATAGATAGAATTCTGGTATAAATGGATTCATGTCAAAATGGAGTTATACTTGAATCATATTCAAGGATAGATTAGTTTCATATTAGACTGAGACTCTGCCTGAATCAGACACTTAAACAGAATTGAAGTCCTGAATTAGTTTTGGAGTTATTAGTAACTGCTGCACATGGACGGCAGGATTTGTGTCTTTTCCAAGAATTACCATATTGATGACACCGTTTTTAGTTTGTCTACCTTAGATAGGCAAGCATCCATATTCTCCAGCTCCCTGAGGCTCAAGAGAACCGGTCCCTCTTTAAACCTATGTGTACTAGGGTCCTTATTGTAAATTAATATAACTTGAGGGGGTTTTATGAAAAATAGTTTTGATATATTTTCAAAATATATCTCAAGTATTTAATTATCGTTTTTAGGGTTTTCATAGTTGTAATTTTTATAAAAATAAAGTTTTCTAGTAAATAGAACCTAGATTTCATTGTATATGGTATTTTAGGGTAATATTGGAATTGTTTTGATTTGTAATGGTAGTTTCATGAAATTTGTGATTCCTTTGATTTACAAAACATGGAATATATATATATTGTATACTTAGAGTAGATATTTTGATAATATATATATATATATATATATATATATATATTTATAAAAAAAATAGAACTTATTTATTAAATAGAAATCACATTTTTCTTATAAATTGCATTAAAAATTCCATCGAGATCGGATGCTCCGTGAGGAGGTATGCACCTCGCTCTAATAGGCCCGAGGATGTGCGATAACCTGCACCATCCCAATCGGGGTTCCCCAAAATGGGTTGTAGAGGCGCATTTGCAAGTAATTAAATAATACATTTTTAAAGAAAACAGTTTTTGAATATTTATGGTGTTTAAATGAAAACTCGTAGTTTCCCACAAACTAATGTTCGAAAAGTTATCGTGCTATGTCAAAAATGTGTGTTGTGATGAGGTAGGTCATTACCTCATGAGTTTTCTAAAGGTAATATGATCAAAATGAATAAGCAATGTCGTATGTAAACATGATGGTATTTTACCGTAAAATTAAATTGAAGTTGCAATACATATTATTTTGAATTGAAACTTGTTGTGAATGTTGTTTTATGTCTGTTAAACAATATAAGAATAGATGGTAATTTGTTGTTTAATAAAAATTTGAGTTTTTAAAGAAAAGAGAGTCGGAAGTCAGGATAACTCCGCTTCCGACGAGTTTTGAAAAGTAGAAGTTTTAGACTAGAGATTGAGAAAGGAAGAGGGGAATTACTAGTTGGAATTAGAGAGAAGAGGTAGAGAGAGATTTTGAGATCGTCGGGGAGTCGTTTCGTCGCCGGATTCTTCCCGAAACATTGCCGGAAGTTCGACCTTTGCTAACTCCACTTGTACAACTTTTGAACTTGGAAATTTTAGAGAGTTTTTGTGATAATTTTCAGAATGGAGAATACTATGGTGTAGGGGTTATTTATAAGATAGAAATAGGGTTTAGGGTAATGAAGAATAGAATTAAAATGCATTAAAAATAGAATTAAAGAGTGAAATTACACTCTCTAGATAATTGCAGAGAATTCAAACAATATGGGAGTAGTGGGGTAGGCCAAGAGGTGCTAGGGAAAATTTTTCAGAGCCTTTCCCACGGGGGCCCGGCGGCGCCAGCCCTATAGGCAATCTCGCCGGTCCAATAGGTGAGGTGGGGTGTGGGATTCTTGCCACGTGTCCTAGTCGCTTGATATACTTCAGTGCACATGTTTGATTTTATTGTGACTTTTCATTTTACGTGTTTTGCACGTATAAACTTTTGAGATTCTAAAAGTTTAAAAGAAAAGTCAATAAAAAATATATGTGGCCGGGGGGATTCGAACACAGGGGCTATGTCACAGCAGTGTAAAGGCTTTACCAATGAGCTACAAGTGCTTTCTTGCTGTTCAAAAGAAAATTAAATTTATAACTGGAGCTCAGGCTTAGATGCTCCTCTCTGTACTATGAAAAAAATTTGCACAGAAAGTTTAGGGTTGTTACACTACAACAAGTGCAGAAGCAACATATGGTTTTGTATAAGATATTGCATGATTGACTCAATTGCCTAAGCAAATGATATGTCATTCATGCCAGTCCATCTCCTCATCAGTCTAGAAAACATCTCTTTAGTGAGGGTGACTCCATCACCTGCGGGTACACTACCACGTCAGGAGTCGTCCATTCTAAAATACTTTTAGAATGCTGTCTAACTACCCGATTGGAAAACTTCCGAAATATAGATCTAAAATCATAAATCTAGTCACAAGAATCCCTGATACATTATACATATCCAACATGGAGAATAAACTATGTAACAACCAAAGTTTTACTGATTGTAGTATAGGAACATCACTTCCTATTTAGAGTTTGTCATCCAAATCCCATGACAGTACTCCCTACATCCTTCTTACTAGATTCATCTATTATTTTGATGAAGTCAATCACCTTGACTATCACATCAGAACAGATGATCCGTCTCCGCTATTCATACTTTAGTCTGTGAATAGACATAAGCAACTTGCACACCTTCCGCTGCTCCCACTGATTACGAAAACCTTCTGGCAGAGTCATATACATGTACACTTCCAAATTCCCATTTGGAAAGACGTTATATTTATCCACCTGCCAGATATCATGGTCAAGAACAGCAGTGCCAAGTCATATCCGTATGGACTTTAGCATAGACACTGAAGTAAAAGTCTCATCACAATCCACAACGAATATTTGATGAAAAATCTTTACAATAAGTCCAGCCATATTAGGTTAGTACCTTTCCACCTGCAGAGATCTTGAAAGATCTACTTGATCCTAATGAGTTTTGCCCCTTCAGGAGCATACGGCAAAGTCCAAAATCCATAATTTGCTGAAGTGCATAGAGTCCATCTTGGATATGAAGCATCTGATCATCTGGAAATTACCACTTCCGATGACCTGCTGATAACTAGTAAGGCCATCATCACCATGATGCTGACCTCCCTGTTACCGTCTACGAGAAAACCGAAGTACATCTCGCATGGCTGAGGTCACCTACTTAATCTGTGGATTGGCTAATGGTTCGTCAAGTCCAATTGAATCCTTAGGTTCTACTAAATTTTAGGTAACCGTTTGTAGTTCTGGAATCACTTATAATTCTACCATACTCCCAGTAGTTTCCTTTGCAAAAAGATTCCTTTTATAAAAAGGCGGCGTGTCAAGAACAATATAACTATTGATCTTGAAAATGGTAGAAACAAAATCCTAGCGAATGCTTGGGATAATCCATAAACCGCCGTTACGGAAGCGTGCATTGAGTTTGTCCGGATTCTGCTTTTAAACAGAAACCGGATAATTCCATATCTCAACAATCTCAAGATATACAACCATTCTATGTCCATATAGAACCAATGCACTAATTTAGATTAAATTAGATTTAAATTTTATGCGGCTGTTTGCAGTGCATATCTCCAAATGGAAAAAGGCCAATACAATATTATTCATCAAGGAGCGCACCCACGGATGAGCAACCTTCGAGAGAATCAAGTTTTCAATATTACTATGATGGAATACTTAGCATAAGTATCTACATCTTCGATCACCTCGAAGAATCCTGATACTTCCAACGTATGGTTCTCTATTTTATTCTTATATCTATAAACTTCTCAAAATTTTTGGACCTTACATTACAACGATTGCGTGTCTAAAACCAGAGAACTCATAGGTAAACCTGAATGAAGTAAGAGTACCAATCCCTTTTCCCGAAGGACACGGAACAACATACATTTTCATGTATAAGTTCTAAGAGTATACTAAATCAAATTCTGTGTTTTGTAAATTGAAAACTGTATTTTGGTCGAGAATGTCTTATACTGTTATTCAATGCACCTTACCTTATCCTCAACTGATAAAGGCAGTGTTTAGAACACAATTTTCAAAATTTATATCTCACTTTATAAAATAAAGGTACATATATTTCAATTTTAAAAATTGTTGCATAATAACGGTTATTCGAAACCAAATATTTGTCGTTAGGCAAAACCGGACGATTTAATCCAATATCACCAATTGCAACGAATTCCGATATTAATGATCAAATTGCCCATTTCCTAATATTATATTCATACTCAGCATCTGTAACGCCGTATAGATTTGAGATCCAAATCTAGTAAATATATACCGTGGAGTCGGAATTAATTAGGAAAACAGTTCTCTTTTACAAGTACACTGAAATTCTGAAACATGAAAATGTTTCAAAGGGGTGGCAGGGTATTCCTTGTAATGCCGATTCCATTATCCAGATTCATTAAAGTAGTCGCAATTTCCTTTGCTCTCTCTTCAATCCCTTTATATATCTCTACAACTTACCTTTTGTACATTGCACTTAGGCTAATTGGTTTTCTTTCTTCCATACCTTTCGGCACCAACCTAAGGTTTGGAAGAAGACTATACAATAAGTATAATAGGTGTACTCTCCTAATACAAGGAGCTCTCGCAACCCGAGAGAAGGCAAATGGAAGAGACAATCGAATAATTCTATTCAATTTCTCTAGAACCAGTGGCCATCCTCGACTGATGTGACTTCTTCGAGTTCGTATGTAACTATACGATGGCCGTTCCAAGCAATATGGATCATCGTAGTGTAAGTCCACGTTGCCCACCCCGGTGCTTACGGGGAGGCGGAAAACATAATAAAAAATGGATTTTTAATGACTTAGGCAACATGGACCTTGCTTGTGAGGATCTTTGCTAAACTAAAACTAGCTAAAGTAAACTAACAACTAACTAAGTTGTAGAAAGGTTATACCTTGAGCTCGAACTCCTTCTCTCCTTGCTCGTCGGAATGGTAGAAAGGCCTTACCTTGCTTGTCTTCTTCCGTCAAAGAAGGATCCACCCGAAAGCCTCGACCTTTAGCTTCAACTCCAAGCTAGGAGTAACTAGAGTGCAAGAAATGCTAAGACTTGAACCCTAGAAGAGAGTAGAGAAGATCAAGTGAAGGTTTTTCTCAAGCTTTTTGTTTCTCAACACATGAGAGGGAGAGAGCTTGAGGGAGAGGATGAGCAAGAGAGAGAAAAGATATGAGAGAAAAATGAATTATTAGTGAGCCATTCTCACTAATATGTGTGTGATATTTTAATTAATTAATTAGCTAGAAAATTGTCATGGTTTAATCAAGAGGTGACCATTATCATTTCACTATTAATGCAAATTGCAAGGATCAAAGAGCATCTTCCAAATGAAATGATCATGGTCAAATTGTCAACTTGGTCAACAAGTCAATGAAGTCAAAAGGTCAACAACAACAACCATACACAATAATTAAGCTAATTATCAATTAACAATAATACACAGAAAAGCAATAGGGTTAATAAGATGACAATAGTCATTAACCCTAAACAAGGTCCTCTCCCTCAATCTCAAGCAACTGTGCATATGCACCCGCATTCGTGATCCGAGGAACATGAATACTCTGAGAAAAACCAATCTCAAATCATATACTAGGATCCGACTTAAACCAAAGCCCGCTAGTATAAACTGTCCAGACAGCAAACGTGCACAAGTGCGCGGATGCGAACGAACCCTGTCGCAAAACCATGCGACCTCTACTCATTTTGCCTAAAGGCGAATAGCTCTCTGTGTGGGACTCTAAAGACTCGACACTACGCTGGCAGTGGGTTTAACCACAGACCGCAAGCGGCACTAGCTGTACGTAACGGTCCCCAGGTAGATGTCGATAAGAAGACTGACGAGGTGAACCCCATCTGCACTCCTACTGAGCCTGTATGTGACAGTCTCCGTACAGTCCGGTCTGTTCGTCTGATACATCGCATGGCGGGCCTAGGGGGGCGGTGAACGTCAGTCCCCTAATAGCGGTACAAGTCGTGTCGGAGTGTAGCCCAGAACACCCTGAGATAACACTGGAAGCCTACCAGTATATCTCGCTTGCCCTGGCCAGGGACTACTCGTGTAATGGCTCTCCTGGACACAGCGCGATGTCAACCCCCAATACCGGGAGAGACGAATCCTGTCTAACCGTCACTGCCTCCAAGTGCTTCGGGACTGCACCCAAAAACTACCTGTTTGCACGACTCCTCTGAGCCGTGGTAGGGTAGTAATCAAAGTGCAGTGGGAACACACTCGAGGCGAAGTGACAGTGTCAAGTCAGCGGACTAAGCTGTACTCATGTCACCTGGGAACTGATAACTGACGATAGGTATATTACCAACCAACAGTTCCCGACGAGTCCTGTCCAGTGTACTCGTAACCTAACGAGCACCCGCATACTATCCCAAGTACAACGTACTAACGGCTGTGGGACAGACCGTCTCCCACACTGGGATGAGAAGCGCATACGCTAGTCTACTCCGGAGTATCGATGCCCTGTCTCGATAGTCCAACGACCAGGGACCTGTATAAGGATGTGCTTATAGATTACCCAGCTCCCACGAGTGCGAACGCCATCACAACGCTGGTAATCAAGCAAAGATCCTAAGGGCTCTACTAATATGTATACCAGCAATATGCTAAAAGAAACACATGCACATATTAAAGCAGAGACAAACCAAGTAGCATACTACCATTTCGAGCAAGATTGTATATACAACTGTGAATATCCCAAGCTTCCATTAAGTAATATACAAACTAGTATGATACAGTAATGGCCTCTAGGGCATATACACTAACACGTAGTGATACGAAGTGTTCTGAAGAAATGCAAAGGGTAAAGTAGGAGTGAGAGCGATATGTGCAACTTTGTCATGAATCATGACAATCCAAAGGCCAAGTGTGTAAGTAGGTACGGTTAACTTGGTTCATGAGTTTTAGTTTAAGGTAATGTTGGGAGTTTGTCAGCGTCCTGGCCATCAATCCGTGGCCGTTTGCGGAACAAAAATTTTATAAACTGGCGCTAGAACCGGATCTTCCATAAATCTTAAGCTAGCAAAGTAAAGAGGAGTTAAGAATGGTTATACCGAATGATCCGTATCCTTCGGTCTTTAACCATCTTCCCTAGTTCCTAGAGGCCACCATGATCAAGCTTGATCGCCGGTCTCCCTGTTTCGAAGATGATCCACCTGAGGATTTGTAGTTCGAGCTCCAACTTCATAGCCGAGGTAACTAGGGTACCTAGTTCGCTAAACTAGATAACTAGAGGATGTAGAATCTAAAGATGGATTAATTTGTCTCCAATCACCCTAGGTTTCTCAACACATGAGACTTGAAGGGTGGAGGTAGAAGAAGAAGCTTGAGAATGAGAGTGTGAAGCAACCATGGAAAAAAGGCTAAGTGTTATGAACTAATCATGAATGAATCATGCATACAAAAAATATCTCACAACACAAAAATATCAAGCATGCCTCAATTGTGCCATCCCGAGTCACCCCATGAGTCTCCACAAAGCCATACTTAATATTAAAGACATAACACCTCATCCATCCACCTCATTAAACCATTTAAATAAATGGTTAAAACTAAAATGAGGTGTCTTCTTCTAGAAGCACCTTATAATAAATTATAAGAATACCCTCATCTGTATATACATACCCGTATCCGTATTCCGAAAAATACGAATACAATGTAACAGAAATAATCCAATAATATAATATTAGGATCCGGCTTAAACCAAATCCCACTAGTATTATCTGTCCGAATCATGATACGTGCATAAGTGCACGTATATGATTGAACCCTGTCGTAAAACCATACGGCCTCTACATCGTTTCGTCCGAAGTAGGGAAACTCTCTGTGTAGGACTCTAAAGACTCGTCAATACGCTGGCAGTGGGTTTAACCACAAGCACATCAGCGGCACAAGCTGTATGTAACGGCTACCCAGGTATTGAGCGAAAGGAAGGTCGATGAGCAAACTCATCCGAACCCCTACTGAGCCTGTCCGTGACAATATCCATACAGTTCGGTCAGTTCGTCTAAGAGTATCGCATATCGAGTCTAAGGGGGTGGATAAAGCCAGACCCCTAATAACATGACATTTCGTGTTGGTATGAAGCCCATCACCAACTGAGAAACTACTGATCCAAATCCGTAATTCTCGTCCACTTTGGCCAAGGATTTCTGCTGATGGCCACCCGTGTACAACGTGACTTCAACCCCCAATACCGGGAGAGAAAAATCCCCGACGATCCGCTCATTGCCTCCATGTTGCTCCGGACTGTACCTAACTAAAACCTGTTTGCACGATTCCTTTGAGCTATGGTAGGGTAGTATTCAAAGCACAGTGGGAACTCACACGAGACAAATGATGATCTCAGGTCGACAGACTAACTTGTACACATGTCATATGGGAACCGCTATCTGACAATAGGTATAATACCAACTAGCATGTTCCCGGCGAGTCCGTCTAGTGTACTCATAACCCTATGAGCACCTGTATACTATCTTAGGTGACTGAATAACACCAATAGCTTATGAGACCGGCCACCGCCCCTCGTCGGGGTCTCGATAAGTACACACTAGTCTGCTCTGGAGTATTAATTCCCAGTCTCGATACTCCCTCGACTAGGGACATTTATGGATGTGCTTATAGACCACCCAGCTCCCACGTATATGATCGCCATCATAATGCTGGTAGTCAAGCAAAAATCCTATGGGCTCTATTAACATGTAATAGTGATCTGTAATACCACATAATGCATGTACATGATTATAAAGACAAACCAAATAACATACTTTCATTTTGAGTAAGACTGTTATATCCGTATAGGTCCTCCCTCAATCATCATAATCACCTGCTTGTGATTACAATAATTGCCTTGAGAGCACTATAGCAAACAATCTCCCACTTGAACATAAGGTTAATAATTACGGTGTCGCATACTCACAGCCCGTGTGATACCGAACAACCAACTTCTTTACTAATCAGTTTCACAAAGCTCATTTGTGAAACTATTGCGTTCAAGAAATAGCATTAGTGAGTGGATCCGCTCCAGTGTTTCTATCTTTTATCTCTCTCTATATCTCAACTTCGCTGAGAAAGACTATCTCCCAAAATGAGCAATACCTGTCTTAGAATTTTTTTGGATATCTGATGGGACCCAGTTCACTAATGAACTCCAAATCCAACAAACTTCTTAGACTGTATCATCCACTAAATTTACTCAGTATCCTGCGCCATACCTTCCACAATATCCGCTTGGACCACTTGTCCAACATACCGCCCTTCAAAATAGGAGAAAACTAAAACTCTGACAGCCACTCTGTCATCCAGGTCATCTTGGAAGCTTGAAATGATAACCGCCTCCCGAAGGAGGCTGCCGCTACCATATTCTAAGAATATCCACTTATGTTTATAATTGCTTCCCAATATTTCTCCAGAATTGGATTAATATATATTTATTGCAGTCTGTGCAAAATCAATATCTGGTGTTGTACTTGATATCTCATGATTGACTCAATTGCCTAACCAAGTGATATCCCAATCATGCAAATCTTTCTCCATATCAGTCTAAAAGACATCTATTTATAGAGGGTGACTCCATCGCCTGCGGGTACACTGCCACGCCAGGAGTCATCCATTCTAAAACACTTTCGAATAATGTCAAGTACCTTAATTGGGACGCTTCCCAAATCTAGATCTAAAACCATAAATCTAGTCACCCGAATCCCTGATATTATATCCATATCCCATATGGAGAAATCACCTTGTGACAACCACAGTATAACTGATCGTAGTATAGGAAAATCTCTACTTATTTAGTGCATGTCATCCAAATATCAGGACATCACTCGCTACTACCTTCTTACCAGATCCATCTCTTATTCTGATGTAGTCAAACTCTATGACTGTCACATCAAAAATAGATGATCTATCTCCGCTATACCTGCTTTAGTCTATAAATAGACATAAGCTACTCACCCATTATACTTCCGCTGCTCCCACTGACTACAACAACCTTCTGGCAGAGTCATATAGACGTGCACTTCTAAAGCTAGTTTAGAACAACGTTATACTCATCCTCCTGCCAGATCTCATAGTCTAAAACGACAGTAGTGGTAAGTTTGGGTAATCAAAAACCTTCTTGTCACCGTCTTTGAGGAAACCGAAGTACCTCTCGGGTGCCTGAGGTTACCCACTAAATCTGCGGAGTGGCTAATGGATCGTCGAAACATTTGAATCTTTAGGTTCTACTAAATTTTCAGTAATCGTTTGTGGTTCTGGAATCGCTTCCAGTTCTACCATACTCCCACTAATGTTTTCTAAAACGAATCCATTTTACTAAAACTGGTGGCGAGTTAAGAACAATATAACTATTGATCTTCCAGATGGTAGAAAGTTAACCCTCGTCAAAACCCGGGATAACCCATAAACTGCCATTACTGAAACGTGTCTTGAGTTTGTCCAGATTCTGGTTTTAAGCATCAGCCGAACAACTCCTTATACCTTAACATCGTTAAGATATAAATCCATTCTATATATCTAATATCAAAACAAAGGCACTAATTTAATTGGAACCATATTCAAAAATCATGCAGCCGTTTCCAGTGCATATCAACTAAATGGAAGAAAGTCATACAACATTACTCATCCAGGAATGCATCCACGTATGAGTAACCTGAAAGAGAAGCAAGTTCTCAAAACTATTATTTATAACGGAATACCTAACATAAGTATCTACATCTTCGATTACCTTGAAGAATTCTGATACTTGCAACATATGGTTCTCTACTTTATTCTTATACCTATATCTTCTCAAAATTTGGACCCTGTATTTCAACGAAATACTTGTCTAAAATTAGAGAAGTAATGAGTAAACAGAATATAGCACGAGCACCAACCCCTTTGTCCAAACGGACACCGGACAACATACAATACTTTGTATAAGTCCACTGAGTTCAATAACTCAAACCATGTACGTCGTAGGTTGAAAAACTGTACTATGGTTAAGAAGAATTACACCGTTGTTCAATGCTCCTTACCTAATCGTCAACTGATATAGGTAAATGTCATAGAAATAATTTCAAAAAGTTTTATCTAACTTTATAAAAATAAATGTACAGATATATCAGTTTGAAATTGGTGCATAACAACGAATATTCAAAACCAAATATTTGCCATTAGGCAAAACCCAAGTGATTTCCTCAAATATCACCAATTACAAAGAATTTTGATACATGTAGAGGATCTAATCACATAATTCCAAATATCTTACTCCCACTCACCATCTGTAACGCCATACAGATGTGAGAATCAAATCTGGTAAATACTTACCCTGGAGTTAGAATCTAATTGAGAAAACAGTTTTCAATTAACATCGCACAATAAAACTGAAACTTGAAAATATTTCTAAGGGGTAACTGGATATTCCTAGTAATGTCTCTTCCACTATCCAGATTCATGACTGTAACCATATATTTCCTTGCACTCACTCCAATCCCTTTATATGTCTTTACTTATTACCTTCTGTACACTACACTTAGGCTAATTAATTTTCTTCCTTCCCTATCCTTCTGCACCAGTCTAAGGTTTGGAAGAAGACTATCCAATAAGCGTAATAGGTATACTCTCCTAATACCAGGAGCCCTCGCAACCTGAGAGAAGGTAAAGAGAAAAGACAACTGAATAATCCTATTCTATTTCTCCCGAACCAGAATCCATTCTCGAACTGAAACAAGTCCCTTCGAGTTCGTATGTAACTATACGATGGCATATCCAAGCAATATGGATTTTCGTAGTAATACGAAGTGTTCTAGAGAAATCTAAAGATGAAATAGGAGTGGCAGGGGTATACGCGGCTTTGTTGTGAATGATAGCAGTTGAAATTTCCTTTGCCCTTACTCTAATCCCTTTATGTGTCTTTACTTATTATCTTCTGTACACCACACTTAGGCTAATTTGTTTTCTTCCTTCCCCACCTTTCGGCACAAGCCTAAGGTTTGGAAGAACACTATCCAATAAGCACAACAGGTGTACTCTCCTAATACCAGAAGTCCTCGCAACTTAAGAGAAGGTAACGATAAAAGACAACCGAATAATTCTATTCAATTTCTCCAGAACCAGAATCCATTCTCGAACTGGAACAAGTTCTGTCGAGTTCGTATGTAACTATACGATGGAATATCCAAGAAATGTGGATCTTCATAGTGATATAGAGTGTTTTAGAGAAATGCAAATGGGATGTAGGATTGGCAATGATATATACGACTCCATAAAAATCCAAAAGCTAAAGTGTTTTAAGAAGGTTCAGTTAACTCGGTTCATGGGTTTTTAAGGTCAGGCCATGGTCGCTGCCAAAGAGAGAGAGAGAGAGAGAGAGAGAGAAAAGAAACACTCAGCGTGCACTCTAGCCTAGATCAGATTGGTTAATCACTTTATCTAATCAGGATGGCTCCCACCGTTTCCTCAAATTCTCCTTCAAACCTTAAAAGGAGAATTAGTTGGGATCATCTAAAATCACTCGAGGAGTAACACCTACTCATTAGTGGTAATCGACATCCAACCATCATCGCATAATAACTTGATGGAATCCACTCAAGTCACCATACTCCAGAAGGTATGCGCATGCCTAGTAAGTTTCCTGTATATTTGAAACTCCCGATGTGGTTTTTACCCTCGGACCCAAGTGACCTTGACAATGCCAACATATCAAAGAGTCCTAGTCAAGTTCAACCCGTTATTATCTTGATTGCGTTAAACCCACCCGTACGTATTCTTGACAATGCCAACATGACCGTACGACTGTCCTAACCAATCCACATATCCATGCGAAAGAAAAGCTCTACACAGCTACCGAACACTACGCCTCGGCAATGCACGACATACGTAGCATAAATACTAAGCAATACTAATCTAAAATGACGGAGGGCTATGGTTGGTTTTTGGCGAAAAACCTTTAATGTAATGAACTTGATATCGTTGAAGGAACCGAGTGGTTTTACAAATATATAGTGGCGCAAACTTTTGCTAAAGATGTCACTCCCTGTGAAGGGATCTCAGCTCTTTCCTCATCAAACGAGGTGCAGGATATTCATAACTGAATACCACGATGCAAAGAAAAAGAATCGACTATAGTGAAGTTATTACAATGACGTAAACTTTTGCTCAAGAGGTCACTCTCGATGAAGGGATCTCGACTCTTGCCTTTCGAATGAGGTGCTGGATATTCATAACCGAATACCACTGTGCAAAGCAAAAGGAAATGTCTGTAATGTCAGTTATTAAAAAAATTGGTTCCAACAACATCATATAGATTTGTTTTCCTTGCATTAATCAGAATTAATGCAGTCCCATCAATTAAACCATATCACACCAGAAAAGAACGAAAATACAATGTGCGTATATGCCATCCACATTCGCCACGGGGTCTCGTCATTTACCGTTAGGTTACTTAACTAACGGCAGAGCAAGGGCTGGACTAGCGCGGATGCAAAACATATACAACATCTACTAGTATATATATAAATATATATAATATTCTTCCCAGGCATGATATAAGAAACATCACAGAATCTCAGTATGAATCACAGAATGGTGGATTATATGGAGCCTCGAGTTTCATTTGAGCTTCAAATGAGACCCGACGTTCCCTATCGTGTGGATAGCCTATGCAATGAAAACCTGGACCCCTATGAGCGCGGCAAGTTACCCGCCAATCTCAGAAGTGAGGCAATCCCAATCAACAAAGTGAATGGGTCACCCAACACTTTACGGAATCCGGTAACTTAAGCACCCCTCGGTGGGTCAACCTGTACCCCCTACGAATGCGTCGAATAGCCCACCAATTTTAGAGTGAGGCCCCCTCCGTCTCAACGCTATGAGATGCGGGCCTATTGCCCTCCAGAACCTGGTTATTCGAGCACTCCACCATGGGGTAATCCTAATACAGAAAATGAAAATATATGTACAAGGGTGACATCGACCTTAACCCGGTCGTGCCCCAAACAAATAATATACAAACTGGCAGAGACGACAGTCCACATGTCGGACGCTCGTCCCGCAATATCAAATGTACAAATGAATCTGAACTGAACAGCTATCATTGCACCACTGGATATCCACCACGACAATCCAACCACAACCACAACACAACACAACATCAACGTGAATGTCATTTTCGCAAACCCGTCTAATAGAACATATAGCAGCTAGATGAGTTATACCGCTCTAATGACATTCACGGTCGCAGATAATAATGTATGCACTGAAACATATAAACGGTGTTAAAATAGTGACTTCAAATTACTCCGTATTGCCCCAAACCAAAGATAACATAATATGCAATCTGGGCAAAAAAAAAAACAATACCAGAAACCCAATATTCAAGAGACTAGAACACACCAAAAACATCAAGCCCTAACTCGCAATAAAATCCGGCGGCGCCGGGTTTTTCACTGATCTCGCCAGCCAAGTTTAGGAGTTTGGGGCTCTTATTTTGAGGGTGTTCTATTGTAAGATGAATAGCCTTCTGCAATTGTTTAAAATTTTTTTAGAAGTCTCTGAAAATTCAACGACAACTTGAATATTTCCCGTATTGTTTCGGAGTTGTTTCGATTTCGTTACTTTAAACATCATTTAAACTGCTAGTTTAGGGTTTATGGGTTGGTTCTGATACCATGTTGGGAGTTTTCCAGCGCTCTGGCCATCAATCCGTGGCCGTTTGCGGAACAAAAATTTTATAAACTGGAGCTAGAACAACCCGATAACCCGGATCTACCATAAACCTTAAGCTAGCAAAGTAAAGTGGAGTTAAGAATGGTTATACCGAATAATTCATGTCCTTCGGTCTTTAACCATCTTCCCTAGCTCCTAGAGGCCACCATAATCAAGCTTGATCTCCGGTCTCCCTCCATCGAAGATGATCCTCCTGAGGATTTATAGTTCGAGCTCCAACCTCGTAGCCGAGGTAACTAGGTACCTAGTTCGCTAAACTAGATAGCTTAGAGGATGTAGAATCTAAAGATGGATTGATTTGTCTCCAAACACCCTAGGTTTCTCAACACCTGAGACTTGAAGGGTGGATGTAGAAGAAGAAGCTTGAGGATGAGAGTGTGAAGCAACCATGGAAAAAAAACTAAGTGTTGTGAACTAATCATGAATGAATCATGCATACAAAAAATATCTCACAGCACAAAAATATCAAGCATGCCTCAATTGTGCCACCATGAGTCATCCCATGAGTCACCACAAAGCCATACTTAATATTAAAGCCATAACACCTCATCCCTCTACCTCATTAAACCATTTAAATAAATGGTTAAAACTAAAATGGGGTGTTTTCTTCAAGAAGCACATTTTTATAAATTACAAGAATACCCCTCATCTGTATATATATACCCGTATCTGTATTCCGAAAAATACAAATACAAAGAGACAAAAATAATCCAATAATATAATACTAGGATTCGACTTAAATCAAAGCTCACTAGTATTATCTGTCTGAATCATGATACGTGCACAAGTGCACGTATATGATTGAACCCTGCCACAAAACCATACGGCCTCTACATCGTTTCACCCGAAGCAGGGAAACCTTCTGTGTGGGACTCTAAAGACTCATCAATACGCTGGAAGTGGGTTTAACCACAAGTACGTAAGTGGCACTAGCTGTACGTAACGGCTACCCAGATATTGAGAGAAAGGAAGACCGACGAGTAAACTCATCCGAACCCCAACTGAGCTTGTCCGTGACAATATCCGTACAGTCCGGTCAGTTCGTCTAAGAGTATCGCATGTCGAGTCTAGGGGGGTGGATAAAGTCAGACCCCTAATAACGCGACATTTCGTGTCGGTATGAAGCCCATCACCAACTGAGAAACTACTGATCCAAATCAGTAATTCTCATCCACCTTGACCAAAGATTTCTGGAGATGGCCACCCGTGCACAATGCGACATCAACCCCCAATACCGGGAGAGACGAATCCCCGACAATCCGCTCACTGCCTCCATGTGGCTCGGGACTATATCCAACTAAAACCTGTTTGCACGACTCCTTTGAGCCGTGGTAGGGTAGTAATCAAAGCCCAGTGGGAACTCACACGAGAAAAATGACGATCTCAGGTCGACAGACTAACCTGTACACATGTCGCCTGTGAACTGCTATCTGACAATAGGTATAATACCAACTAGCATGTTCTCGGCTGGTCCGTCCAGGGTACTCATAACCCAATGAGCACCTGTATACTATCTTAGGTGACTGACTAACACCAATGGCTTGTGAAAACGGCCACCGCCTCTCGTCGGGGTCTCGATAAATACACACTAGTCTGCTCTGGAGTATCAATGGCCAGTCTCGATACTCCCTCGACTAGGGACATTTAAGGATGTTCTTATAGACCACCCAGCTCCCACGTATATGATCGACATCGTAATGCTGGTAGTCAATCAAGAATCCTATAGGCTCTATCAACATACAATAGTGATCTGTAATACCACATAATGCATGTACATGATGATAAAGACAAACCAGATAGCATACTATCATTTTGAGTAAGACTGTTCTATCCGTATAGGTCCTCCCTCAATCATCATAATTACCTGCCTGTGATTAGAATAATTTCCTTGAAGGCACTATAGCCAACAGGTAAGTCATGGGTCACTGTTCCATAGAAAGAGAAAAGAAACACTCAGCGTGCACTCTATCAAAATTAGATTGATTATCACTTTATTTAATCAGTATGGCTCCCACTGTTTCCTCGAATTCACCTTCAAAGCCTAAAAAAAGAACTAGTCGGGATCATATACACTTTACAAGTTTGCTAACCTTTCAGCCAGGTCAGTGTTGGTATTCCGAGGGAGGTCCCCCATGCTTTCGCACGGACCCAATTAATAACTTTGTTTCCGCAGAGGCGTAATCTCGTCAACACTTTCTAAACACCTAAATGTTTAACTAGTTGTGAAGTGAAAATCTCCCGAGGAGTAATACCTGCTCATCAGTGGGAATCGGGACCCAACCATCATTGGGTGATAAATTTGACAGAAGCCGACCAAAATTACCACACTCCAGAAGGTATGCGCAAACTTGGCAAGTTTCCTGTATATTTGAAACTCCCGATATGGTTTTTTCCCTAAGCATCTTATGACCTTGATGAATGCCAACAAATCATAAGTCGCAAGTCAAGTTCTATCCATTATTGTCCTGATTAATCTAGACCCATCCGTACTCGCCCTTGACGAAGGACAACAAGGCTGTACGACTGTCCTAAATTAATGTATCTCTATGCTGCAGAAAAGTAACACGTAGTTACCATACACTATATCTTGACGAAGGCCAACAAACATAATATGAATATTAGGAACTACCCTTCTGAAATGATGGAGGGTTACGGCAGGTTTTTGGCGAAAAACCGTTAACGTAATGAATTTGATATTGTTGAAGGAACTCGAGTGGCTTTGAAAAGGAGTGGTTTAGGCTCCGCTTTTAAAACTAGTAACATAAAATTTTTCTTAAGAGCGAACTCCCCGTGAAGGGATCAAGGCTCTTCCCTCATAGAATGAGGTGTAGGATATTCCTAACCGAATACCTCTTTGCAAAGCAAAAATATACGACTATGAGTTTTGAAGAAAACCGATTAGTTTTAAAAATTGGTTCCGACAACATTATTTAGGTTTATTTTTCTTACATTTTTCAGATAATGCGTTCCCATCATTTTAAGTTTCCAAGCCACAAAAGAAACAACCAAAATAGCATGCTTTTATATGCCATCCACATTCGCCACAGGGCATCGTCATGCACTGTTAGGTTACTTGACTAACGTCAGAGCGGGGGCAGTACTCGCGCGGATGCAAAACATATAGAAACATTTACTAAATATATAATATATATCAACATCGCAGGCAGATAATAGTCATCACAGGCAGATAAAAATCATCACATGCATGCGAACAACAATATGGAATATGGGATAAACTAGGAGCCCCGCGTTTCATTTGAGCCGTAAATGAGACGCAACATTCCCCGGTCATGTGGATAGCCCGTACAAAGTCGATCCTAGACCCGTACGAGTGCGTCAAGCCACCTGCCAATTCTAGAAACTGGGTAACACGCCCTCAACAAAGTGAGTCGGTCATCCATCGCTTTTTAGAATCCGATGACTTGTGCACCCCTCCGCACGTCAAACTATACTCCTAAAAGTGCGGCGAATCCCCTCCAATTCTAGAGTAAGGCCCCATCGGTCTCAATGCTATGAGATACGGGCCCGTTGCACTCTAGAACCCGGCTATTCATGCACTTCTCCGCGGGGTAGTCCTAATACAAAAATGAAAAATATACAAGGGTGACAACGATCGCAATCTGGTCGAGCACCAATAAAAGAATATACATAACGGCAGAGACGGCAGTTCATATGTCGGACGCTCACCCCATAATAATGAATATACAAACTGAATCAAAACTGTACAAGCAAAATTGTACTAGGGGCTATCCAACACGACAATCCGACTAAACCATAACGAAGATATATATAACCACAGAAACAATTAATACCACAATGTGTACAACCCCGTCTAAATGAACATATAGCAATTAGACGATGTTCAACAACACATATACATAACAATAGCATGTCACCATGACCTTGGAATTCATCACCTGTGAAGTTCACCCATGAAATTCCAAACGATGTAAATCAAGTGAACTTCAACATCCAACAAACCATACCTTTTTGCAAAAACCAAGAGTCTGAACGACTCATAATGTGCCCCAGTGCCCGATGGGGTGCTTGGGCACTCCCCGGGGTATCCCCGATCCCCTTCGTGGGTTCTTGGTCCGAACCAAGAGCACTCGGGGATCGGAGTTAGCAAAAAATATTCAGTTTTGGACAGCCACAAAAATCAGTATTAAACCTTTGAAAAACAACGACTAAATACAATAAAACTTTGAAAACATTGTTCCCCGAGACTTCCCGGGTCACCCTCAATACCCTACGGAGTCCCCATTCAAAATTGAGAGCCCTCGGCATCAAGGAAATGCATGAAACATCAGTTTAAAACCCGAAGTGTCGCTGTTTTGACAGATTTTTCATGGCTGATTTTTTCCATCGACGAAAACAGCGATGTTTAGAAAAATTAGCTTTGAAAACTGGCTCCCCAAGACTTTATGGGTCACCCTCGATCCCTTACGGAGTCCAAGTTCCAAAACGAGAGCTCCAGGGATCGAGTACAAGTGAGAAATAACAGTTTTGAAACCAAAACGTTGCTGTTTTATATGGCTGAAAACTGCTGAAAATAAGATCGTGTTTCGCGATGAATTTTGAAGTCTAGCAAGCTGGTTTAGGCATATAGACCAGCTCTGATACCATGTTGGTGTGTAGTGCTCACACTGCGGAATCCGCGGCCAAAGCGGAAGCAAAAACAATAACTTTATGCAAGCACAAAATACACAAACCCAAGAATTCGTTCCAAACATCTAAACTAGCATACCAAACATGCAAGGGTTTAGAAAATACAACCTTCGACGCGTGTCCACCTAATTATGGAAGACCCCTCCAAACTCGTAGACGTCGGGAACGCGCTTAAAATACGACCACCCTTGCCGAAGAAAATCCATCCGAGGGAAATCAATTGAGGCTCCGACCGACGCTCCGACCGACGCTCCAAATTTGTTATGGATGGATTGTGGGTGATATAGGAATTTTTTTCACTAATTTTTCTCTCAATAATTATGCTCAAGAGAGCAAGAAGAAGGAGGAGGAGGTGAGGAAAGTGGCTAAGTGTTGAGAATAATTCTCAAACGTGTAAAAGCAAGAAGCAAAGTAAAAAGGAATGGCTCATTTTATTTCTGCAACCATACATCAATAGTGCATCCAAATAAATTTTTCAATATTAAAAACCAAAGTCATACCTCTCTACATGTCAACAACCATGCTTCATGCCACCTCACCCTCCACATCATTTCCATTTGATTTTCTAAAAAGAAAATCAAATATGAGGTATCCATATTCTAGAAGCATTCCCGTATAAATACGGAATACTTCACCTGGTATACGTATCACTACATATACGCATATCTGTATAAAAATACGGATAGCACCAAAGAGAGAAAATGAATAGTGAACAATAATACTAATATATATATATATTTATATATATATATATATATATATAAATTATCAAATCAAAACCTGATTTAATAATCCGGCTTAATCCTAAGTCGGTAGTATTATCAACCGTCCGATTAAAGTCCGTATATCCCGTACACGTATTTAATCGGACCCCTGCACGTACCAACGTACGGCCTCTACATTTATCGTCTGAACCGGGAAAACCCTCTGTGTGGGACTCTAAAGACTCGACAATACGCTGGCAGTGGGTTTAACCACAAGCACGTCAGCGGCACTAGCTGTACGTAACGGTTACCCAGGTACTTGCCGAAAAGGGGGTCGACAATCAAGTACGTCCTTACCCTACCGAGCCTGAATGTGACAATCTCTGTACAGTCCGGTCTCTTCGTCTAAGAGCATCGCATATTGGGTTTAGGGGGTGGATAACGTCAGATCTTTAATAACCCGATAAGTCATGTCGAAGTCAAGCTCATCATCAATAGAGCTACTACTGATCAACTGTTAGTAAATCTCATTGACCGTGGCCACGAATTTAGGGTGATGGCCAACCGAACACAGTGCGACATCGACTCCTAATACTAGGAGAGACGAATCCCTGACAATCGATCACTGCCTCCATGTGGTTCGGGACTGTACCCAACTAAAACCTGTTTGCACGACTCCTTTGAGCCATGGTAAGGTAGAAATCAAAGTATAGTGGGAACTCACACGATAAAAATGACGATCTCAGGTCAAAGGACTAAGCTGTACTCATGCCACCTGAGAACTTCCATCTGATGATAGATATAATCCATCTAGAAGTTCTCAGCGAGTCCATCCGGTGTACTCACCTCCAGTGAGCACCTGTATACTATCTTAGGTGACATAACACCAATGGCTTGTGAGACCGGCCATCGCCCCTCATCGGGGTCTAGAAACGTATACACCAGTCTACTCCGGAATATCGATGCCCAGTTTCGATATTCCCATGACTAGGGACGTTTAATGATGAGCTTATGGACAACCCATCTCCCACGTATATGATCGCCATCATAATGCTGATAGTCAAGTAAGAATCCTATGAGCTTCATCAATGATGAAGACAAACCAGATAACAAACTATCATCTCGAGTAAGACTGTTCTATCTGTATAGGTCCTCCTTCAATTATCATAATCGCCTACTTGCAATCACAATAATTGCCTTGAGGGCACTATATCAAACATGATTTTCTTAAATATTTTCACAAACCCAAGATATTAAGATCAAAGAAGATATCCGTGAAAACTTAAGTTTTCAATCAGGGAAGAATTTGATCCAAGGAGCTTAAGATCTGAGAAAAGAACTTAAGTTCTTAATGAAGATCGACCTTCTCTTTTTTCTTTGGAGATTTCGTGAAGGGGTCTTTTTATTCTTTTCTTAAACCCTAGATCTTAAGATCAAAATCTCTTTGTGAAAACTTAATTTTCGTGAGGAGTCTGACTTAAGGATCTTAAGATCCAAGAAAAAGAAGTTAAGTTCTATGAAGGTTAACCTTCTTTAATGGAGATTAATCACATCTTTTTTTACCTCGGTTGATGATGAGAAAGATGAAGAGGAATTTTTCAAAGGAAAAGAACTTACGTTCTTTTGTTCATCTTATGGGGTTGATTGTGTATCTGGGATTTGACCTCTAAAGTCCTTTATATATGATATGAATATTGTTGGGCAAGTAGAGAAAATCTCTCTGTGGGATTTCCCTAATTGATCTTATGATCAGCTCGGATGCTTAAGCATCATTGGATCTTTTGATCCAAGGGTTTTTTATTAACCCGGTTGATATTTTTCTTTATTTAGGAAAATACTTTATTGATTTATTGTTGATAAAATATGTATCTTTCTGTTTAAGAAAGATACAGGAAATTAATTTCCAAAACTAAAGCTTAAGCTTTAAAGAAGCGATGGCTTTGAGAATTGGCGTTGTGCCAAAGATCATTGGTGCATGCTCACGTGCCTTGCATGTAGAGCAGCGCCAAAGGGACTTGGCGTATGCCTGAGGTAGCGCCAATGGTCTTTTGGCGCATGGATTTAGGTCCTTAGGGTTACTTATTTTGGAGGGAACAAATGCCCCCACTAGAGACGCAACGTGCATATTATGTGTCGGCTCTAGTGTAAACTATTGGCCGTTAGATCCCTTCGAGATTTGTGGGTAGTCCAACCAACCTTATCCTACTATAAATAGGACTTATGTCCTTTGAGAAGAGCCGCTCCTTCTCATTTTCTTGAATCTCAGAAATCTCAAGTTTTCTGAGATTCAGAGATGAGAAGGCTGGCCTCTCTCACACTATCGCAGCCTGCTGGGGCTATCCTAGGGATGTTGAGTCATGGCTTGGCCGTGCGTTTGGCGCCTCAATTGCGGCTCGCAACTTCATCATGCGCCGGTAAGTATTACCCTTTCCCTTTTTCTTTTACTATAATACCTAGCTAAAAAGAGATTTTGGATTACAGTTTTGCAACTTGTAGAAAATGAGGAGCCTGGGGAGCCTGTTGAGACCTCTGTGCTTCCCGACTATAGGTGAGCTGAATTTAAAAATCACATATTTATTTCTTTGACTGGAGATGCCGACTGTTACTGATGCACGCTTTGTTTTGTCACAGCTCCAGCAACCCCTGCTCTTTTCGAATCTTGCATTTTCATGCTCGAAGGGCCTTATGAATGACGCACATCCATTAGGAGCGCAGAGAGCAGCAGGCGAACACTAATTCATTACATTGAAGATCTTGCTGCTGGGACTCCTATTTCTACGGAGGACTTTGCCGATGAATTCAACCGCATGTTGGATACCTTTGCCATCTTTTACAACGATGCCTTGGTTGGTGTCTGGGTTGCTTATTGTGAGCAGGTTGAAACCTGTCTTCATGAGCTCGAGCGTAAGTGCCCTACTTCTGAGTCTTTGTTGTTGAGAACCCAGCTTGGCGAGCGAATTGCTCAATGTGCTACTCTCCTCCAGTCACGCGAGCACAAGTTGACCGGCAAGCAAGCAGAATATGAAGCAGTCTTAGAGGTATTGAACCGCCTGAAAGCTTAGCAGTTGACTAACCTTGAGCAAGTTCAGGCTGTCTTTCAAGCTCTTCAGCGCTTTTTGGCCAAGGGGCTGGTTTTAAAGCGGGACATTGATCTCAAGGAGCGGATAGTATAGGATTTTGGGGCTGCCCGGCAAGGGATTGCCGACGAATGCGATTTACTCCGGCGTTGAAAGGAAGAGGAAGAATCCCTGCTGACCACTTTAGAAAAGGAGGAAAGAGAACTCCAGCGGAAGAGTGAGCGCATTGCTTCTTTGCTGAATGCCCCACCCTCCTAGAGGCTTCAAGTGTATTATTTTTTGTTGAACACTTGTATCTTTTCTTCAATTTTGGATACATGAATAAAAGATACTACTTTTCTTGATTCGAACGTCTTATTTTCTTTTGTGCCGAAATGGCTTATCTTAGTTTATTTACTCGTCCTGGAGTGTTCAGTTTATATTTCCCTTAGGTAGAGACAAACTCAGCCTAACGTCAAATATACATAACCCCTGTTAACACAGGAGTCCGTTAGGTTTGGGGTATTAGGTGTAGTCCATCGCACCGTTGTGTTAGCCGACTTCTTCTTGTCTCACGTCCATTCAGGTCGCTGATTCGAGTAGCTACGCACTTGCTGTATCTCCCATCCACTCAGATACGACAATATAACGCCTTAAGTAATCTTCTTAAGCTGGGGTATCCATATTGCCATCGGATGATTCAACATTAAGCGTCACCATGGCGCTTTACCTTGAGGTCAGAATCCATCCTTCGAGTCCCAGGGACGTAATAACCCCACCCTTCTGAGGTGAAATGATATCCATGTAAGTGTGATTGCCCTAGAGGCCATTATTGTATCATACTGGATTGTATATTACTGTAACATCTCTGTTTTCAGTGTACAGAAAATTTGATTAAAAAATTAATGTACAAATAGAGTATTTGTAATCCTGTGTATACTATAAGTATTTGAATTGCTTTTGAACAGCAAGAAAGCACTTGTAGCTCATTGGTAAAGCCTTGCACTGCTGTGACGTAGCCCCTATGTTCGATCACCCCAGCCACATTATTTTTTTGTTAATTTTTCTCTTAAACTTTTAGAAGCTCAAAAGTTTGCACGTGCACTACACGTAAAATGGAAAGCCACACCGAAAACAAACACATGGGAAATGATATTTACACAGACCCCGACACATGGCATGAATCCAAGCCAATTCCACCGGACATGGACCGGCGAGACGTGTGATGGGGACCGGCACCGCCGGGCATACCCGTAGGGGATGCTCCAAGACTTTAACCCTAGTGCCCCTTGGCCTACCCCCATTACCCCCATGCTGTTTGATTTCTCTGCACATTTCCAGTGAATTAAAAATGGGCATTAATCCACATTTTAATGCACATTTTAATTATATTCTTCATTTCCCTAAACCCTAATTTTCCCTATAAATACCACACCACATTTCACCGCTCCTCATTCAGAATTCTATTACAAAAACTCCAAAATTTCCAAGTCCCAAGTTGTACAAGTGGAGTTAGCAAAGGTCGAAATTCCGACGACGTTTCGAGAAGATTTCGGCGACGAAACGACGGTCCCGAAAGCTTCTTCTTTCTCCCTTATTCTGAATAGCCAGTAAGTCCCCTTTTCCCTTCTCTATTTCTCTTCTAAAATAATTTATTTCGAAAACTCGTCGGAAGCGGAGTTATTCCGACTTCCGAATCGTTTTTCTGTAAAAACTCTATTTTTCTTAAATAATAAAATACCATATTCTTTTCTAATGTTTAACAAACATAAATAAACACATTAGAACAAGTTTCATCTCAATATAATTCATGTTGCAATTTCTATTTCTGTCACGACCCAAGTTTGGATGTGACCGGCACTTAGATTCGTATCATATCTAAAGATATGTACAAGTCCAAGTAAGCTGAAAACCAAGATCAATTACCTTATTGCGGAATTATTTATGAAAATTTAGTTTTTAAGTAAAAATCTCAAGTTATGAATTTAAATTTGTTAAAAAAATAATAAGGTTAAGTTTAGTTGCATTCCGAGTTGGAATCAACAATATTAACAATAAACATGAATATAAACATATAGAACATCACTGAATCTCATAAAGAAAGAAGCTATGAAACTGATCAACCGATCTCAACTGTACATATACATACCATCTCTCATTTCTAAGTCAAAATACAAGTCTGATGGAGTCTTTCTAGATACAAAAGTACAATATGGAAGGTTACTACACATGTAACCTACCTATCAAAAGATGGAATACAACTGCAAAAGTGATCCTGCCCCGCAGCTAACCGTCCACTCTATCCCTGCAAGGAACTGTGGCACAACGCGGATGAGTTGCCAACTCAGTGAATACAACTAACATATAACGGTGAATAAAGTAAATATGACCATCCTGATAATGAATATGAATCAATATGATATATGAGTATATATGAAATCCAACAATAAATCTCATTATACTTCTGAAATCACAACTCAAGTAAATCATCTCTCGGTGTCCATCAACGACACAAAACTTTCATTTCTTATAGGCATCATTCCCTGAATGATCCTATACTCATAATATCGGTCGTTATCCTCTAGATACACGCCGTATTTATATAACCAACTCCGGTATCGAGTAACCTCGCTAGGCTCCCCCGTCTCAATACGGCTATCCTGCCCCTCGGTCTCGACCGGGTCCACCATGTATCCAACTGTATATCTCCCCCACTCAGTATGGATAACGTAAATCCGCGACCGTATATCTCCCCCACTCGGTCCGGAATAAAACCAAAAACAGAAATCATCTCATGGTGGACATGACTCATAAATTATGAAAATACTGGATTTATGTAATAGTATTCAAAACTCAAAACCATAAATCCTCGATTCTGCATTTATCTCATATATAGCACCAAAATACGCATAAAGTAACAGGATGTCAATGATGCAATCTACCACTACATTAGATATATGAAATACGATATCATCTATTTTAACAAATATGATATTTAAGTGTATGTGACATGGCAATATCGACGAGGTGTGTGTAGCATATAAAATGTGCGCGTGGCATGACTCGTCGATAATCGTGAAGTGTTCTAACAACTAAGCAATATACAAGTAGTTTAATGAATGAAATTCTAACATTTAAACATGATGATATAAATATCGCATTAAGTAAAACCACGGGCGAAACACGCCATCTTTACAAAATTCACCGGTAGATGTTTAGTCTACTCACCGGAAAAGTCGAATCTACTCCGGAATCGCTAATCCCTTCCCTTTCCTCGCGGCTTCCGTATTTCTCGTATTCGAGTCTATATATGCAATTTAACGTATATAAGCAAAACGAAAATTCCGATATAACGGAAAAAGAACTACGTTATCCCACTTACAAGTTATCTATATCTGATTATATTAAGTTATAAAACACTTAATCTTGCTGGATTTTAACCCTAATCTGTACTGGTTCAGAAATTAAAACGCGACGTGATTTCGTCGTGTCGTATTTAGCGTTTTACGATTCCATTTCCGATATATCTTCCCAGATTTAGACTACAGTGAAACTAAGTTAAATCAACACTACCAAAATGACCTAAATTGTATACTGTAGACTACCCATAAAACCAAACCCCCAAAGCTTCCCACATGGCCGGCGACGCCGGCCAAATTCCTTCTGTCGCCGGCCCAAAACCGGCCCCCCATTGTCGTTTTCTTGTGGTGTGTTCAATTTGATTCCTACATCATTTTAGCTCTGTTGAATTTATTTAATTATCTTCCAGATCAAAGCAGATTTCAACAGACTCTAATTTTGTTAAAATACGATATTATGTGACCCATCTAAACTTTAATCAATTGAACTACAGAGCTTATCTCTACTATGTTTAAGAAGTTTACCCTCCTAATTTGCTGTAGGAATAACCCTCCAAAGATCTACAAGCCCCTCCTAGTTTGATGATGAGCCATCTCCATGATCAAGCTCCCTCTTCTTCTTCCTCCTCTTGTTCTTTCTTGTTCTCTCTTAGTTTTCCTTTTCTTTTGATTTTCTTTTTAGTTTTGATTCTGATTTTTAACTGAAACTGAACTATTTAAGTGAAAGAATGAAGAGATAAGGGAAGGTGGAGGTGTCCTAAGCTAAGGTGTGCCTGTTACATGCAAGGAGGAGGTGTAGGTTGAAGGTTACATGAAGCATGAGGTGTTTTTGGTTTATTTCATATTTTCTTTTGATTTATTTTGAATTTAATTTCAGAACTGAATTGATATACTTTATTCACTTAAACCCTTGATAATACCCTATTTGCATACAACCTAACCTTACAATTTAACCCCTCACAACTTAACTTATTATAAAACACATCTTTTGTTAAAATGAAGCTAAATTTTTCATTAAAACCCTTATAACTTTTTTAATTTACATTCAAAAATTCTAATTTAAATTGTATTACATATAACATATGAAGGTTGACATATTTGATTTTAACCATTTTGTGATTTATCAGCTTATTCTTAATTTAATTAAATTTATTTATTTCTAGCTTTTCCTAATTGTTACAATATTCCCCCCTTAAGAAAATTCGGTCCCCGAATTTAAAATAATTACTAGGCATACCTATGAAAAGATGTGGAAATTTCTTCCGCATTGCGTCCTCCGTCTCCCAAGTAATCTCCTCGCGATCCCTTCCTTGCCAGAGAACCTTTACAGATGGCAGTGTCCTCGATCGTAGTTGCTTTGCCTGCCTGTCCAGAATGGCGACTGGCTGCACTGTGTAGGATAGATCTGGCTCAAGCTGTAGAGTCTGATGATGGATCGCATGAGATGGATCGTGAAGATATCTGCGAAGCATCGAAACATGGAACACCGGATGTACGTCGGGAAAACCAGGTGGAAGTGCTAACCGATAAGCCACAGCGCCCACTCTCTCTAAAATCTCGTAAGGTCCAACATATCTGGGGCTGAGCTTCCCTTTCTTCCCGAAGCGCATCACACCCTTCATTGGAGATACTCGAAGGAACACATGATCTCCCACATCAAACTCAAGTTTGCGTCGTCTTCGATCTGCATATGACTTTTGTCTGCATTGAGCCGCTTTCATTCTATCTCGTATCAATTGAATCTTCTCTGTAGTTTCCTGTACTATCTGCGGTCCCAATATACCACTCTCACTAAGTTCTGTCCAGCAAACAGGTGATCTACATTTCCTTCCATATAAGGCTTCAAAGGGTGCCAACTGGATCGTCTCTTGAAAACTGTTGTTATATGAGAATTCTATCAAAGGTAGGTGACGATCCCAACTACCACCGAAATCTAGGCTATAAGCCCGAAGCATATCCTCTAGTATCTGAATGGTACGCTCCGACTGACCGTCTGTCTGTGGGTGGAAAGCTGTACTAAAACTCAGTCGTGTACCAAGAGCGTCCTGAAGTTTCTGCCATAGCCTGCTCGTGAACTGGGTACCTCGATATGATACTATGCATGTCGGCACTCCATGTAGACGTACAATCTCATCGATATAAATCTGTGCATACTGAGCAAATCCATATGTCGTCTTCACTGGAAGAAAATGAGCGGCTTTTGTCAATCTATCAACAACCACCCAAATGGAATCATACCCTCTGCTAGTCCTGGGTAGACCTACCACAAAATCCATGGAAATCTGTTCCCATTTCCACTCCGGAATGGGTAAGGGTTGCAGCTCTCCGGCTGGCCTCTGGTGTTCTGCTTTAACTTGCTGACAAGTCAAGCATCGAGAAACAAAATCCGTAACATCCTTCTTCATTCCTTCCCACCAATAATTATCCTTCAAATCACGATACATTTTGGTGGAACCAGGATGAATACTGTATACTGATCTGTGGGCATCCTCCAAAATCTCAAGCCTCAATCCGTCAGAATCTGGCACACAGAGACGAGTCCTAAAACGTAATACTCCATGATCATCAATCACGAACTCCGTCTCCTTGCCTTGCCTAACATGATCCATAATCTCCATCATGCGAGTATCTGTAGGCTGCGCATCTCGAATACGATCCAATAGCTGAGGTCTGGTGCGAACATGTGCTAACTGACCTCCTGCCGATGTAAACTCAAACTGTATACGACTATCACATAAGATCTGCCAGTCTGTAGAAGACTGTCTCTGCAAAATGCTCAAATGAGATAAATTACCTCCAGGCCTCCGACTCAAGGCATCTGCTACAACATTTGCTTTGCCTGGATGGTACAAAATCTCACAGTCGTAATCTTTCACCAGTTCCATCCATTTACGCTGCCTGAGATTCAGATCTTTCTGCTGAAAGATATACTTTAAACTTTTATGATTTGTGAAGATTTGACACGTTTCTCCATACAAGTAATGTCTCCAAATCTTCAATGCGAATACTACAGCAGCCATCTCTAGATCATGAGTGGGATAGTTTTGTTCATGCCTCTTTAACTGTCGAGAAGCATATGCTATAACTTTGTCGTGTTGCATCAACACACAGCCTAAGCCCACTCTAGAAGCATCGCAATACACGACGAAACCCCCTGACCCGGAAGGTAAGGATAATACAGGTGCAGTCGTCAAACGCGTCTTCAACTGTTGAAAACTCTACTCACACGCATCTGTCCACTGAAATGGAACTTCCTTCCTAGTCAATCCTGTCAAAGGTGCCGCTATCCATGAGAAATCCTGTACGAAGCGTCTGTAATAACCTGCCAGACCTAAGAAACTCCGAACTTCCGTAACTGACATAGGTCTGGGCCAGTGTTGTACCGCTTCAATCTTCTTTGGGTCTACGCATATACCTTCTCTCGTAACTATGTGACCCAAGAACTCCACACTATCGAGCCAAAAAGCACACTTAGAATACTTTGCATACAGCTGATGCTCTTTCAAGGTCTGCAACGTGATACGTAAATGCTGCTCGTGCTCCGTCTGACTCCGAGAATATACAAGAATATCATCTATGAATACTATAATAAACCGATCGATAAATGGTCTAAAGATACGGTTCATCATATCCATAAAAGCTGCTGGAGCATTGGTGAGTCCGAACGACATTACCAGAAATTCATAATGCCCATATCTCGTACGAAATGCCGTCTTCGGAATATCGTCCTGTCGAACCCTCAACTGATGATATCCTGACCTTAAGTCGATCTTTGAGAAAAATCCGGCTCCTTGCAACTGATCGAACAAGTCATCTATTCGTGGTAATGGATACCTGTTTCGCACGGTGACGCGATTCAGCTGTCGGTAGTCGATGCACATTCTCATACTACCGTCCTTCTTCTTTACAAATAACACAGGAGCTCCCCACGGTGAAACACTGGGACGAACAAGTCCTCTATCTAACAACTCTTGCAACTGGCCTTTGAGTTCTTTCAATTCCATCGGTGCCATCCGATAGGGTGGTATAGAAATAGGCCCGGCACCCGGAATCAAGTCGATGCAAAATTCAATATCTCGATCAGGTGGCAATCCTGGTAACTCAGCTGGGAATACTTCAGGAAATTCTCGTATGATCGGGATTTTGTCCAATGGAACTTCAGCTACCCCTATGTCCTGAATAAAGGCCAAGAACCCAAGACAACCCTTCTTCAATAGCCGCCCCGCACAAAAGGCAGAAATCATGTTGACAGGGGTTAACTTGCAATCCCCCTGCACAACAAATACCAGTTCACCTGGAAAACAGAATCTAACCGCTTTTCCTCTACAATCTACATAGGCATGACAAGCGGCTAACCAATCCATCCCAAGAAGTATATCAAAATCCAGCATGTCTAGGAGAATCAGATCAACAAGCGAATCTCTATTACCAATACGCACCGAACACGATCTGAATACGTGCCGAGCTATAAAGGAATCTCCAACTGGAGTAATCACTACCAAGGGTAATTCTAATAATGACGACTCCTTCCCCAACAAAAGTGCGAATCGTGAAGATACATAAGAATGTGTAGAACCGGGATCAAATAAAACATGTGCCTCTAATGAACATACTGTAAGAGTACCTGTCACGACTGCATTTGATGCCTGGGCATCCTGTGGAGTCAGCGCAAAAACCCGTGCCTGGCCCCTGCCCGCATCCTGTCGTCCTCTACCTCGATCTCCTCTACCTCTCTGAGCACGTCCTGCATAGCCTCGACCTCGTGGTGCAACTGCCTGGCGTGTAGCGCCAACTGGGGGAGGAAGTAAAGCCATCGGTATAGGAGATGGAAGGGGTAAAGCAGCCTGTGGAGCAACAGTCCCTCCTTGAGATCTACAATCTCGCGCAAAATGTCCGGGAAGTCCACAACTATAACAAGTAGATGGTGGTCTCTGATCATCAGGATAAGAACTGAACATCTGGCCCTGTGTCCAACCTCATCCAACACTGCGGCCTGGAGTATATCTGCCTGGATAGGACCCTCTACCTCGGCCAAACTGTCTATTTGTCGGAACGAATGGTCTACTCCTCTTTGGCTCCGGAACAACTCCTGACTGGTTCAAACGCTCCTCTACTCGTATCGCCGCATCCATGGCCTGTGCATATGTATCAAAATGCTGGGAGCCTATCGCCAGGTACAACTGTGTGTCCAAACTCCTTAGGAACCTTTTCACCCGAAGCTCCTCTGTAGGTACTAAGTATGGGGCATATCGCGACAGCTGGGTGAATCGTAAGTCATAATCTGCTACTGACATACTTGCTGATTTCCTCAACGCTTCAAAACTGCTAGCTCTAGCATCCCTCACACTCTGGGGAAGAAATCTGGCGAGAAAGACTGTAGAAAACTCGGTCCATGTCATCGAAGGAAGATTTGTAGCTCGCCCTCTCTCCATTGACTCACACCACTCCTGTGCAAGTCCCTCCAAACGAAAGCTAGTCAGCTCAACTGACCTCGCATCAGAACATCGCAATGATCTGCCAATTCTCGCCATCCTATCAAGAAAAGACTGAGGATCTTCCGCCACATCAGTCCCTGTGAATACCGGGGGTCTCAATCTCATAAACTCTGCAAGTGATACCTCCATCACTCTCGTATCTTCCGGTGCTACCGTCTGTGTAGGCTGTACCTCGGACTCTGCTACGGTCGGTGCTGGATCAGATCTCAATACTCGAGTGGTCTCAGCTAACTGTCCTACCACTCGCTGTAATCCCAACATACCCTCCTCAATCCTAGTCATGCGATCTGGAGGAGGAGGATCAACATGCTCATGCACCGCCGGAACGTCCGGTGTACCAGTCGTCGTCACAGGCGGACTCGCTCTAGCTGCATTCCTGGCTGCGGCTCGCCTAGCCCGCGTAGCCATAGCAACTGGAACAAGAAACGAGAGTTGATAAGGTGTGGGAACAGAAGTAATCAATAACGGAGAATCAACGGAAGAATAGATCAAGATAAACATCCTAAGGTTAGTTAGGCTGAATACGATAACGTAAATATGCCACGGAACATACGTACGGTACTGCATTCGTCCTAATTCACCTACTCCATCAAACCAAAGGTCATCCTAACTCTCAGACTTACCTCAACCTATAGAAATCCCTTACTGAATTCCGTAAGGTTACTCCTAAGCTCTGATACCAACTTTGTCACGACCCAAGTTTGGATGTGACCGGCACTTAGATTCGTATCATATCTAAAGATATGTACAAGTCCAAGTAAGCCGAAAACCAAGATCAATTACCTTATTGCGGAATTATTTATGAAAATTTAGTTTTTAAGTAAAAATCTCAAGTTATGAATTTAAATTTGTTAAACAAATAATAAGGTTAAGTTTAGTTGCATTCCGAGTTGGAATCAACAATATTAACAATAAACATGAATATAAACATATAGAACATCACTGAATCTCATAAAGAAAGAAGCTATGAAACTGATCAACCGATCTCAACTGTACATATACATACCATCTCTCATTTCTAAGTCAAAATACAAGTCTGATGGAGTCTTTCTAGATACAAAAGTACAATATGGAAGGTTACTACACATGTAACCTACCTATCAAAAGATGGAATACAACTGCAAAAGTGATCCTGCCCCGCAGCTAACCGTCCACTCTATCCCTGCAAGAAACTGTGGCACAACGGGGATGAGTTGCCAACTCAGTGAATACAACTAACATATAACGGCGAATAAAGTAAATATGACCATCCTGATAATGAATATGAATCAATATGATATATGAGTATATATGAAATCCAACAATAAATCTCATTATACTTCTGAAATCACAACTCAAGTAAATCATCTCTCGGTGTCCATCAACGACACAAAACTTTCATTTCTTATAGGCATCATTCCCCGAATTATCCTATACTCATAATATCGGTCGTTATCCTCTATATACACGCCGTATTTATATAACCAACTCCGGTATCGAGTAACCTCGCTAGGCTCCCCCGTCTCAATACGGCTATCCTGCCCCTCGGTCTCGACCGGGTCCACCATGTATCCAACTGTATATCTCCCCCACTCAGTATGGATAACGTAAATCTGCGACCGTATATCTCCCCCACTCGGTCCGGAATAAAACCAAAAACAGAAATCATCTCATGGTGGACATGACTCATAAATTATAAAAATACTGGATTTATGTAATAGTATTCAAAACTCAAAACCATAAATCCTCGATTCTGCATTTATCTCATATATATCACCAAAATACGCATAAAGTAACAGGATGTCAATGATGCAATCTACCACTACATTAGATATATGAAATACGATATCATCTATTTTAACAAATATGATATTTAAGTGTATGTGACATGGCAATATCGACGAGGTGTGTGTAGCATATAAAATGTGCGCGTGGCATGACTCATCGATAATCGTGAAGTGTTCTAACAACTAAGCAATATACAAGTAGTTTAATGAATGAAATTCTAACATTTAAACATGATGATATAAATATCGCATTAAGTAAAACCATGGGCGAAACACGCCATCTTTACAAAATTCCCCGGTAGATGTTTAGTCTACTCACCGGAAAAGTCGAATCTACTCAGGAATCGCTAATCCCTTCCCTTTCCTCGCGGCTTCCGTATTTCTCGTATTCGAGTCTATATATGCAATTTAACGTATATAAGCAAAACGACAATTCCGATATAACGGAAAAAGAACTACGTTATCCCACTTACAAGTTATCTATATCTGATTATATTAAGTTATAAAACACTTAATCTTGCTGGATTTTAACCCTAATCTGTACTGGTTCAGAAATTAAAACGCGACGTGATTTCGTCGTGTCGTATTTAGCGTTTTACGATTCCATTTCCGATATATCTTCCCAGATTTAGACTACAGTGAAACTAAGTTAAATCAACACTACCAAAATGACCTAAATTGTATACTGTAGACTACCCATAAAACCAAACCCCCAAAGCTTCCCACATGGCCGGCGACGCCGGCCAAATTCCTTCTGTCGCCGGCCCAAAACCGGCCCCCCATTGTCGTTTTCTTGTGGTGTGTTCAATTTGATTCCTACATCATTTTAGCTCTGTTGAATTTATTTAATTATCTTCCAGATCAAAGCAGATTTCAACAGACTCTAATTTTGCTAAAATACGATATTATGTGACCTATCTAAACTTTAATCAATTGAACTACAGAGCTTATCTCTACTATGTTTAAGAAGTTTACCCTCCTAATTTGCTGTAGGAATAACCCTCCAAAGATCTACAAGCCCCTCCTAGTTTGATGATGAGCCATCTCCTTGATCAAGCTCCCTCTTCTTCTTCCTCCTCTTGTTCTTTCTTGTTCTCTCTTAGTTTTCCTTTTCTTTTGATTTTCTTTTTAGTTTTGATTCTGATTTTTAACTGAAACTGAACTATTTAAGTGAAAGAATGAAGAGATAAGGGAAGGTGGAGGTGTCCTAAGCTAAGGTGTGCATGTTACATACAAGGAGGAGGTGTAGGTTGAAGGTTACATGAAGCATGAGGTGTTTTTGGTTTATTTCATATTTTCTTTTGATTTATTTTGAATTTAATTTCAGAACTGAATTGATATACTTTATTCACTTAAACCCTTGATAATACCCTATTTGCATACAACCTAACCTTACAATTTAACCCCTCACAACTTAACTTATTATAAAACACATCTTTTGTTAAAATGAAGCTAAATTTTTCATTAAAACCCTTATAACTTTTTTAATTTACATTCAAAAATTCTAATTTAAATTGTATTACATATAACTTATGAAGGTTGACATATTTGATTTTAACCATTTTGTGATTTATCAGCTTATTCTTAATTTAATTAAATTTATTTATTTCTAGCTTTTCCTAATTGTTACAATTTCACTTTTACAGTAAAATACAATCATGTTACATACAACTTATAATTGTTCAATTTAACCGTATTACCTTTAGATAACTCACGAGATAATGACCTACCTCATCACAACACCCATGTTTGACATAGCACGATGAATTTTGGGACTCTAGTTTATGGGAAAAATACGAGATTACGAATAAATACCTTGAACATTCAAAACCGTTTTTAAAAAAAGTGTGTTATTTAAATTCCTTGCAAATACGTCTCTACAACCCATTTTGGGAAATCCCGATCGGGATGGTGCAGGTTATCACACAACCTTGGGCCTAGTAGAGCGAGATGCAGACCTCCGCAAGGAGCATTCTATCTCGATGGAATTTTTGATGCATTAAGAAAATGAGATTTCTACAAAATAAATAAAATTTATTTTTATTATTATATATATATATATATATATATGAATATTATCAAAAGATCTATTTTAAAATATATTATATAAATATTCTAAGTTTTCTAAATCAAAGGAATCACAATTTCATGAAACTACCATTACAATTCAATACAAATTTTAATATTTCATTAAAATACCATATACAATGAAAACTAGGTTCTACTTACTAGAAAAATTCACTTTTATAAAATATACATCTATGAAAACCCTAAAGACGATAATGAAATACTTGAGATATATTTTGAAAATATATCAAACTATTTTTACATAAAACCCTCTTAAGTTATATTAAATTACAATAAGAACCCTAGTAAATATAGGTTTAAGCGGGACCAGTTCTCTTGAGTCTCAGGAAACCGGAGAATATGGGTGCTTGCCTATCGAAGGTAGAAAACCTAACAACAGTATTATCAACACAGTAATTGTCTTAGAAAATGACACAAATCCTGCCGTCCATGTGCAGCAGTCACCGATAACATCAAAACTTATATCAGGACTTCAATTTCTTTTTAAAAGTCTGACTCAGTTCAAGTCATGGTCAAATATGCAATCAATCTGACTTGAATATGATTCAAGTATAAACTGAAATTCAACATGAATCCATTTATACCAGAATTTAATTTATATCAATATGACTCGACCGAACCGAACCATGGATATACTCTGTTTACATGCCTATCTATTTATATCCATTCCATTTATATGATATCATGGTTTCGGCAAGTCGTACAATCTATTATACAAATCAATACAAAATACATTATGGGGATTTTTAAAGGGGTAGACTGGTACGGAATGTGTTAGAAGTGGCACGAAACGGTTACTTTAATACACCTAACCTGAATATCCATTGCCGTTGTACCGTGGTTGAACGGTTCCTTATGCTCCGTATACCTTAGTCTCCGGAATAGTGGGACTCCTCTCGTATACACTGGTATATTCTGTACCAAGATACAAACAACCACGTTAAAATTATAATCAAACATTACTAGTCATACTCTCTTTCTGTCTATTCTATCTCTACCTATCTTTGGGACTTACCGAGCGATTGTTCGCTGACGACATTCCTTTTCTTCTTTCTTTGGAATGTTGTCAGGTGGATCGGACTCACTAGAGATCGAGCCCAGTACTGAGAAACTGGAGTAGTTGCCATCGACCCAGAGCTGCAGGCACCTGTATATACTTTTCATTTCAATTATGCCATTATTTAGGCATTGCTTTTTATTTATGTATTTACATTTCCAGTTGTACTTGTAAAGAATTGTTAAATAAATAAAAGTTGCTGTTCATTTATATTCTTGTCTCTTGTGAACATTTTACTTTATATTGCTTAGTTACGCTTAGCGTGTTTACTTCTGAGTAAATATGTAGCGGGCCTCGCTACGTCCCCTCCCCATACACCGGGAAGCGGGGTGTGACAGGTTTTGTTGGCGGCCCATGCAGTTCAGTTCTGCATGGACATGCGGGTCAATTCTGCATGAAAACCTAAGAAATATAACACAAGAATCAGCAACTAAAAACATTCTTTACATTTCATATTCCATGAATCTTACAATTTCATATACTTTGAATCTATCCTAACCCTTTTTTCTTTCAAGGTTATGGATTCTCCAAACAACACCAATACCAATTTCAACAACACACCACCAGCTCTACCGCTTACACCTACCGTTGCTGCTCTGATCAATGAGCAGACGGTACTGCTTGAGGCGATCCAAAGCCTCTTGGAAGGACAGCAGCAACAGACTACTATCTTACTGAACCGTCCAGAAGTGGAAGCGCTCGGAGTAAAGCAATTCCGGGAATTGCACCCAAGGCAATTTTCGGGAAAAGAGACCCCTCTGGAAGCGGAAGAATGAGCTCAGTGCATCGAGTATGATCTGGCAGCAGCACAAGTGCCAGAGATCGCTTGGGTACGAGTTGCAAAGCTGCAACTCACCGACAACGCCCGAGTTTGGTGGAATACGGAAGAAAGCCGTATTGACCAACCGATCGAATGGAGTACTTTTCGCGACATGTTCGACATGAAGTACTTCCCACAGACAGCCCGTTTTGACATGGAGCAGCAATTCATCCACCTACAACAGGGTTCGATGTGGATCAAATCAGTGGATGAGTATGATGCTGAGTTTACCATGCTCAATAGGTAAGATTTGTCTCAATATTCGATTTTCAAATATCACATACTACACAGCTAACACAAGACCTTAACTGGTTCGCAGCACACTTGATACCGACTGCTGAGATCAGGTCCAGACGATTTCAGCAAGGGTTAGATCTGGAGATCCAAGATGCCTTAGGTACATGGGATTTCCAAACCCATGAACTGGCTCTGAAAGCTGCCCGTCGATATGTGGCAGTGGTGAAGATGAAGGGCAGACCCCAATCTGTCGGAGTGAAGCACCCTGCCACTCAGATGGCAGGAGGAGCTTCTTCAAGGCCACATTTTGGGCCCAGGAGACCGAGAGTACCAAACAACCGGCCCGGCCCAGACTTTTGCACCTATTGCAGGAGGGATGGACACCCAGTAAAGGACTGCCGGCGTGCAAATCGTCTTTGCTTAGTTTGCGGCTCAGCCACACATAATATTGGGTCTTGTCCTCGAAGACTTAATCCAAATGCTGCACCCAAACCAACAATCACTTATCAGCAGCAACCAGTCATCCAGGCACCTGCTCCACGACTAGCTCTCCCAGCTCCACCACCTCGTGGACCGACTTCACCTCCTCCTTGTCAGTTAAGCTCAAAGGAACTTATCTCAAGTACAGAGGAACAGACAGAGGAATGCTCCTCCAGCAAGGAGTAATGTACCGAGGTGACGGGCTTTCCCAATGACCGTGGAAGAAGTTGAAGCCACTGGACAAGTCATTACAGGTAACCTTTCAATTTTCAAAGTTGTTCAATACTTGTTATATCCATATAATTTTCTATAACTAAACCTATCCCATATAACATAGGTACAATCTTAGTAGCCTCACTTCCTGCACTAGTACTCTTCGATACTGGAGCATCTCATTGCTTTATGTCGCAACGGTTCGTATGAACTCATGCGATTCCAGTCAAACCTCTCGTATCCAGTTGGAATGTCAGTTCAGGGAACGACGTTCTAAAAGAAACAATGGGATACGACATGTTTCCAGTAGTCGTCTGCAGCAGAGAATTCTATGCTAACTTCAAGGTGCCGGACATACCGAATTTCGATGTCGTTTTGGGTATGGATTGGCTAGGAACATTCTATGCTACCATTGACTGTCGTCAAAAGAGGGTAGTATTCGAGATTCCAAAGCATCCGGTCTTTTATTTCAAAAGTAGAGATCGTACCTTGGAGCCAAGCACATATAAGGCAAAACCGAAGAAGGCAGTGATTGCAACACTTCAAGCGGAGGAAGGATCGAAGCCAGAGGTAGTTCGAGAGTTCGATGATGTATTTCCTGAAGACATATCAGGTTTGCCTCCCGATCGAGCTCTTAAATTCAGCATTGATTTAGTACCTGGAACACAACCAGTGATCAAAGCACCGTATCGGTTAAGCCCTGAAGGTTTGAAGGAGGTCCGTACTCAGTTGGACGAATTATTGGCGAAATGATGGATTCGTCCCAGCACTTCAAGTTGGGGATCTCCAGTTCTACTTGTGAAGAAGAAAGAAGGTTCATATCGAATGTGCATTGATTATAGAGCTCTGAATGAAGTAACTATAAAGAACAAGTATCCACTTCAACGCATCGACGATCTGTTCGATCAGCTAAGTGGATCTTGCGTTTTGTCCAAGTTAGATCTTCGTTCGGGTTATCATCAGGTGAAGGTCAAAGAATCTGATATCCATAAAACGACATTCAGAACTCGCTATGGACATTACGAATTTCTTGTGATGCCATTTGGAGTGACCAACGCACCAGCTAATGAATCAAGTTTTCCGAGAATACCTAGACATGTTTGTTTTCATCTTCATCGACGGCATCCTGGTGTATTCTAACAGTCGGAAAGAACATGCCGAACACCTATGAATTGTCCTGGAAACTTTACGACAGCATCAACTCTATGCCAAATACAGCAAGTGCGAGTTTTGGCTAGATCAAGTCGGTTTTCTCAGACATATTGTATCAGGCGATAGAATCTCTGTAGATCTAGCTAAACTATCAGAAGTAAGCGAATGGCCGACACCGAAGTCAGTGAAGGACATTCGAAGTTTCTTAGGTTTAGCAGGATATTACAGAAGGTTTATTGAAGAATTTTCGAAGATTGCAACACCCCTGACTAAGCTCACATGTAAAGATGAAGAATTCGTATGGTCAGAAGCATGCGAATGAGCTTTCGTAGAACTCACTTCTTGTCGTGTGTGTTTTGTTTGTTTAGGTTGCCCATGGATTGTATATAGCGAATAGTTATGTCGTCACCCGTAGGGCGCGGATCAGTCCAAATATGTATATTTTAGATTTGGGCTTGGGTCAAGGATTTGCGTGACGGGGTTTTGAACTTAGGTTTTATATTCCTTTAGCTCAGAAATATTTTTGTTTTCTTTAAGAACCGTTAATCTAGTTTGGGATTAAGATCAACTTAAATCTATAGATGAGCATTTAGGCTCAGTTTTTTCTTGCTAAGGAGTTAGTCTTATTTGAGACTAAAATCAACTTAACAACATTCTAGGATCATTTTTACTTAAGATCTAGCAAAAGAGCATTTGGGCTCAGCTGCAAGAAAACTTCAAAAACTTAGTCAATTTGGTCTTAGTTTACTTAGTCTTTTTTATTATTCAAAAGTGCTAAGCACTTATTTAGGCTCTGTTTGTTCCGCCCTTTTCTTTTTATGTAAAAGTGCTAAGCACTTATTTGAACTCTGACGCTCACATTATGTCACGTGAAGCATTCAGTTATGGGCGCTGCCCAATAAGTGTTGAACACTTTAGTCATTTTGACTAAATGTGAAGTGCTAGGCGCTTCTTATGGCGTCCGTGTGAGGTGCACGTGCGGCGTTGGGCACTGCCCAATTAGTGCTAAGCACTCAGCCGTTTTGGCAACATATGAAGTGCTAAGTACTTTTTATATGGCGCCCACGTGAGGAGCACGTGCGGCGTTGGACGCTGCCCCATCAGTGTTAAGCACTTAGCTGTCTTCTGCTGTATATGGAGTGCTGAGCACTTTTTTTCAGCGCCCACGCGTGTTTCATGTGAGGTGTTGGCCTTCTGTTTTGGAAGCCCGCGTGTTTTTCACGTGAGACGTTAGGCGCTGTTAAAAGGGCGCCCACGTAGGAAGCACGTGAGATGCTAGTCTTTTTTTAGAGATTAAATCTCTATTAATGGCATTTTGACCATTAATGATCACCAAGATCTTCGTTTTTGAAGATCCGGGACCAGGTTTTTCTTTAAGAACTAAGTTCTTTTATAGGTTCATTTTCCTTTTGTTTTTCTTTTGGGCCTAGTTTTTTTTCTGAATCATCGATTCTCAAGAACAAGATCTTCTCGATGAGAATTAAATTCTCAACTTTTGAGAGACTTGTCTTGTGAATCTCTGATCCAGAGAAAGAACTAAGTTCTTTGAGAAGGGTTAAACCCTTAAAATAGGTAAAAGATATATTTTGATCTCTGTGTTTTCTTTACCCCGGTTCTTTTTGAAAAGGAAGTCTTCCTCTTTGAGAATTAAATTCTCTGTTGTTTTGAAAACTTTCTGTATTTTTTCAGAAGCTTATAGGTTTTTTTTAAGACTTGAAGTCTCGGGTCCTTTATATAATGGAGGCAGATGATTAATTGGTTTTGAGAAAATCTCTCATTGAGAGATTCCAATTGATTTAATTGGTCTCAAAATTGATTTAGGGAATTTTACCCACATTTGGATCTTTGATCCAAGTGTTTCTGTTTTTACGGAATATCTTTGTTCCCCTCCGAAAGACGGCCAAGACATGGACGGTCTTGCCTGAAATTCGGGGCAGATGCTAATTGGTGTTATCCGTCCACCTCTCCGAAGATGCCAAGTTGATTTATGGCACCGTATATCGAAGGTTTAGACGGATGCGGCCGATGTAGCAGACTTCGTCTGATTCCCCCTCGCTTGAGGGGGTTTTGATTGTGGGGACGCTCTTCCCTGCAGGCGCAAGCCCCTGCAGTTAATTACGCAACCGTATTGCGGTAACAACTTTCTCCTTCTCCAGATGATCACTTCGTGACGTGTGTGTTTGTTTCGTGTTCGGTTGTCCGTGGATTGTATACGGAGATTGAGTTATGTCGTCGCCCGTAGGGCGTGGACTAGAACAAATCTGTATTATCTTAGATTTGGGTTTGGGGGTTGTGTTTAAGGATACGTTAGCCTCGTTTGAGACTAAGATCGACTTAAACATTTGTTACGAATACGTTAGTCTAGTTTTAGACTAAGATCAACTTAACGGGATCGTTTAGATCCGACAAGAGAGCAATTAAGGGAGCCCTGTTGTTTAGTTTAGTGGCATTGCGGTCAATAGGTAGTTTAAGGACATTGCGGTCCAATGTTAGTTTTAAGACGTTGCGATCAAGGTTAAGGACGTCGTAGTCCATGGGTTTAAGGACCCCACAGTCCGGCGTTAGTTTTAAGACATCCCGGTCAACGTTAAGGACCTCATAGTCTATGGGTTTAAGGACCCCACAGTCCGGCGTTAGTTTTAAGACATCCCGGTCAAGGTTAAGGACCTCATAGTCCATGGGTTTAAGGACCCCACAGTCCGTATCAATGCGTGGTCATCGGGACCCGTCACCTCTTTGAAGACGTTGAGGAATTACAACGCCAAGTATCAAAGGAGTGAAGAGATGTACCCTTAAACCAAGGTAGATTAAGTGATCTGTAGTCCAATTTGGAAACTAAGATCAATTATTATATTATGAGCCTATTGGCCCAATTAAGTTTGAATTAAGGACTTATGGCCAGCTTGGGCTAAGTCCAATCATGTTTGGGATATTGGCCCTTTGTTGGTTCATTGAAGGAGAGGCTTTGCCTTTGGAAACTTAGCCAATTGGGCTAAAGCTAGTGTTAAACACTAGAGACCAACAGTGTTGAACACTGGGAATAAGATTAACAAGTTATTGTTAAACACTAAAAGATAATCAGTGTTGAACACTGGGAACATAGTTTTCAAATTAGTTTTAAACACTAAGAAAATCAGTGTTAAACACTGCAAATAGAGTTTTCCAATCAGTGTTAAATACTAAGAAAATCAGTGTTAAACACTGGGGACAAAATCTCCAGACTAGTGTTAAACACTAAGGAGAGAGGGGTCACGTGTGGACATGTGAGAGCGCCCTGATTCCCTTTATTTTGTTCTACAGATAAGTGTTTAACACTTTTAATTCTGAAAGCCATCACGTGTGGGCACGTGATGGAGGCTCACGCTTTGATCTGTTAGAATGTTCATTAGGGGTCACGTGTTGACACGTGAGGGCGCCCTAGAGCTCTTTTCTGTTTCTTTTGCCTTTTTCTCTGTGTGCTTTAGAGAACACGTGGGGGCACGTGAGGCATTGCCTCAAAGTTCCTTTTTATGGATCTTTGCAGGAGTCACGTGGTAACACGTGAGGTGTTTGCTTCAAAGTTCTTTTCTATAGATCTCTGCAGGGGTCACGTGGTAGCACGTGACTCTGGTTCTTTGCATGTTTTAAAGATCTGTTATCTTTTAAGAGTTAAATTCTTCATAGGGTTAAACCCTAACAACAAACTTTAGAGGAATTAAATTCATGTTTTCTTCTGAAGAATTATATTCTTAAATAGGGTTAAACCCTAATTTCTTCTTTTTCTTTAGGGGAATTAAATTCCTGTGGGTTTGAGAGAATTATGTTCTCAATTAGGGTTAAACCCTAGTTCTGTTCATTTTGAAGGAATTAAATTCCTATAACATAGGGTTAAACCCTAATTTTATCTCAAAGGAATTGAATTCCTATTATTTTGTGAGAATTAAATTCTCAAAACTCAGTTTCTCCTCTGTGTTTTAGATCTGCATGACAGGATCTCAACTCAATGAGAATTAAATTCTCAATTCATGGGGAGATGTGCACTTTGCAGATCCTCCACCAGAGAAAGAACTAAGTTCTTTTCTTTATATAAGAGTTAAACTCTTTTGAGAATTAAATTCTCTTTTGAAGCCTCCCTTTTCTTACCTAGGGTTTTTCTTTTGCAGAGAATTAAATTCTCCTCTCTTTTCTTTTTTCTCTTGAGAATTAAATTCTCCTCCCTCTGTTTCTTCTCTCAAAAAGTCGATCCCTTCTCTTCTCTTCTTGGCTCCTATTTATAGGAGAAAGAAAAGAATCAATCTGTTTAGTAAATCTCTCATTGAGAGATTTGATTTATATTTATCATTAATCTGGGTCTTTAGATTGTTCGGTGAATTTTATTCACCATTGGATTTTAAATCCAAAGATATCTCTTTGTTATTTCGGTTAGATTTAGGGGGAAATCTTTCCAAGTCCAAGATTTTTCCATAAATTGGTGATATTTAATCACCTTTAGATTTTTTAATCCAACGGTTTCAAATAATCCTTCTCCATTTTGGAAAGATTTGAAGGATATTCCCTCAGAATTTAATTCTGTCAAAGAATAAGGCTTTTAAAGCCGGTCACATGTGGCCACGTGACCTCTGGTCACGTGTAGGCACGTGACCCTTTGTCACGTGACCCCTGGAATGGGCTTCTCTTCTTCTGCGCTCTGGCCGCTGCTTAACCATCACGTGCCAACACGTGACCACTGGTCACGAGCGAGCACGTGATGCCTCTTCTGGAGCTTTTTCTTGATTTTTAATCAGGGGATGAATGTGCTTTTTGCCGCTGCTTTAAACGTCACGTGCCAACACGTGACCACTGGTCACATGTGAGCACGTGATGCCCTTTCTAAATCTTTTCCTGATTTTTAATCAGGGAACAAATGCCCCCACAGCGTTGTTCTCACGTGTTTGCACGTGAGTGCAACGCTGTCACTTTTGTGACCGTCGGATCTGTCTTGGGAGTAGGGTAGATGAAACGTTTTCCATCCCCTCCTATAAATGCCCATGTCCTTTCAGAAGAGCCTCCACTTTGCTCATCTTCCTTCTTGCATACTTTTCATTCTGAGAATTTAATTCTCCTTTCCAGAGCTTAGTTCTATGTTCCAAAATTTTTCCAGAGTTTAACTCTGTTGACTGATTCCTCTTCCTCAGGTAATCATCTTGAGCGAACGAAGAACTTTTATACATAAAATTCTCTGGATTTTAAATCCACCTCAAGGGTTTCACCCTTTTAATATGAACCCATTTTCTTCAAATTCGTCAACAAAAAATAGAAAACCACTTAATCTTCGAACAATAGGTCTCTTAGAGTTCATTTGATCTTTAGGGAGATGATGAGATTCGTTGCTCTTTCCGAGGAATTTAATTCCGTTTAAAGAAAATGTTTCTGGGAATTTAATTCCCTTCTCTTAATAAGGAATTTAATTCCCATGAAAAACTCAGTTCTTCCCATGGAGGCTTCTTAGGGTTTTCTTGCCCTAGGTTGTCCTTCTGTAATCAATGAAGAAGAAGCTTGCAATGATGTCTTCTGTGGGAATTTAATTCCCTTGATCCTGTTTGATTTGTTGTATAGTCTAAGGTAAATTTCTTTTAGGGGAGTGTGTAGGGTTATTTGAAGTCCCCTGTTTATTTAATTAGAATATTCCCTTTGTCTCATTATGATTGCATGGCCTCATTATTAACAAGCCGTCAACCTGATTCTGTGGGGCCTATGTGTTTTGTAGCCAATGGTCCCATAAAAAGAGTCTGCTGTCGCTTTCTTCAACTGTCTTCATATATATAGTTATGCTCATATATATATATATATATATATATATATATATATATATATATATATATATATATATATATATATACTGCTGGCTTCGCTTCTGTCTATATATATATATACTGCTGGCTTCGCTTCTGACAGTTTTCCTTTATTTGATTTTAGGTGCGATAGCTTCTGTTCCGCGTTTTCCCTTCACCCGCTCGGAGGCCGCTTTTCCTCAATCACCATCTGACGAGGAAGAAATGGCGATGATCCGGGCTCATGACCCGAACTGCACCCGCTTACTTCTATGGGGAACTTGGTACAGCCATATCATCCAGGGTCGCCGGAGTTTCCTCTGTGAAGTGCCGACAGAGCCCACTTTCCCGTTCTTGCCGATGGACCCTCCGAGGACGGTTTTCGCTGTGGAGATGCCAAACTGGACTCCAACGGGACGACTCGAGCCTTCGACAACCGGTATCCCAAACCATCCGATCCCAGCTATAGATATCCTGGGACGACGTATTTGCCAGGGTGAGGCCCACCCATGGGGACAGATTTATATGATAAGGCTCACTCCCCGACACCCCACGGGCTACCTCCTATGGACTCGCTATATCCTTGCTACCCATCGTGCGCGGCTGCAGAAGGTCGGGCTTTACCAGACAATATATGCGTCGCTCTTTCATTATTAATCCCCGCATGTCTGGTGGGTTAAGGCGTTCTTGAATCAATGGAATCTCCCCACCAACACTTTTCTTTTGGGGGACAGGGAGGTTTCGATCTCTTTGGGGGAATTTTATGAGATCTCGGGGCTGCCAATTCGAGGGACACTTTATGAGGAGTTGCTTCCTTCTGATGAATACGTTTTTGAACCCGAGCCCGCACCGCTTGACGGCTTGTCTGCTGAGAATGTCGTCCGCCACAAACGTCCCAGCTTGATCAATGTGCTAGGTATCTTTGATCGATTGTTCACCGAATCTGAGGAGCAGGGCGTTACTTTTAAGAGCTTCATTTCCTGTTTCCTTCGCGAGGGCATCTTGTCGAAGACAACTCCGAAGTTCGTAAATATCAAAGACCCCTTTGGGTTTGGTCCGAAGAAGCTGCCGACCAATGAATCAGATCTACCGCAGTACTACATCCCCATAATGTCGCTAATGTATTTTGAATCCATCGCAGCTCCTGGCATGGATGAGGAGACGTTCTTCGTTGGGTTTATCAGTGTCTGGCTCAGCTGGTTTGTCATCCCTATGCATCGCCGTTTTATGAGAGTTTCGGTCATCTATCCGGCTCACCGTATAGCTGAGGGAACGCGGCTGGCTATTGGCATCCCGGCATTGGCGCATCTCTATCACGGGTTGGGCGCTGCAGCTAATACTTCCACCCCTGGCGTAGATGTGGTAAATTTTTCGCTTCACTATTTTACGTATTGGATCGAAATGCACATCTTGGGTGCTTTCGCTATGCATCAAAGGCCCGCATTCTACGACGCATATACCTTCCCGCGGCTTATGCGATTGGTGGATGCTTCTGTCGTTGACCCGACTCAATTCGGGGCTATTCGGGCGTTGATTTCTCCTTATGCTACTGCTGGCGGGTTGGTATTTAATGATCGGGTCTTATCTTCTTCTGCGGGTTCAACCCAGCCGCTTTGGGACCGGTTAATAGATAACGCGCCCTCTTTGAAGCCCCGGGAGGCCGCGCGCTTATACGCAATCAGACCGGGTTACCTGGTATTCCGTCAGGATAGCGCGTCCCTCTTCATGCGGCATAATCCGCATCGCTTTGCCCGGCAGTTCGGCTATGATCAGGGCATCCCGTTTGAAGCTTTCATGGTCGTGTCGGTTCCTTCTCTCGAGGCCGTTCGAGATGCCGTCCATCATTTTGTGAGGCTGAACACTGGTTCCCAGTTCATGATCCCCGATGGTGACTACATGCCCCGATGTGTGGGGTCGTTCACGGGCTGGTATCTCCATCGGGTCAACCCGATTATTATTGAGGAAAGAAGGGTACTTCTAGGTCGCGGTGCCCCTACTCAGGTTCTGGCCACGGGAGCCACACTGCGACCGCGCGCCCCGGTCCGCTTTCCTCTGAGGGATACCGGTGTCGCGCTCATTCCGGGAGAGTCAGGGGTGGATCTTACCCCAACAGCTGGTATGCCCCTGGGTACCCGGTCGCGGGGTAAACAGGCTCCGGTAGCAGCAGCACCTCCCGTAGCAGTACCACCACCCGTAGCATCGACAATGGCGGTGTCATCCTCGGTCGTGGCACCAAGCAAGGGTAATAGGGATGAGGGCGTTGAAAGTGACGTGGGCGGCCGCCGCACTAAGGCTCCGCGGGGAAAGAAACGGTCGTCCTCGGCGACCGGCTCTGGGTCCAAGCGTCGAAGGAAGGTGGCTACTAACTTTCTCGACTTTTTAGTAGAGTCTGAGCCCATTCTTGAGGATGAACCGTTGGCCTTGCAGGAATCAGATGCTGGCCTTCTTTTCTCGGGTTCGGCTGCCGAGGAAGCCGCACAGTTAGCTGAGGCTATAAGACGTTCCAAAGATGCATCTCAGAATGTCAGGGTTCCGAAGAAGCCCTATCCTGCCATAATCTTTTATGAAGACCCCTCATGGATCCGGCGGCGGTTTATCGGTCCTTTGGAGGAATGGGGAGAAAGGGCGCTGAAGCAGGCCTCTTCGGAGGATGCTGCGGACGCGCTCTCCTTATGGACCGGCGGCCATGAGTCCACCCTCGAACCCCGACGAGCACGCCTCCTTGAGAAGGAGCATCGGCTTGAAGAAGCCATATTGAGGGCTTCCCTGCGCATTGGTATGTTTTTTATACTTCTTCGCGGTTTTTTAGATTGCTTATTCCCGTATATATGTATTCTTATTCTTGTGCGGATTGTGCAGAGTCCTCGGCGATGGGGGAGGTCCCTACGGGCTTGTTGCAGCTAGAGCCTGTTTACATTCCCGATGTAGCCTTACTCGATGTGGAGGGGGCTGACAATGTTGTTCCTCTTACCATAGAGCCTCCAGTGGCGGTTCCTGATCACGGAGCGCTTGCTCCTTTGGTAGAGGCTCCTTTGGGGGTTGCCGCCCCAATGACCCATCCTGCGGGCGGCCCAGAGGCCGGAGGAGAGGTGGTCGGGACTACCCTCCCTTTGCTGGAGCTGGAGATCGTGGCGGAGGCCGTTGAAGCCGCCATCCCCCCGACTCAGAACGGGAGGAGTGTTGAAGGTAACCTTCTACATTTTAAATTAGCAATCTTTCTTTTGTCTGAATTCTTTTGTTTTCTCAGAATTGCGTGGGCTGGCGGCCTCTATCGCTGATTTGTCTCCCCGGCAATCGTTTCATCGTCTGCTGGAGATGGAAGCTCCGCAGGCGATCTCTCCTCAGCGCATCGTCCTTTTCTCTGGGCAAGGTTAGCGTCGTTCGCCATTTTTATTATATCATTGTTACTATTCTGCGAAATGACATTGATGTTTCTTACAGTTTTGGAGGGCGATGACGAGGTGGAGGTCGTTGAAGGGCCAAGGGAACCTTCAACTCCTCCTTGCATGACCGTAGGTAAGTGGCATTTCAATATAGTCCCATTTGTTCTTTTGCTTAAGAGTTTTACTGACATTTTTCAAATCCGAATAGCCCTGCCAGCCTCCATAGCGCTGGAATCGCGTATCTCTATGCCGCCCGGCCCTTATGCTTTGCGATCCTCAGAACGCTTGGCCCAATTAAGCCTTGACTCCCTTTCATCTTTGATCGAGGAGCTCCGTGCTGGCAGCGCAACCACAACTGAAGCATTTGCTACCGAGGCTAACGGTTCTCTTCCTTTTCTTGCCACATACCATAGCGAAGAGGTGGTGCGAGTCTAGGTGGAGTTCTGTCGGTAGGTGGAGGCTTGCTTGCATGCACTTGAGTGTTCCCGCCTTTCTTCAGAGGCCGTAGCTGCAAAAGCGTACTTGCGGAAGCTGATAGAGCAGTGTGCGGCGAACATGAGGTCGTGCGAAAAGAGGCTCGGCCGCAAATTCTCGAAGAGGGAGCTGGCCTCTAAGGCACTGAGCGAGCTCCAAACCAGCCTTACAGCCAAAGCCAATAAAGCGTATGAACTCTGGCGAGTGCTTCAAGTGTCTATCAAAGAGGTGGTGGCTCTTGACAAAGCTGCCATGTTCACTCGTGAAAGGGTGGAAGCATACAAGGCTACTGAGAAAGAGCTCGAAGGCCGGTTTGCCTCGTATCAGGCCCAGCAGGCTCAGGCGGAGGCCCGTCTTCTGGCGATCCTGAATCATGAAGCTGTGGCCCAGCAAAAGAAGGATGAGCTAGCAAACTTGCTAAATCGCCCGCCGGCTTGAAAACTTGTATCTTTTCCTTTCTTTTTGTACATACTCCTGAATGAGAGTATTTTCTTTTTGTTCTTTCATGAATTGTACTTTGTATCAGTTTTGGTTTATGAATAAAGACATATTTTTCTTATCAATGGCGTGTCTCCTTTTTATTGAATGTGTTCTGCGGACAATTTATCTTAGTCTCTTTGCAGCGCAGCGATGGCTTAGGATTCAGGGTTAAGGTCTGCCTCCTAAGACTTTTGAGCTTTATGAGCCGTGAGGGTCTCATAAAGAGTTTTTCTCCCTACAGGTCGAGAGGATCCTGTAGGTGTAAGTTGTCCCTAGGAATCGTGAGGATTCCTAAGCGGGTTTTCCCTTGAAAGTCGTAAGGATCTCACAAGAGAATTTGCTTCCTCACGGGTCGTGAGGACCCGCAAGTGCTGGATGTGATCGCCCTTATCCGTGTTTCACGGGGTCAGGGGTTGCTTTAGGATGTTTTCCAGGGTGCCATAGTTTAAAGACATCGCGGTCAAGGTTAAAGACCTCATAGTCCGTGGGTTTAAGGACTCCACAGTCCAAGGTTAGTTTTAAGACATCACGGTCAAGGTTAACGACATCATAGTCCGTGGATTTGAGGACTCCACAGTCCGATGTTAGTTTTAAGACATCACGATCAAGGTTAAGGACATCATAGTCCGTGGATTTAAGGACTCCGCATTCCGATGTTAGTTTTAAGACATCACGGTCAAGGTTAAGAACCTCATAGTCCGTGGATTTAAGGACTCCACAGTCCACGAACGCGTGGTTACTGGGACCCGTCACCTCTTTGAAGACGTTGAGGAATTACAACGCCAAATATCAAAGGAGTGAAGAGATGTACCCTTTAACTAAGGTAAAATCAGTCTAGAATCATCATGGTTGATCGTTAGTTTTAAGACATTACGGTCGAGGTTAAGGACATCATAGTCCGTGGATTTTAAGGACCCTACAGTCCGGTGTTTGCTCTGGATGCTTCACACGGGTTCACTGCCGTGTTCGGCGAGGACCAGGCTCCGCTCTGGGCGTTTTCCGCGGGGTCAAAGAGTGACGTTATCAGCGTTCTACGTAACCAGGAATTTTGCTCTGGATGGTTCCCACGGGTTCACTGCCGTGTTCGGCGAGGACCAGGCTCCGCTCTGGATGCTTCACACGGGTTCATTGTCGTGCTATGCCAGGACCAGGATCCGCTCTGGACGTTTTCCACGGGGTCAAAGAGTGACGTTATCCGCGTTCCAAGTAACCAGGAATTTTGCACTGGATGCTTCCCACGGGTTCACTGCCGGTTTCGGCGAGGACCAAGCTCCGCTCTGGATGCTTCACACGGGTTCATTGCCGTGCTCTGCGAGGACCATGATCCACTCTGGACGTTTTCCACGGGGTCAAAGAGTGACGTTATCCGCGTTCCACTTAACCAGGAATTTTGCACTGGATGCTTCCCACGGGTTCACTGCCGTGTTCGGCGAGGACCAGGCTCCGCTCTGGATGCTTCACACGGGTTCATTGCCGTGCTCTGCGAGGACCAGGATCCGCTCTGGACGTTTTCCACGGGGTCAAAGAGTTACGTTATCCGCGTTCCACATGACCAGGAATTTTGCTCTGGATGCTTTCCACGGGTTCACTGCCGTGTTCTACGATGACCAGGCTCTGCTCTGGATGCTTCACACGGGTTCACTGCCGTGCTCTGCGAGGACCAGGATCCGCTCTGGATGTCTCCCACGGGGTCAAAGAGTGACGTTATCCGCGTTCCACGTGACCAGGAATTTTGCTGATTGTATCCGCATTTCACGGAATGGGGGTTTGACTCTTGGTGATCTGTATATCACCGAGTCATGGAACTGGGAGTTGCCGCTGTTCCGCTTTGCTTGATGTTGTGTCCGCTGCAACGAGACGAACGTCGAGATGATTTCTAGGCTATCTGCGACTCATCGAGATTTGGCCTCTTCTTCTGATGAGACCTAGGCGAGGAGGAGTATGATCTCTTCTTTGTTTGTGCCCCTGGATTGTATACATGGATAGATGTAACATCACCTGTAGGGCATAAATTTCATTTTTATTTTATTTCTTTTTCCGCGATGCTCTATCATTTCAGCTTTATATCGCGAAGGTCGTGATTGCCCAATCATTTCGGCTATTTTTCGCGGTGCCCAATCATTTCGGCTATTTTTTTTATTTTTACTCGCTGCTTTTTATTGCGAGTTGCCCAATCATTTCGGCTATTTTTCATGCATACATTTTTACTTTCTACTTTTTATTGCAAGTTGCCCCATCATTTCGGCTATTTCGTATGCATGTGTGGCTCGCTAGCCTTTTCGCTGTATGCTTGGATTTTAGACACCGATTTCGGCATCAGCACCACTACAACTGGGATGTTACCAGGAGCGAATCATCATTTGCCTCTGTCGATGTTGAACAAAGGTGGATTAGTAAACAGGGTTAAGGGTCCTGTCGACTAAGGCTTTTGACTTCATGAGCCGTAAGGGTCTCACAAAGGTATTTCTCCCTACAAGTCGTGAGGATCTTGCAGGTGTGTTTTCTCCTTGGGAATCATGAGGATTCCTAAGTGCATGTCCTCTTGCAAGTCGTAAGGATCTTACAAAAGGGTTTTCTCCTTATAAGTCGAGAGGGCTTATAAGGGTTGTTCGCCATATGAACATATCCCTAGTCATGGATAGGACTTGGTTAGGGAAATGTTTATTCGCGCCCGTGGATTGTATACAAGGGTCAGTATTGAGCCACTTGTATGGCATAAATTGAAGGCTGTGGGGGTTTCTTAAGCACAGGTTTAGGTCTCTGTGACTTATGACTTTCAAATCCTATGAGCCGTGAGGGTCCCATAAGAGAGTTCTCCTTACGAGTCGTGAGGATCTCGCAAGTGTAATTTCTCCTTAGGAATCGTGAGGACTCCTAAGTGTGTTGCTCCCTTGTGAGTCGTAAGGATCTCACGCGGGTAGTTTCTCCTTACATGGTCATGAGGAACCTGCAAGTGTCCTTTAACGAGGCTGCGCCCTTTCAGGTTTTCACAAACACTCGCCGGTAGCCCTGCTGTTTTTACTCACGGAGCCCTTTCGGGTTTTCATCCGTGCCCATTTTGCTTATGGACATACCGTTTTTTTTTATTTAGTTTTTTTATATCGGCTTTGAGATACTGCAATCCACCGTAGTTTATCGACATCTCGGTCAATAGCCAGTTTTAGGACATAGTGGTTCATTGTTAGTTTAAGGACGTTTCGGTCCGTCGTTAGTTTAAGGACGTTTCGGTCCGTCGTTAGTTTAAGGACGTTTCGGTCCGTTGTTAGTTTAAGGACATTTCGGTCCGTTGTTAGTTCAAGAACATTTCGGTCCGTTGTTAGTTTAAGGACATTTCGGTCCGTCGTTGAAGAAGGCCGGTTACTACTTAGAGTTCGGGCTTAGGAAGATAGCGAGCGGACATAGTCGTCGTCATTTATCATTGACCTAGGCCTTGACCCGTTAAGCGTAGTATTTCTTCAGGAAGTGACCGTTTATGGGCCTGAAAGGTCTTTCACTGTGCATATCCATGAATAGATACGCTCCGCCCTGGTAGACCTTGTCTATGATGTACGTGCCTTCATAGTTCGGCTCGAATTTTCCCCGCTTGGCGCGATTGTGGATCATAGGTCTTTTGACTACTAGCACGAGTTCGCCTTGGCGGAATGTCCTCGGCCTGGTCAATCTTTCGTATGAGCGCGTCATCTTTGCTTTGTAAGCTTCCAGATTTTGTTGCGCTATGAGCCGGGTCTCATCAAGGGCATCAAGCTCCTCAAGCCGAAGGTGAGCATTTTCTTCGTCCGTCAACTCGTAGTGGACTGCCACTCGTAGAGAGGGTAGCTCTATCTCGAGGGGGAGTACTGCTTCTGTACCGAATACCAACGCGTATGGCGTTGTGTTCGTGGTCGTTTTGAACGTAGTTCGATATGCCCAGAGAGCTTCTTGCAGTCTCTCGTGCCAGTCCTTTTTGTTTCGGGACACCGTCTTCTTCACGATCTTTGTCAAGGTTTTATTGAAAGCCTCAGCTAGACCGTTAGCCCGCGGATTATAAACTGAAGAATATCTCCAGTCTATGTTGTGTTGCTGCGCGAAGCGACTAATCTTGTGGCTTCTGTAGGCTGGCCCGTTATCGGAAATGATCCGTCGCGGAGTTCCAAATCGATAAATGACGTGCGTCTTGAAGAAATGGAGAATATTTTCCGTCTTCACTTCCCTTAACGGTATTGCTTCTGCCCATTTAGAGAAGTAATCAGTCGTCGCCAGGATGAAACGATGTCCCGTGGATGATGCTGGTTCGATGGGGCCGATTATGTCAGTTCCCCACATTTCGAACGGCCAACTAGCCACCGTTGGATGTAGAGGATTTGGATGCTGGTGGATAAAGTCCCCATGGATCTGGCACGAGTGGCATTGCTTCGCATACTCGAGGCAGTCCTGGATCATTGTGGGCCAATAATAACCCATTCGTTTGATCTTCAGCTTCATCTTCGGGCCTGCTTGGTGAGAACCGCAGAGTCCGTCGTGAATTTCCTGAACGACTCTTTTCACTTCGTCAGGTCCCAGGCATCTCAACCACAGAGAGTCAAATGACCTCTTGTACAGAGTATTATTGATGAAGGCGAAGGACAGAGCTCGTTTCACAAGCTGATGTCTTGAGGACGCATCTTCAGGCGTTCGACGGGATTTGAAGTAGTCTATGAAGACTTCTCTCCAATCTCCAACCTTTTCTTGGTCATTTATTTGCAGGGCCGTCTGCTCAGTTGCTCCCCTTTCTTCGGGTGATTCCGGAGATATTTCGGCATGGGCAAGTACTCGACGGCTTTGTACCACGATCCTGACATCATCGAGGTTCACATCAGCCAGTTCTTTAGCGAGCTTGGCTAATGCATCTGCTTTGCTATTTTCGGCACGCGGTATGCTTTCCAAGGTGTAGGAGGGGATTTGAGTCTGTAGTCGTTGTACTCTCTCGCCATACTTTACCAGCTCTGGCTTGCATGTTTGGTAATCGCCGTTTACTTGATTGATGACCAGTTGGGAATCTCCGTATATAAGGAGGTTTTCAATTCCCATGTCGATGGAGATTTCGAGGCCTGCTATCAAAGCTTCGTATTCAGCCTCGTTGTTCGTCCTCGGCTCTGTCAAGGAGAAAGCAAAGCGCATTATCCCTCCCTGTGGAGTTGTGAAGATGAGACCCACCCCTGATTTGATTATAGGGGTGCTTTGTTTGCACTTCTTCACGGAAGATGCTCCATCGAAATAAAGCTCCCATCAGATATTACTACCGTCGATCGCATCAAACGCGTGTTCGTCTGGCAGTTCGCAATTCAGAGGGGAATCGGCCGGTATCGGATGCTCAGCGAGGAAGTCGGCGATGGTCTGGCCTTTCACTGCCTTGAGAGGCCGATATGTTATCGAGAACTCCATCAAGAGCAGGGCCCATTTAGCGAGTCGACCAGTCAGTATGGCCTTCGACATTAAATACTTAAGGGGGTCCACCTTCGATATGAGACGAACTTCATGCGCCAACACATAGTGCCTGAGCTTGGTTATCGCAAAGATCAACGCGAGGCAGTGTTTTTCAATGGGGGAGTAGTTGCTTTATGCCCCCAGTAGAACTCGACTTAAGTAGTAGAGTGCTCTTTCTTTCCCTTGATCGTTCTCTTACGCCCATAATGCGCCTAAGGAACCTTCGATGGCGGTTGCATAAAGAATGAGGGGCTTTCCCTTGACCGGAGCAGCCAACACTGGCGGGTTCTGCAGGTATTGCTTGATCTCGTCTAGCGCGCTTTGGCATTTTTGGTCCAGACGAACGGGGTTTCCTTCTTCATCAGGTGACTGTAGGGGCGGCATTTGCCTGAAAGGTTGGCTATAAATCGCCGGATGTACGCGAGCTTCCCCTGGAGAGACCGCAATTGTTTGAGAGTCCATGGCGATGGCATTTCTATGATCGCCTTGATCTTCGACGGATCTATTTCAATGCCTCGGTGCCGGACAATGAATCCTAGGAATTTGCCTGAGGACACCCCGAACGCGTATTTGAGAGGGTTCATTTTCAAGTTGTATTGCCGAAGACGTTGAAATACAGTCTTCAAATGCTCGAGATGTTCCTCGTATGATTTGCTTTTCACGACGAGGTCGTCGATATAGCATTCGACGATTTCATGTATGAGGTCATCGAAGATCTTCCTCATGGCCCTTTGATAGGTGGCACCGGCATTCTTTAGACCGAAGGGCATTACCTTGTAGCAGAATACTCCCAGAGGGGTCCGAAAAGCGGTATGCTTCTGGTCTTCGAGGTGCATCTTTATCTGATTGTACCCTGATGAGCCGTCTATGAAAGAAAAAACCTTGTGGGCGGACGTGTTATCTATCATCAACTCAGTTACCGGTACTGGGAAATCGTCCTTCGGGCAAGCTTTATTGAGATCCCGGAAATCCACGCATATGCGCACTGTCCCATTTTTCTTCATTACCGGGACGATGTTGGCGATCCAGTCAGGATATTGAACTTCCTGAATAAACCCAGAATCGATCAGCTTCTTGACTTCGGCGTTGATTCTCATCTCAAGCTCGAGCCGCATTCTTCTCGGCGCCTGTTTGACTGGCTTAATGTCTGGGGATATCGCCAATTTATGGACAGCTATTTCTGGATCTAGTCCTGGCATTTCAGAATAGTTCCATGCGAAGCAATCTCTATGCTGCATAAGCATGTCTTTTAACGCGGTCACCCTTTCTTCAGATAGCAGCTCGCTGACGAATGTCGGTCGCAGGTCGTTCGTCGTTCCCAGCTCAATTTTCCTGAGGTTATCTGCAGTAGTATGTATACCATCTTCCAGTTCTTTCGGCGCTGGCGGAAATTCCGAGATTACCTCGTCATCGCTGTTTTCGAAGCACCAGGGAAAGTCATCCCTATTCTCAGGCTCTTCTTTTGATACTGTTATCATATGACAGGTACGAGCTCGCTTCCAATACCGATGTGGATCTGGTTCTGCTCTTGTGGCTTTGGGTTCGTGCTTTTGTGGCGGCGTTACCCTCCAGCTATCGGATAGAGCAAATCTGCCTTGCTGGTATTGGTCTTCGACCTAGTTCTTGAAGGTGAATCGGTCTTCGATAGGGTGTCCTATGGCTCGGTGATAAGAGCAATAGCCCGGATGAGAGACCTCATTAGCTTGCTCAGGGTGTTTAGACTTCGGAAGTGTAATCATTCGATGTTTTAAAGCGAGGTCAAGTATCTTCCGTGTTTTATTCTGAGGAAAAGAGTATGCCTGACTCATCTTTTTCATAAGGGACAAATCTGGACCGCTCGATTTCCGATCGCGTGACTTCTCGGTCCCGCTTTGTCGCTGTCGAACGCCTTTTCTGCTCTTTGACTTGTTTCTACCTCTGCGTCGGGCCTTTTGCACAACAGGTTGACAGGGATGAGTATTTTCGTCTTAGGCAGCCTGTTGAAGAAGACGTTGCGTCCTGGCTTTCTCGTAGATGGCCATTTCGCGGTTATGGTCGTCCCGAGCTTTTTGACCCGCTTTCCTGATAAGCTTGTCCATACGCTCTTCAAATGACGGACTCGACAATTTGATTGCGGGATCTAGTTTTGATAAGGGGTCGGCGTTTCCCGACATGGCGTCCTCTTCTTCATCGAAGTTATATATGGCGTAGCTACCGTCGACTCGTCCCCGTTTCTCGGCTCTCACGTATCCAAGCCCAAGCGTTTCCATTTTCCCGTTGGGCAACTTGCGCTGAGTCCCGAGGACATCCCAGATCCTGTTATAGAATCGAGCTTGTCGAGTAGTCTGTTAAGGGTACCCCTTAGCGCTTCAATAGCCTTTTCAATCCGTTTGTGTAATATCTGGGCAAACGGATGGGTTGAAGCTCGTCAAGTGTAGAATCTGCGCCATGCCAGATCTCTTTCTCCACTCTTGTTTCCGAGGATCGATAGAATAGGATCGCCTTTTCGTCTTTTCGCTTGGGAGGGACGTAAAACGTCTGCAGGTCTTGCACGTTGTGAGCTTCAAGCGCGTCAAGATGTTTGTAGTGCTCCCGCGGAATCATGGTGATTTGCAAACTCTGATCATCACCAGGGAATTCTTGTATTGGCGACCGACTGGAGAACACAGCATTAACCTCATCCTCCGAATCGCTTCCGAAGATCAATATGGGAGCGGACGGTCCCGGGTCGTTGCGTCGAGACGGCCAAGAGTAAACTATCTCTTCGTCTTCTTCGGTATCACTCCCGAAAATAGGAATGGTGGCAGCGGCTTTGTTCTCCGGTTTGCGACATCTCTCTGTATCCTCGAAATCTGGCAAAAAGTACTTTGCATCTTCGTATTTGCGGACTTCGTTCATGGAGAATGGGTTCAGCTCGCCTGTCACGGTGTACTCGAGACCATCCTTGAAATACTTCATACACTGATGTTGCGTAGAAGGGATGATGTTGTACTCGTGTAACCAGGGACGACTGAGCAAGGTGTTGTAGCAGGTCTTGGCGTCAATGACGTGAAACTTAATGTCTGTGACGAGCGGTCCGAAGCGTAACGTTAGTATTACAGATCCTAGAGTCCGTGACGACTGGGAGTCAAAACCGGAGATGGTAATTTTGTCACGAGCGAGGTGCTGAACGCTCATGCAGATTTCCTTCAACACCCGCACGTTGAGGATATTAATGGAAGACCCATTGTCAACCAAGATTTTGCCTATCTTTATATCATGGCAATATCCAGAGACGTATAGGGGACGGTTGTGGTCGCACGTCCCAAGGAGCAGGTCTTCGTCACCGAAAGTGATATCGGCCATGTGCACTTCTTCCAGTTCATCCTTCATCCTTTCTTCAGCGAGGAAGGCTTGGAATTGTTCGGGCTCTTGTAGCGCCTTGATTAATGAATCTCTCGCTTCCTTTGATAATAGGAGGGCGTCGAGAATGCTGAGCTGTGAGGGTAGCTTCCTCAGGTGCGCTAGGATGCTGTAGTCCACCTTACTCTTCTTAGGCGGGTCCTTGGCAGTCAGCTCTTTCATAACTTGGTCATCTAAGGTGATATCCTCAGCGACCTTTTCCTTTCCCTTATCTTTTCTAGTTGCGGATCCGAGATTCTTTTCAGGAAGCGTGCGATTGCGCAGCTGAATGTTTTCGCAGGCCTCTGGTTCTTCCTCTTTTCCCGAGGTAGACTCTTTAAAGAGAGGGCTAAGAGCCAGCTCCTCGTCAGAATCCCTCCCGAATGTGAGCACTTGCGGTCCTCCGGCGTTGACCATGTAACAGTTACCGGTAGTTCTTTTGTGTCCTTCGGTCGTACTTCTCTGCTCCCGACGAGTTCTGCATTTCATTCGCTTAAAATGTTGCCGATGAGCAACATATCCCTGCCACCATGTCCTAAAAGCGCCACACTCCTCAGTGGGGTGTGAAATCTTCCGATGATATGAGCAGTAATTAGGGTGCCTCTCCGCCCCATTGAGCGTGTTTTCTTCCGAGGGTAGTAGTTTCATTCCCATTGACATGGCTTTGGCAAACCTTTTCCTCGTCTTGAATATGTTTTTATCCGCGTCGGGTGCCTTTCGATCTGGTGGGAGTGCTTCGACTCTTTCGTTTAATCGCCTGCGTTTGGCTCCTTCAGATGCGGCCATCTCACGCTCCTGGTCGGCTTTACTTTTCAAACGAATCTCGTCTAGAAAGGCGTCGATCATTTCGTCTGTCGGCCACACAAGCTTCGGTTCAGGATCTGCCCTCAGTTTCTTAGTGCCAGGAGTTTTTTCATCGTCGGTAAACGAGTGGGAGATCACATTACAACTCGCCACGTATCCGTAGGATTCATCCGACGAACTCTCCCCCTCATCTTCCTCTTGAAAGACGTGGTTGAGGAACTCTTAGAGTGTGATGGGAGTCCGTGCTTTCTGGTTATATTCCTCCAGCGTGTCAATCTGCTTTTGTAAGTCCGTGCGCTTGTTGCCAAGCTTCACGGGCTTCTTAGATTTCTTCTTCTTTTTCTTTGAAGATTTCAACGGCTGGTCGTGAGTGCTCGGGCCATCACCACTGATCTTCGGAGTTGGGCGCGGTTTCAGCATTCCCTCGATGATCTCGGGTTCCAGTGGATTTTTCCACCTGATCGCCGGGCATGTCTGGAGATCATTCAGCATCCTTTTGGTTTTAGCCAAAAGAATAATTTCCCATGGAGCTTCTTCAACGAAAGAACAAGTTGCCCCCGGTGTGTCCGTCTTCTTAGCAGTGTGAGGTTGTGGCGGGTTCACCTTCCACTTCTCGGACAGCGCAAACTTGCCCTGTAGGTATTGATCTTCAATCCATCCTTTGAAGACGAAGCAATCCTCAATCGGATGACTTACCGTTTGATGGTAAGGGCAGTAGTTGGGGTTATTCACCTCACTGGGTTGCGGCGGTCGCCTTGGGTTTGGCAAGTTGATAAGCCTGTTGCGTATTGCCAGCTCGAATAGCCTCTTCGTCTTATCCCGCGGGTATGAGTAGGGGCGCTTCATTTTCTCATTGTAATACCGTCGTCTTTCTTCCAGCTGATCCGCCAGCTTTGGGGCACTGGGTTGCTGCTGAGTGTTCACAACGAAAGTTGCCTTCCCTTTACCCTTGTCATTCCGAGGTTCTGGCTTCGGGGGAGATGGTCTGTGACCCATCTGGTCCATCTGGGCCAACTTGTCGATCAAATCCTGGAACGTGGTTGGCTTAAAGAACATCATGAACTGTGAGATAGTTGCATGAGGATCCAGGGTACCCACGAACATGCCTACCGCGGGCGCTTCTTCAATGTGTTGTTCGCATTTCGACCACAAGTTTCGCCAGCGTATAGCGTACTGGACCCACGTCTCGCCTGGTCTCACCCTGGCATTAATCAATGCCGTTATCGGGGTGCTTTCGCTGGCGCTCGCGAATCGCGGAGTGAATCGCAACTCTATTTCGGCGAACGTCTTGACGGAATCGTTCGGGAGTTCAGAATACTATTCGAACGCTGTTTCTGACAAGCTGCCGACGAATTGGCGAAGCAAGAGCTTATCGTCGCCGCCGGTGTTGCAGCAAAGCGCCCTGAACTGGGCAACATGCTGGGGGGGATTGCCCGTCCCCTTATAGACATAAAATTTCGGTATTGTATAGCCCGGCGGGTACTTGATCTGGTCATACCAGCTCGGATATGGTCGCCCTGTTCTGACAACTTGACCAGCTGCTTCAGTCACCTGGTGAACCCGTATCTGCTGAGCTATATATTCGTCTAGGTCAGCTTTGGAGATTGTCTCCTCCTTGGCTTTTGATAGAGCGGGTGGAGGATTTGACGTTTCTCCCCTGTCGTCTTCAAGAACGATTGGAGGATCTTCAGCAGGAGAATCTTGTTGGATCATCATTCCCACCATGTCCTGGAACAGGAGGGCCATTCATTGTATATTGGCTGCTTATTCGGCAGCCTCTTTATCCTTCTTCTCCAATATCCTGCGAAGGAATTCAGCGTCAGTTTCTTGCTCCTGGCGTTGATCAGATGACGCTTCGGGGTTTTCTTTCGGCCCAGTGAGTTCGGCTATCGCGTTCATCATTTCTTGGAGCTTCTGCTGTTGCTCCTGAGCTGTGGTCACTGACCGTGTAAGTGGTCTATGACCCGTGGATGTACGACTGTCCTCCTTTCCCAACGCCATGTATACCGTATGCACCATCATGCCCCCAGAATTAGGGCGTTTAGGCTTATTGTCCTTGACATTTGCTGCAGGAGTTGGGACTCTATCCGGCCTTCTTCTCTTTTGAGTAGTCGACGTGGAGGGAGCAGGCACCCAAGTGGCTGTCGTCCTTTGTTGTTTGATACGACGGTTCTTTTCTTCCTGCACCTTCGCCCTTTTCTGTTGACGAGAGTGATCTTGGTCAATTACCGAGTTTTGAACCTTCCGCCAGAGTTTATAAATTTTGGAGGACAGCCGTTGAGGAGGCTGCTCCAGCTTTGTTTCTATAACATTCTCCGCAGGTGGAGGGGATCTTTTGAGAACCGCAGTCGGCGAATTTTTGCGTACCATGTTTAGCAGCTCAAAGCTGTTCCCGGTTGGAACAGCAGCGTTAACTTCCACCACTGGAGCCGGTGGAGTTAGCCCTGAGGGAGAGTTGCCCCCGGCCTCCCTTATTCGGCGCCAATGACGACGTCGAGCGTGTCGAGATGTTGGGATTGGTTCAGCGACGGCTTCGTTTTGCCCCCTGTTCAGGTGAGGGGCTGCTGCCGGAGTCAGCCTCCTGAAGACTGACGTTCGCTGAGAAGCTACAGATTTCTGAGCGGGAGCGGGAACGGGGGTAGTCAGTCTCGTGAAGACCGACCCTCTGGGAGGAGAAGCCGCCTTGGCGACTTCGGGAGCAGCTGTATTCTTTGGGATGGCCACCTCAGGTATCATGGGCTTCTTGGCGGGCCCTTTGGAGTTCAGGCTCAGTCTGGTGAAGACTGAAGAGTTGGACGACCCATTGAGAGGGGCCGTGGGAGTGGCAAGTCGATCAAAGACCGACCTCTTTGAAGCTTCCGGTACGGGCATTGGGATGTTAACGTTCATTGGCGGGAGCATGGTCCCGAAGAACAGACCGGTGGTAGCCTGAGTTACTCGTTCCACAGGCATAGTAAACAGGGAGGCCGCTTGGGGCCCGTAGGTTACACCTCCAGGTGTGGCGGAGCGTCGGTTGCATTTGCAGTTGGAGCAGCTTGAGCAGTTACCAGCCATTGATCCTTTCGCTTTCTGCGGCAAACGAAACACCAAATCTTAGTACTTCGAAACCCAAGGGAAACCATTAGCGAACCACGATTGGTTCGCGAATCACGACACACGAAGTGTGGAGTGGAAAGAGGAAAAGGTCCTACCGGGCGTGCCAGAATCTGTTCCCCTCCGAAAGACGGCCAAGAAAAGGACGGTCTTGCCTGAAATTCGGGGCAGATGCTAATTGGTGCTATCCGTCCATCTCTCCGAAGATGCCAAGTTGATTTATGGCACCGTATATCGAAGGTTTAGACGGATGCGGCCGATGTAGCAGACTTCGTCAGATTCCCCCTCGCTTGAGGGGTTTTTGATTGTGGGGACGCTCTTCCCTGCAGGTGCAAGCCCCTGCAGTTAATTACGCTACCGCATTGCGGTAACAACTTTCTCCTTCTCCAGATGATCACTTCATGTCGTGTGTGTTTGTTTCGTGTTCGGTTGCCCGTGGATTGTATACGGAGACTGAGTTATGTCGTTGCCCGTAGGGCGTGGACTAGTCCAAATCCGTATTATCTTAGATTTGGGTTTGGGGGTTGTGTTTAAGGATAAGTTAGCCTCGTTTGAGACTAAGATCGACTTAAACGTTTGTTAAGGATACGTTAGTCTAGTTTTAGACTAAGATCAACTTAACTGGATCGTTTAGATCCGACAAGAGAGCAATTATGGGAGCCCTGTTGTTTAGTTTAGTGACATTGCGGTCAATAAGTAGTTTAAAGACATTGCGGTCCAATGTTAGTTTTAATACGTTGCGGTCAAGGTTAAGGACGTCGTAGTCCATGGGTTTAAGGACCCCACAGTCCGGCGTTAGTTTTAAGACATCCCGGTCAAGGTAAGGACCTCATAGTCCATGGGTTTAAGGACCCCATAGTCCGGCGTTAGTTTTAAGACATCCCGGTCAAGGTTAAGGACCTCATAGTCCATGGGTTTAAGGACCCCACAGTCCGTATCAATGTGTGGTCATCGGGACCCGTTACCTCTTTCAAGACGTTGAGGAATTACAACGCCAAGTATCAAAGGAGTGAAGAGATGTACCCTTAAACCAAGGTAGATTAAGTGATCTGTAGTCCAATTTGGAAACTAAGATCAATTATTATATTTTAAGCCCATTGGCCCAATTAAGTTTGAATTGAGGACTTATGGCCAGCTTGGGCTAAGTCCAATCATGTTTGGGATATTGGCCCTCTGTTGGTTCATTTAAGGAGAGGCTTTGTCTCTGGAAACTTAGCCAATTGTGCTAAAGCTGGTGTTAAACACTAGAGACCAACAGTGTTGAACACTGGGAATAAGATTAACAAGTTAGTGTTAAACACTAAAAGATAATCAGTGTTGAACACTGGGAACATAGTTTTCAAATTAGTGTTAAACACTAAGCAAATCAGTGTTAAACACTGCAAATAGAGTTTTCCAATCGGTGTTAAACACTAAGAAAATCAGTGTTAAACACTAGGGACAAAATCTCCAGATTAGTGTTAAACACTAAGGAGAGAGGGGTCACGTGTGGACACGTGAGAGCGCCCTGATTCCCTTTATTTTGTTCTACAGATAAGTGTTTAACACTTTTAATTCTGAAAGCCATCACGTGTGGGCACATGATGGGGGCTCACGCTTTGATCTGTTAGAATGTTCATTAGGGGTCACGTGTTGACACATGATGGCGCCCTAGAGCTCTTTTCTGTTTCTTTTGCCTTTTTCTCTGTGTGCTTTAGAGATCACGTGGGGCACGTGAGGCATTGCCTCAAAGTTCCTTTTTATGGATCTTTGCAGGAGTCACGTGGTAACACGTGAGGTGTTTGCTTCAAAGTTCTTTTCTATGGATCTCTGCAGGGGTCACGTGGTAGCACGTGACTCTGGTTTTTTGCATGTTTTAAAGATCTGTTCATATTTTAAGAATTAAATTTTTCATAGGGTTAAACCCTAACAACAAACTTTAGAGGAATTAAATTCATGTTTTCTTCTGAAGAATTATATTCTTAAATAGGGTTAAACCCTAATTTCTTCTTTTTCTTTAGGGGAATTAAATTCTTGTGGGTTTGAGAGAATTATGTTCTCAATTAGGGTTAAACCCTAGTTCTGTTCATTTTGAAGGAATTAAATTCCTATAACATAGGGTTAAACCCTAATTTTATCTCAAAGGAATTGAATTCATATCATTTTGTGAGAATTAAATTCTTAAAACTCAGTTCCTCCACTGTGTTTTAGATCTGCATGGCAGGATCTCAACCCAATGAGAATTAAATTCTCAATTCATGGGGAGATGTGCACTTTGCAGATCCTCCACCAGAGAAAGAAATAAGTTCTTTTCTTTATATAAGAGTTAAACTCTTTTGAGAATTAAATTCTCTTTTGAAGCCTCCCTTTTCTTACCTATGGTTTTTCTTTTGCAGAGAATTAAATTCTCCTCACTTTTCTTTTTTCTCTTGAGAATTAAATTCTCCTCCCTCTGTTTCTTCTCTCAAAAAGTCGATCCCTTCTCTTCTTTTCTTGGCTCCTATTTATAGGAGAAAGAAAAGAATCAATCTGTTTAGTAAATCTCTCATTGAGAGATTTGATTTATATTTATCATTAATCTGGGCCTTTAGACTGTTGGGTGAATTTTATTCACCATTGGATTTTAAATCCAAAGATATCTCTTTGTTATTTCGGTTAGATTTATGGGGAAATCTTTCCAAGTCCAAGATTTTTCCATAAATTGGTGATATTTAATCACCTTTAGATTTTTTAATCCAACGGTTTCAAATAATCTTTCTCCATTTTGGAAAGATTTGAAGGATCTTCCCTCAGAATTTAATTCTGTCAAAGAATAAGGCTTTTAAAGCCGGTCACATATGGCCACGTGACCTCTGGTCACGTGTAGGCAAGTGACCCCTGGTCATGTGTAGGCACGTGACCCCTGGAATGGGCTTCTCTTCTTCTGCGCTCTGTTCTCTGGCCGCTGCTTAACCATCACGTGCCAACACGTGACCACTGGTCACGTGCGAGCACGTGATGCCTCTTCTGGAGCTTTTTCTTGATTTTTAATCAGGGGATGAATGTGTTTTTTGCCGCTGCTTTAAACGTCACGTGCCAACACGTGACTACTGGTCACGTGCCAACACGTGACCACTGGTCACGTGTGGGCACGTTATGCCTTTTCTGAATCTTTTCCTGATTTTTAATCAGGGAACAATGTTGTTCTTGTTTTTAACAAGATTAGGAAAATATTTTCCTATATACAGAATTTATTCTGTCAAGTGGTGATTTTTAATCGCCATTGGAATTTTAATCCAAGAGTTCTCTGTTTTACAAAGAGCAATCTTTTTTTGTTTAGAAATATTGAGGGAATATATTCCCAAAATAAAATTTTATTTTATTATTGGATCATTGATCCAACTAAGAGTATCTTTCTTAATTAGAAAGATTTGGGAGATATTTTCACCTAATATAATTTGATTCTATATTTTGATGATTTATCATCTCCGTTGGATCTTTGATCCAACGGCTCTGTTTAACAGAGAGTATTCCAACTTTTTGTTAGGGAAACATAGAATTTAATTCCACTTGGGCGCCGGAGCTCACGTGTTATGCACGTGGGTGCCACTTAAGAATTTAATTCTTATGATGGGTACTCCTGTGCTTTGCACATTGGCACCCGCGTGATAAGCACGTGCGGCGCCATACAAGAATTTAATTCTTACTCGGAAAGCGCTTCTATGCTTTGCACATTGGCGCCGGCGTGAGAAGCACATGCGGCGCCGTATAAGAATTTAATTCTTACTCAGAAGCATTTATGTGCTTTAAACATTGGCGCTGGCACCCTCGTGAGAAGCACGTGAGGCGCTGCCCCATTAAATTTCGACAAAGCTTTGCTCTTATAATATGTTTAAATATTGGGGGAACAGGCAGCTTGAAGAAATCTAAGGAAATACCCGCTCTATTTATTGGGGATTTTTCTTCCGCTTAATCCAAGGTTAAGGCCAAAGAGAAGAAGAAGAAGGCCCCTACTAAACCGAGGGAAGTTGTGCAGAAGGTGCAGGGTAAGGGAAAAGAAAAGAACAGGGGTAGCCACAAAGAAAGAATGCTTCTACTGTCGGAAAAAATGATATTGGAAGAAGGGTTGACGGGCTTTAAAAGCCATGAGTCAGGACACGAAGCAAGTTTTGGTTTCGGTTTTAGGTTTGTTCGTGATTGAAAACTGTTTCTCTATTAACTCTACTTCCTAGGTATTGGATACCGGATAAAGATCACACATCTATAACTCATTGCAGGCGCTGAGAAGCCGTAGAGTTTTGAGGAAAGGTGATATGACGCTCAGGGTTGGCAACGGAACCAGTGTGGATGCTGTTGCAGTAGGAGAATATCATATTGGTAGGTGGACATATTTTTTTATTGCATAACTGTTTTTATGTACTCAGTATGAGGTGTAATATTATATCTGTATCTTTGTTATCTAATGAAGGATATAATTTTGCGCTTGAAAGCAATATCATAAACATTCATCTAAATCATGAAATGATTGGGTTGGGTACACTTAATAATGGAATATACGTTCTCAATCAACATCAAGTTTTCAACGTCCAAAACACGCTAAAAAGAAAAACTCCAGAAACAAATCAAGTTTTCTTATGACATTGTAGACTTAGTCATATCAATGAAACACGATTGACTATGTTACATAAAAATGGATATTTAGATCTGTTTGAGTATCAATCATATGCAACTTGTCAATCATGTATCAAAGGAAAGATGCCAAAAACTCTGTACACTGGACACGGAGAAAGAGCTATTTAGCTCTTGGGATTCATACACAGCGACGTGTGTGGGCCAATGTCTACGCATTCAAGAAGTGGCTATTCCTACTTCATTACTTTCACCGATGATTTCTCAAGGCATGGACATGTATTCTTGATGAAACATAAATCCGAGGCCTTTGAGAAATTCCAGGAGTATAAGAATGAAGCGGAAAAGCAAACCAGCAAAAGTATCAAGATGCTCCAATCTGATCGAGGTGGTAAATACTTATGTGCCGAGTTTCTGGAATATCTAAAAGAGAATGGAATTCTCTCTCAGCTTACTCCTCCATACACACCATAAAACAACGGTGTATCAGAAAGACGGAATCACACCTTGCTTTCTATGGCGCGTTCTATGATGAGTAATGCTGAGTTGCCGCCATCCTTCTGGGATTATGCACTAGAATCTGCTGCATACATATTGAATAAGGTTCCAACTAAGTCCGTGCCTACCACTCCATATGAAATGTGAAGTGGGAAGAAACCCTGTCTTAAGTATCTTAAGATATGGGGTTGTCCTGCTTTTGTCAAAAAGGTTCATCCGAACAAACTCGAGGCACGTTAAGTATTGTGTAAGTTTGTGGGATACCCTAAGAACTTTAGCGGGTATTATTTCTATTACGCTGAGAAACAAAATGTCATTGTTTCTCATCATTCCCGCTTTATGGAAACTCAATTTCTTGAAAAAGAAATTAGTGGGAGCGTAATAGAGCTGGAAGAAATTTCAGAACCACAAACTATTAATGAAGACTTAGTAGAACCTGATATTTCAATGGAACCGGACGTACCTATACCACTCCGCAGATGTAGTGGACAGTCTCATCCGCCTGAGAGATACTACGGTTTTCTCGTAGACAGGGATCGAGAGGATTGAATCATCGATGATGATGAGCCGACTAGTTTTCAGTAAGTGTTCATATCAGATTTTTGCATTTTCATACCGCCCAATTTTTATCACATTGCATGTCGGTAGATACTCTTGAGCCGTGTTTGCTAGTCAATTGCAGGATACAGGTTCCCGGTTCTCAAACGGAGAAATTCATGAAAAACACGACAAAATCCGGTTCCTGCCAACCACAGATAAAACACGGTCTCCGCTCTTCATCCGTATGTTGCCAGATACCAATAGGAAGACAAAATGTCAAATCAATGCACAAGGCTCAATGGTAGCACAAAATCCAAGAGATCTACGCGGAGCTCGAGGCAATCATGACAAAATCTTGACAAAAAGTCCACCTTTCCCTCAACAGAAATTCTGGAAAATTCGTGAAGAAATTATGAGAAAACACATGTACCAGATTGAAGCTCACAGCAAACCAGGGTCCCACAAAAAAGCACAGAGCCCAACTCCACCATAGGGCCGCGGTTCCGCGGCCAAAGGAGGGTCTAGGCCGCGGAACCGCGGCCGTTCTGGCGCCAACCATGCCAGGTTTTCGGGGGCACTTTGGTCTTTTCATTTTGGCCCGTATGGTTGCCCTTGTTTCTCATTTTCAAGCCTATAAATACCCCAGAATTCTGTGAAGGAGGGGGTCCATATTCTTGTATTCATTTTGCCTAGTTTTAGTGTAGTTTGTGTTTCTTCTTCCTCTTCTCACCTCTTCTCCATTAAACTTGTAGTGAGCTTTTGAGTGAAGAGTGATGAATAAAGAAGAACCGTTTATTATCATGCTTGTCTCTTTACTTATGTTATAATTGTTGTAACTTTAAATTCATTAAGTAGTTGTTGTTATTTCCTTATTGTTTCTTTCTTCTTTCTTTTTCTTTATCCTTACATACGACAATGTAACTTACGCTTGATCCTCGCCAAGGTGAGGTCGCAAATAGTTAGTCGTATTCTTCTAGTCTCTTTCTTTTTATCTTCCTCTTTTGTTGTTTTGTTTTTTTTCGTATTATGAAGTGTGAGTAGTTCTATACTTGTTAGGGTAGGATAAGGGAAGTTTGAGAGAAGGAAATCTCTCTCACTCTTTCCTTGCCCAACAACTTAAATCAACTCCCGTTAATTGAACCACAATCCGCTCCTTACGGCACCCTATCCTACATGATAGCGGTGATTCCGTAGTGAGACCGGTTGTGGTTGAATTAACCGGAGGTTATGGATAAGAGCCAAGAACGGACGGACAAGCACCAAAAGGAAGGACTATGCGTTGGAAAGCCTAGCTTATACTCGCAAGTTCCTTCCTAGTCGTGCTAATCCCCGTTGTTGCCGATTACCGTAACACCGATATTAAGTGGGGCAACGAAAGATGTGGAGACTCCTAACTCAAACTAACCTAATCCTAACCCTAACAAGCTCTCTTTAAATATTAACTCAACACTTAGATAATCCAACAAAATCTGAAAACCGGACTTAACTCGTTAAATCACTTTGAAAAAGACAACCATCTCCCTGCGGACGACCCGTACTCAACCGGCTAGCTACAAGCGAAACCGTCTTGATTGCGGTATTTTAAACTAAACTTGACACGCACGTATCCTAACAATCAAATGGCGCCGTTGCCGGGGAGACGGTAGTTTGTTTCTTTGTGAAATTTCGGGTTAATCTGTAAGTATAACTCTAACCGAAAAACGAAAAAAAAAATAAATACATACTTTGTAAAAAACCATCTTGTTATTCTTGATTAGTTTTTATGCAAGCGTGCAGGAAAATACAAAGTTCAAGATCGACGCCAAGGACGTTGAAAATACGGAGTTCAAGTACAGTGCCAAAGACGTGGGAAGATAGACCCACATTTCGCGGCTACACCGCGACGGACAAAACGAAGCATCCGGTCTACTGTACAAATCTGGAGCAAAAACATTGAGCAAATCAAGATTCAGTACATCCAGGCAAGAAGAGGACACCCAACAGAGAACACCAAATTTTTCCAGAGCCCCAAAGCCCCAGGACTGCCGCGCATCCGCGGCCATTGCATGCGTTTGGCCGCGGAAACGCGGCCATCTGTTGGCTTCAGAGCCTCAAATTTCTCTGTAAGTTCTCTGCCTCTCTCCACTCCTCTGAACTCCAATAAATTGTGTTTTCTGCAGGCTTCTTTGCGCAAATTCTTCTCCCCCTTCCAATAAACTGTTCTTGTGCAGGATTCTTTGCGCCGCAAATAAAAATTGTTTGCAGTTGATTTGTTACTGTTTTGCATTCTTTAATACGGACTTAAGGGGCTTGAAACCAATCCAGATTGGGTGGGGATTTCATCACCCTTCCCAGAACCCCAAAAATCACTAAAGCATATGCATTGTCCATTGTAAATTAAAAAATACTAGACTTCAGCCCTAAGGACTTCGCGCTCATTAGGAGAAGATAAACCGTGTTTAGAACCTCGCTTAACCGTACATTGTTTACGGGGTGTCTAGGAAAGTGTTAAAGGCGCAACCGCCGAAAGAGAAAGGGTTATTTAATTAAGGAACTTCGCGAAAGCGTTGGACAACCTCCCCTTATCTCTGCACTTACCTGGCCCCGTGATCGGTGTATTTTTAAGCCTGTTTCTCGACACTGTTTAACTTCGAAAATCAAGTTCAGGAGCAGGTCTAGTAGACCTAGGCGACCGTAGATCTAGGTGTGATTGTGCATATCTTGTTTGTGATTGCTTAAGCCGTATTTCCGTACATACTTCTGAAAATCTCTTTCTAAAAAAAAAAAATCAAAAACTTTTATAAAAACTTGCCCTTTTGTCGCCAAATCCATTCTCACCCACCACCCATCGCCTTTCTCCATTGACGTTTTCTTACCCGCACCTTCTCCGCTTTGACTATACTAAACTCGTTTAGTGTATGTCCGCTTGGACTCGGGACACTAGCGCCCGTTTAGTCCGCGTTACGTTAGTCGCGACCGACTACGCGATCAACGTCGGAATTGGCCGGCAAAGGAACGGGTGAAAGAGGAGTGGACGGAGTATCGACTCCGGTGTATTTTTAAGCCTGTTTCTCGACACTGTTTAACTTCGAAAATCAAGTTCAGGAGCAGGTCTAGTAGACCTAGGCGACCGTAGATCTAGGTGTGATTGTGCATATCTTGTTTGTGATTGCTTAAGCCGTATTTCCGTACATACTTCTGAAAATCTCTTTCTAAAAAAAAAAAAAAATCAAAAACTTTTATAAAAACTTGCCCTTTTGTCGCCAAATCCATTCTCACCCACCACCCATCGCCTTTCTCCATTGACGTTTTCTTACCCGCACCTTCTCCGCTTTGACTATACTAAACTCGTTTAGTGTATGTCCGCTTGGACTCGGGACACTAGCGCCCGTTTAGTCCGCGTTACGTTAGTCGCGACCGACTACGCGATCGACTCCGAAGTCGATACTCCGTCCACTCCTCTTTCACCCCTTCCTTTGCCGGCCAATTCCGACGTTGACCGGAATTCTGTTCATACATCTTCACCTTCACCTTCACCTTCACCAACCTCTTCTTCCGCGATGTCGGGATTTAATCCGAACATCTCTTTGACCACCGCTGGAATGGCTCCACCTCCTACGGAGACCAATCTTCCACCACCTCCGCCTGTTGTAGCGCCGCAGCGAATTGCGCTCCAGGATCGTTTCTACCCCACCCGTTCTGCACTTCCCACCTGCCTTTCTCTTCCTCCGGCCAATGGGGACAACTTTGAAATTAAGCCCCATTTCATCAACATGCTTCCACGTTTTCATGGGCTTGAATCTGAAGATGCTTATATCTTCATCAACAAATTTCAAAATGTCTGTGCCATGATGAAAACCACCCAGCTGTCGGACGATGCTATACGTCTACGGGTCATTCCGTTCACTTTATGCGATCTCGCTGAAAAATGGCTGTATAGCACCGCTTCCCACTCAATCACCAGCTGGGACGAGTTTGTTAAAGCGTTTCTGAAAAAATTCTAATCAAATCATAAGACCGCAAGAATTCGAAATGAAATCAACCAATTCTCCCAGCTTCCTTCTGAACCCTTCTGGAAGTGCTTTGACCGGTACAAAGACCTTCTTGTTCAGTGTCCTCACCACGGTATAGAGAAATGGCAACTCTGCCAAACCTTATACGAGGGACTGAACCCAGCAACGAAGCAGTTGCTGGAAACCATCTGTCAGGGCCACTTCCTATCGAAATCTGACGATGAAGCGTGGCAGTTCTTTGACGATCTTGCGGAGCAAACGCTACAGTGGGAGAGCACAAGACCGACTTCTTCTTCTTCTACCTCCACTTCTACCGGTCAGTCTAGGGTAGGAATCCACCAACTCGATGTCTCTATTGCGATGAAAACTGAAATGGCTGCAATAACACGAAAGCTTGAAGCGATAGAGAGCAAATTTTCTGCTCCTGCTCCTGCCCCTGTTCTCCCCCTTCGTACCATCTGCGCTTGTTGTTCCGATTCTTCCCACTTGACCGAAGAGTGTCCTTACAATCCACCATCGCAAGGACAGGATCAGGTTAATGCATTCCAGCAAAGACCGAGGAATGATCCATACTCTTCCACCTACAATCCCGGTTGGAGGAACCACCCCAATTTCGCCTGGAATCAGAATCAGAATCAATTCCAAGGCAACAATTTCCAAAGGGCCCCTCCACCGCAACAACAAGCGCAACAACAAACTCAGTATCAGCAGCCCTTCCAACCCCAACCTTACCAAAACCAGACGAACAATTTTCCACCAAACAATTCTTTTCCACCAAATAACAACTTTGTTCCGTCAAACACTGATAAGGTTTCCTCGCTCGAGCGAAGTCTGGAGGCGTTTGTTAAACAATCGACTCAATCCACCGCCAACATCCAGTCTTCGATCCAATCTTTAGTGCAACACACCGCCGCACATGGGCAGAGCATCAAAACCATCGAGGCCCAGATTGCACAGCTGAACGCGGCCTTGAGCGAGCGAGAGAAGGGGAAGCTTCTGTCCCAGCCACTGCCAAATCCCGGTCACCCACATAATGCACATGTTGCTCTTGAACAACAAAACCATAATGTGAGTGCCGTGACTACGCTGAGATCGGGAAGGATGCTGCAAAACAACATTGGCAAGCGAATCAACGATGACACCCCGGCCGCCGCTTCTTCTTCTTCTTCTCCTTCTTCTTCTTCGTCTTCTGAGCCTATTCTCCATTCTTCAAAAGGCTCTCCTTCTTCTTCTTCTTCTGCTGCTCTGAACGGACCCGCTTCTCACTCCACGAAAACACCTATTCTGGGATCCGTTCCTACTCCACAATCTCCTCCACCAACATTAGACTCAACCAATTTTAAAAATGTCCCATTTCCAAACCGGTTGAGGTCTAATAAACAAAATCCACATATGGAGAAGATTCTGGAGTTGTTCAAGCAAGTTAACATTAATATTCCTCTTTTAGATGCTGTCCAACAAGTCCCGTCCTATGCAAAAATCTTAAAGGACTTGTGCACGAAAAAGAGGAAGTCTCAGGTACCCAAGAAAGTTTTCTTGGCTAGTGCTGTGAGTGATGCCCTTACCCAATCTTTACCACAAAAACGGAAGGACCCTGGCTGTCCTACGATTTCTATTACTATTGGGGATAAGAACATCAACCGCGCACTATTAGATCTTGGTGCCAGTGTTAACTTGCTTCCTTACTCTATATATGAGCAATTAGGGGTCGGAGAGCTGAAACCCACACACTGCACTCTCCAAATGGCCGACCGATCGATCACCCATCCTAGGGGTGAGCTAGAGGATGTGTTAATCAAAGTCGGGGACTTCATATTCCCTGTTGACTTCATCGTATTAGACACACAGCCTGTAGCTAACCCCCGGAATCAAATTTCGGTGATACTCGGTCGCCCATTTCTTGCAACCTCAAATGCTGTGATCAATTGTCGCAATGGTTCGATGAACCTCTCTTTTGGTAATATGACAATTGAACTCAACATTTTTAGGTTGGGGAATCAGCCCACCGAACCTAATGCTCATATATTAGATGTTTGCTCGATCCAGGAGATCACCCCTGAAGAATGTGAGTTCGAGGAGTTTCTATTTCACGACGATAACCTTGACGCCACTAGTGCGTTTCTCTTCGAACCCGCTGCTGCTTCCGCGCCCAACTACGACTATGAGTGTTTTACGTTTTCACACGATCTTAGCCGCTCACCACCCGAGTTTGAATCGTTTGACTTTTCGGATGAGTTACCTGAACTATCCAACTCGGTGGCTTACACTCGTTTCGAACCTTTGTTGGAATCCTTTGAGTTCGAGACCTTTTCTCTCCAATCCTTCCTTCTATCATTTCACCTCCAATTCTCGAACTCAATCCTTTGCCGTCTCACCTTAAGTACGCTTACTTAGGTGAGAACGAGACCCTCCCAGTTATCATTTCGGCTTCTCTAGCTCCTGAGCAAGAGAAAGCCCTTCTTTCGGTCTTGCACAGCAATAGGCAAGCTTTTGGCTGGTCCATGGCGGACATTAAGGGGATTAGTCCCCTGATCGTAGAGCATCATATACATCTGATGGATGATGCCAAACCAGCCCGGGATCCACAAAGACGTCTCAATCCAGTCATGAAGGAGGCTGTGAAGAAGGAGATCGTCAAATGTCTAGATAGTGGTATCATTTACCCTATCTCTGATAGCCAGTGGGTTAGCCCCATTCATGTTGTCCCCAAGAAGTCGGGCATTACGGTCATCACCAATGAGGCAAACGAGTTAATCCCTACTCGCACCCAAACTGGGTGGCGAGTATGCATTGATTACCGAAAACTCAACGCCGCAACGCGGAAAGACCACTTTCCGCTACCTTTTATTGACCAGATGCTCGAACGATTGGCCGGACACGAGTACTATTGTTTTCTAGATGGCTACTCTGGCTATAATCAAATTCCCATCGCCGAAAAAGACCAGGACAAGACCACTTTCACTTGTCCTTTCGGCACGTTTGCATATCGTCGCATGCCCTTTGGGTTATGCAATGCGCCCGCTACCTTCCAGCGGTGTATGATGGGAATTTTCTCAGACATGGTGGAGAAATTTCTGGAGATCTTCATGGAAGACTTCTCCATCTTTGGCGATTCTTTTGACGAGTGTCTGCTGCATCTCGACGCTGTCCTTACCAGATGTAAGGACAAGAATCTCACTTTGAACTGGGAGAAATGCCACTTCATGGTGCGCGAAGGTATTGTCTTAGGACATATCATCTCGCAGAAAGGCATTGAGGTAGACAAAGCTAAGATTGAGGTCATTTCCAATCTTCCTCCTCCCCGATGCGTCCGAGATATCCGAGCCTTCCTTGGCCATGCCGTTTTTTATAGATGGTTTATCAAGGACTTTAGCAAGATTGCTAGGCCCTTGACTCTTCTCCTGGCCAAGGACACGCCATTCGACTTCAGCTCAAGCTGTGCGGCTGCTTTTGAATCATTGAAACACTCACTCACTTCTGCTCCCGTTCTCTCTTCCCCTGACTGGACGCACCCATTCGAGATTATGTGCGATGCATCCGACTTTGCCATCGGTGCTGTCCTTGGACAGCACATCAACAAGATGCCGCACGTGATCTACTACGCTAGCCGAACCCTGAACGACGCCCAACTTAACTATACAACAACTGAGAAGGAATTCTTAGCTGTTGTATTTGCTTTAGAAAAGTTCAGGCCCTACCTCATCGGCTCTCCAGTCATCGTCTACACGGACCATTCAGCTCTGCGCCATCTTTTTGCGAAGAAAGATGCCAAGTCTCGGTTAATCCGTTGGATCCTCATGCTTCAAGAGTTTGACCTTGTCATTAAGGACAAACGAGGATGTGAAAACGTGGTAGCCGACCATCTCTCGCGACTTCCTTCTTCGCCTTCGCTTCTAATTCCGATAAACGACGTTTTTCCGGACGAACAACTCTTGACAGTATCGTGCGAACCCTGGTTCGCAGATATTGTGAACTATTTGGCCACGGGATTGCTACCGACCGAATGGTCGAGTCAGGACAGACTTCGCTTCTTATCCCAAGTAAAACACTTTTACTGGGACGAACCCTACTTGTTCAAGTACTGTCCCGACCAGATCATTCGTCGGTGTGTCCTTAATGAGGAATTCAAGAGTGTGCTGTCATTTTGCCACGATCAAGCGTGTGGCGGGCACTTTGGGCCCAGAAAGACAGCTGAGAAGATCTTGCAATGTGGTTTCTACTGGCCACAACTTTTCAAAGACGCTCACGAATATTGCAAGACTTGCTCCCGGTGCCAACACATGGGCCGGATATCCCGGAGAAACGAGATGCCGCTCCAACCGATCTTGGTTGTGGAGATTTTCGATGTGTGGGGGATAGACTTCATGGGGCCGTTTCCCAGCTCTTTTGGGAACTTGTACATACTTCTAGCTGTTGATTACGTCTCTAAATGGGTCGAGGCTGTGCCCAGCCGGACTAACGACAACAAGGTTGTCGTTAAGTTCCTTAAAGAAAACATTTTCTCCCGGTTTGGGCACCCCCGAGCGATCATTAGCGACAATGGAAGTCATTTCTGCAATAGGACTTTCGAGGCCTTGATGCGGAAGTACTCCATTAATCATAAGCTTTCTACGCCCTACCACCCCCAAACCTGCGGGCAGGCCGAAGTTTCTAATCGGCAAATCAAGCAGATATTGGAGAAGACGGTTTCCAAGAACCGTAAGGATTGGTCTTTGAAACTCACTGATGCCCTTTGGGCATTTAGAACCGCTTATAAGACCGACCTTGGCATGTCTCCCTATCGGCTTGTATACGGAAAGGCCTGCCACCTTCCTGTCGAAATCGAGCATCGCGCGTTTTGGGCGATTAAGGAGCTGAATCTGTCTCTTGAGGACGCGGGCAGCCATCGGAAGCTGCAGCTGAATGAACTATGCGAGCTTAGGGATGAGGCTTACGACAACGCGGTTGTCGTTAAGAATCGAATGAAGGTGTTTCACGATAAACACCTTTTGCGCAAAACCTTCGTACCTGGTCAACAGGTACTTCTTTACGACACCCGACTTCATTTCCATCCTGGAAAGCTCCGATCTCGCTGGAAAGGGCCATATTTTGTGCGGAATGTGTATCCGCAGGGCGCTGTGGATTTGGAAAATCCAAAGGACGGTTCACTCTTCAAGGTAAATGGACACCGATGCAAACCGTACCTTAGCGCCGAACCAACAGAGGAGCTCCTGTTCTTACAGGAGCCGGTTTACCTTGCATGATCTTCCTCTGCCTACCTCCAAACTTCGGTTATCCAGCCAAGAACAGTAGACACTGTTCCAAATAAGTTTGGGGGTATGTACAAACCATTTTGTTTATATTTGTGTATATTCTTTTTCTTTTCTTTAAAAACAAAAAAAAACAACTAAAAATTGTGTATCGCTAACCGACAATTTTGAACCTTCAAACTGATCTCTTCATGCAACGACAGTGAGGACACTGTCCAGTTTCAGTTTGGGGGTACGCTCGGTACGTTTTTCTTACCTTCGCATTCATATGTATATTTTTGCATCTGCATATTAAAATCCATAAAAACCATAAAAATTTGAAAATTTTCCAAAAATATAAAAACTTTTTTGTCAAGTTAGCTTGTGGAAGAACTCTGATTCGACATTCGACGGTTTTTGTTTAAAAAATAGGAATAACTAAATCTTATGTTTGGATTTTGAAAACCTAAAAGATAACTCTCCTTTGAAGTTAACTATAGCTGATATATGTCTTTACATCACACTACACGCGTCGTAAGATTTTGGGAATTAGATGACAAGTCTTTCATGTTTAAACTTTTAAACAGATAAATGATTTTCTGAGGATCAAATAGGTTTGTTCTGAAATAAGTAATGTCAAGAATAGTTTATGAAGTAAAGCGAATATGAAGGAATGTTATTGACGCCGTAATTGGAGCTAAGTCTGAAAAATAACCCACCTAAAACTTGATTGGAATGATTACACACCAAACACGTCTTTTATCCAAAAAATATTTGAACTGCCAGATATATCTCCGTTCGTATTAAATCATCTGATTTTCACGCCAAACTGTCTTTGTTTTTGGACCTAGGTAACTTGAGTAATTAAGTCCGCTGGGGTGTTTCTACACCTAATGCCCTAAAACCAACTGGTTTGGATACATTGGCCCAAAGCTCGCTAAGAAGCCTAGAAAGTCCAGGTTAAAACAAAGTCAAGCAAGTGTTCTCTCCGAGTTAAAATTCCTAACGGTTCTTTGTGTGAGAATAATCTTGATAAAAGACAGGCTTTTAAAAAAAAATTTTAACGGAGATATGAAGGTTTTACTCTTTGATAAAGACTATTGCACGTTCACAGAGGTGTGTATGAAATAAAAACAAGAAAAAGGTGGAGTGAAAAATACGACTTAGTTTCCTGTTATGGAAGATAGAAATTCAGAAGTTGAACCTTACTGGAAAACGAAACTTGAAAAATGCTTAACTCGTTATAAAACTCATGTGATCCTTTTAAAATTGTTATCTGGGTTTTATTGTGCGACATGATGACTTTAATCGATCCTTCTGGAACTTAACGACACTATTTGCACTGCACGTAAAGACATATAAAATCTGTAGTTAAATAAGAAGTGAGGTGTGAAAAATAAAGGTTCGATGATCTAGACTTAGGATTATAGAATTGTTATTTTCTAAAACAAAACTTTAGGATGTGAATCTTAGTTATTTTACAAAACCAACTTGACCGGATTTTGTGGGTAGTATCCGCTGAAAACCCTCAGGAGACAACACTCCTCCTACTAGGGACACCTAGAGGTTTAACGGCTTGTTGCACATGCTCAGTGCAATCGCGTTCCCTGCGCAAGTGAGGTTAGGAAATTTTTTTTTGTGAATAAATGGACTTTGCTCGGGACGAGCAAATGATAAGTTTGGGGGTATTTGTTCATATCAGATTTTTGCATTTTCATACCGCCCAATTTTTATCACATTGCATGTCGGTAGATACTCTTGAGCCGTGTTTGCTAGTCAATTGCAGGATACAGGTTCCCGGTTCTCAAACGGAGAAATTCATGAAAAACACGACAAAATCCGGTTCCTGCCAACCACAGATAAAACACGGTCTCCGCTCTTCATCCGTATGTTGCCAGATACCAATAGGAAGACAAAATGTCAAATCAATGCACAAGGCTCAATGGTAGCACAAAATCCAAGAGATCTACGCGGAGCTCGAGGCAATCATGACAAAATCTTGACAAAAAGTCCACCTTTCCCTCAACAGAAATTCTGGAAAATTCGTGAAGAAATTATGAGAAAACACATATACCAGATTGAAGCTCACAGCAAACCAGGGTCCCACAAAAAAGCACAGAGCCCAAGTCCACCATAGGGCCGCGGTTCCGCGGCCAAAGGAGTGTCTAGGCCGCGGAACCGCGGCCGTTCTGGCGCCAACCATGCCAGGTTTTCGGGGGCACTTTGGTCTTTTCATTTTGGCCCGTATGGTTGCCCTTGTTTCTCATTTTCAAGCCTATAAATACCCCAGAATTCTGTGAAGGAGGGGGTCCATATTCTTGTATTCATTTTGCCTAGTTTTAGTGTAGTTTGTGTTTCTTCTTCCTCTTCTCACCTCTTCTCCATTAAACTTGTAGTGAGCTTTTGAGTGAAGAGTGATGAATAAAGAAGAACCGTTTATTATCATGCTTGTCTCTTTACTTATGTTATAATTGTTGTAACTTTAAATTCATTAAGTAGTTGTTGTTATTTCCTTATTGTTTCTTTCTTCTTTCTTTTTCTTTATCCTTACATACGACAATGATACTTACGCTTGATCCTCGCCAAGGTGAGGTCGCAAATAGTTAGTCGTATTCTTCTAGTCTCTTTCTTTCTATCTTCCTCTTTTGTTGTTTTGTTTTTTTTCGTATTATGAAGTGTGAGTAGTTCTATACTTGTTAGGGTAGGATAAGGGAAGTTTGAGAGAAGGAAATCTCTCTCACTCTTTCCTTGCCCAACAACTTAAATCAACTCCCGTTAATTGAACCACAATCCGCTCCTTACGGCACCCTATCCTACATGATAGCGGTGATTCCGTAGTGAGACCGGTTGTGGTTGAATTAACCGGAGGTTATGGATAAGAGCCAAGAACGGACGGACAAGCACCAAAAGGAAGGACTATGCGTTGGAAAGCCTAGCTTATACTCGCAAGTTCCTTCCTAGTCGTGCTAATCCCCGTTGTTGCCGATTACCGTAACACCGATATTAAGTGGGGCAACGAAAGATGTGGAGACTCCTAACTCAAACTAACCTAATCCTAACCCTAACAAGCTCTCTTTAAATATTAACTCAACACTCAGATAATCCAACAAAATCTGAAAACCGGACTTAACTCGTTAAATCACTTTGAAAAAGACAACCATCTCCCTGCGAACGACCCGTACTCAACCGGCTAGCTACAAGCGAAACCGTCTTGATTGCGGTATTTTAAACTAAACTTGACACGCACGTATCCTAACAATCAGTAAGCCATCACAAGTAGAGACTCGGTGAAGTGTCTTGATGCTATGAGATTCGAGATGGAATCCATGTGTACACCAATAAAGTATGGACTTTAGATATTGCTCCTCCTGGGGTAAAACCCGTAGGATACAAATGGATCTTCAAAAGGAAGATTTGTGTAGATGGACAGGTAGAAACCTACAAAGCTAGATTTGTTGCTAAAGGTTTTCATCAAAGACCGGGATTGGACTATGATGAAACTTTTTCACCAGTGGCTATACTTAAATCCATTCGGATCCTACTTTCCATTGTTGCCTTCCATGACTATGACATCTGGCAGATGGATGTTAATACCGCTTTCCTAAATGGAAATTTAGAAGAGTGTGTTTATATGGATCAACTAGAGGGTTTCATAGACAGTGGGAGCAGCGGAAATATGTGCAAGTTGCTTAAATCCATTTATAGATTAAAGCATTCATCACAGAGTTTGAACATCTGCTTTGATGAGATGGTCAAGGAATTTGACTTTATCAAAAATGTAGATGAACCTTGTATTTATAAGAAGATTGTAGGGAAAACTGTGGTATTCCTTATTTTATACGTAGATGGCATTCTCCTGATAAGAAATGATATTCCTATGCTACAATCGGCTAAGTTGTTCTTGTCACAGAAGTTCTCTATGAAAGACCTGGGTGATGCCTCGTACATTCTGAGGATTATGATCTATCGTGATAGATCTAAAAGAATGTTAGGGCTTTTATAGTCAAGGTACATAGACATCATACTAAAGAGGTTTAGTATGGAAGATTTCAAGAGCGGTAATTTACCGGCTTGTCACGGAATCACCCTCTCCAAAGAGATGTCTCCCAAGACAGATGAGGAGAGGGCTCGCATGAGCATATAACCTATGCTTCGGTGGTAAGGTCGATAATATATGCGATGTTATGTACCAAACCATATTTAGCTTATGCACTCAGTGTCGTAAGCAGATATCAGTCCAACCCAGGTGAGAAACATTAGATAGCAGTAAAGAACATTCTTAAGTACCTGAGAGGGATTAAGGAGATGTTCTTGATGTACGGTAATGGGGACTTCCAGATCGAGACTTTTACCGACTCTGGATTCGAAAGTGACAAGGACGACTCTAAATCCGTCTCGGGTTATGTGTTTACCTTCAACGGAGAGGCGGTTTGTTGGAAGAGCTCCAAACAGGACACCGTAGCAGACTCGACGATGGAGGCTGAGTACATCGCTGCTAACGATGCCGCAAAAGAAGCAGTCTGGATAAGGAAGTTCGTTTCTGAACTTCAGGTGGTTCCATCCATTGTTGATCCAATACCTTTGTATTACGATAACAATGGAGCCATGGCTTTGACAAAAGAACCACGGTCCTATCAGAAATCCAGACATATCTTGAGGCGGTATAACCTGATCAGGGAGATCGTAGATCGCCGGGAGATTGAGGTGCAGAGAGTAGATACAAAGGACAACACGGCAGATCCATTCACCAAGTCCATCCCTCAAGTCCAGTTCGAGAGACTGTTCGAGATGTTGGGTATGCGGTACGCCAGCAACTGGCTCTAGTGCAAACGTTGGATACTTAATACACAAATTACAGGCCTTAGTGCAAATGGGAGATTGTTGGATACGCATGCCCAAGAGGTTTTCATTGTATAGGATGCTAGGAATATGTATGTACAGGACAATCTTGCTCAATATAATAGTATGCTATTTGGTTTGCCTTTATCTTAACATGTGTATATGTTTTACTTGTTATTTCATATCGCTTGTACATGTAGGTAAAGCCCGTAGGATCATTGCTTGACTACCAGCATTATGATGGCAATCATACCTGTGAGAGCTGGGTAGTTAATAAGCACATCTTTAAATAACCCTAGTCGTGGGAGTATCGAGACTGGGCATCGATACTCCAGAGTAGACTAGTGTATACATTTCTAGATCCTGACGAGGGGCGATGGTTGGTCCCGCAGCCATTGGTGTGTTGCACCTAAGATTGTATACAGGTGCTCACTGGGGGTGAGTACACTGGACGGACTCGCCGAGAACTGGCTAGATGGTACTATACCTATTGTCAGGTAGCAGTTCTCTTATGATATGAGTGCAGTTAGTCTGTCGACCTGAGGTCGTCATTTGTCTCGTATGAGTTCACACTGTACTTTGATTATTGCCCTACCATAGCTCTACTGAGTCGTGCAAACATGTTTTAGTTGGATACAGTCCCAAACCATATGGAGGAAGTGGGCGATTGTTGAAGATTCGTCTCTCTCGATATAGGGAGTCAATGTCACGCTGTATTCGGTTGGCCAACACCATAAGTCCCTGACCAGGATGGATTGAGAATTACTGATAGTTAGATCAGTAGATTCTCGAATGGTCTTGAGCCACATCGGCACGACAGACCCAGCATGCGATACTCTCAAATGAACATACCGGACTGTACGGAGATTTTCACGGATAGTCTCAGTTGGAGTTCGGATGAGTTTGCTCGTCGGCCTTCATTTCGACAGGTACCTGGGTAGCCGTTACGAACAACTAGTGCCACTAACGGGCTTATGGTTAAACCCACTGCCAGTGTACTGTCAAGTCTTTAGAGTCCCACACAGAGAGTTTCCCTGGTTCAGGAGAAACGATGTAGAGGCCGTATGGTTTTACGTGCAGAGTTCCGATCATATACGTGTACTAGCTACACGGATTTCGTTCGGATGGATAATACCAGTAGGCTTAGGATTAAACCGCATTCTAGTATTATATTATTGGATTATTTTTATCTCTTGGTATTTGTATTTTTTGCAGTACGAATACGAGTATGTATATACGGTGAGGGCATTCTTGTAATTTCACAAGAAGTGCTTCTACAAGGAGACACCTCATTTGTGTAATATCTATTTATGGAAAATAGATAATGAGGTGGAGGGATGAGTTTTTCAAAGTATGGTATGAAGCATCGCTATTTATTTGTTTATTCATTTGTCATAACTATTCAAGCATGGTTGGATTATTCTATGGAAAATATTGCATGCTTGATAGTTTTGAGCTTAGGCATTCTTCATTCATTCAACACTTCACATTCTCTCTCCTCCTTGGCTCTCTTCGTCTTCCTCAAACTTTAACCCTCACATGTGTTGTGAAATCTAGGGTATTTTAAGAAAAATTAGTCCAATTAACTCTCTACATCTCCTAAGCTAACTAGATTAGCAAACTAGGTTCTTTAGTTACCTCATATTAGGAGTTAGAGCTTGAACCATAGACTCACAGATAGATCGTCTTCGACACGAGGAAGCCGACGACCAAACTCGATCCGTACCATCTAGGAGCTCAAGAAGGGGACAAGAAGACCCGAAGGACTTGTATCATAAAGGTATAAATCACTATCATACTAGATTGAACCTTTGTGAGTTTTGTTAGGTAGGGCTTATGGTAGATTTTGGAAGTTTAGTCGATGTTTCTTGCTTTAAAATTGTTTTTTGTAAATTCCGCCTCTCTACAAACCCTGTGGAGTGTGCGGCATCGACTTACAGTATCCCAACACCAAGAGCAACTATAAACACACACACACACACATACACACTACGATTTTGTTCGCGAAACACGACACACAAAAGTGTGGAGTGGAGAGAGAAAAAGGGTCCCACCGGGCGTGCCAGAATTTGTTTACTGTCGGAAACCGGGGACTGAGGCGCGGGGAGCACGTCCAGCATGAATCTGGGGACTGAAGCTATATGGAACATATCCATCCACCTCTCCGAAAATACCAAGTTTATTTATGCCACCGTATATCGGAGGTTTGGATGGATGCGACCGATGTAGCTGACTTTTCAGATTCCCTCTCGTGGATGAGGGGTTTATTGATTGTGGGGACGCGCATGCCCCGACAGTTAATTACGTTACTGCAAAGTGATAACAACTTTCTATGCTCCATGTTTATTCCTTTGTTTCGTTGTGTTTTGGTTTATTTTGGGCTGCCCTTGGATTGTATATGGAGACTAATATATGTTGTCGCCCATAGGGCAAAGATTATTCCAAATCCGTAAATATATTTCAAATTAGAGGGTGAACTTAGGTAGCATTTCTAATATTGATGAGGTCTATCAATTCAAAGGATACTTAAATTTATCCAAGAATCGTTAGTCTTGTTTTAGACTAAGATCAACTTAGAATTTTGTTTAAAGATCGTTAGTCGTATTTGAGACTAAGATCAATTTAAATGAAAATATGGGTTCAACTGATTTTAAGATCAAAGAAGGTTAAGCTTCAGGAAATTAGCCAATATGGACTAAGGATTGAGTCTGGCGCATGACATATCTCTGGCGCATGTATATTTTGTGCATATAGGTATGGCGCATGCCATGCCGGGTGCATGCCCACATGTATATCACATGGTGCATGGAAAGGTATCAACGCAAGGTCTCGTAGGTATTACGTGGCGCATGGAAGGGTCACATGGGTATCATGTGGCGCATGCCCATGGGTATCGGCGCACATTTTGCTGGCGCTTGGGCACAACACTTAGTCTCATGCCAAAGATCATTCGTGCATGCTCACGTGCTTTGCATATAGAGCAACGCCAAAAGGACTTGGCGCATGCCTGAGGTAGCGCCAATGGTTTTCTGGCGTATGAACTTAAGTCCTTAGGGTTACTTATTTTAGAGCGAAAACTGAGAATGAGATTGAGCATTTCAAAAGTATATGATATGCTTCGGCAGTTGGTAATTTAATGTATGCTATGGTGTGTAGCAGACCCGACATCGCTTATGCAGTGGGCCTTATAAGTAGGTTTCAGTCCAATCCTAGTGAGGAATATTGGACTGCTGTGAAAGTCATATTTAAGTATTTGTGTAGAACTAAAAATTATTGTTTAGTTTATGATGCAAATGAGTTGAGTATTGGGGGATATACAGATTCTGATTTCCATTCCGATCTCGATGATAGAAAGTCTATATCAGGATATTTTTATGTCATTTGTGAAGATGTATTTTGCTAGAGAAGTGTAAAGATGTCACTGCAGATTCCACCACAGAAGATGAATATGTAACCGTAAGCGAAGCTGCTAAGGAGTGAGTGTGGATAAATAAGTTTGTGCATGAGCTTGATGTTGTTCCTCCACGCGTATTTCCCATTGTACTATTTTGTGACAATAGTGGAGCCGTTGCTTAAGTGAAGCAACCAAGAGCACATCAGAAGTCTAAGCACATAGAAAGGAAATACAATTTTGTTAGAGAAATTAACAAAATGAAACATGTGAAAATTCAGAAAGTGAACACACATGACAACATAGCTAACCCATTCATTAAACCGTTGTCTCAAAGGGTTTTTGACAAACATTTGAATAAAATGGGAGTTAAAACTGTAGCTGAATGGATATGAGGACAAGTGGGAGATTGCTAGAGTAGTTGTATGTGTCCTTGAACATCCATTGCAATTCATGTAATATTAGTTGAATATTAATAAAGTTTTATAGTTGCACTTAATGATTTATTATGTGGGTACTCTTATTTATTTATAATTGTTATAATATCATTAGAAATTATATTGCTAGATCATTCACTGTGACATGTCACTTGCACGGAGATATGATCTAATTTAGTAATTTTTTAAATTGAGTACTTAAGCTACAACTAGCATAGGATAGCTAGAGTTGTGACATATTATCATGCATGACACTGATATGTGAGATGTGGTGGTGTGTCTCAATCAACGAGAATGGAGATTCTCCAGATGTATTTCATGAGTGTATATAATGATATATGTAGTACATGGCCACGTTTGAATTCTCTAGGATATATCACCTATGGAGATGGAGAATTCAAACCGTTACGTAGTCCCTTTGACTTGATGATATTGCAGTCTTCGATTTGTTTATAAGTAAGTTTTGATATGATGGTCAGTCTTGTCGATTAGAAAAGAACGATAAATCTGAAATATTGGGCTGCTTGAATACATTTAGGAAAACTATGGCTGTTTAGAAAGGATCCGACATTCTCATATTGATGAGAATAAGTTTACAGTTCAATCCCATGAAAACGTCAAATCCTGTACATGTATTTTGGATTTTTTTTCAAAATTAAATTATAATTATATTTATTTTCGAAATGAATTTATTGTGTTCATTGGTAATTAAAGATTTGAGTTTGAGCCATTATGTAATTTTATTCTGTTCAGTTAAACGACCTAAATAAAAGTAACATGAAATTGGAAGGGATTGCATGTAAATTAATATTAATTATTCTCATATGAGGAAGAACTTTTATGAACAATTGGTGTGATACGAGTTTGATTGTTAAATTAAAATTGTCAATTGATTAATTGCGAATTAATTAAGATTGACAATTGATTCTCGATGTGAGACCTAATTGGTCCCACCGCAAATCCTTAAGCTAGAAGAGCAAAAAAAAAATAAAGAAGATAAGAAGTAATAAAACCCAATATGTTGTGTTCGCGAGTTTTGTCCCACATTGGAAAATTAGGAAAAATGTATTGTACCACAACCCTATAAAAGGATGGATATGGTAGACCATAAAAGGTAAGAAAAAAATAATTAAGAATATTATTTTAAGTTCTTAATTGGTGCACATTTATATAGCCATGTTTATCTTTATTTTGCCTATTTTATACTGTTCCGAATATGTTTTGTCAAATATTGCAGATTACAAGGGTAAAAGAGAAAGGTACGCAAAATACGTACTACGTGCATTGGATATGGATTTCTTTAAAGCTTAAACAGAACAAGGGAACAAATTATCAAAAAAGACGAGTGGAAAAAGATTCACAAGATCGAGATTGATCTGTACCAGAAATTTGGAAGTCAAATCTTTTCAAAATTCGGCCATGGCAAAAATTTAATTGATTCAGGGGATCAAATTTTGAGTGATTTTTAAGGATTCTTGTATCTTTTGTTACCTGCTCTTCGATTTTCCCTTTGCCTTATATATTTTGATGTATAGTCAATAGGGTCTTATGTCTCTCTTTTAATTTCAAGACTAGGGTTTGTATTGGGAGATCAATATAATTTGTAACTATATTTATTTTAATATATAGATTTATTATTTTAATTTTTTTGCAATTAAAATGAATAGCTAATTACTTTTTCTAGGGTTAGAATTGTTTTGCTAATATGGTTGGGTAATTTATTTATCTACTTATATGAGTTTTTTGGATTAAAAGCTTTATCCTTTTATTATTACTGTCATAAACTAGATCAATTGATGATAGGGTGACGCCTTGAATAGGTTTAGGGAAAGATGATAACACCGAAAAACTAGCTAGATTAATGAAACCGAAAAACTAGTTAGATTAATAAAAACGTGACAAACTAGGAATCTAATCAGGGAAGGTAAAGATTATATTTTTTCAAAGAAATTCAACCTAGTTAATTAGGGTAATCTAGGTATATGATAGGTTGTTGTCACACCCCGCTTCCCGGTATACGGACAGAGGATGCGAATGGCTGCTACGTATTTACTCTGAAGTAAATACGCTAAGCGTATCTAAGCAATATAAAAGAAATATACACAAGAGACAAATGTAATGAACATCAACTTTATTTATTAACATTCTTTTACAGTACATGGAAAGTAAATACATCTGAATGAAAGCAATGCTTAAACAGTGGCATGATAGAAATGGAAAGTACTAAAATGAAATGAAATAAGTACAAGTGGCTACAGCTCTGGGTCTTCGGTAAACTGATCCAAGTCCTCACTAGTAGGCTCGATCTCCTGAGTGTTCAGATAACCTGACAACATTCCAAAGAAAAAAGAGAAGGAATGTCGTCGGCGAACAATCGTTCGGTAAGTCCCAAAGATAAGGGAGAAACAGAATAGGCAGAAAGAGAAAATGCTTTTAAAGTTGTATTATATGGTTAACGCTGTTGTTTGTAGCTTGGTACAAAAGGATACCAGTGTATACGAGAGGAGTCTCTATATGCCAGAGACTAGAGCAAACGGAAGTACAAAGAACCATTATGCCACGGTACAACAACAACGGAATATAGGTTATGTGTCTTAATCTTGCAGTCTCGTGCCACTTCTAACACCTTCCGTATCAATCTACCCCTTAAACCCCGCGATGTCTTGATTGTATTGTTTGTATTGTATTGCAACTTGTATTGTCTTGTAATATAGATTGTATAATTGGATGACTTGCCGAAACCATGATATCAGTAAATGGATGTAACTGGAGAATCATGAATGTAACTGGAGAATCATGTAAATGAAAGTATATCCATGGTTCGGTTCGGTCAATACATATTGAATATATTGAATATATGGATTCATGGATTCATGTTGAATTGTAGTTTGTACTTAAATCATATTCAAGTCAGATTAATTATAATGAGACTCAGTCTGAGTCAGACAATTTAGAAAAGAAATTGAAGTCCTGAATTAGGTTTTGGTGTTATCGGTAACCGCTGCACATGGATGGCAGGATTTGTGTCTTTTTCAAAGACGATTACCGTGTTGATAACACCGTTTGTTAAGTTGTCTACCTTAAATAGGCAAGCACCCATATCTCCGGCTCCCTGAGGCTCAAGAGACTGGTCCCGCTTAAACCTATGTTTACTAGGATGCTTATTGTAATTTGGTATAACTTGAGGGGGTTTATGTAAAATAGTTTTGATGTATTTTCAAAATATATTTCAAGTATTTAATTATCTTCTTGATGTACATACAACAATTTGAAAATCAAGATAAATATGTATACATGTTCGAATAGCATGAAATGAGTCAAGTATATTATTCGAGTAACTACCGTAAACAATGCTGTAAAGAAATATTATATACGACTAATTAATCAAGTCGAACAAATGCGAAATATAATCAGAAATACGTATCTAAGTGTTTTACATGCGTGAGTTCCAGTTTCACCTAAATACGACTACCGGTTTGGGAGGTATATCTGTTTTCGTATCGTCGCGCAAAACAGATCAGAATCTGTTCAGCACCGTCACATATTTTTAAAACATAGTTTCGGTTAATTTCCATTAGGTTTCAGGTTAAGAAAATTATTAGAACATTTTAGGTATTTCGATATACTTATCCAAAACACTAAGATTACCATGATTTGGATTTCTTAAACTCTAGTTATGATCATTTTAATATCAACGTTTAAAACAGAAATTCAGATTTCTGGACAGCAACTATATGTTATATTGCAAAGCCTATATCGGGTTGTTTCATGCATTTATAAGTAATCTAATATATAGAAAATTATAGCTTTATCAATTATTCATCTACACATCTAAAGTTTGTCACGAACGGACATCGGGAGTTTGAGTTATGTCTAATTTAAAACAGTGTGAGAATCAGGACAGATTCTGTCCAGATTCGTCACTTAATATTGTAACGCAGTTTTCTATATTTTACGTCGGTTTTCAGTAAAAACATAAAAGTAATAAAATATAGATCATTCGATGTAGATATCAAAAACACCTGATTTTGCTCAATTTGGATACCGGTATACTAAGTTATGTGTTATAGAAGTTGACCGATAACTGCAGTTTTCTGTTTTACTAATAGTGAATAAAAACGATATAATTTCTAAACCGTTATGCGATTCGATCTAAAAATTTTACTGCGTGTACAAAAATATATATTCTATCATATGTAAATTTCCTAAAATTTCCAGAAATAAAAATTAATTTCTAAAATTTATTTTAAAGTTAAAGGTATTGATATGTATGCTAAAATCAGCAAAAAGATTAACTGGTATTTTTTTATGCAAGCTTCTCCTTTTCTTTTAATAAGCAAACCGATTTCATGAGATATCGTAGATATATTGTGGCATGAAATTTATATTCTCACAACTCATAATAAACATTCATAGTCATGAACAAAGAATTGAAAACACTTTAATTTGAACAAGAGATAATATGATATTATTAAACCATATAGAACCATATATATCTAAACTTATATATATATATATATATATATATATATATATATATATATATATATATATGTTTATCTTCTCTTATGGATTATGATATGAAAAGAATAGCGGATTCACGAGATATGACAAGAGGAGAATAAAGGGATGGAAGGGGAGAGAGAGAAGAGACTTACATACACAAGCCGGTATTATCACCGGGCTTGTCTATCTGCCGATAGCCTCGCGTTACTAGCGAGACCTTCTTGAAAACTTCTTTGTGTTCTTCTTTTAGGACTCTAGGTGAAGAGGGAGAAGGGAGAGATAGAAAAATGTGAGGAAGAAAAAGAAAGAGGATGACAAATAAAGATGGTGTAATGGTGAATTATCTATAATAATATATGCATTCAACATGGGAATTAAAAGAGAAATGAAAGGTCGCCATTCATTTTGGAAATGAAAGGTCTCATTTGTAAGTTATGAGAAGAATAAAAAATTGATAAAAAAAGTTAATTGCAAGAATGGGGATTTGAACATGTGATCTATAGAATAACAATGCAAAGACTAAACCAATGAGCTAGAAAGTTGTTCATGAACATATTTAATTAGAATTAAATATATGTTGTTGCTTGAAAAGAAAGTGGGATTTTGGGCTCATAGTTTTATAAAAGAAAATGAAATTGAAATTGGATTTGGGTTATAAGTTGGGTCAGGTCTTGCGTTTAATTTGAAATAGGTTAAGATTTAGTTTAAAGAATTAGGTTTGGGGAAAAAATAGATGGAATAATAAAATAATATATATATATATATATGTGTATATATATATATATATATATATATAATAGAAAACAAAATATACGGAAAAATACTACGAATAAACAAATACAATATTTTACTAAAAAAGAAAACACGATGGTATAGTAATATTATGGTCGTTACAGTTGTAGATACAGGTTATTAATAGAAGTGTAAATTTAGGTTATTTATAATTAATTAGAAATGTTTGGTTTTAATTATTTTTCTAAATGCTTTTATATAATTGATAGGTTAGATTTAATTGTATGAATTATTCTTACATGTGTTTGATAATTCATTACCTTATTACTTTTCCCTATGCTTTGATATAATTAATAGATTATTAATTAAAACTAGGAAATAGAAAAGAAGCAGAATCATATAAACCAACCATAGTAGTTAAAGCAATCCGACACTCTAGGATCTTTTTCTTATTAAAAAAACCCACCTTTTATTTTAACTTGTTTTTAAATTTCTTGCACTTTTTAAATTACTTGTAATTTAATTTTAATTTTAAATCAACTATTTTTGTACTTTTTTTAGAATTAATTAAAATCTCAACGCCTCTCTGTGGACGATCCATAAGTGCTATAGCGAACAACTGTATACTTGCGGTAAAATTTAGAGAATAGTAAAATTCTCCATCAAGTTTTTGGCGTCGTTGCCTGGAAGGCGTTAGAAATTTTAGTTAATTTTAATTCAAGTTTTATTTTAGTTATATTTTAATTTATTTGATTCTGAAAAATTTTGTTTTTTATTTATGGAAACCAGGAGCGAACTCGAGAACTAAGGAGCACCCGGAGTAGAACAACAAAAGAATTTCGGCCTGATCTTGCAAAATTCCGGCCATATCCGAAAAGTGGCTGAAATCTGGCTAAATTTAGAGCCCGGATTTTTTTCACAGCAGTTCAATTTCCCCCCATATAGTCGGCTCAACTCTCTGTTATTCAATGAAGTGTCAGGAGTGCAACAGAAGTGAGGCATATCCACAGCGCATCAAACTCCCAATATGCAACGAATTGTGCTTCCGACGCCTTTGGTCTTGGATTTTGGGTATAGCTCGTCCACAGATGGATCTTAGGTCTAGGTTGTAGGTAGTCAATTTTCTTTTCTAGTTTCCTTTTTTAATTTTCTGCTGTAGTTTTTATTTTTGTATTTATTTTTCTGCAATTTAGTTATTTTTAATAATAATAATAAAATAATGTAATTTTATATTTTTTTTTCTTTTGTTATGTATGCACGGTTGGGGTCGAGACGCAAATCACAGATTAATTCGTCTTGATTCTTTAGACACGATAGGTGATCTCGTCCCCGCAGCACTTACACTACATGATAGATGCTATCCTGTTCGTACTACACTTCCTTCTTGCAGAATCTTACCGTTTGCCGCAGGTGACTATGAAATTAAACTTGCTTTCATAAATTCACTTTCTAAATTCCACGGTTTAGAATCCGAAGACGCCTATTTCTTCATAAGGGAATTTGAGGACTTATGTCAAATGTTTAAATTGTAGTAGTTGAACACAGTCGCGGTAAAACTTATACTAATACCATTCGCCCACACTGATAAAACTAAACGGTGGCTTTACAGTATTCCAGCCAACACTATTCGCACATGAGAGAAATTTACTAAAACTTTCCTTAAAAAACTCTACTCGCATTTTAAAACCGCTAAATTCGGAAATGGAATTAGGACCTTTTCTCAAAAACTGGGGAATCCTTTTGGAAATATTTCAAACGCTTTAAAGACCTCCTTATTAAATGCCCACATCACGGAGTTGCTAAATGGGAATTATGTCAAATAGTCTATAATGGTATGGATTTTAAGCTTATGATAGAATCGATGTGTCAAGAAGACTTCATGATGAAGCAAGAGGATGACGCATGGAATTTTCTAGAGGAGCTATCTGATAAAACCATGTAATGGGAGTGCTCAAGTGAGAGAGGTGCGCTTACATCTAAGGGAGGGATCCACGCAGTTGAAGTTTCTATTGGGATGAAAGCCGAATTGGTCGCCATTAGGAGACAACTAGAAAAGCTAACAGCTACCTCCGCCCCAATTCAACAAGTCTGTCAACCCTCTTCTTGCCTAAACAGTCAAGACTCTTTCCATCTTTCTGAAGAGCGTTCCCTTCTGAGCAGTCCTCAAGGTCAAGAAACTGCCAATACTACATATCAACAATATAATAATAATCCGTATTCTCAAACATATAATCAAGATTGGAGGAACCACCCATACCTAGAATGGAATTAAGGCAACACTAGCCAACAATTTCAAAACTAAAGACAAGGATCTCCATTCAACCCTACCCAACCTAATACACAACATACATATCAAAGGGGTGGGAATGAGAATAATAATGATGTTGATAAGAAATTAGCCACTTTTTTGCAAACTGAAGTAAAGCCACTTAAACAATCAATGGCTAATATTGAAACGCAAATTGGGCAGCTTGCTGCAGTATTAGGAGGACGAGAGATGTGCACTTTACCTAGTCAACCTGTTACGAGTCTAAAAGATGCTCGTACAAACCCCACTCAAATAAATGCTATAACCACCTTGAGATCGGGAAAATAGATTGATAATCAGGTACAGTTGCCTGTAGATTCTAATGAGACACCGGAAGAGGATGAGCAACTACCTTCACATTCCACTGCACAGCCTCCATCTATTCCTACCACTGCTTCTATGTCCCAGCATCTTTCTACTGATAATTCTCATATGGCTCAAGCGCCTTATTCTAAACGTTTGAAAGCCAAGAAATATGATGCTAAAGTAGTGAAGATGATGGAAACGTTCAAGCAAGTTAAAGTAAACATCTCTCTCCTAGATGCAATTGACCAAGTCCTATCCTATGCAAGTTTCTTAAAGATGAATGCACGAAAAAGAGGCAAAAAAACGTGCCTAAGAAGGTTTTTTCTAATGTGCAATGTTAGTTACGTCCTTTGTAATGCAATGCCCATTAAATATAAGGACCCCGGCTGTCCAACCATTTCTTGCATTATACGCGATAAAGTCATAAATAAAGCATTACTTGATCCGGGCGCTAGTGTAAACCTTCTACCTTTTCGGTCTATGAACAGCCAGGATTGGGTGATGTTCAACACACTAAGCTTATTTTGCAGTTAGCCGACCGATCTGTTAAGACACCTAAGGGTGAGATAAAGGATGTGTTACTCAAGATAGGGAAATTTATATTCCCTGTAGATTTTATTGTGTTCGAAACACAGCCCGTATCAAACCCTAGAAACCAAATTCCATTGATTTTAGGTCGACCATTTTTAGCCACTTCAAATGCGTTGATTAACTGTCGCAATGGTTCAATGCAACTTTCTTCTGGGAACTTGAAAATTGAATTAAATATTTTTAACTTATGAAGCCAACAAAGTGACATGTATGATCAACCTAGTGAAGTCAATATAATTCAAGAAGTTTCTCACGATGAGATATTTGACTTTGAGGATGAAGGGTTAGAGAAGATAATGACAACATCTATGAGGATGTATTCAATGGAGATGATGACTGTTACGAAAAAGGTAGTTTTGAGGAAATATTTGAGGAGGAGCTTATGATACCAGGTAAAGATGAATGTACAGTTGATGAAATTAATTATTTGAAGCCAACCTTTGAGGAATTGTTTGAAGATGAACTTCTAATTTTGGATGAATTAAATGCCCCACATTCTTGAACTTTGCACATTAAAGAGGAACATCCTATTGGAAACCAATTAAACCCCTCAAAGTTTGATACTATTTGTTGTCACATAGATACTGTACAATAATATAATATTGATAGGATTAAATTGCAAAATTTTAAAGCTCTACATATCAAATCGCAATTTAATTCGTGCAATTTTAAACACGATAAAATTTTAGAACTTATTTCATTTATATTTTATTTTGAACCTCACTATTATATCGTGTTTTACCAATCCCGTGTGTATACAGATAAATTGTTTGATTGGTTAATTCTTATTTTTGGACTTTCTACAGCATTGGTTATAAATTTGTTAGAAATAAATGCTGATAATAAGGAAGAGCTCATGGTTTTCCATGAGCCGAAATATTCATCATAAATTTTTAGCTCCTCTCTTGTATACTATGTATTATATTTTTGGTACCAATTTTTTCTTCTATTTTTAAGGGTTTGTTTGCTAATTTTGATTTTTGAAGGTTTTTGTGCAAAATGACCCAACCTAGCAACCCGTGCCTTCATCCCCAAAACCAAGAGCAGTTTGGAAACCCTAAAGATGAGAGGAGGCGGCCCCCAAAATTTCATCGCGAGAAGCTCCAAAATTCGGGCCAGAATTCACTAAAATTCAGCCACTGCCGGATTTTAGAAGCCAATACCCCCAAATTTTTGGGGGAGGTAAAATTTTCTCTTCTTTTTCTGATTTCACTCGTTATTTTCATTAAATTGCTCTGCTGGTTATAAATATACCCGAGTTAAATATGAAACGTAATTTAATGAATTAGAGGGAGAGGCTGGGGTAAAGGACATTGATGACACTATTAAAAATAAGTGTTTGTTGGGGTGGTGGTGGTTTGGTTTTGTACAGTTCTTTTTCATTTTTTAAGGTTATTTTTCAGATTTTCTTTTTCTTTTTAGGTTTTTTTTCTATTTTCTTTCTTTTTCATTTCTTATAGATTTTATTTTATTATTCATTTTTTTAGGTTTTCTTTTTTACTTTAGAAAACAAAAGAAGAAAATTGAAAAAAAGGATGTTTTGAATCAAACTAATAATAGTTGATCATGAATTCGAATCTGAAAGGTTAAGGGAAATGAAAGAAATTATTGAATTTGATGGTAGAACCAAGTTTGAAAAATAGTTCCTTTCTTAAATTGAAAGTTAGAAAATATACACTCTACAAATTGCACATACACGAATCTTGAAAATTGGGATAGTAGAGAATATCTTGAAATATCATTGCCTAAAATATCTAAGTAAATATAACAACAACAACAACAACAATAATAAGTCTAGTTTTGTGGTTACTAAAGACAAGTAAATTTTCAGTCGAAGGGGTGTTTCATCACCTAGTGCTTTAGATCAACTGGTTTGGGAGTCACTGCTGAAAGTCCAAGATAGTTGCAAGGCTAGATATAATTACATAATGAGCATAACGTAAACTCACACATTGAGTAATTGGTTGGTTAGTGCCTCAGGAAGTATTAGCGGTCGCACTGAAAGGTGTGTGAGTATATACATATAAAATAATAATACGAGGGTATGAGGGCATTGGTATGATAGCTTGAATTGAATTCTCGAGTGTAGATATCTTTTTACACACACGTAGGGGTGTAGGATCGACGTTTGAAAGAGAGACAGGGAAGAAAGAATATGATGAAGTTTTATTGAGGGGGGATGTAATTTCTAGAGTTTAACGAGACTATTTGAATGAAAATTCATGAAAGCTGAAAAACTAGTGGAAATTCAAAAAAATTCTTTTTCTTCCTTTTCTTTTCATTTGTATATAGTTTTTCGCTTTCATTCTTTTCGGTTTTTCTTTTTCCTTTCCTTTTATTTTCTTTTTATTTTCCTTTTTTGGTATTTTGTATGTAGCATCCGTTGAAAACCCTCAAGAGACAACGCTCCTCCTACTAGAGACGCCTAGAGATTTAACGGCTTATTGCACGTGCTGAGTGCATTTGCACCCCCATAAAAAGAGCATAGGAGAAGGAGTAGATTTTAGTTAGATTTTTTTTAGGATTTTAGTTTATAATTTGAAACCCTAGATTTTGCTCAAGGACTAGCAATAGATAAGCGTATGGATATTTGATTGGTGCATTTTAGTACACATTTATATAGCCATGTTTATTTTTATTTTGCCTATTTTATGCAATTACGAGTATATTTTGTCAAATATTGTAGATTACAGGGGTAAAAGGGAAAAGTACGGAAAAGACGTATTACGTAAGTTGTATGTGGACTTCTTTAATGTTTAAACAGAACAAGAGAGAAAATTATCAAAAATTATGAATGGAACAAGATTCACAAGATCGAGATTGATCTGTACCTGAAATTTGGAAGCCAAATCTTTTCTTAATTAAGCTATGGCCAAATTTATCCTTATTCTAGCCGAAATTTAATTGATTCAGGGGATAAAATTTTGAGTGATTTTTGAGAATTCTTGTATCTTCTGTTACTTACTCTTTAATTTTCCCATTGCCCTATATATTTTGTTGTATAGTCAATAGGGTTTCATGTCTCTCTTTTAATTTCAAGACTAGGGTTTGTATTGGGAGATCAAGATAATTTGTAAGTATATTTATTTTAATATGCAGATTTATTATTTTAATTTGTTTGCAATTAAGATGAATAGCTAATTACTTTTTCTAAGGTTAGAATTGTTTTGCTAGTATGGTTGGGTGATTTATTTATCTACTTTTTCTCTTTGTTTTTCAATATGAGTTTCTTTTGATTAAAAGTTTTATCTTTTTGTTATTACTGGCATAAACTAGATCAATTGATGATAGGGTGACGTCTTGAATATGCTTAGGAAAATGTGATAACACCGAAAAACTAGTTAGATTAATGAAAGTGTGACGAACTAGAAATCTAATTAGGGAAGGTAAAGATTAGATTTTTATCAAGGAAATTCAATCTAGTTAATTAGGGTAATCTAGGTACGCCGATATTATGATAGGTTGTAGATTGATCACCTGCAAGTTATTAATAGAAAGGTAAATATAGGTTATTTATAATTAATTAGAAATATTTAGTTTTAATTATTTTTCTAAATAATTTTATTTAATTGATATGGTTGAATTAATTGTTTGAATTATTCTCACATGTGTTTGATAATTCATTACCTTATTACTTTTACTTATGCTTTAATATAATTAATAGATTATTAATTAAAATTAGGAAATAGAAAAGAATGATAGACAACACGTCCACTCACGAAGTTTTTTCCTTCATGAACGGGTCATCAGGGTACAATCAAATAAAGATGCATCCCGAAGACCAGAAGCATACCGCTTTCCGGACTCCTCTGGGAATATTCTGCTACAAAGTGATGCCTTTCGGGTTGAAGAACGCTGGAGCTACCTATCAGAGGGCCATGACAAAGATTTTCGATGACCTCATATATGAAATCGTCCAATGCTATATCGATGACCTCGTGGTGAAAAGAAGGTCATACGAGGAGCATTGGGAGCACCTGAAGATCATGTTTCAGCGCCTTCGGAAATACAACCTGAAGATGAATCCTCTGAAATGCGCGTTCGGAGTTTCCTCGGGCAAATTCCTAGGATTCATCGTACGACACCTGGGCATCCAGATAGACCCATCGAAGATCAAGGCGATCATGGAAATGCCTCCGCCAAGAACTCTCAAGCAACTGCGGTCTCTCCAAGGGAAGCTCGCGTATATCCGACGGTTCATAGCTAACCTCTCCAGCAAATGCCGCCCCTACAGTCATTTAATGAAGAAGGGGACCCCGTTCGTCTGGGATCGCAAATGCAAAAGCGCACTGGAGGAAATCAAGCAATACCTGCAGAATCCGCCGGTACTAATCGCCCCGGTCAAGGGAAAGCCCCTCATCTTGTACACAACCGCCCTTGAAGGTTCTTTAGGCGCGCTATGGGCACATGAAACTAACCAAGGGAAAGAGAGAGACCTCTACTATTTGAGTCGAGTTCTCCTGGGGGCAGAAAACAACTACTCCCCTATCGAAAAACACTGCCCGGCGTTAATCTTCGCGATAGCGAAGCTCAGACACTATGCTTTGGCGCATGAGATCCATCTCATATCAAAGGTAGATCCTCTCAAGTATTTGATGTCAAGAGCTATACTAACAGGAAGACTCGCTAAATGGGCCCTCCACTTGATGGAGTTCTCGATAATCTATCGACCCCTCAAACCAGTGAATGGCCAGGACATCGTCGACTTCCTTACCAAGCATCCGATACCTGCCGATTCACCCCTAAATTGTGAACTGCCGGACGAGCACGCGTTTGACACGATCGACAGGAAGAGAGGAGAGAGTGATACCCAATAGGAACTCTACTTTGATGGGGGCATCTTCCATGAAGAAGCGAAAGCACAACTCCCCCATAATCAAATCTGGGATAAGCCTCATCTTCGTGGCTCCACAAGGAAGGATAATGCGCTTTGTCTTTTCCTTGACAGAGCCAAAGACAAACAATGAAGCGGAATATGAAGCTTTGATAGCAGGTCTTGAGATCGCTATCAATATGGGAATCGAGCACCTCCTCATATACGGAGACTCCCAGCTAGTCGTTAGTCAAGTAAACGGCGATTATCAAACGTGCAAACCAGAGTTGGTAATGTACGGCGAGAGAGTGCAACAATTGCTGACTCAAATCCCTTCCTACGCCCTAGAGAGCATACCGCGTGCGGAAAATAGCAAGGCAGATGCATTAGCCAAACTCGCTAAAGAACTGGCTAATGAAGACCTCGATGACGTAAGGATCGTTGTACAAAGCCGTCGGGTTCTTGCACCAGCGAAAATATCTCCGGAGTCGTCTAAAGAAAGGGAAGCGACCAAGGAAACAACCCTACAAATATAGGACCAAGAAAAGGATAAGAATTGGAGAGAATCCTTTATAAATTACTTCAAATTCCATCGAACACCTGAAGATGCGTCCTCAAGACATCAGCTCATGAAATGGGCTTTGTCTTTCGCCTTCGTCAATGATACTCTATATAAGAGATCAATCGACTCTCTATGGCTAAGATGCCTGGGACCGAAAGAAGCAAGGAGAGTCATCCAAGAAACTCATGACGGACTCTGCGGTTCTCATCAAGCCGGGCCAAAGATGAAGCTGAAGATAAAAATGATGGGTTAGTACTGGCCCACAATGATTCAGGATTGCCTCGAATATGCGAAGCAGTGCCATTCATTCCAGATTCATGGAGACTTTATCCACCAGCATCCAAACCCGCTACACCCAACAGTGGCTAGCTGGCCGTTCGAAATGTGGGGAACCGACATAATTGGGCCAATCAAACCAGCGTCATCCAGAAGACATCGGTTCATATTGGCGACAACCGATTACTTCTCCAAGTGGGCAGAAGCAGTACCGCTAAGAGAAGTGAAGACGGAGAATATTCTCTATTTTTTTAAGACACACGTCATTTATCGGTTCGGCACTCTGGGACGAATTATCTCCGATAACAGGCCAGCTTACAGAAGTCACAAAATCAGCCGCTTCACACAGCAGCATAATATAGACTGGTGATACACTTCGGTCTATAATCCCCGAGCTAACGGTCTAGCTGAGGCTTTCAACAAAACCTTGACGAAGATCATAAAGAAGACGGTGTCCAAAAATAAGAAGGACTGGCACGAGAGACTGCATGAAGCTCTCTGGGCTTACCGGAGCACGTTCAAAACGACTATGAATATGACGCCATATGCGTTAGTATTCGGCACAGAAACAGTACTCCACTTAAAGATAGAGCTACCCTATCTACGAGTGGCGGTTTATTACGAGCTAACAGACGAAGAGAATGCTCACCTTCGGCTCAAGGAGCTCGAAGCCCTCGATGAAACTCGTCTCATGGTGCAGCAAAACCTAGAAGCTTACAAAACAAAGATAACGCGCTCATATGAAAGATTGACCAGGCCGAGGACATTTCGCCAGGGTGAACTCGTGATAGTGGTCAAGAGGCCTATGATCCCCAAACGTGCCAAACGGGGGAAATTCGAGCCGAACTATGAGGGCCCGTACACCATAGACAAAATCTACCAAGGTGGGGCTTACTTGCTCATGGATATGCATCGCGAAAGAACCTTCAGGCCAATAAACGGCCGGTTCCTGAAAAAATACTACGCCTGACGAGTTACGGCCTAGGTCAACGATAGATGATGACACCTATGTCTGCTCGCTATCTTCCCAAGCCCAAACTCTATAAGTAGTATCCAGCAAAACTGTTGTTTCTAAAATGGAAAAAACGGACCGAAACGTCCCTAAACTAACAATGGACCGTAATGTCCTAAAACTAGCTATGGACCGCAATGTCCTAAAACTAGCGACGGACCGAAATGTCTCTAAAACTACTACAAACCGCAGCATCCTTAGGCTGACGCAAAAAAAAAACGGTACGTCCATAAGAAAAATGGGCAAGGATGAAAACCCAAAAGAGCTTCGTGAGTAAAAACAGCAAGACTATCGGCGATGTTTGTGAAAACCCGAAAAGGCACAAACTCGTAAAAAAAATGGTACGTCCATAAGCAAAATGGGCACGGATGAAAACCCAAAAGGGATCCGTGTGTAAAAATAGCAAGGCTACCGGTGAGTTTGTGAAAACCCGAAAGGGCGCAGACTCGTTAAAAAATTTATGCACACTTGCAAGGTTCTCTCGACCTTGTGAGGAGAAAATACCTACATTAGATCCTTACGACTCACAAGGGAGGAACACACTTGGGGATCCCCACGATTCCTGAGAAGAAATTACACTTATGAGATCCTCACGACTCGTAAGGAGAACCCTCTTATAAGACCCTTATGGCTCATAAGATTCAAAAGTCTTAAGCTACAGGGATCTGAACCTGTTCTTAAGCCATCACTTTTCCCAGTCTTCCCTACAAGCGGTTCAGTACTAACCCTTGTATACAATCCATGGGCACAAATAATCATGTACTTGCCGAGTCCCACCAACGGCACTAGATGTTCTCATGTGGTGAACGACACTTGTAAGTCCTCTCGACTTATAAAGAGAAAACACTCTTGTAAGATCCTTACGACTTATGAGAGAACACACACTTAGGAATCCTCACGATTCCTAAGGAGAAAATGCACCTACGAGTTCCTCACGACTCGTAGGGAGAAACACCTTTATGAGACCCTTACGGCTCATGAAGTCAAAAGCCTTGGTCGACAGTATTCTAACCCTGTTTGCTAAGCTACCTTTGTTTAAGTCAACAAAAGAAAATGATGATTCGCTCCTGGCAACATCCTAGTTGTAGCGATGTTGATGCCTACATCGGTATCAAATTCTATATCCTTTCACGGCAAATGATGATTCGCTTCTGGAAACATTCTAGTCGCTGCGATGCTGATGCTAAGATTGGTATCAGATTTTGAGTTCCGTACTCGAAAAAAATCCATATGAAATAGCCGAAATGTTTGGGCAACTTACAATAAAAATCAGCGAGTAAAATATATGCATACAAAAATAGCCGAAATGATTGGGCAACTAGCAATAAAAAGCAGCGAGTAAAAAGAAAAATATCCGAAATGATTGGGCACCGCGAAAAATAGCCGAAATGATTTGGCAATCGCGACTTTCGCGATATAAAAAGATGAAATAATAGATCATCGCGGAAAGGAAAAAAATGATGAAAGAATGAAACTTCTTCCCTACAGGTAAGTCTATACTAACCCCTGTATACAATCCATGGGCATAAACGAAGAGGGAACCGCATTCCCCGACAGACTCTGAGAGCCGGATCTCAACGGCAACATCTGCATCCCAGAAGACCCCATTGCGAAAATACGTCAGCTAATGACCCCGTCGTTGAAATACGTCAGCAAATGACCCCGTCGCGGAAACACGTCATCCAATGACCCCGTCGCGGAAATACGTCAGCCAATGACCCCGTCGCAGAAATACGTCAGCCAATGACCCCGTCTCGGAAATACATCAGCAAATGACCCCGTCGCGGAAATACGTCATCCAATGACCCCGTCTTGGAAACACGTCAGCAAATGACCCCGTCGCGGGAATACGTCATCCAATGACTCCGTCTCGGAAACACGTCATCCAATGACCCCGTCTCGGAAACACGTCGGCAAATGAACCCGTCGAGGAAAAACGTCATCTAATGACCCCGTCGCGGAAATACGCCATCCAATGACTCCGTTGCGGAAATACGTCAGCAAATGACCCCGTCGCGGAAATACGTCATCCAATGACCCCGTCTCGGAAATATGTCAACAAATGACCCCGTCGTGGAAATACGTCATCCAATGACCCCATCTCGGAAACACGTCAGAAAATGACCCCATCGCGGAAATACGTCATCCAATGACCCCGTCGTGGAAATACGTCATCCAATGACCCCGTCATGGAAATACGTCAGCAAATGACCCCATCGTGGAAATACGTCATCCAATGACCCCGTCGTGGAGATACGTCATCCAATGACCCCGTCGCGGAAATACGTCATCCAATGACGCCGTCGCGGAAACACGTCAGCAAATGACCCCGTCTCGGAAACACGTCATCAAATGACCCCGTTGAGAAAATACGTCAGTCAATGACCCCGCCTCGGAAATACGTCAACCAATGACCCCCTCGTCGGAGCAGTGCTTCGACTTGGGAACAAGTCAACTCATTAGCCACTTACGAGTCCTCTCATCTTATACGGGGAAAAATTCTCTTGTGAGATCCTTACGACTCTCAAGAGAAAGCACACTTAGGAATCCTCACGATTCCTAAGAAGAAAATACACCTACGAGATCATCTCGACTCGTAGGGAGAAAAATCTTTATGAGACCCTCACGGCTCATAAAGTTGAAAAGTCTTAGGAAGCAGACCCGAACCTGTTTCCTAAGCCATCGCTACCCTACGAGGAGTTCAAGATGAGTTGTTATCTATAGGCTACACTTACTAGAGTAACATGACAACAACACAGCAAAGAAAAGAAAGCGATATAAGATAAAACATGTCCTTTATTCATGAGTTCAATTGAATACAAGATACATCATATAAAAGAATAAAAAAATGGAATAAATACATGTTATTCATGAATTACAAATTTCCATCAATACAAAAAAATTACAAAGATATGTACTAAGTAAGAAGGCCACTTCAACAAGTCGGCAAGCCGCTCGTGCACTCCTTTCAGCTCCTTCTCACAGTCAGCCACCGTTGCCAGCTCCGCTTCAATTCGAGCCCGTTGCTACAAGCAGGATGAAAGTTTCGTATCAACTTCATGCTTAGCAGCTTCACAACTTTGCGCAACCCGCTCGGTGGAGTCAAATTTCTGCCTTAGCGCCAACCTTTCTGAGATACACCGTTGGAGACTGTCAAAAATAGCCTTCAGCTGTGCAGCGTTCGCGTCGACCTGGGCACGTAACTGGACAAACTCGTTAGAAGCCGCCTCATGTTCCTTCTGTCGCAGGGTCGCCTCTTGTTCAAAATGGCGAAGGAAAGGAACACTCTGCTCCATCCACGCAACCAGCTGGGAAGTTGAAGCTAACACCTCAGGAACAATATGCTTGAGCTCGATCTCGTGCAAGCAAGCCTCGATCTGTCTTCAGTAGTCAACCTAAGACCCGACGACGTCCTCGTCATAGAAGTTCACGAGTGTCGCCAGCATTGGATTAACCTGCATAGAAAAATTTGTAGCGGAGGTGAAGGCTTCAACATCAAGATCCTCGACGAACTCGCTCAACATTCGTCGGATGTTCACGGCGCCTCGGGAAGATAAGAGTTTAACAAAAGGCCATGCCGGTATCATAATGCAAGACTCGAAGGGAGATGGAGCCGGTGCGATTGCTGCAGAATGAGTCACGGTTAAATGCCAACTCAGGAAATAAGGAAAACACATAAGGGGTAAAGCCTATCATACCGGCTATAACAGGCGGTAGGAAAAGGAGTGCAGGGAGCTCGGTTATTCTCTCGTCCCGCGACGCTATATCCAATATGAAGAAGAGTTAGCAACATGGCTAGCCGTAAGAGAAAGGAAAAGACGTTGGTTATAGAATATACTCACCGACATCAGCAGGTAGGGCAATCTCTCGCTAGAATGAGAAATGCGGGTTCAGCACCTGATACAGGTGATCAAAAAGGACTCCTGCAAAGTTATGATAACATACTGTCAGTACAAGGAGAATGATACCCATAATGAAGCCGATGAATCACAAACCTATACCTCCTATCATTTCAGAAGACATGGGAGAAGGCGAGGGAACAACAACCGTCATTGCGGCGACCCGAGGTGCTTCAAAGGGCACAATTTCAGCAACGGAAGCATCACTGGGCCTAGTAACTTCTTCGCTCTCCTTCAGTGGGACGGTCTCGGTGCCCAAGGCTTCGTTCCCTGATTCGACAAGGGCCATCGTGACTCTCGTGATGCCTGCCGACGCCAGAAATCCACAAGGGAAGAGAGCAGCGGTTTGGGCAGTCCCAGACTCCCTGGAGAAAGTAGCTACTTCGGGCTCTATGGTCGTCGTCGCCTCGCCTACCATCTCACCGCCAAGACTTGGCCCTGCAAGATATGATATATAAGAATTTGCAGACCAAGTTCTAATAAAAAAAAGAATGGGCATTGCATTACCTTGTGATGGAATCTCAGTTGCCTCCCGAGCCGCGCGCGCAACCTGTCTATGGGCAGTAGACAAGGCAACTGGGGTACCCTCTGAAGTAATAGCGACATAATGGATGGTGCTTGAGCCTACACCCACAGCCAAGGTAGCATCACGCTCCCTCTCCGCACGCTTCCTGCGCTTCTTTTCAGTTTGAGCAGTGAGGACCGACCTCCTCAAGACTTCAGACAAAGGGATACCTTCACCGTCATCTGACCCTAGTTCTCCCTCCGGCGTCGCTACGACGTCCATCATCGGCTGTTTCAGCGAAGACTCTCGCGCTGGCTTGTGGATAGCCGTAGCCGTGATGGACGGCTCTGACAAGACTACTGCACCATCGCTTAGGATCGGCGCTACACCTGGAACAACTAGAGCCGAAGTAGTCCCTGTAACAATGTGAAATAAAGCGTCAGAGCACAGGTATAAAGCATGAGGGCGTAATAAAATGAAATAAGTTATACCCAAGCCACAAGAAGCGCGAAGCCTCTCTTCCTCCTCAAAAGTCCGAAGGGAAGCCGCCAGAGCCTCCTCAGCGGAGATGCAAGGATATATTAATAAATGCATAATAAGAGAGAAGGAAAAAGCTCAAAATGACATGACTAGAGCATACCCGTCTCCGCAAGAGATAGCAACGCCGCCTCTGTGCGAGCCTGTCGCTAGGAAGCCACAAGGGCAGCTTGAAGATTAGTATCATCCGCAGGCTCGATAAATAGACCCTCATTGGTCCCGTATTCACTCAAGCCCTCGCTATAAGGAGCATGGGGCTCCTGGCCGAGTACGATGTCGAAAGAAAACATCAACTTTTTCTTCTTCTACGAATGAGCTCCGGCGGCCGACGATAGGAGCCTCCGCTTCAAGAGCATTTTTGGGCGACAGGTCCTAATCTCCGTGCCAACTCCAGAGTCCGGAGACGCTATAGGTACCGTTTTAGGAACGCTGGGCTGTGGCTTTGAAGTGAAGATGTGAGGGACCACAACCGCATTAGTCTCCTTTAATGAAGGACGAACGGAAATTCGTCATTTTAAAGGGATGGACGGGTTACCGGCAGGGACTGCACCATTGCGATCAAGCAGCAGCCGTCGTTCTTCCCTAATCACGGCACCCGTCGCGTGCTGGTACCACGCCACATACGCGTTCGAGATGTAGCTCGGCTCGCTGATAAGGAAGATGGACGTGGTATTCAGACGCATGAAGTGGTGCAGCATAATGAGAATTCCCTCTTCAGTGGTAGTCGGTTCAGCCAGAAAAGCTTCGAGGGGAACACCCTGGTTGTAACACGACTGTTTGGCAAAGCGGTGCGGCTTGTACTTCATAAACAACGCCGACTCGTTCTTCCGGAATACTAAGAAGCCCGGCCTGATCGAGTACAAATGCACGATCTCCCGAGCCTTCAACGTCGAAACCCCGTCCTTTAAGGTGTCACGCAGCGGCTGCACCGCCTTAGTTGACTCCTTGCCGATAGTCATGACCCTATCAACGAAGGTCATGCTGTCCCCAACCATGCACGGGTGGAGGATCACACCTTGAGCTTCTCGTGATGATGGGTCTGAAGATGAGGCGTCAATTAGAGAAATCACCCAGGGGAAATTGTAGCTATCATAGAAATGGGGACGTTTGTGGATTCCAAAAGCTCCAAGCACGTGCAGCTCGATCCACAAAGTAAAATAGTTCAGCGGGAGATGTACGGGCTCTAAACCCGGCTGAGTAGTGTCCGCTGCTAAGCTCAAGCCATGATACAAATGAGCCAGCCCGGAAATCCCGACGGCGACCCACGTTCCTTCAACCATCCGGTGACCCGGGTAGAAAACGGACGGCCTCATAAGACGAGGGTGCATGTGAAGTACGGACCAACTTAGCCATAGGCCGAGAAACCCCAAAATGAACGTCTCTTCGTCGACGTCTGAAGCTGCAAACTCTGGGAATGGGATGACCGGGGTATCCGGAAGAAAGAAATTCCTCTGATCAGCTTCCGCTGCCGGCTGTTTGTCCAACCCAAAGCTGAAGGGATCGGCGAGCTTGGCAAATTTCGCGACTTCCTTTAAAAGGACTTTGGGGCGGAGAAAGCGAGCAATAAAATCTGTGAAGCTGACTCCATGCCCCCCAGATTCCAAAAACAGGCACTCATAAATATTCAACACCTTGACTAAGTTTGGGAATCGGTGTTGAATGGCATTTTCCGGAGTCATACCCATCACTACCGATCGGGTCGCAAAGACGTATTCGTCGGGGGGAAGTATTTCCTCGTAGTGTTCCCCTCTGACAGGTAGGCCTGAGATCTCCGCAAACTCCTCCAGGGATATTGAAACCTCCCGATCCGATAGGAGAAAGGTATGTGTCGGGATGTTCCATTGCTCTAAGAAATCTTTAATCCACCACATCGGAGGCGCCGGATACTGGAAAAGCGACGCATAGATAGCAGGGTACAGCCCGAGCTTCAATAACGTCGACTATTTTGCCAATAAGATGTACCGGGACCACTGCAGGTATCCGGCCGAATGACGAGGAGTCAGGCCAATCATATACACCTTTCCCCATAGGCGCGACTCGCCCTGACATATATGCCGCCCCAGAATATCTAAATCCATCGGTGGCTGCATAGGTATCGCGGCCATAGAGGGCTGAAGGCGACCCTCTGAGGTCTAGTGGACCTCCTCTATGGCACAGTTAACCTGGGGTGAATCGGCATAGTGAAAAACGGAGATTGGTTCTGAAGGCGTCACACAAGAGAAGCTGCGTCGACCCTGGATAATCTGGTTCTACCACAACCCCCACAAATGAAGCGACTTCTGCTCCGGGTCAAGATCCTTGATCAGTGCAAAAACTTCTCAGTCTACGGGCGCGTCGGCGAAAGCGCTCTCCGGACGAACGAATGGGAAAGAAGTGTCGTAAGACATAGTACCTACACGGGAAGAACGAGGGTTAGCCGTCAATGCTACAGCCCAAAGCCTAGTACTTGATACTTTAAATTTGTACCGCACTGCAATGCAGTGGAAAGGGATCAAAGGGGACCCACAAAATCAAGAAGACAGCTCATCATTGATGAGACAGTCAATCATTAAAAAGAAAATCTTCAAAAAATATTCTCATTCAATGAGAGATTTCTTGGGTTAGGAGTTAACTCCTTTGAGAGCAGCACTCTGTTACAGAGGTCACCTCTGTCATTATGAGGGTAGTAAAAAATTCCACAAAATTTCTAAGAGCAATGCTCTGTCAACTTTAATGGGGAATAAAAATTCCCCAAAAATTCTGAGGGCTATGCTCTGTGAGAACGATGGAGTAATCCATCAAAACCCTAAAAAAGCAAAGCTTTTTACAAAGTAAAAATTCAGAGATCTTTAAGATCTACAAAATGAACTCTAAGAGTTCTTCATTAAAAGGTTAAGAAACTCTAAAAAGAATGTTTTTTCTGATCTATGATCAAAGAAAAGCAAAGCTCTGGTTTTTAATTAACGGGTTAAGAAACCCTAAGAATCTTTAGGATCTGTGATCTAAGTAGAGCAAACCTCTGTTAATGGATTCAAATCTTACTAAATTTTTGGACAGAGTTTTAACTCTTAAGGAATTTCCTTTGGGCAGAGAGTTGTGCTCTAAAGGAGAATTAAATTCTCAGAAAAAAAAGAAGGGAAGAAGATGAACAAAAATCATCTCAAAGGCCAAAGTCCCTATTTATAGGCGTTGGAAGTCGATCCAGCTTCCAAGTTAATCTGACGGTAGTAAAGCTGCTACTGCTGCACTCACGTGTAAGCCGCGTGAGCGCAACGGTGGGGGTTATTTATTTCCCCAATTGAGAGCAAATCTTTATTAAAAATTCAAAATTTGAACTGAGGCAGCACCTCATGTGCAAAGCACGAGAGCGCCAGCGCTAAAGAGTCAAAGACTCTAAGGCAGCGCCTCACGTGCAAAGCACGAGAGCGCTCGTGCCAGGAGCGCCAGCACTAAGAGTCAAAGACTCTGAGGCAGTGCCTCACGTGCGAAGCACGAGAGTTCTGGCGCTCCTAGCGCCAGCGCTAAGAGTCAAAGACTCTGAGGCAGCGCCTCACGTGCAAAGCACGAGAGCACTGGCGCCAGGAGCGCCAGCGCTAAGAGTCAGACTCTGAGGCAGCGCCTCACGTGCAAAGCACGAGAGCGTTAGCGCCAGCGCTAAGAGTCAAATAATCTGAGGCAGCGCCTTACGTGCAAAGCATGAGAGCGCCAAGCGCTAGAACTAAATGTTCTCCACCATTGGATCAAAGATCCAACTGAGATGAATAAATCATCAAATTACAGAATAAAATTCTGTTGAGGAAATACTCCTCAAATCTTTCCAAACAGGAAAGATTGTGCTCTGTAAATCAGAGCACCGTTGGATCAAAGATCCAATGCTGATTAAAAATCACTACGATACAGAATAAGTTCTGTATGGGAAAATATTTTTCCAATCTTGTTAAAAACAAGAAAATTGACATCTGTAAAACAGAAGCCCTTGGATCAAAAATCCAACGGTGGAAAATATTCCCCAAATCAATCAGAAATCTCTCAATGAGAGATTTCACTAACTGATTCAACAAATCAGCCTCCCCTATATAAAGGACCCAAAACTTCAAGTCTAAAATAGAGGAACCCCCCCTCCATAAACTTCAAGTTCTCAAAAAATAAAAAGAGAAGAGCAAGCTCTAAGAAGGTAAATAAAAAGAAAAGAGATCATAACATCTATTGATAAAAAAAAATAAGAACTTAGTTCTTTTTCTAGATCACAGATCTGTAAGACAAAATCTTTCATAAAAACAGAAGAGATCATAGCATCTCTTCATAAAAAGATGAACTTAGTTCTTAGATCCATGAGATAAAATCTCTTATAAACGAGAATTTAATTCTTAGAGCACAGAACTGACCAGAACTGCCAAAGAAGCGCTTCAGCGTTCCAAGTCTGGCGCTCAGCGCCAAGTGCACCACGTGCTCCTCACGTGTGTGCTATTTCATAAGAAGCGCTTAAGCGCTCCAAGTTTAGCGCTCAGCACCAAGCGCATCACGTGCTCCTCATGTATGCGCTGTTTCAAAAGAAGCGCTTTAGTGCTCCGGGTTTGGGGGTATATTTTTGGCTCTTGAAAATAAAAGTTGTCCTCAAAATTGTGAGACAAAAATAAGTTGGGGGAAGATTTTCACGATCATATTTATTGCCCCCGTTAATAAATTTCCTCCCAAGCCTACAAGTTTTTGAGATTTAACAGATGAAAACAGTGAGGACACTGTTCTAAACAAGTTTGGGGGAGGTTTGTGCTTATTTACGCATCACTTTGCATCATACTTTGCAGAAGCACAAAAAATATAATAAAAAAATGTGTACATAAATAATATAATAAAAGATTAGAAAGTGAAAAATTACAATTAAAAGGTTGGAAAAATTTAAGAAAACCAAGAAATTTAGATGTTTTCTTAAACGAACTAGTAATAAGTAGTTATGAGCTGTTGTCCTAAGGGTTAGTAAGATGAAAGAAGTCAATAATCTGAGGATAAAAATAAGTCTGAAAAATAGTTTCTATTCTGGAAGCCAAACATTTGAATGTTGATACCCTACTATACGCACTTACACAGGTCTTGAAACTCGGGATAGTAGATGATACCTTGAAATGCTCTTGTCTAAAAGCCAAAGTATGAAGAAAATAATAATGAGCATAAAAGTATTAAATGGTGAAGAAAAATGAACACTGGTTTTGTAATCACCAAGGCAGAAATAAAAAAATATAGCGAGGGTGCTTCATCACCTAGTGCCTTAGACCAACTGGTTTGGGAGTCACTGCTAAGCCTTAGGTGTTGCAAGACGAGAAAATTACTACTTATGCCTAAAATGTGAGCACATGAGTAATCGGTCGGTTAGTACCTCAAGAACTACTAACGGTCGCATGAAAAATGTGTGAGCAAGTCCATCCAAAATATTCACCGACTAAAAAGTGCTGAGGTAGATGGACAAGAATATAATAGCTTGAATTGAATTCCCCGAGTCTAGGGATGTTCTTTACATATACGTAGGGTTATATGATCGATGTTTTGAAGAAAGGTAGGGATGAAGAATAAAGGCGATATTTTATTGAGGGATGGTGTGATTTCTAACATTTTTTCATGACTATTAAGATAGGGCTCATGACAACCGAAAAGCTAGTGTAGTTGGAAACTCTGATTTTCAAAATCTTTCTTTTACAATTTTTATCTTTATATGTAACTTTCACAGTCTTCCTTTTATTATAGGATTTTGTGGGTGCAATCCGCTGAAAACCCTCAGGAGACAACACTCCTCCTACTAGGGACACCTACAGGTTTAAAGGCTTGTTGCACGTGCTCAGTGCAATCGCGTTGCTTACGAAAGTGTGCTACTTAGTTTTTTTTTCTTAATAAAATTTTCTCCTTCTCTTGAATAAAAGATGTTTGCTCGAGACGACCAAAATTAAGTTTGGGGGATTTTTTCAGTCGAAAATAATGCAATCCGGAACACATCAATTTTCTCATTATTCTAATCATCTAAGTATAGTTGATATAAATATAACACATATTACCAGTTTGTCTGGAGAATACTAAATACCACGTGTTATAGTTATATTCAACATTCTTTACAGGAAAATGTGTGTTTATTACTACTCGCATGATATTGTATATCTCAACACATTTTTATCGAGATTGTGTGCAGAAAATTCTTCAGGTCAAAGAACCGGAATAGCAAACGTGCCGATAAAATGCAGCAAGTCAAAGAATTCAAATATGGCAGCATCCAAGAAAGAATTATAAGATTCCAGACATCATAAGGAAACCCAAAAGCCAGCATCAGAATACCCCAGAAAAATGAGCCAGTAATCTCACTACTGGGCCGCGGAACCGCGGCCGAGTTGGCCAAGTTGCCGCGGTTCCGCGGCCGAGTTAGGGCATCATGTGACGTAGGTTCTCCAGAAGCTTCATATCAACAACCTTGCCTCCTCAAGATGCTTAATTACCATGTGGCTCATTCTGGAAGGCTCTGCATACCAACCTTCTTCTAGAAAGCTCATTGTAACAATCTCATTCTAGAAAGCTCTCCCTAACAACCTACCTCATTCTAGAAGGATCTCTCTAACAACCTAGCTTTGGAGGGAAGATTCATTGGAATTTTATAAAAGCGGATCTAGATCTAAGGTTGAGGGTTGTTCATTAATTGGAGTTCAATAATTTCACTCACAAGTTGAGTGACACAACATGTGATCCAATCCAAACCCTAACCCAAGTTCAAGATCCAAAGCAAAATCAAGATCCATTGAGAAGCAAATCAAGCGAGCAATCAACGATCCTTCATTGCAACGTCGATCATCATCCGAACAAGAGATCCACGACTATCCGCGACTCACGGCGATCGAGCTTCGCAAAGATCGACAAAAAATTCACCTCTTCAAAGGAGCAATCGAGAGCTTAATCTTGTACCTCGAATTGAGGAGTTGTGTAAATTTGAAGAAGATTTAATGAAGGTGATAAATTGTAAATTCTCGTTTTCATTATATTCTTGTATTATGAAATTTCTTGATTCTTGATTCATTAATTTTCATGATGTGTGAGTGAAATCTCCGCTTGTAACAGAATCGAGAGAATCGGTAGATCTGATGATGATGAAATCATTTTTACCAATCTTATGTCTTATGAGAATTGTAAACTCTAGGAAAAAGAATTGGCAATGACCTAATTTGGATCGAAATCAATGTTCTTGATTATTCCGTTGCAAATTAGGGATCAAATGATTTATGATCCTTTTTGCTAGAGGCTAGAATTGAATAAGGATCAACGAAAAGACAAGGTATGGTGAAAGAGAAACCCTAGTTTCTTCAATAGATCCCTAATCTTCATTCATTCATCATCGATCTAGCTACAATCCATCAATAGATAAGATTCGTCATAATTAGTATCCATCATAGCTACTAATTCGATCGATTCCTACAAGCTATTCTACAAATCTTGATAACTAAATTGATTTGGACATCTTCTTGATTCTTGATCTATTTCTTTATTTTCTTAAAATCAATTCTCACAAATCTTGAATCAACGTTTTTGAATTTTCTTTTATATTTTCTTTTCAACTCAACTAAAACAAGATCGAACAAATACTCGCATCTCAGTGGACGATCTGTATTCATTAACGCGCTACATCGACACCGTTAATTGATTGTGGTATAAATTTCTTTGGTTGTGATGAAACATTTTACTTAATACACAAAAGAGGATCAATCAAATGGCGCCGTTGCTGGGGATGCGTGCTATTTTGTTCGTTTTTGTTATTTAAGTTGAAAATTTATTATTTCATCAAATTTTAATTCAAGAATCGTTTCAAGTGCTTAACAATTAGTGTTTGAATTTTTGCGAGGGAATCTGGAATCATTTTAGCAGTGCGATCAAGATTCAGAGAAGATCTACAGATTCCAGAGGAATACAAACAGCTGCAGAAAAAATTTGATCGCCTACTTCTCCCATAGGACCGCGGATCCGCGGCCATAGTGTTGATTTTGCGGTGGTTCCGCCGCCGTTTAGGTGAATCAGTGCATAAAATCTCTGTGGTATACTCCCTGTTCTCTCCTCTCCTTTCTGATCTTGTCCAATAATCAATTTCTTGCAGGATTCTTTGCAAAATTCAGTGCCGCTAAAGAAAAATTTTGTTGCGTTTCTTGAAATTGGTTGTTTTGTGCATATTTTTTTAATATGGAAATTAAGGGGCAAAGACCAAATTCAGATTAGGTAGGGATTTCATTACCCTTCCTAAGCCCTAAAAATCATAAAACTTGCATCTTCATCACCCTCATTAATTAAAAAAATATCTAGACAAGACTCTAAGGACCGTCATGCTCAATTAGGACAGAAGGAGGTCGTGGGTAATCTATTTCTTATCCGCGTTTCTTTTGTGGTGTCTAAGGTAAGTGTGTCTAAGGCAATTGGTTACTTAATTAAGACCTCTACTTACGTAGCAGATAACCTCCCACTTACCTGGCACTTACCTGGCCACAGGAGAGATAAAGAGGCAGTAGAGGATTTATCCTACGATTTGTCTTCTGAAAGTCTAGGAGCGGTCTAGAGACTTGACCTAGGTGACCATTAGATATAGGGTTGATGTGCATGTTTGTGTGAATTTTCAAAAATCCGTCCTTTTTTCAAAACAAACAAATTATTTTCTCCCCATTTTACCCTTTTCCCCCTCTTCTCTTCTTATAATGGGTGACCCAAACAGAAGAACTCTTGCCGAGCTTTGCTGTCCACAACCAGATATTTCTTGTTTTCGTAATCGCTTCGGTATACCATCCGACTCTCCCATGTCTTTAAGAGATCGGATAGCGCAAGCGGATATAAGCAGTTGGCCACCTCAGTCCAGGTCTTATCAACCGTATCCTAATTCTACATCTGTTTCAATTGATACTCCGAGTGAGGATGCCCCTAGACGCATGTACATTGCTGAGCATATAGCTAGGGCTAAAGGCCAAAGTTTCAAACCGTACACCATCCTTGATGTCAAACACCGATGGATATGGGATCATCCATCGCCCATCATATGGGTCAAGATGCGTATACGCTAGTCTACTCTGGTGTATCGATGCCCCGTCTCGATATACCCTCGACTAGGAACAGTTATAGGATGTACTCATCAACTACTATGGCCCCACTAGTATGATCTCATCATAGTCCCAGTAGTCGAGTACAGATCCTAAGGGCTTTATCAACATGTGAGAGTAAGACAGTAAACCAATACAAGTCAACAAGTTAAGATAAAGTGAAACCAAATAGCATACTATCATGACGAGCAAGAAAGTCCTCTCTGTATATATCGAAGCATCCATCATAATATACATCATATGTACAACAATGGCCTCTAGGGCATATACATAACTAACAATCTCCCACTTGCACTAAGGCCAGCCGCTGTAGTATCTCATACCTAGCATCCCGAATAATCTCTCAAACTGTATCTGGGGAATGGCCTTCGTGAGTGGATCCGCAGTGTTTTCCTTCGTATCTACTCTCCTGACCTCGATCTCCCGGCGATCAACTATCTCCCTGATCAGGTGATACCGCCTCAGAATATGTCTGTACTTCTGATAGGATCTGGGTTCCTTGGCCAAAGCCACAGCTCCATTGTTATCGCAATACAGAGGTATTGGATGCTCAATGGATGGAACCACACCAAGTTCACTAATGAACTTCTTCATCCAGACAGCCTCTTTGGCAGCATCGTTGGCAGCGATATATTCAGCCTCCATCGTCGAGTCTGCAACAGTATCCTGTTTGGAACTCTTCCAACATACCGCCCCTCCATTGAGGGTAAAGACAAATCCCGAGTGCGACTTAGAGTCGTCCTTATCACTTTGGAAGCTTGAATCGGTAAAGGACTCCACCCGGAGTTCTCCGTTACCATACACCAAGAACATGTCTCCAGTCCTTCGCAAGTACTTGAGAATGTTCTTCACAGCTGTCCAGTGACTCTCTCCAGGATCTGGTTGATACCGACTCACTACACTTAGTGAGTATGCTACATCGGGTCTGGTACATAGCATCTCATACATGATAGAGCCTACTGCTGAAGCATAGGGTATCCCTTGCATGCGAGCTCTCTCCAAATCAGTCTTGGGAGACATCTCTTTGGAGAGAGTGAGTCCAGAGATCGTGGGTTGGTTCCCATGCTTGGATTCTTCCATACTAAACCTCTTTAGTATGGTGTCAATGTACCTGGATTGGGACAATCCCAGTATCCTTTTGGATCTATCTCTATAGATCCTAATCCCCAATATGCAGGAGGCATCACCTAGATCTTTCATTGAGAATCTTTTTGATAAGAAGAGCTTGACTGATTGCAGCATAGGAATATCATTCCCTATCAAGAGTATGTCATCTACGTACAATAAGAGGAAGACAACCTTACTCTCTGCTACCTTCTTGTAGATACAAGGTTCGTCTATGTTTTTGATGAAGTCAAACTCTTTGACTACTACATCAAAACAGATGTTCCAACTCCGCGATGCTTGCTTTAACCCATAAATGGATTTAAGCAGTTTGCACACCTTTCCGCTGCTCCCACTATCTACGAAGCCCTCTGGCTGAGTCATGTACACGCACTCTTCTAAATCGCCATTTAGAAAGGCGGTCTTAACATCCATTTGCCAGATTTCGTAGTCATGGTATGCAACAATAGCAAGCAAGATCCGGATGGACTTAAGCATAGCCACTGGAGAAAAGGTTTCGTCATAATCCACGCCTGGTCGTTGACGAAAACCCTTTGCTACAAGTCTAGCTTTGAAAGTCTCAACTTTTCCATCTACACCAATTTTCCTTTTAAAAATCCACTTGCTCCCAATGGGTTTTACCCCTTCAGGAGCATTTTCTAAATTCCATACTTTATTGGTGTACATGGATTCCATCTCAGATCGCATTGCATCCAGCCATTTCACAGAATCACCACTTGTGATGGCCTGCTCGAAACTAGTAGGGTCATCATCTTCCATGATGCAATCCTCGCTTCCACCATCAATGAGAAAACCGTAGTATCCCTCAGGTGGATGAGAAACCCTGCTAGATCGGCGGAGAGGCTGGGGTTCGTCGGGTACTACTGAATCCTCTGGTTCTACTAAATCTTCAGTTGCAATTTGTATTTCTGGAACCTCTTCCAGATCTACCTCTTTGCCACTAATTTCTTTTGCAAGAAATTCCTTTTCCAAAAAGGTGGCATGTTGAGCAACAAACACTTTTTGTTCCTCAGCGTGGTAGGAAAAATATCCTTGAGAATTCTTTGGATATCCCACAAATTTGCAAAGAACTGATCGTGCCTCGAGTTTGTACGGATTTTGTCTTTTGACATAGGCCGGACAACCCCATATCTTAACTCGTTTAAAATATGGTATCTTCCCACTCCATATCTCATATGGTATGGTTGGTACAGATTTAGACGGAACTACATTCAATAAGTATATGGCTGTCTCAAGCGCATACCCCCAGAAGAAAAATAGGTAACTCAGCTTCGCTCATCATAGATCGCACCATATCTAATAGGGTCCGATTCCTGCGTTCCGATACACCGTTGTGCTGTGGTGTATAAGGAGGAGTAAGCTGAGAGAGAATCCCATTCTCTTTTAGATAATCTAGGAACTCATTGCTTAAGTATTCTCCTCATCGATCATATCCAAGGATCTTAATACTTTTGCCCGTTTGGTTTTCTACTTCGTGCTTATATTCTCTGAATTTCTCAAAAGCTTCAGACTTGTGTTTCAACAGGAACACATGCCCGTATCTAAAGAGATCGTCGGTGAATGTAATGAAGTAGGAAGAACCGTTTCTGGCATGCGTAGACATGGGACCGCATACATCACTATGTACCAGTCCTAAGAGTTCGGTAACTCTTTCTCCGTGTCCACTAAACGGAGTTTTGGTCATTTTTCCTTTGAGACATGAATGGCAAGTATCATAAGATGAAAATTCGAATGAATTCAAATATCCATTTTTATGTAACTTTGCTAGCCGTGTCTCATTGTTATGGCCAAGTCTACAATGCCACAAAAAGGATTCGTTCATTTCTGAACTTTTCCTCTTGTGTGTGTTTTGTATATTGAGGACTGTATTCTGATTTAGAATGAATATGCCATTATGTAACGAGCCAGATGCAATCAACTTTTGATCTACGAATTTGTTCATAACATTATCCTTTACTACAAAATTATATCCTTCTTTACTTAATAAAGAGACTGATATAATATTGCACATCATGTTCGGTATATAATAGCAGTCATTTAGAATCAGTGTTTTACGATTTGGCAATACAAGGTGATATTCGCCAACTGCTTTGGCTGCAATACTTGCACCGTTCCCTACTTGAACGGAATGATCACATTTTCCCAGTTCTCTACCTTTACGTAGCCCATTTAACAATTTACATATGTAGGATCCTGATCCGGTATCTAATACCCAGGACGTAGGGTGAACTGAGAAACAGTTTTCAATAACTAACACACCTGAAGAAGATGCATCAACATGCATGTTCTTTTGGGCGGCATGAGAATCTAGATATTCTCCTATTCCCTGTTCAGTCTTATAACTCTTATAAGAAAGAACGGGTCCAACGTTCCCCTGCTCAGTATAATAAGCGGGTTTAGTCAATACATCCATATTATTATCTTGATTATGGCCTGACATGGTCGCTACCTGTAGAGAGAGAGAAGAAAACACTTTAGCGTATGCTCTTGCAAGATTAGATTGGTTATTATCTTATCTAATCAGGATGTCTCCCACTGTTTTTATCAAATCTACCTTCAAATCCTAAAAGGTAAGATTAGCCGGGATTAATTACACCCTACAACTTCGCCGATCTTTCAGCCAGGCCAGTGTCGGTACTTTGAGGGAGGTTCCCCGTGCTCTCGCACGGACCTAATTAAAGTAAACCTCATTTTCCCAGAGGCGTAACCCCGTTAACACTTTTCTAGACACCTACTTGATCGGCTAATTGTCCTGTGTAAAACTCTCCCAGGAGTAACACTTACTCGCAGCGGGTATCGGGATCCAACTATCTCATAGGAGGTATGCAATCTCATTGCAAATTTCAACATTTGAAATTCCCGATAATATTTTGCCCCTAGCGATCTATGACCTTGACTAAGTCAACAAACCATAAATCGCAAGTCAAGTTCAACCCGTACAATTCCCGATTGAATTAAACCCACCCGTACGACCCTTGACTGAGTCAACAAGGCCGTGCGAATACCCTAATCCAATCACATCTCATGTTTTAGCAGATAAACACTACTTAGCTACCGTACACTACGCCTTGACTAAGTCAACAAACATAGCACGAATACTAAATAATATCTATCTGAAATGACGGAGGGCTACGCGGGTTTTTCAGAAAAACCATGAGCGTAATGAACTTGATATCATCGTAGAATCATGTGAAATTTTGAAATGGAGTGTTTTTGAGGCTTTCATTAGTTTTGCTAAAGAGGTCACTCCCAGTGAAGGGATCTCGGCTCTTTCTTCATCGAATAAGGTGCAGGACATATCATATATATCACTGTGCAAAGCAAAACTCTAAAAGCAATCAAAAGACAAACCGAGTTTTGTAGCATCTGCCAGTTTCGCTAAAGAGGTCACTCTCGGTGAAGGGATCTCGGCTCTTTCCTCATCGAATAAGGTGCAGGGTATATCATATATACCGCTATGCAAAGCAAAACTGTAGCTACCCTTTTTATAAAGTTTTGATTCTACAACATCTTTTAGATTTCTTTTCTTTTTATTAATCTCATTAATAAAAAATCCCATCAGCTTATGCTTCCTAAGTATCACAGATAAATACGACGTAAACTTATGCCATCCGCATTCGCCTCGATGTCCCCTCGTGCACCGTTAGGTTAGGTAACTAACGACAGAGCAGGGCAGGGCTAATGCGGGTGTGAAACATAAGTAACGTCTATATAATATATCATATATACTAAATACTGTATCCATCACAACATATCAAATGATCACATCAAAGATATCGCAGCAGAAACATAGATATAATGTGGGATATACTAGGACGTCCGTATTTAGTATTTAGCCAACAATAGAAAATACGGATTCCACCGTCGCGATGAATAGCCAAGCCCACACCCTGGACCCCTACGAGAGCGGCAAGCGACCCTACCAATTCTGGAGTTTAGGAGACCCGGTCTCGACTCCTCGAGATGGCCTCCCACTGAACCCCAGAACCCGGTCACCTGTGCTCCCCTCCTTGGGTCCATCCTAATGCGGAAAAGTAAATAATATACAACACTGGTGGCATCAACCTCAACCTGGATGTGCCCCAAATAAAAGAATATTACATTACATTTGAATTTACATGAATGAAAATATAAAAATCTCATCTCACATAAAACCCCCGGCTATTCAATCGCGACAATCCTGCACATCATATCTCAGCAACACATAATATCTCATATTATCAACGTAAGTAAGTATGCATACACCGATCGTCGTCGATGTATAGCAACGACAATCGGCAATACAACTACATACTACACTTACGGTCACAGAAAAGAAATTGTAAAACTACAATATTTGGAATCCATAATCACTTTAGACATCGTAAATCCGAAATATCACATACTTCGCATTTCATGCCTAACTCTATGAATTCCACATATTGTATCACATTCCAGATAAATAGACAGTATTAAACTTTTCGAACAGATAATCAAATACCCAAAATTTCCTAAAGTGCTCAACACTTGAGCGGAGTTCAAACAATCCCAAAATATGTCACAGTAGTAGCGGTCCAGCCGCAGAAGGGTCAAGCCAACGCCTCACATGTGGCACGCCGTACTGCCCCAAACCCGAAGGTTCAAAAGGCAGTTCAAGACGGTCACATAATCGAGTTAAGGTTTGTTGTCTTCTAGAGGGTCCACCACAAAACTTGCACGCATTTGCAAAAGATTTAAACTCGAGAAAAGATTCAACACTTGAAAATTTTTCGTGTCGGGAAAAATTGAGTTAATGATATCCGTTCGAACTTTTTAACAGTTTCTAAATATCCGGAAAAACAATAACGAATTTAAAATTCCCGATCGAATCTACGATTACAAAATAAACCCCAGAATACTCAACACTTGAGTAAAAATAAAAATACCAGAAAACTTACAAGAACTCAAAAAGAATTACTGTGTAAAACAAAGTGTCACATCAAACAGTTCTGCCGCGGAACCGCGGCCCAAGCAGGGTACGACCGCGATTCCGCGGTCATATGTACGGATCAAGTCTTCGTATTTCACAGTTATTCTTATTTTTGTCTGAGGTATTTTTCAGGTATTTTTAATTCAGAAAAAATCGCATTTTTGAAAAATATCCAGAGAGGGGTTCATTTTCGTCGGTTCGGGTTCGATCGGAGTTTTCACTTCGTAAACACGTCGCCTAATACTCTAGCTAGGCTCTGATACCACTGTAGGGTTCCTAGGCACACTTGTGAAGGTTCATAAAGCATCAAACATGCCCGAATAAAATTTTACATGTGCCGAACAACCCAAAGACGGGATATTTGCTAAATTATTAGGGTTTAGCATGCAAGATAACATCTTTAAAGCTAAGTGTGAGGGATTACAACCTTTGTAGTCCACTCCTTCGCTTCACAAGCTCCGAGTAGAAGTCCCTTCGCCGCGATCCACGATCTCCCGGACTCAAGAGAGGCTCCACGACTCGAACGATCCATGCTAGCTTGAAGCGATCCGATTCTCCGATGATCTACGTCGAAGTTTCTATAACCCAAGCTTTCTCACTCTAAAGAGATGAACACCCTAATCTAATGGGCTAGATTAGATGAGAATGATGGAGTTGTATTTATGCTAGTGAGCTCTCTCTCAAACTAGTGAGCTCTCTCTCAAACTCAAGAGAGAAGAAGATGAAGAAAAATGAAAAGGATAATCCTTTTGTGATGAATAATAGTCAAGGATATATGATTGATTATCAAAACCATGGTCAAGGATGAGAGGCTTAAACTTTGTAGAGAATAAACTAGAGTTATGGTTTGGTTAGGATAAGGATCAACCATAATATCTTAACCAAGACAAAAGAGAACCTTTCTAGAAAGTGCAAGAAAGAGCTAACCCAAATCAAACCCTAATCCCTTTTTATCATCCTTAAACATGTTTTATAATAAATCATATCATGTCACAATAATATATATCACATATATATTATATATTTGTAAGAAAAGAAAATAATACAATTAACATATATCGCATATATATCAATGTATTAATCCGGTGAGAAAATGAAATAATAAAGCGAGCCAATATTAGATAATGTAATACAATATATCATATATATCATTATACATTAAATCATCGAATCAACACTTGATCCAACGATCCGGCTATATCGAATATAACCGACTAATATATCATGTACCGATCCATCGAATCAACACTTGATTCGATGTCCCGGTTCATTCCTAAATATCACGAGAATATAATACGGTATCTCATATCGCATTATCCTCGGTCATGCACATTTCACATATGTGCCTCTGCTCCGTTTTGCCTGAACCAAGAAACCTCTGTGTAGGACTCTAAAGAATCGTCAATACGCCGGTAACAGGTGATGATCATATCAAACACCCACAAGCTGCAAGCGGTCAGCTAAACGTAAAAGCCACCCAGGTATTAAGCGATCAGAAGATCAACAAGCTAGCATGTCCGTTCTCCTGTGAATCCAATCAGTAACACTCCCGTACAGTCCGGTCTATTCGTCTGATATGTCGCATATCAAGTCTAGGGGTGGTATACGTCAGACCCCAGTAACCGATAAGTCGTGTCGATGTGAGGCTCATAACAGGTCGAGAAACTACTGGTAACACTTACAAGTATATCTGTAACACCCGAGCCCAATGCTACTAATTTCAGTTACCGTTCGAACGAAGTGCGGCACTTATTTCATTTATCTTACTTGATGGTTAATTATTTTAAATTCTACCCGGAAATTAATTTCTGCATATAACAATTTTTGGCATCTAAAATAAAATTAAAAATATTCATCTTGGCCTGCTTGACACCCCTAACCCTGTTGTAGCGTCCGTGCATCGTGTTCTCGTCCCGTTCGGTGAAACGGGCGAGTTTGGACGGCTACGTGCACGTACGTGTGTCCGTTTTGGGGGTATGCTTTTTGATCATAAAACACTTCATTTTAAATTTTGGATCCCGCCTAAAATTCTATTATTTCAATTTCAAATTTTTGGACTCGACCCGGGCGCGATTTGGAAATGTTTTATTTGGCGCCAAAATCCCAAATTTTAATATTATTAAAACCATCACATATATTTTTCTAACCAACCTGATATCTTACTGTTCATTACCTATCTTTTAAATCTTTAAGTTAACCATATAATATTTTTTTACAATCTTTTATATCCTTCTCAATTTATTCTCTCAGCCAATCGCAACCTCCCCTTTAACCCCGTGGGCCCCACTTTCTCTCTCTCCCTCTTCTCTCTCTCTCTCTCCACTTTTTTCTCTCTCTCTCTCCCTCATATATTCTCTCGTACTTCTCTTTATCATTCTTTCTCTTCTTGCTTCATGTCTCGTTTCTCATTTTTTTAACTGTTCTTTTGTTGCCGGAATTCCGTCATGCCGGTGACGCTTCTCGACGTTCCAGCGAGGTACCCCGACCCGTGTGGTTCCTTTGTTCGTCGTTTGGGTTCATTCCGTGAACCGTGCGCCCGTCGCGAGTTTTCCCCGCCGACGGTTAACGTTCCGTTTTCCCGATTCGCGACCCTTCGAGGCAAGTTAATCTTGCTACACAACAACAACAACAACAACTGAGCCTTTTATCCCAAGCATATGGGGTAGGCTACATGAACCAACATGAGAATCACGCCGGGTCCAGCACATGAATCCTCCGCCTCCACTCACTCCTATTGAACAATATACTTTAATTGAGTCCTTTGGCAACCAAATCGTTTCGTATCACCTACATCCATGTTTTCTTCGGTCTCCCTTTTGCCCTTTTACCATTGCCCATATCGAGAGTATCTATTCGTCGAACCGGTGCTTCCATAGGCCTGCGTCATGACCAAACTATCTTAGCCGGTTTTCCACATCTTCTCCTCCACAGGTGCTACACCAACTTTTGCACGAATATCCTCATTTCGAACCTTAATGTTAGCATTATATATATTGAATTACTTTATAATACGCAACAGCCTGTGGCTTTATTTCTATCTGCCTACAACAAAGGCTAATGTATCTTACCTCATAAATATCTAAATTCCAAACATGCCCTAAGTTCAAATTTATATTTCAAAAGAAGAAATAGCTCCACTACAACAACAACAACAACAACTGAGCCTTTTATCCCAAGTATAAGGGGTAGGCTACATGAACCAACATGAGAATCACGCCGGGTCCAACACATGAATCCTCTGTCTCCACTCACTTCTATCGAACAATATACTTTCATTGAGTCCTTTGGCAACCATATCGTTTCGTATCACCTCCATCCATGTTTTCTTCGGTCTCCCTTTTGCTCTTTTGCCATTACCCATATCGAGAGTATCTATTCGTCGAACCGGTGCTTCCATAGGTCTGCGTCGCACATGACCAAACCATCTAAGCCGGTTTTCCCGCATCTTCTCCTCCACGGGTGCTACACCAACTTTTGCACGAATATCCTCATTTCGCACCTTGTCTTTTCTAGTGTTACCGCACATCCAACGAAGCATGCGCATCTCCGCTACGTGCATCTTCTGTGTATGATGCTTCTTAAGAGCCCAGCATTCTGTACCATATAATAAGGCAGGCCGAATAGCGCTCCGATAAAACTTCCCTTTCAATTTTAACGGAAAGTTACGATCACACAAAATCCCTGTTGCACTCCTCCATTTCAACCAACCAGCTTGGATCCTTTGATTAACATCACTATCGATCTCCCCATTCCTTTGGATGATGGAACCTAGATATCTAAACTGGTCGCTCGGTGATATCTCTTGACCTTCCAATGTTATACCAATATGGTTTTGATTTCTCTGGCTACTAAATTTGCAGTGCATATATGCTGTCTTGGACCTGCTCAATCTGAATCCCCGAGATTCCAATGTTTGTCTCCACAATTCCAATTTGGCATTAACCCCTGCTTTCGTCTCATTTACTAGAACAATATCATCAGCGAATAGCATACACCAAGGGACTTCATCTTGGATAGTTCTAGTAAGCTCATCCATCACGATGGTAAACAGGAAAGGACTTAATGCAGATCCTTGATGTAAACCAATAGTAATCGGAAAATCACTTGTTAAGCCACCGCAAGTTCTGACATTTGCCACTACTCCGTCGTACATATCCTTGATTATGTCAATATACTTGACGGGGACCCCCTTTTTCATCATTGTCCCCCATAATACCTCTCTAGGTACCTTGTCGTACGCTTTTTCTAAATCAATAAATATCATATGCAAATCTCTTCTCCTCTCTCGAAAGCGCTCGACAAGTTGACGAAGCAAATGAATCGCCTCTGTCGTCGATCGTCCAGGCATGAACCCAAATTGGTTCTCTGTTATCTTAATATCCTTCCTTAGCCTGTGTTCAATCACCCTCTCCCAAAGTTTCATGGTGTGACACATTAGTTTTATTCCACGGTAGTTTGAGCAACTTTGAATGTCACCCTTATTCTTGTAGATAGGTACAAGAATACTTTTCCTCCATTCATTTGGCATCTTTTTTGTCTGCCAAATCTTATTAAACAGATCTGTCAGCCATTTAACGCCTATTTCGCCTAGGCATCTCCAAATCTCGATAGGAATCCCGTCAGGACCAACCGCTTTTCTTAAACCCATTCTGTTCAAAGCTTCTTTAACCTCAGTAAATCTTATTTTACGCATGAAATCACGATTTATATCTTGAGATTGAATGACAAGTCCATCCAAATTCTTAGTAAAGCTCTCATTGAACAATTTGTCAAAATAATCTCTCCATCTTTCCTTGATATCCTCATCTCGAACTAAAACCTTCTGATTTTCATTTTTGACACACTTCACCGCACATAAGTCTCTAGTCTTCCTTTCCCGCATTCGAGCAATCCGGTATATATCATTTGCAGCCTCTTTAGTGTCTAATTTCTCGTACACCTCCTTGTAGACCTTAGATTTAGCTTCCCGAACAGCTTTCTTAACTTCCTTTTTAGCCATTTTGTACTTCTCAAATCTCTCCACATCTCTACTTTTCTTCAAATCTTTATAAGAATCCCTTTTAATTTTAATAGCAGCTTTTACATCTTCATTCCACCATGATATGTCCTTAGATGGTGGAGCACCACCTCTCGACTCACCAAGTAGATCTCTAGCTACTTTCTTGATACAACTAGCCATTTTGTTCCATGTTTTGTCTGGATCATCTTCCGACTGCCAATCCGCTTCTTGTACTACACGATCTATAAAAGCCTTTTGATTACCTTCTTTCAATCGCCACCATTTAATTTTAGGCTCTACCTTACGTCTAAACTTCCTAGGTTCTCTTCTAAATCGAAAATCTAGAACTAAAAGTCTATGTTGAGTAGTTACACTCTCACCTGGCACTACTTTACAGTCGATACAACAAGCTCTATCTATTCTTCTCGTCAGAAAAAAGTCTATTTGACTAGCATTTGATCCGCTCCTAAAAGTGATAAGGTGGGACTCTCTTTTCCTAAACCAGGTGTTTGCTAAGATCAAGTCATAAGATAAAGCGAAATCTAGAATCGAGTCACCTACTTCATTCCTTTGTCCGAAACCAAAACCTCCATGGATAGTATCAAACCCACTACGACTAGTACCTACATGTCCATTAAGATCACCACCAATAAATAACTTCTCTCCACTAGGTATACTTTGCACCACCTCGTCTAAATCCTCCCAGAATAGACGCTTACTAGCGTCATCAAGACCTATCTGTGGTGCATAAGCACTAATAACATTAAAGATCTCTCCACCTAGAATAAGCTTAACCAGTAAAATTCTATCACCTTTTCTCCTAATCTCAACTACATCCTCAAGCAACCGTCTATCTATGATTATACCTACCCCATTACGATTTTTATCTCTACCCGTATACCAAAGCTTATAACACCAAGGCTCTATGACTCTACTCTTTTCACCTACCCACTTAGTTTCTTGCAAACACATAATACCAACTCTCCTCCTAATCATCACCTCCACTAATTCTATTAGTCTACCCGTAAGGGAACCTATGTTCCAGGAAGCTAGACGGATCCTATGAAACCCTTGCTTATTTGTCACTACACCCGGGGTCCGATGTAGCGCGCCGTATCTGGACGACGACCCTTGCTTATTTGTCACTACACCCGGGGTCCGATGTAGCGCGCCGTCTCTGGACGACGACCCTTGCTTATTTGTCACTACACCCGGGGTCCGATGTAGCGCGCCGCATCTGGACGACGACCAAGCCCTTGAATATTTAACACTACACCCGGGATCCGATGTAGCGCGTCGCTGAGTAGGGGACGCCCCAACGATATTCTTGTATTGGTTCATGTCATAGAATGTGACAAAGTTTTCCGTTGGCTGTCACAAGCCTACCACAACCCTCTCCCTTTCTCATCCGGACTTGGGACCGGCAACGGTGGGATTGCAAGTTAATCTTGCTACATGCTATATAATTCATTTTATACCTATTTAAATAAATACCATACCTATAGTTTAAATCTAGTACCCCATACTTAATTTTATAACGTTTCGATGTTCCGTTTGCATCCGTTTATATCATTTTAAATCTAGATAATGAAAACTTATCTTGTGACATACTAGATTACATTATACTGCATCCATATCATTTAAAATATATATCGTCGTAATATTTCTTATTATTATCTTTAATTAGTTTATAATCTAAATTTTATAATATTATACACTTGAAAATATTATAGTTTACACATGAAACGTCGTTGAAAAGTGGATACGACAAATCTGAAACTTACTGTACACCTTACCTTATAAAATTCATTATAAATCATAGAAAAATCATTAGTATACGTTCTTTAGTTCGTTACGAAGCTAACTCAGAATACTATAACTCTATGAAATATTTACTTGCAAAATAAATTGTTTAAATAACGTAAAATCCAAATGAACACGTCTCTAAACTGCTGTCCAGGGAAATTCCAGCAGCAAACTTTCAACCTTGAATGTTCATAGCTTTTTGTAGGGACAACCTTAGATACTTATACTTATAAAAATGAAAACCTTATTGAATTATCTTCGTTTTGGTATAAGACACGTCCCTTTTGGAGAAAGTTTGTTATTTTTAAGCTATTTTACAAATCAGGGTGACGCTGAATTTCTGAACAGAACTTTCTTGTGCATGGTTAATCAATACCACTTTTATAGTTATTAATAGCTTTGAATATGCTATCCATGTTAATATTATTATATCAATATTTATATCACATATTGCTTAGTTGTACATCCCACATTACGATTTTATAGTTTTATAACTTTTCGGATACCCGTTTGCATCCATCGCATTTAAGATACATATAATTGCATCCATAGATCACATTACTACATAATAATGTGATATTAACACTCCATATTTAATAAATTGCATCCTAATTAATATTGGAACTATAAATGTAACCCTAATCGATAACTGTGCATCTATATCCTTGAAATTATATCTATTTGCATATCATATTACATGTTCCAGTTTATTGTTCTGATAGTACTCATGCTTGTTTATTTATACACATGCTTATGTTAGTTGGATTATGAGCACCCACATGACATATTGTGCTTCCTGACATGGCCTGTTACACTTCCTACTTGACATGACATGGTACCGTACACTCTTGACATGACATGACTCCTTTATACATTACCTGGCTTAACCTGATGTACCATGGCTTTACCTGTTACCTGATCTTGTGTCTAATGCCAACAAACATAACATGTAGTCCTCATGGACCGTTCCTGTTGTCTATCCAGACAAACCTGCTTTTACCTGATCCTGTGTTGGCATTAGTTCTTGATTACTGAATACCTGACTCGACGTACATAGCTTGGGGGTATGGGAAAATCAAAAGTGTAAACTAAAGTGTAACTTACAAAGGGTATTACTTGATCCGTGGTCCCGGGGAGTAACGGGACAGAGCCATTCGTGACTCTTACATTTTCCTGATCCGTGGTCCCGGGGGGTAACGGGACAGAACCACTATTGGTTCACATATTCCTGATCCGTGGTCCCGGGGGGTAACGGGACATATCCTTTGAGTTACATGGAGGATTACTCAAATTGATTTCAAAGACTTTAGAATAGAAAACCTGATAGAACAGTTTAGTTTACCCACTGCACGCTACCCTGTACTGGTATGATTCATATTATTGTTATTCTTGCTGTATTCATGTTTATATTACATTGCCTGCTACACTGTTCATATTATATTACTTGATGACATGACGCGCTGACGTCTGGGTTTTGCATGGCCCAGATTCCGTACCGCTGTTGCAGTCCGAGCAGGAGTACTTCAGCCAGCAGGCTGAACTGTGAGTTCAGTAGTAGTTAGTTTTATTTCCTGCATTTATTTCCTGATGTGAGCCCGCATTATGGGACACACTTTTCAGTTATTTGTATTGGATCATTTTCTTCCGCATTTATTTATTATTGACTCCTGTTATTCTGGATTATGGACATGTTTTAGATAGTTTTATCTTGTTCTTGATATCTCTACAGCCGTAATGTGACTGTGGATGGATACTTCCTACCCACAGGTAGCATGGTTGGCTATGTCACGTGCCCAATCTAGCGTACTCTGGGAAGCGGGGCGTGACATGGTTCTTTTGGTATCAGAGACATAGGATAGTCGGGTTGATTCTTTTGTAGTTGGGTATTGTACCCAATACACGAATCAGAATACCCGTGTTTAGGAAACATGTCCTGCCACCTTGACCGTTTTACCATTCTTGAATCACATTCTTCCTAATTATATCTTTTACGATGTGCAAACTTCCTTTGCATATCGATTCGAAAACCTGATTCCTTGTTATCTCTAGGACTTAGGCGACTTGGATGGAGTTATGTAATTGTGGCTATGATACCGCGGCATAGTTACAATGCGGTACTCTATTTAAGTATCTTGAAGTTCTAGCCTTGATCTATATTCAGAATCTATCATCATGCTAATTTTGGGTGTTTTGAGTTCAGGAATATGGCCGGTAAGAATTTGAAGACGTACCAAGGCATGTGGACGAAGCCGCCATGCTTGGAGTGATAAGGGGAATGCTGGAGAATCAAAAGAAACTGACTGAGCTGATCCAGCAGCAAGCGGACTCGTTTCAGGAAGGTATGCAGATCGTTCAGCAGTCTGTGAACAATGTTGGAGCTAAGCCAGTTGACCGAGTAGGGACAGTAGCAGATTTCAGACGTTTTGGTCCGTATACATTTACTGGATTGGAGGAGCCGTTGCCAACAGAGCAGTGGCTAGTTGACACAGAGAATTTGCTTATTGCGGCACAGATTCCAGATGAGAAAGAGTTGATGTGGTACGCATTCAGTTAGTGGATTACGCCCGAGAATGGTGGCTTGTAGAAGAGAACCGTTTGCCCAAGCCGATCAAGTGGGCGGATTTTTCGAAGAGTCTCCTGGAGAAGTTCTTCCCGCGGACTGTACGGGAGGAAATGGAAGTGAAGTTCATCGGACTAAAGAAGAAGGGAGCACCCGTAGATGTGCATGCAGCAGAATGGACGAGACACAGTAGTTTCGCTGGACCATTAGTTGCCAACGATGCAGACAGGGCACGGAGGTTCATGCGCAGCCTGGACGTGGACATCCAGAGGCAGATTGTCTCCCTGGGTTTGACCACTTTCTCACAAGTACTTGCGGCAGCCGAGAGCAGCAGAGTTTATCTGGGATGAAGGGGAGTTTTTCTGTCGGGCCAGTCGAGTTTAAGGCTAGGCCGACAAATAATATTCTTGCATCAATGGAAGTGATGAAAGTGAAGAGCCGGCTGTTGTTCGTGATTCTATGGACGTGTTTGAAGATATATCTGGTTTACCGCCGAGGAGAGACGTGGAGTTCGCAATTGATCTTATTCCTGGTGCAGCGCCAGTATCTAAAGCGTATTATCCAATAGCGCCAGTAGAGTTGGAAGAAGTAAAGAAACAGGTTGCTGAATTGCTTGAAAAGGGTTGGATTCGAAACAGTAACTCGCCTTGGGGAGCTCCAGTTCTTCTAGTAAAGTAGAAGGATGGCACAAGAAGGATGTGCATCGACTATCGAGAATTAAACCAGGTGACTATTAAGAACAAGTACCCTATCCCTCGCATTGGAGAACTTTTTGAGCAGCTTAGTGACGCGAGGGTATTCTCGAAGCTGGATTTGCGATCTGGATATCATCAGGTCCGAGTAAAAACAGAAGATATTTGCCAGACGGCGTTCCGAACTTGGTATGGACATTACGAGCACTTAGTGATGCCCTTCGGAGTAACGAATGCGCCGGCAGTATTCAGGGACTTGATGAACCGAATCTTTTCACCGTTCTTGGACCAGTTTATCGTGGGTTTTTTTATTGACGATATTCTGGTTTATTCGAAGAGTTTTGAGGAACATTCTGAGCATTTGAAGATCGCACTGCAGACATTGAGACAGGAGAAGTTATATGCGAAGATGAGCAAGTGCGAGTTTTGGATGGAGGAAGTAAAGTTTTGGGGCAAGTTGTGTCTGGCGATGGAATTGCCGTCGATCCAGAAAAGATTGCAGTAGTTCGTGATTGGCCGATTCCAAAGAATGTTGCGGAGATAAGAAGTTTCCTTGGATTATCCGGAAACTACAGGAGATTTGTGGAGAACTTTGCTCGTCTGGCAGAGCCATTGACCAAGCTTACGCGCAAGGAGGTACCTTTTGTATGGGCGGATAAGTGTGCGTTAGCTTTCGAGACGTTGAAGCAGAATTTGATAACCGCCCCTATTCTGACCGTGCCAGACAATTTCGGAGGATTGGTGATTCACAGCGACGCATCTGGGAAAGGATTGGGATGTGTTTTGATGCAGCATGGGAAGGTTGTAGCATACGCATCGAGATAGTTGAAGACCCATGAGAAGAATTATCCAACTCATGACTTGGAGCTTGCGGCTGTGATTTTCGCTTTGAAGATTTGGAGACACTACCTTTTGGGCGAAAGAGTCGAAGTTTTTACAGATCATAAGAGCTTGAAGTATGTGTTCACACAGAAGGAGCTTAACATGAGGCAGTGTAGATGGTTGGAGCTGATGGCTGACTACGATCTTGATCTTAAGTACCATCCGGGGAAGGTTAATGTTGTGCCGGATGCGCTTAGTCGGTTACCAGTAATTCAGGTGTTAACTACGCAGAAGGAGATCGTCGCAGATTTTCGAAGATTTGACTTGGAGGTTGTGCTACCACATTATACGGGACAGTTGTTGCAGCTGCAAGTACATTCGTCATTGATCGAGAATAATAAAGCAGCTTAATCACAGGATCCTAGACTGCAAAAGTTTCGAGAGAAGGTTGAAGCCGGGCTACGAACAGATTTATTGATCCACGAAGATGGTTCGTTGAGGTATGGTAGCCGTTTGTGTGTGCCAAAGGGTGATGTTCGTGAAGAGCTTATGAAGGAGGCACACAGTTCAGCTTATTTTGTACATCCAGGAGGCACAAAGATGTACCGAGATATTCGACAGCATTTCTGGTGGGAAGGCATGAAACGGGAGATTGCTCGCTTTGTGGCAAAGTGCTTGGTGTGTCAGCAAGTTAAGGCTGAACATCAAAGGGTTGCTGGTTTATTGCAACCACTTCCGATTCCTCAGTGGAAGTGGGAACATATAACCATGGATTTCGTGACGGCTTTACCGCGAAGTCCAAAAGGCAACCATGCTATATGGGTGATTGTTGACCGATTGACTAAGGCAGCTCATTTTATTCCTTTTCGGGTTGGCCAATCAACAGAGACTTTGGCAAAGCGGTACATGCAAGAGATTGTAAGATTGCATGGAGTACCAGTGAGCATCGTGTCCGATCGGGACACTCGGTTCTTATCACACTTTTGGCGGAGTCTACAGGAAAGTTTGGGGACTCGATTGAAGTTTAGCACAGCTTATCATCCTCAAACTGATGGTCAGTCGGAGAGAACGATCCAAACTCTTGAGGATACGTTGAGAGCATGCAGGTTGGACTTCAAGGGGTCTTGGGAGGATCATCTACTTTTGGTGGAGTTGTCTTACAACAACAGTTTTCAGGCAACTATTCAGATGGCTCCATTTGAAGCTTTGTATGGTCGTAAATGCCGTTCACCTGTTTGTTGGGACGATGTCGGTGAACGAAGATTATTGGGACCAGATTTGGTTGTGCAGACAGTTGAGAAGGTTAACCCTATCAGAAATCATATGAAGGTAGCACATGACCGACAAAAGAGTTGGGCAGATACGTCAAGAAGACCTCTAGAGTTCGCCGTGGGTGATTTGGTATTCTTGAAGATATCACCGACTAGAGGGGTGATTCGTTTTGGAAGTCGAGAAAAGCTTAGTCCTCGATTCGTTGGACCCTTTGAGATCTTGGAGCGTGTTGGTGAGGTAGCGTATCGTTTGGCGTTACCGCAGTCCTTGGCGAATGTGCATGATGTGTTTCACGTATCTCAACTCCGTAGGTATGTTCGAGATGAAACACACGTATTGGATCATTCGGAGCTAACAGTACGAGAAGACTTGACTTTTGAGAAGCGACCGATTAGAATCGTGGATCGAAGGGAAAAGGTTCTTAAGAACAAGGTAATCCCTCTTGTGCTTGTTTCTTGGGGTAATCACTCGCATGGAGAGTCCACTTGGGAACGAGAAGATGAAATCCGGCAGAAGTTTCCTCACCTTTTCTTGTAGTTATCTATCTTTGTATTCTTGGAATTTCGAGGAAGAAATTCTTTTTGTAGTTGGGTATAATGTAACACCCGAGCCCAATGCTACTAATTTCAGTTACCGTTCGAACGAAGTGTGGCACTTATTTCATTTATCTTACTTGATGGTTAATTATTTTAAATTCTACCCGGAAATTAATTTCTGCATATAACAATTTTTGGCATCTAAAATAAAATTAAAAATATTCATCTTGGCCTGCTTGACACCCCTAACCCTGTTGTAGCGTCCGTGCATCGTGTTCTCGTCCCGTTCGGTGAAACGGGCGAGTTTGGACGGCTACGTGCACGTACGTGTGTCCGTTTTGGGGGTATGCTTTTTGATCATAAAACACTTCATTTTAAATTTTGGATCCCGTCTAAAATTCTATTATTTCAATTTCAAATTTTTGGACTCGACCCGGGCGCGACTTGGAAATATTTTATTTGGCGCCAAAATCCCAAATTTTAATATTATTAAAACCATCGCATATATTTTTCTAACCAACCTGATATCTTACTGTTCATTACCTATCTTTTAAATCTTTAAGTTAACCATATAATACTTTTTTACAATCTTTTATATCCTTCTCAATTTATTCTCTCAGCCAATCGCAACCTCCCCTTTAACCCCGTGGGCCCCACTTTCTCTCTCTCCCTCTTCTCTCTCTCTCTCTCCACTTTTTTATCTCTCTCTCCCCCTCATATATTCTCTCGTACTTCTCTTTATCATTCTTTCTCTTCTTGCTTCATGTCTCGTTTCTCATTTTTTTAACTGTTCTTTTGTTGCCGGAATTCCGTCGTGCCGGTGACGCTTCTCGGCGTTCCAGCGAGGTACCCCGACCCGTGTGGTTCCTTTGTTCGTCGTTTGGGTTCATTCCGTGAACCGTACGCCCGTCGCGAGTTTTTCCCGCCGACGGTTAACTTTCCGTTTACCCGATTCGCGACCCTTCGAGGCAAGTTAATCTTGCTGCATGCTATATAATTCATTTTATACCTATTTAAATAAATATCATACCTATACTTTAAATCTAGTACCCCATACTTAATTTTATAACGTTTCGATGTTCCGTTTGCATCCGTTTATATCATTTTAAATCTAGATAATGAAAACTTATCTTGTGACATACTAGATTACATTATACTGCATCCATATCATTTAAAATATATATCGTCGTAATATTTCTTATTATTATCTTTAATTAGTTTATAATCTAAATTTTATAATATTATACACTTGAAAATATTATAGTTTACACATGAAACGTCGTTGAAAAGTGGATACGACAAATCTGAAACTTACTGTACACCTTACCTTATAAAATTCATTATAAATCATAGAAAAATCATTAGTATACGTTCTTTAGTTCGTTACGAAGCTAACTCAGAATACTATAACTCTATGAAATATTTAATTGCAAAATAAATTATTTAAATAACGTAAAATGCAAATGAACACGTCTCTAAACTGCTGTCCAGGGAAATTCCAGAAGCAAACTTTCAAGTTCGAATGTTCATAGCTTTTTGTAGGGACAACCTGAGATACTTATACTTATAAAAATGAAAACCTTATTGAATTATCTTCGTTTTGGTATAAGACACGTCCCTTTTGGAGAACGTTTGTTATTTTTAAGCTATTTTACAAATCAGGGTGACGCTGAATTTCTGAACAGAACTTTCTTGTGCATGGTTAATCAATACCACTTTTATAGTTATCAATCGCTTTGAATATGCTATCCATATTAATATTATTATATCAATATTTATATCACATATTGCTTAGTTGTACATCCCACATTACGATTTTATAGTTTTATAACTTTTCGGATACCTGTTTGCATCCATCGCATTTAAGATACATATAATTGCATCCATAGATCACATTACTACATAATAATGTGATATTAACACTCCATTTTTAATAAATTGCATCCTAATTAATATTGGAACGATAAATGTAACCCTAATCGATAACTGTGCATCTATATCCTTGAAATTATATCTATTTGCATATCATATTATATGTTCCAGTTTATTGTTCTGATAGTACTCATGCTTGTTTATTTATACACATGCTTATGTTAGTTGGATTATGAGCACCCACATGACATCTTGTGCTTCCTGACATGGCCTGTTACACTTCCTACTTGACATGACATGGTACCGTACACTCTTGACATGACATGACACCTTTATACATTACCTGGTTTAACCTGATGTACCATGGCTTTACCTGTTACCTGATCTTGTGTCTAATGCCAACAAACATAACATGTAGTCCTCATGGACCGTTCCTGTTGTCTATCCAGACAAACCTGCTTTTACCTGATCCTGTGTTGGCATTAGTTCTTGATTACTGAATACCTGACTCGACGTACATAGCTTGGGGGTATGGGAAAATCAAAAGTGTAAACTAAAGTGTAACTTAAAATGGGTATTACTTGATCCGTGGTCCCGGGGGGTAACGGGACAGAGCCATTCGTGACTCTTACATTTTCCTGATCCGTGGTCCCGGGGGGTAACGGGACAGAACCACTATTGGTTCACATATTCCTGATCCGTGGTCCCGGAGGGTAACGGGACATATCCTTTGAGTTACATGGCGGATTACTCAAATTGATTTCAAAGACTTTAGAATAGAAAACCTGATAGAACAGTTTAGTTTACCCACTGCACGCTACCATGTACTGGTATGATTCATATTATTGTTATTCTTGCTGTATTCATGTTTATATTACATTGCCTGCTACACTGTTCATATTATATTACTTGATGACATGACGCGCTGACGTCTGGGTTTTGCATGGCCCAGATTCCGTACCGCTGTTGCAGTCCGAGCAGGAGTACTTCAGCCAGCAGGCTGAGCTGTGAGTTCAGTAGTAGATAGTTTTATTTCCTGCATTTATTTCCTGATGTGAGCCCGCATTATGGGACACACTTTTCAGTTATTTGTATTGGATCATTTTCTTCCGCATTTATTTATTATTGACTCCTGTTATTCTGGATTATGGACATGTTTTAGATAGTTTTATCTTGTTCTTGATATCTCTACAGCCGTAATGTGACTATGGATGGATACTTCCTACCCACAGGTAGCATGGTTGGCTATGTCACGTGCCCAATCTAGCGTACTCTTAGAAGCGGGGGCGTGACAATATCTCTATATCAGCCCTGGCCAGGGACTTCCAGTTATAGCCAATCGAACACAGCACAACATCAACTCCCTATACCGGGAGAGACGAATCCCCTCCTATCGCTCATTGCCTCCATGTGATTCGGGACTGTACCCATAAGACACCGTTTTGCACGCCCTCTTGGACGTGGTAAGGTGGAAATCAAAGCACAGTGGGAATCACACAAGTCTCTATGACGATCTCGGGTCTACAGATTACCCTGTACCAGTGTCACCGGGGAACTGCCATCTGACATGTGGTATATCACCAACTGGGAGTTGTCGGCGAGTCCGTCCAGTGTACCCAGTCTCCACTTTGCACCCGTACACCATCCTTGATGTCAAACACCGATGGATATGGGATCATCCATCGCCCATCATATGGGTCAAGATGCGTATATGCTAGTCTACTCTGGTGTATCGATGCCCCGTCTCGATATACCCTCGACTAGGAACAGTTATAGGATGTACTCATCGACTACTATGGCCCCACTAGTATGATCTCATCATAGTCCCAGTAGTCGAGTACAGATCCTAAGGGCTTTATCAACATGTGAGAGTAAGACAGTAAACCAATACAAGTCAACATGTTAAGATAAAGTGAAACCAAATAGCATACTATCATGACGAGCAAGAAAGTCCTCTCTGTATATATCCAAGCACCCATCATAATATACATCATATGTACAACAATGGCCTCTAGGGCATATACATAACTAACAATCTCCCACTTGCACTAAGGCCAGCTGTTGTAGTATCTCATACCTAGCATCCCGAATAATCTCTCAAAAATGTATCTGGGGAATGCCTTCGTGAGTGGATCCGCAGTGTTGTCCTTCGTATCTACTCTCCTGACCTCGATCTCCCGGCGATCAACTATCTCCCTGATCAGGTGATACCGCCTCAGAATATGTCTGGACTTCTGATGGGATCTGGGTTCCTTGGCCAAAACCACAGCTCCATTGTTATCGCAATACTGAGGTATTGGATGCTCAATAGATGGAACCACACCAAGTTCACTAATGAACTTCTTCATCCAGACAGCCTCTTTGGCAGTATCGTTGGCAGCGATGTATTCAGCCTCCATCGTCGAGTCTGCAACGGTATCCGGTTTGGAACTCTTCCAACATACCGCCCCTCCATTGAGGGTAAAGACAAATCCCGAGTGCGACTTAGAGTCGTCCTTATCACTTTGGAAGCTTGAATCGGTAGAGGACTCCACCCGGAGTTCTCCGTTACCATATACCAAGAACATGTCTCTAGTCTTTCGCAAGTACTTGAGAATGTTCTTCACAGTTGTCCAGTGACTCTCTCCAGGATCTGGTTGATACCGACTCACTACACTTAGTGAGTATGCTACATCGGGTCTGGTACATAGCATCGCATACATGATGGAGCCTACTGCCGAAGCATAGGGTATCCCTTGCATGCGAGCTCTCTCCAAATCAGTCTTGGGAGACATCTCTTTGGAGAGAGTGAGTCCAGAGATCGTGGGTTGGTTCCCATGCTTGGATTCTTCCATACTAAACCACTTTAGTATGGTGTCAATGTACCTGGATTGGGACAATCCCAGTATCCTTTTGGATCTATCTCTATAGATCCTAATCCCCAATATGCAGAAGGCATCACCTAGATCTTTCATTGAGAATCTTTGTGATAAGAAGAGCTTGACTGATTGCAGCATAGGAATATCATTCCCTATCAAGAGTATGTCATCTACGTACAATACGAAGAAGACAACCTTACTCTCTGCTACCTTCTTGTAGATACAAGGTTCGTCTATGTTTTTGATGAAGTCAAACTCTTTGACTACTACATCAAAACAGATGTTCCAACTCCGCGATGCTTGCTTTAACCCATAAATGGATTTAAGCAGTTTGCACACCTTTCCGCTGCTCCCACTATCTACGAAGCCCTCTGGCTGAGTCATGTACACGCACTCTTCTAAATCGCCATTTAGAAAGGCGGTCTTAACATCCATTTGCCAGATTTCGTAGTCATGGTATGCAGCAATGGCAAGCAAGATCCGGATGGACTTAAGCATAGCCACTGGAGAAAAGGTTTCGTCATAATCCACACCTGGTCGTTGACGAAAACCCTTTGCTACAAGTCTAGCTTTGAAAGTCTCAACTTTTCCATCTACACCAATTTTCCTTTTAAAAATCCACTTGCTCCCAATGGGTTTTACCCTTTCAGGAGCATTTTCGAAAATCCATACTTTATTGGTGTACATGGATTCCATCTCAGATCGCATTGCATCCAGCCATTTCACAGAGTCACCACTTGTGATGGCCTGCTCGAAACTAGTCGGTTCATCATCTTCCATGATGCAATCCTCGCTTCCACCATCAATGAGAAAACCGTAGTATCTCTCAGGTGGATGAGAAACCCTGCTAGATCGGCGGAGAGGCTGGGGTTCGTCGGGTACTACTGAATCCTTTGGTTCTACTAAATCTTCAGTTGCAATTTGTGTTTCTGGAACCTCTTCCAAATCTACCTCTTTGCCACTAATTTCTTTTGCAAGAAATTCCTTTTCCAAAAAGGTGGCATGTTGAGCAACAAACACTTTTTGTTCCTCAGCGTGGTAGGAAAAATATCCTTGAGAATTCTTTGGATATCCCACAAATTTGCAAAGAACTGATCGTGCCTCGAGTTTGTCCGGATTTTGTCTTTTGACATAGGCCGGACAACCCCATATCTTAACTCGTTTAAAATATGGTATCTTCCCACTCCTTATCTCATATGGTGTGGTAGGTACAGATTTAGACGGAACTAGATTCAATATGTATATGGCTGTCTCAAGCGCATACCCCCAGAAGGAAATAGGTAACTCAGCTTCGCTCATCATAGATAGTACCATATCTAATAGGGTCTGATTCCTGTGTTCCGATACACCGTTGTGCTGTGGTGTATAAGGAGGAGTAAGATGAGAGAGAATACCATTCTCTTTTAGATAATCTAGGAACTCATTGCTTAAGTATTCTCCTCCTCGATCAGATCGAAGGATCTTAATACTTTTTCCCGTTTGGTTTTCTACTTCGTGCTTATATTCTCTGAATTTCTCAAAAGCTTCAGACTTGTGTTTCAACAGGAACACATGCCCGTATCTAGAGAGATCGTCGGTGAATGTAATGAAGTAGGAAGAACCGTTCCTGGCATGCGTAGACATGGGACCGCATACATCACTATGTACCTGTCCTAAGAGTTCGGTAACTCTTTCTCCGTGTCCACTAAACGGAGCTTTGGTCATTTTTCCTTTAAGACATGAATGGAAAGTATCATAAGATGAAAATTCGAATGAATTCAAATATCCATTTTTATGTAACTTTGCTAGCCGTGTCTCATTGATATGGCCAAGTCTACAATGCCACAAAAAGGATTCGTTCATTTCTGAACTTTTCATCTTGTGTGTGTTTTGTATATTGAGGACTGTATTCTGATTAAGAATGAATATGCCTTTATATAACGAGCCTGATGCAATCAACTTTTGATCTAGGAATATGTTCATAACATTATCCTTTAGTACAAAATTATATCCTTCTTTACTTTATAAAGAGACTGATATAATGTTGCACATCATGTTCAGTATATAATAGCACTCATTTAGAATCAGTGTATTACGATTTGGCAATACAAGGTGATATTCGCCAACTGCTTTGGCTGCAATACTTGCACCGTTCCCTACTTGAACGGAATGATCACCTTTTCCCAGTTCTCTACCTTTACGTAGCCCATGTAACAATTTACATATGTGGGATCCTGATCCAGTATCTAATACCCAGGACCTAGAGTGAACTGAGAAACAGTTTTCAATAACTAACACACCTGAAGAAGATGCATCAACATGCATGTTCTTTTGGGCGGCGTGAGAATCCAGATATTCTCCTATTCCCTGTTCAGTCTTATAACTCTTATAAGAAAGAACGGGTCCAACGTTCCCCTGCTCAGTATAATAAGCGGGTTCAGTCAATACATCCATATTATTATCTTGATTATGGCCTGACATGGTCGCTACCTGGAGAGAGAGAGAAGAAAACACTTTAGCGTATGCTCTTGCAAGATTAGATTGGTTATTATCTTATCTAATCAGGATGTCTCCCACTGTTTTTATCAAATCTACCTTCAAACCCTAAAAGGTAAGATTAGCCGGGATTAATTACACCCTACAACTTCGCCGATCTTTCAGCCAGGCCAGTGTCGGTACTTTGAGGGAGGTTCCCCGTGCTCTCGTACGGACCTAATTAAAGTAAACCTCGTTTTCCCAGAGGCGTAACCCCGTTAACACTTTTCTAGACACCTACTTGATCGGCTAATTGTCCTGTGTAAAACTCTCCCAGGAGTAACACTTACTCGCAGTGGGTATCGGGATCCAACTATCTCATAGGAGGTATGCAATCTCATTGCAAATTTCAACATTTGAAATTCCCGATAATATTTTGCCCCTAGCAATCTATGACCTTGACTAAGTCAACAAACCATAAATCGCAAGTCAAGTTCAACCCGTATAATTCCCGATTGAATTAAACCCACCCGTACGACCCTTGACTGAGTCAACAAGGCCGTGCGAATACCCTAATCCAATCACATCTCATGTTTTAGCAGATAAACACTACTTAGCTACCGTACACTACGCCTTGACTAAGTCAACAAACATAGCACGAATACTAAATAATATCTATCTGAAATGACGGAGGGCTACGCGGGTTTTTCAGAAAAACCATGAGCGTAATGAACTTGATATCGTCGTAGAATCATGTGAAATTTTGAAATGGAGTGTTTTTGAGTCTTTCATTAGTTTTACTAAAGAGTTCACTCCCGGTGAAGGGATCTCGGCTCTTTCCTCATCGAATAAGGTGCAGGACATATCATATATATCACTGTGCAAAGCAAAACTCTAAAAGCAATCAAAAGACAAACCGAGTTTTGTAGCATCTGCCAGTTTCGCTAAAGAGGTCACTCCCGGTGAAGGGATCTCGGCTCTTTCCTCATCGAATAAGGTGCAGGGTATATCATATATACCGCTATGCAAAGCAAAACTGTAGCTACCCTTTTTATAAAGTTTTGATTCTACAACATCTTTTAGGTTTCTTTTCTTTTTATTAATCTCATTAATAAAAAATCCCATCAGCTTATGCTTCCTAAGCATCACAGATAAATACGACGTAAACTTATGCCATCCGCATTCGCCTCGATGTCCCCTCGTGCACCGTTAGGTTAGGTAACTAACGACAGAGCAGGGCAGGGCTAGTGCGGGTGTAAAACATAAGTAACGTCTATATAATATATCATATATACTATATATTGTATCCATCACAACATATCAAATGATCACATCACAGATATCACAATAGAAACATAGATATAATGTGGGATATACTAGGACATCCGTATTTAGTATTTAGCCAACTATAGAAAATACGGATTCCACAGTCGCGATGAATAGCCAAGCCCACACCCTGGACCCCTACGAGAGCGGCAAGCGACCCTACCAATTCTGGAGTTTAGGAGACCCGGTCTCGACTCCTCGAGATGGCCTCCTACTGAAGCCCAGAACCCGGTCACCTGTGCTCCCCTCCTTGGGTCCATCCTAATGCGGAAAAGTAAATAATATACAACACTGGTGGCATCAACCTCAACCTGGATGTGTCCCAAATAAAAGAATATTACATTACATTTGAATTTACATGAATGAAAATATAAAAATCTCATCTCACATAAAACCCCCGGCTATTCAATCGCGACAATCCTGCACATCATATCTCAGCAACACATAATATCTTATATCATCAACGTAAGTAAGTATGCATACACCGATCGTCGTCGATGTATAGCAACGACAATCGCAATACAACTACATACTACACTTACGGTCACAGAAAAGAAATTGTAAAACTACAATATTTGGAATCCACAATCACTTTAGACATCGTAAATCCGAAATATCACATACTTCGCATTTCATGCCTAACTCTATGAATTCCATATATTGTATCACATTCCAGATAAATAGACAGTATTAAACTTTTCGAACAGATAATCAATTACCCAAAATTTCCTAAAGTGCTCAACATTTGAGCGGAGTTCAAACAATCCCAAAATATGTCACAGTAGTAGCGGTCCAGCCGCAGAAGGGTCAAGCCAACGCCTCACATGTGGCACGCCGTACTGCCCCAAACCCGAAGGTTCAAAAGGCAGTTCAAGACGGTCACATAATCGAGTTAAGGTTTGTTGTCTTCTAGAGGGTCCACCACAAAACTTGCACGCATTTGCGAAAGATTTAAACTCGAGAAAAGATTCAACACTTGAAAATTTTTCGTGTCGGGAAAATTTGAGTTAATGATATCCGTTCGAACTTTTTAACAGTTTCTAAATATCCGGAAAAACAATAACGAATTTAAAATTCCCGATCGAATCTGCGATTACAAAATAAACCCCAGAATACTCAACACTTGAGTAAAAATAAAAATACCAGAAAACTTACAAGAACTCAAAAAGAATTACTGTGTAAAACAAAGTGTCACATCAAACAGTTCTGCCGCGGAACCGCGACCCAAGCAGGGTACGACCGCGATTCCGCGGTCATATGTACGAATCAAGTCTTCGTATTTCACAGTTATTCTTATTTTTGTCTGAGGTATTTTTCAGGTATTTTTAATTCAGAAAAAATCGCATTTTTGAAAAATATCCAGAGAGGGGTTCATTTTCATCGGTTCGGGTTCGATCGGAGTTTTCACTTCGTAAACACGTCGCCTAATACTTTAGCTAGGCTATGATACCACTGTAGGGTTTCTAGGCACACTTGTGAAGGTTCATAAAGCATCAAACATGCCCGAATAAAATTTTACATGTGCCGAACAATCCAAAGACGGGATCTTTGCTAGATTATTAGGGTTTAGCATGCAAGATAACATCTTTAAAGCTAAGTGTGAGGGATTACAACCTTTGTAGTCCGCTCCTTCGCTTCACAAGCTCCGATTAGAAGTCCCTTCGCCGCGATCCATGATCTCCCGGACTCAAGAGTGGCTCCACGACTCGAACGATCCATGCTAGCTTGAAGCGTTCCGATTCTCCGATGATCTACGTCGAAGTTTCTATAACCCAAGCTTTCTCACTCTAAAGAGATGAACACCCTAATCTAATGGGCTAGATTAGATGAGGATGATGGAGTAGTATTTATGCTTTCTTTTTATTTCACTTTCTCACAATAAATCATCATAAAAGGATTAACTAGTGAGCTCTCTCTCAAACTCAAGAGAGAAGAAGATGAAGAAAAATGAAAAGAATAATCCTTTTGTGATGAATAGTAGTCAAGGATATATGATTGATTATCAAAACCATGGTCAAGGATGAGAGGCTTAAACTTTGTAGAGAATAAACTAGAGTTAGGGTTTGGTTAGGTTAAGGATAAGGATCAACCATAATATCTTAACCAAGACAAAAGAGAACCTTTCTAGAAAGTGCAAGAAAGAGCTAACCCTAATCAAACCCTAATCCCTTTTTATCATCCTTAAACATGTTTTATAATAAATCATATCATGTCATAATAATATATATCACATATATATTATATATTTGTAACAAAAGAAAATAATACAATTAACATATATCGCATATATATCAATGTATTAATCCGGTGAGAAAATGAAATAATAAAGCGAGCCAATATTAGATAATGTAATACAATATATCATATATATCATTATACATTAAATCATCGAATCAACACTTGATCCAACGATCCGGCTATATCGAATATAACCGACTAATATATCATGTACCGATTCATCGAATCAACACTTGATTCGATGTCCCGGTTCATTTCTAAATACCGCGAGAATATAATACGATATCTCAAATCACATTATCCTCGGTCCTACACATATCACATATGTGCCTCTGCTCCGTTTTGCCTGAGCCAAGAAACCTCTGTGTAGGACTCTAAAGAATCGTCAATACGCCGGTAACAGGTGATGATCATATCAAACACCCACAAGCTGCAAGCGATCAGCTAAACGTAACAGCCACCCAGGTATTGAGCGATCAGAAGATCAACAAGCTAGCCTGTCCGTTCTCCTGTGAATCCAATCAGTAACACTCCCGTACAGTCCGGTCTGTTCGTCTGATATGTCGCATATCAAGTCTAGGGGTGGTATACGTCAGACCCCAGTAACCGATAAGTCGTGTCGATGTGAGGCTCATAACAGGTCGAGAAACCACTGGTAACACTTACCAGTATATCTCTATATCAGCCTTGGCCAGGGACTTCCAGTTATAGCCAATCGAACACAGCACAACATCAACTCCCTATACCAGGAGAGACGAATCCCCTCCTATCGCTCATTGCCTCCATGTGATTCGGGACTGTACCTAAAAGCCACCATTTTGCACGCCCTCTTGGACGTGGTAAGGTGGAAATCAATGCACAATGGGAATCACACAAGACTCTATAACGATCTCGGGTCTACAGACTACCCTGTACCAGTGTCACCGGAGAACTGCCATCTGACGTGTGGTATATCACCAACTGGGAGTTCTCGGCGAGTCCGTCCAGTGTACCCAGTCTCCACTGAGCACCCGTACACCATCCTTGATGTCAAACACCGATGGATATGGGATCATCCATCGCCCATCATATGGGTCAAGATGCGTATACGCTAGTCTACTCTGGTGTATCGATGCCCCGTCTCGATATACCCTCGACTAGGAACAGTTATAGGATGTACTCATCGACTACTATGGCCCCACTAGTATGATCTCATCATAGTCCCAGTAGTCGAGTACAGATCCTAAGGGCTTTATCAACATGTGAGAGTAAGACAGTAAACCAATACAAGTCAACATGTTAAGATAAAGTGAAACCAAATAGCATACTATCATGACGAGCAAGAAAGTCCTCTCTGTATATATCCAAGCATCCATCATAATATACATCATATGTACAACAATGGCCTCTAGGGCATATACATAACTAACAGAACCGCCACCACTCCTTCTTCTAAGATACGAGAATGCAAATACTCCACTCATTCCTAATCATTCACATTCTCGCTGTCATTCATCCTCATTCTTTAATTTCTATAATTTAAGACTCAAACCCTTTTCAGACCACCACTTATCTCTTCTCCACTTCCTCCTGACGCTATACAACATGTTCTTCCACCGACCAATATAGTACATTGATAAAATCTATGAATAGTTGGTATTAATTTTTGGTCTTTGCAAAGCCTTATATTGACCAAATTACGTTACCCCCTCCTAAAATGCTTAATATTGTTTAACTCAAGTTTGGGGGGTATATTTTTGGCTCTTGAAAATAAAAGTTGTCCTAAAAATTATGAGCCAAAAATAAGTTGGGGGAAGATTTTCACGATCATATTTATTGCCCCCGTTAATAAACTTCCTCCTAAGCCTACAAGTTTTTGAGATTTAACAGATGACAACAATGAGGACACTGTTCTAAACAAGTTTGGGGGAGGTTTGTGCTTATTTACGCATCACTTTGCATCATACTTTGCATAAGCACAAAACATATAATAAAAAAATGTGTACATAAATAAGATAATAAAAGATCAGAAAGTGAAAAATTACATTTAAAAGCTTGGAAAAATTTGAGAAAACCAAGAAATTTAGATGTTTTCTTAAACGAACTAGTAATAAGTAGTTATGAGCCATTGTCGCAAGAGTTAGTAAGATGAAAGAAGTCACTAATCTGAGGATAAAAATAAGTCTGAAAAATAGTTTCTATTCTGGAAGCCAAACATTTGAATGTTGATACCTTACTATACGCACTTACACACGTCTTGAAACTCAGGATAGTAGAGGATACCTTGAAATGATCTCGTCTAAAAGCCAAAGTATGAAGAAAATAATAATGAGCAAAAAGTATTAAATGGTGAAGAAAAATGAACACTGGTTTTGTAATCACCAAGGCAGCAATAAAAAAATATAGCGAGGGTGCTTCATCACCTAGTGCCTTAGACCAACTGGTTTGGGAGTCACTGCTAAGCCTTAGGTGTTGCAAGACGAGGAAATTACTACTTACGCCTAAAATATGAGCACATGAGTAATCGGTCGGTTAGTACCTCAAGAAGTACAAACGGTCGCATGAAAAATGTGTGAGCAAGTCCATCCAAAATATTCACCGAATAAAAAGTACTGAGGTAGATGGACAAGAGTATGATAGCTTGAATTGAATTCTATGGGTGTAGAGATGTTCATTACACACACGTAGGGTTATATGATCGATGTTTGGAAGAAAGGTAAGAATGAATAATAAAGGCGATGTTTTATTGAGGGATGATGTGATTTCTAATATCTTTTCATGACTATTAAGATAGGGCTCATGACAACCGAAAAGCTGGTGTAGTTGGAAACTCTGATTTTCAAAGTCTTTCTTTTACAATTCTTATCTTTATATGTAACTTTCACAGTCTTCTTTTTATTATAGGATTTTGTGGGTGCAATCCGCTGAAAACCCTCAGGAGACAACACTCCTCCTACTTGGGACACCTAGAGGTTTAAAAGCTTGTTGCACGTGCACAGTGCAATCGTGTTGCTTACGAAAGTGTGCTAGTTAGTTTTTTTTTCTTAATAAAATTCTCTCCTTCTCTTGAATAAAAGATGTTTGCTGGAGACGACCAAAATTAAGTTTGGTGGAATTTTTTCAGTCGAAAATAATGCAATCCGGAACACATCAATTTGCTCATTATTCTAATCATCTAAGGATAGTTGATATAAATATAACACATATTACCAGTTTGTCTGGAGAATACTAAATAACACGTGTTATAGTTATATTCAACATTCTTTACAGGAAATTGTGTGTTTATTACTACTCGCATGATATTGTATATCTCAACACATTTTTATCGAGATTGTGTGCAGAAAATTCTTCAGGTCAAAGAACCGGAATCGCAAACGTGCCGATAAAATGCAGCAAGTTAAAGAATTCAAATCTGGCAGCATCCAAGAAAGAATTATAAGATTCCAGACATCATAAGGAAACCCAAAAGCCTACATCAGAATACCCCAGAAAAATGACCCAGTAATCTCACTACTTGGCCGCGGAACCACGGACGAGTTGGCCGAGTTGCCGCGGTTCCGTGGCCGAGTTAGGGCATCATGTGACGTAGGTTCTCCAGAAGCTTCGTCTCAACAACCTTGCCTCCTCAAGATGCTTAATTACCACGTGGCTCATTCTGGAAGGCTCTGCATAACAACCTTCTTCTAGAAGGCTCATTGTAACAACCTCATTCTAGAAATCTCTCCCTAACAACCTACCTCATTCTAAAAGGCTCTCTATAACAACGTAGCTTTAGAGGGAAGATTCATTGGAATTTTATAAAAGGGGATCTAGATCTATGGTTGAGGGTTGTTCATTAATTGGGGGTTCAATAATTTCACACACAAGTTGAGTGACACAACTTGTGATCCAATCCAAACCCTAACCCAAATTCAAGATCCAAAGAAAAATCAAGATCCATTGAGAAGCAAATCAAGCGAGCAATCAACGATCCTTCATTGCAACTGTAACACCCTAGTTCATTTATACCGGGTCTATTTCGAGTATTTCTTTAATTATGGTATTTTTCCCGATTTATTGTGTTTTTGGTGCGAATAGTGTATTTGACATCTGTATTTGCATCCGACCCGACCCGCATGCTGGAAACCCTTCTTGATTCCTGTTTTGGATCCATCCCGGCTAGTTATGTAGATCCGTTCACTTTCATTTTTTTTTTATATATTGCATACTGGCATTTTATCTGGCATCTGCATTTTTTTAATATAACATTTAAAGTCACATAAAATATTTTAAAAATATATTGCATGGCCTGCATGATACCCCTAACCCTGCCGTAGCATCCGCGCATCTTGTTCTCGTCCCGTTCAGTGAAACGGACTCGTTTGGATGGTTACATGTACGTGCATGCATTCATTCTTGGCGGTATACTTTCACGTTACCCGAATATCCAATTTTGATTTTGGTTGAAATGTATATTTTCCGTATTTTAAAACTGGATTTTTAGACCCGACCCGGGCGTGTTTTGGACTATTTTTGTATTAGCCAAATATTAAATATTTTACTAATATTATATTTTAAATTTACAACTGTTACTTTAATTTTACAAACTAAAATCTTTTAAAGATTTTTTTAATATTAATCTTTTGTTTGTTACAACGTGTCTCTCTCTCTCTCTCTTTCTTTCTCTCTCTCTCTCCCTCTCTCTCTCCTCTCGCAGTTACTGTGCGTTCCTCGAATCCCGTCACCTCCTCCTTTCATTACGCTCACCTCCCTCTTTCTCCTTCGTCTTTCTTTTTCGCCGCCGCCTCCACGAGAACCTAGCTCTCGCCCCTGCACATCGCCTGCGCCCTTACCGGAGCTTCGTTCCCTCAGCCTTCTCCTCTCCTCCTCACCCTCGTACTCACCTCCACGCACCACTCTCTTCTCCCGAGCCCATGCAGCCCCATAGTCCACGAGAACCCTAACCCTAACCCACGCTTACACCCTCGCCTTCGTCGCTGCCTCACCCTCGACCTTGCCTCATCTCCCCGACCACCTCACCTCTCTTCCCCTGAGCTCCTTCGCCTGCACCCACAACACCCGCACACCCTGCAACCCTTGCCTCAACCCACAGCCTTCACCTAGCCCTCGCCTGAGCCTCTCCTGCATACAAATCGCCTCGCCGTGAAACCCACCGTCGACGCCCCTTCGCCTCCTCCTCCACACCTCGTTCTCTTCTCTTCTTTCCCAAAAGAACCTTACACCCGAGCTCATTCCCTACAGAACCCGATTTCAAAAACCTAACCTCTCTCTGCCATCACCTGCTCCTCTCCAGCGATCCCTTGCCGTTACCTCACACCCTCGCAACCACCTCCTCGCCTTCTCCTAAACCCCAGCACCACACCAGAAACCAACCCCAGAGCACCCTTCTTCTTCTTCTTCTTCTTCTTCTTCTTCTTCCTTTCTTGATTTCTTGTTCTTTTCCGGTGATCATCGCCGGAGCCGTGTTCGTTACTGCCAATCCAGGTAATCCAGTGGACATCCCCTACCTGCGTGGTTAACCTCTTGCCTTGCCTGGACCCGTCCCGTGTGCCGTGTGTGCGTTGCGACGATTACCCGAAGTCGGACGTGCCGCATGCACCCGTCATGAGATCCGCTCAGGCAAGTTTATCTTGCTACATGCTATAATACTTATCTTGCATCCATATGAATAAAATATTACATGTTGATTGCATTATACATCCATATTAAAGTTTTACTATTTTCGGATACCCGTATGCATCCATATCATCTAAAATATATATAGCTGCATCTGTAAATCATATTAATTCATGTTATTGTTGTAGTAACACCCCATGCTTAATAATGTGCACCCACTTAGTCTCGGAGCTGTAAATGTAACTCCTGATCGATATTTGTGCATCCATACCATTAATTATGTACCTAGTTGCATGTCATATTACATTGACTCATATTATTATTACATTAGTACCCCATGCTTGCTAACGTGTATCCTACATAGTCATGATGTAACCCTTGATAGATATTTGTGCATCCATGCTTTTATCGTACTTCCGTACTTTTACCCTGATTCAATACTTGCTACATTGTACTGTTGGGCACCCATTTGATACACTGTGCACTACTTGACATGACCTGATACACCATTACTTGACATGTTACCTGATCCTGTTTCTCATATCGTCAATCCTGACATATTGTCCCGATGGACATATCCTGTTGTCTGTATAGACAAACATGTTCCTGCTTGATCCTGTGTTGGCATTAGCTTCAGATTTATCAATACCTGACTTGAACACATAACTTGGAGGTATGGGGAAATCAATGATGAAACCTGACTTGTAACTCGACAGTTCGATACTTATACTGATCAGTTTTATGGGCTAGGCCAGCCCTAGGATGATGCTGCTGACATCATTCATCTGTACATGTTTCATGTTTAGTGCCTAGCTGCATGGCTCGGATTTCAGCCCGAGAATCTTGACCGTGGTCCCGGGTATGCACGAGATACCATTGAGTTACATCGACGATTCATTAAATTGATTTCACAGACTTGAGAGTAGTTAACCCAGTAGCACAGTTTAGTTTTATCGCTGCACTTCACCTATACAATTACACTTCACTGTTCGATATCCCTGCTTACTTATTACATTCATGTTACCATTTATAATTCATGCCTGCATATCTTGTGTACCACTGATTATATTATTGTTGATTTCGTGACGCGCTGACATCTGGGTTTTGCATAGCCCTGATCCGCTATCCTTGTCACAGGCCGAGCAGGAGTACTTCAGTCGACAAGCCGAGCAGTGAGGACCTGTTAGTATTCCAGTTTAGTTTAGTTTCCTTTCGGCATTTTTTTATTTCCTGATGTGAGCCCGTATTTGGGACGTACCTTCCAGATTGTTTTGTTTATTGGATTTATTGCTTCCGTATATTATTTCTTGACTCGTTTATTCTGGCTCATGGACATGTACTAGATAGTTTATTTTTGTTTTACTATTCTTGATATCTTATAGACAACTGTAATGTGACTGTGGAGGGATGTTTCCTAACCACAGGTAGCATGGTTGGCTCTGTCACGTGCCGATCTTAGCGCACTCTGGGAAGCGGGGCGTGACAGGGTTTGTTTGGTATCAGAGACATAGGATTTAGGTTAATCGGGTTTGATTCTTTTGTAGTTGGGTATTGGACCCAATACACGAATCAGAATACCCGTAATTGGGAACATGTCCTGCCACATTGCTATCATAATTCTTGAATCATATCTTTATCTTGACTCTTGTGTCTTGACGATATGCAAACAACTTTGCATCTCTGCTTGAAATCCTTTTTGGTTCCTTATTGTTTCTCCCTCCCTGTTCCTTTGATTCGGATACTAAGATTTGGGCGACTTGAGTGGAGTTATGTGATTGTATCTATGTACCGCGGCATGGTTACAATGCGGTACTCTATTTAAGTAACTTAGAGTTCTAGTCTTGATTCATATCCTTGATTTACGGTCATTATTCATCGCAAGTTTTGAATCTTGTTTATCATGCTAATCCTTTTCGGTGTCTTGGTTTCAGGAACATGGCGGATAGAAATCTGCGATCGTACCAGAGGCGTGTCGATGACGCCGCTTTGCTTGGAGTAATCCGTGGGATGCTGGAGAACCAAAAGCGGCAAACCGAGCGAAACCAGCGGCAAGCCGAAGCTTTTCAGGAAGGTTTGCGGACCGTCCAGAAGTCCGTGAACAATGTTGCGGCCAAACCAGTTGAGAGTGTGGGTACCGTGGAGGATTTCAGGAGACTTGGTCCGTCCATTTTCACTGGTTTGGAGGAGCCGTTGCCAGCAGAGCAGTGGCTGGTTGATACGGAGAATCTGCTCATTGCAGCATAGATTCCGGAGGACAAGAGAGTGGATGTTGTACGCATCCAATTGGAAGACTATGCCCGCGAGTGGTGGCTTATGGAAGAGACCCGTTTACCCAAGCCAATCAGTTGGGCAACTTTTTCGCAGAGTTTCTTGGAGAAGTTCTTTCAGCAGATTGCGCGGGAGGAAATGGAAGAAAGGTTTATCTGTTTAAAGCAAAATGGCGGACCCGTGGATGCGCATGCGGCTGAGTGGACATGGCTCAGTCGATTCGCTGGACCTTTGGTGGCCAAAGAAGCTGATAGGGCAAGAAGGTTTATGCGCAGTTTAGACGTGGAAATCCAGAGGCATATTATATCTCTGGGATTGACCACTTTCTCGTAAGTTCTTAAAGCAGCCCAAGAGCAGCAGAGCTTATCAATGAAGATAGGGGGTACGCAGGAGCAGGCAGTTGTAGTACGGAAGCCGGCGTTTACACCGAACCGAGCGCCAATACGCAGAGGTATTCCGATGAACCGGCGTGGCGTGGTACCGATGAAGAAGCCCGTCGTTGCGGATAAGGGAAAGAGCGTGATTTATAACTTTTGCCATCTACCTGGGCACCTAAGGAGAGATTGTCGAAGGATGCTGGGACTTTGTTTAGTTTGCGGATCGGCGGGTCATACTATCAATGCCTGTCCGTCGAAGCTCCGTTTGAAGGAAGATGTTCAGAGGCCACCGCAGAGGCAGTTTCAGGGGCAGAAGCAGTTAACTCAGGGACCTAATCAAGCTCGAGCCTTTACCCTGACGGCTGAAGAGGCCAAGGCTTCAGATGAAGTTGTTTCAGGTATCCCACTTGTTCATGGTTTTCCCGCATTAGCATTATTCGATTCTGGTGCATCCCGTTGTTTCATGTCGTCCAAGTTTATTGTTGCACATTCGATTTCTTGCACGACCCTGTCTAGTTGTTGGGACATACACACTGGAAATGGGAAGATCATATCTAGTAGTGAGTGCAAGGATTGTTCAGTTGTTATTTGCGGACAAGAGTTATTTGCAGATTTCTTAGTGATCGATACCGGCAGTTATGATGTTGTCTTGGGAATGGACTTTCTCGGCACTTTCCACGCTCACATTGATTGTAGGGCAAAGAAAGTGATTTTCCAGATTCCCGAACATGTCGGGCCAGTCGAGTTTAAGGCCAGGCCGACAAACAGTGTTCTTTCGTCAATGGAGGTTGATAAGGAGGAAGCGCCAGCTGTAGTTCGAGATTTCATGGACATGTTCGAGGACATCTTGGGTTTACCGCCAAAACGAGATGTGGAGTTCGCGATCGATCTTGTTCCTAGTGCAGCGCCAATCTCAAAGGCTTACTATCCGATGGCACCAGTGGAGTTGGAAGAAGTAAAGAAGCAGGTTACCGAATTTCTAGAGAAGGGTTGGATTCGCAGCAACAATTCACCTTCGGGAGCTCTAGTTCTTCTAGTAAAGAAGAAAGATGGCACAAAGAGGATGTGCATCGATTATCGAGAATTAAACCAGGTGACTATCAAGAACAAGTACCCGATCCCTTACATTGGCGAATTGTTCGAGCAACTCATTGGCGTGAAGGTATTCTCGAAGCTGGATTTGCAATCCAGATATCATCAGGTCCGAGTTAAATCAGAAGATATTTGCAAGACTGCGTTCCGAACTCGGTTTGGACATTACGAGTATTTAGTGATGCCATTCGGAGTCACGAATGCACCGACGATATTTATGGACTTGATGAACCGAATCTTTTTTCCGTTTTTGGACAAGTTTATAATGGTGTTCATCGATGATATTTTGGTCTACTCGAGGAGCCTAAAATAGCATGCAGAACACTTAAAGATCGCACTGCAGACACTGAGGCAAGAAAGATATTATGCAAAGATGAGAAAGTGCAAGTTTTGGCTTGAAGAAGTGAAGTTTTTGGGACACGTCGTATCCGAAGATGGAATCGCCGTTGATCCCGAGGAGATTGCCCACTTTGTCGCGAAGTGCTTGGTGGGTCAGCAAGTTAAGGCTGAACATCAAAAGGTTGCTGGTTTATTGCAACCACTTCCGAATCCTCAATGGAAGTGGGAACACATAACCATGGATTTCGTGACAGCTTTACCGCGAAGTCCAAAGGGCAAAAATGCAGTTTGGGTGATTGTTGATCGATTGGCCAAGGCAGCTCATTTCATACCATTTCGATTTGGTCAGTCAACGGAAGCGTTGACAGAACGGTACATGCAGGAGATTGTGAGATTGCATGGAGTACCTGTGAGCATCGTTTCCGATCGTGATACCCGATTCTTATCGCACTTCTGAAGGAGTTTACAGGAAAGTTTGGGAACGCGATTGAATTTTAGCACCGCTTATCATCCTCAGAAAGATGGCCAGTCGGAGAGAACGATCGAAACTCTTGAAGACATGTTGAGAGCTTGCTTGTTAGACTTGAAGAGTTCGTGGGAGGATCATCTACACTTGGTGGAGTTTTCTTACAATAACAGCTTTCAGGCGACTATTCAAATGGCTCCATTCGAAGCATTATATGGTCGCAAGTGTCGCTCACCTGTTTGTTGGGACGATGTTGGAGAACGAAGATTGTTGGGACCGGATTTGATCGTGCAAACAGTAGAAAAGGTTAATACTATCCGGAATCACATGAAGGCAGCACAGGATCGGCAGAAGAGTTGGGCCGATACATCGAGAAGATCTCTAGAGTTCTCTGTTGGTGATCTGGTATTCTTGACGATATCACCGACTAGAGGAGTGATCCGTTTTGGGAGTCGAGGCAAGCTTAGTCCTCGATTCGTGGGGCCTTTCGAGATTATGGAGCGTGTTGGAGAAGTGGCTTATCGATTGGCGTTACCACAATCTTTGGCGAATGTTCATAACGTGTTTCATGTATCTCAACTCCGTAAGTATGATCGAGATGAAAGACATGTACTAGATCATTCGGAGCTGACTGTAAGGGAGGACTTGACCTTTGAGGAACGACCGATGTCGATTGTTGATCGAAGAGAAAAGGTCCTCAAGAACAAGGTTATCCCTCTCGTACTTGTTTCTTGGGGGAATCGCTCGCACGGAGAATCGACTTGGGAACGTGAAGACGAGATTCGACAGAAGTTTCCACACCTATTCTTGTAGATTCTTGATTGTTTATCTTTTTTAATTTTGGGAATTTCGAGGAAGAAATTCTTTTTGTAGTTGGGTATAATGTAACACCCTAGTTCATTTATACCAGTTCTATTTCGAGTATTTCTTTAATTATGGTATTTTTCCTGATTTATTGTGTTTTGGGTGCGAATAGTGTATTTGACATCTGTATTTGCATCCGACCCGCCCCGCATGTTGGAAACCCTTCTTGATTACTGTTTTGGATCCATTCCGGCTAGTTATGTGGATTCCTGCACTTTCATATTTTTATATATATTGCATACTCGCATTTTATCTGGCATCTTCATTTTTTTAATATAACATTTAAAGTCACATAAAATATTTTAAAAATATATTGCATGGCCTGTATGATACCCATAACCCTGCCGTAGCATTCGTGTATCTTGTTCTCGTCCCGTTCAGTGAAACGGACTCGTTTGGATGGCTACGTGTACGTGCGTGCATCTGTTCTTGGGGGTATACTTTTTCGTTACCCGGATATCCAATTTTGGTTTTAGTTGACACGTACATTTTCCGTATTTTAAAACTGGATTTTTAGATCCGACCCGGGCGTGTTTTGGACTATTTTTATATTAGCCAAATATTAAATATTTTACTAATATTATATTTTAATTTTACAACTGTTACTTTAATTTTACAAACTAAAATCTTTTAAAGATTTTTTAATATAAATCTTTTGTTTGTTACAGTCTCTCTCTCTCTCTCTCTCTCTCTCTCTTTCTTTCTTTCTCTCTCCATCTTTCTCTCCTCTCGCAGTTACTGTGCGTTCCTCGAATACCCTCACCTCCTCCTTTCACTACACTCACCTCCCTCTTTCTCCTTCTTCTTTCTTTTTCGCCGCCGCCTCCACGAGAACCTAGCTCTCGCCCCTCCACCTCGCCTGCGCCCTTACCGGAGCTTCGTTCCCTCGACCTTCTCCTCTCCTCCTTACCCTCATACTCACCTCCACGCACCCCTCTCTTCTTCCGAGCCCATGCAGCCCCACAGTCCATAAGAACCCTAACCCTAACCCACGCTTACAGCCTCGCCTTCGTCGCTGCCTCACCCTCGACCTCGCCTCATCTCCCCGACCACCTCACCTCTCTTCCCCCGAGCTCCTCCGCCTGCACCCACAACCCCTGCACACCCTGCAACCCACGCCGCAACCCATAGCCTTCACCTAACCCTCACCTGAGCCTCTCCTGCACACATATCGCCTCGCCGTGAAACCCACCGTCGACGCCCCTTCGCCTCCTCCTCTACACCACGTTCTCTTCTCTCCTTTCCCAAAAGAACCTTACACCCGAGCTCATTCCCTGCAGAACCCGATTTCAAGAACCTAACCTCTCTCTGCCATCACCTGCTCCTTGTCGGCGATCCCTTGCCGTCACCTCACACCCTCGCAACCACCTCCTCGCCTTCTCCCAAACCCTGGCACCACACCAGAAACCAACCCCAGAGCACCCTTCTTCTTCATCTTCTTTCTTCTTCCTTTCTTGATTTCTTGTTCTTTTCCGGTGATCATCGCCGGAGCCGTGCTCGTTTCTGCCGATCCAGGTAATCCAGTGGACATCCCCTACCTGCGTGGTTAACCTCTTGCCTTGCCTGGACCCGCCCCGTGTGCCGTGTGTACGTTGCGACGATTACCCAAAGTCGGACGTGCCGCACGCACCCGTCGTGAGATCCGCTCAGGCAAGTTTATCTTGCTACATGCTATAATAATTATCTTGCATCCATATGAATAAAATATTACATGTTGATTGCATTATACATCCATATTAAAGTTTTATTGTTTTCGGATACCCGTATGCATGCATATCATCTAAAATATATATAGCTGCATCTATAAATCATATTAATTCATGTTATTGTTGTAGTAACTGTAAGTCCATGTCACGCACCCCACGAAATTGCGGGGAGGCGGAATATATGAAAAACGATTATCAAAGCTTCGTAACACGGACTTGAGCGCATGAATCGTATCTAAACCGTTACTAGAAAACTACGAGAGGTTTAACTACTCGGATTCGAAGTTATACCTTACGTTACTTGTCCTTCGGGTCTTCATCGCTGTCCTCCACTCCTCGTAGGCTCCTTGGAACATCGGCACCTCAACGGCCTCCTCGAGTCAAAGACGATCCACCCGAGAGCTCCTACGCCAAGCTTGATCTCCAACTTGAGATAACTAGGTTGCTCAAAGTGCTAATCTAAGCTACCTAGGGGATATAGAGTGAGGTTATGGATATATTAGTCTAGCTAACCGTTGATCTCAACACATGAGAGGTTAGGGTTAGGGTTTCAAGAATGAGAGTGCTTGAGGAGAGAGAAGGTGATGATAAGAATGAATATGAATAATAAGCTCATTAGAATATAACAACCATAACAATTTATCAAATAAATAATATAAATGATTAATCATCATGGTTGATGCATTCATCTTGTGTGATTCATCATATGACTCATTAACTAATTAATGCATCATTTAATAACAAGGATGAATCACACAAATGAGTCATTAAGCAATTAATGCTTATGCCACCTTAACCCTTAAGTCACCATGCTTCTAGAAGCTTCACGGAAAATTACGAGAACGCCCCTCCAATCCATGAAAACACGGAAAAACTTTAGACTGTATAAATCCAATAACCTGATACTAGAATCTGGCTTAAACCAAAGCCGACTAGTAAAAACTGTCCGAACGTCGTACGTGCGTTTAAACACGTATGCGTCCAAACCCTTGTCGTAAAACCATACGACCTCTATATCGTTTCGCCTGGAGCAGGGAAACTCTCTGTGTGGGACTCTAAAGACTCGACACTACGCTGGCAGTAGGTTTAACCACAGACCGCAAGCGGCACTAGCTGTACGTAACGGTCCCCAGGTAGATGTCGATAAAAAGGTCGTTGAGGAAAACCATCCGAACTCCTACTGAGCCTGATGTGACAATCTCCGTACAGTCCGGTCTGTTCGTCTAAGACTATCGCATATCGAGCCTAGGGGCGGCAAGCGTCAGTCCCCCAATAGCGGTATAAGTCGTGTCGGAGCGTAGCCCATTACACCCTGAGAAACTACTGGAACTTACCAGTAAATCTCGCTTGCCCTGGCCAGGGACTTTGCGTAATGGCTCTCTGACACAGCGCGATGTCAACTCCCAATACCGGGAGAGACGAATCATGTCTAACCGCCACTGCCTCCAAGTGCTCGGGACTGCACCCAACTGCTACCTGTTTGCAAGACTCCTTTGAGCCGTGGTAGGGTAGCAATCTAATAACAGTGGGACACACTCGAGGCGAAGTGGCAGTGTCAAGTCTGCGGACTATGCTGTACTCTTGTCATCTGGGAACTGTTAACTGACGACGGGTATAATACCAACCAACAGTTCCCTTGCGAGTCCTGTCCGGTCTACCCGTAACCTAACGAGCACCTGTATACTATCTCCAGTACGACGTACTGATGGCTGTGGGACAGACCATCTCCCCAACTGGGATGAGAAGCGTATACACTAGTCTACTCTGGAGTATCGATGCCCGGTCTCGATAATCCCGCGACTAGGGACAAGTATAGGATGTTTCTTATAGATTACCCAGCCCCTACTAGTGTGACTGCCATCACAACGCTGGTAATCAAGCAAAGATCCTATGGGCTCTACTAATATGTATAAGTGATATGTTACAAGAAACATATGCACATATTAAAGTAGACACAAACTAAGTAGCATACTACCATTTTTAGCAAGAATGTATATACAACTGTGAATATCCCAAGCTTCCATTAAGTAATATACATACAAGTATGATACAATAATGGCTCCTAGGGCATATACACTAACGGTAACACCCCATGGTTAATAATGTGCACCCACTTAGTCTCGGAGCTGTAAATGTAACCCCTGATCGATATTTGTGCATCCATACCATTAATTATGTACCTAGTTGCATCCCATATTACATTGACTCATATTATTATTACATTAGTACCCCATGCTTGCTAACGTGCATCCTACGTAGTCATGATGTAACCCCTTATAGATATTTGTGCATCCATGCTTTTATCGTACATCCGTACTTTTACCCTGATTCAATACTTGCTACATTGTACTGTTGGATACCCATTTGATACACGGTGCACTACTTGACATGACCTGATACACCATTACTTGACATGTTACCTGATCCTGTTTCTAATGTCGATAATCCTGACATGTTGTCCCGATGGACATATCATGTTGTCTGTATAGACAAATATGTTCCTACTTGATCCTGTGTTGGCATTAGCTTTAGATTTATTAATACGTGACTTGAACACATAACTTGGGGGTATGGGGAAATCAATGATGAAACATAACTTGTAACTCGACAGTTCGATGCTTATACTGATCAGTTTTATGGGCTAGGCCAGCCCTGGGATGATGATGTTGACATCATTCATCTGTACATGTTTCATGTTTAGTGCCTAGCGTCATGTCTCGGATTTCAGCCCGAGAATCTGGACCGTGGTCCCGGGTATGCACGGGATACTATTGAGTTACATCGACGATTCATTAAATTTATTTCCCAGACTTGAGAGTAGTTAACCCAGTAGCATAGTTTAGTTTTATCGCTGCACTTCACCTATACTGTTACACTTCACTGTTTGATATCCCTGCTTACTTATTACATTCATGTTACCATTTATAATTCATGCATGCATATCCTGTTACCCACTGATTATATTATTATTGATATTGTGACGTGCTAATGTCTGGGTTTTGCATGGCCCAGATCCGCTACCGTTGTCGCAGGCCGAGCAGGAGTACTTCAGTCGACAGGCCGAGCAGTGAGGACCTGTTATTATTCCAGTTTAGTTTAGTTTCCTTTCAGCATTTTTTTATTTCCTGATGTGAGCCCGTATTTGGGACGTACCTTCCAGATTGTTTTGTTTATTGGATTTATTGCTTCCGTATATTATTTCTTAACTCATTTATTCTGGCTCATGGACATGTACTAGACAGTTTATTTTAGTTTTACTGTTCTTGATATCTTATAGACATCCGTAATGTGACTGTGGAGGGATGTTTCCTAGCCATAGGTAGCATGATTGGCTCTGTCACGTGCCTATCTTAGCGCACTCTGTGAAGCGGGGCGTGACAGCAACGCCGATCATCATCCGAGCAAGAGATCCACGACGATCCACGACTCACGGCGATCGAGCTTCGCAAAGATCGACGACAAATTCACCTCTTCAATGGAGCGATCGAGAGCTCAATCTTGTACCTCGAATTGAGGAGTTGTGTAAATTTGAAGAAGATTTAATGAAGGTGATAAATTTTTAATTCTCGTTTTCATTACATTCTTGCATTATGAAATTTCTTGATTCTTGATTCATTAATTTTCATGATGTGTGAGTGAAATCTCCGCTTGTAACGGAATCAAGAGAATCGATAGATCTAATGATGATGAAATCATTTTTACCAATCTTAAGTCTTATGAGAATTGTAAACTTTAGGAAAAAGAATTGTCAATGACCTAATTTGGATCGAAATCAATGTTCTTATTGTTTCGTTGCAAATTAAGGATCAAATGATTGATGATCCTCTTTGCTAGAGGCTAGAATTGAATGAGAATCAACGAAAAGACAAGGGATAGTAAAGGAGAAACCTTAGTTTCTTCAATAGATCCCTAATCTTCATTCATTCATCATCGATCTAGCTACAATCCATCAATAGATAAGATTCGTCATAATTAGTATTCATCATAGCTACTAATTCGATCGATTCCTACCAGCTATTCTACAAATCTTGATAACTAAATTGATTTGGACATCTTCTTGATTCTTGATCTATTTCTTTATGTTTCTTAAAATCAATTCTCACAAATCTTGAATCAACTTTCTTGAATTTTCTTTTATATTTTCTTTTCAACACAACTAAAACAAGATCGAACAAGGACTCTCATCTCAGTGGACGATCCGTATTCATTAACGCGCTACATCGGCACCGTTAATTGATTGTGGTATAAATTTCTTTGGTTGTGATAAAACATTTTACTTAACACACAAAAGTGGATCAATCAAATGGCGCCGTTGCCGGGGATGTGTGCTATTTTGTTCGTTTTTGTTATTTGAGTTGAAAATTTATTATTTCATCAAATTTTAATTCAAGAATCGTTTCAAGTGCTTAACAATTAGTGTTTGAATTTAGAAACGCACTCTTCTAAATCACCATTTAGAAATGCAGTTTTAACGTCCATCTACTAGATTTCATAGTCGTAGTGAGAAGCAATGGCAAGTAGGATCTGAATGAATTTAAGCATGGCTACAGGAGAGAAAGTTTCGTCATAATCCATTCCTGGTCTTTGACGAAATCCTTTCGCTACATGCCTTGCCTTATAGGTCTCCACCTGTCCATCTACACCGATCTTTCTCTTAAAGATCCATTTGCACCCTACAGGTTTTACCCCAGAGGGTACAACTTCCAAAGTCCACACTTTGTTCTTGTACATATACTCTATTTCGGATCTCATGGAATACAGCCAATTCATAGAGTCACCACTCATGATAGCTAGCTGAAAACTAGTAGGGTCATCATCATCCGTGATGCAATCTTCTCTATCACCATCAATGAGAAAACCGTAGTATCTCTCTGGTGGGTGAGAATTCCTACTAGATCTACAAGTGGCCGAGGTTCATAAGATTCTATTGCAATATCAGGTACGACCAAATCGTCATTGGTAACTTGTGTCTCTAGAACTTCTTCTAATTCTACTGCATTTCCATCGGTATTATTTGTAAAAAAAATCATTTTCTAAAAATGTGGCATACTGAGAAACAAACACCTTTTGTTTCTCCTTGTGGTAGAAAAGATATCCATACGAGTGTTTTGGATATCCCACAAATATACACATGACCGACCGTGTCTCGAGTTTGTCTGGATTCTGCTTTTTCACAAAGCAGGACAACCCCACATCCTAACACGCTTAAGAGATGGTCTCTTCCCATACCATATCTCATATAGAGTGGTAGACACGGTTTTGGTAGGAACCATGTTCAATAGATATGCTGCAGTCTCCAATGCATGCCCCCAAAAGGAGAGAGGTAACTCAGCATCACTCATCATGGAACGTACCATATCTAATAGGGTACGATTCCGCCGCTCTGACACACCGTTTCGCTGTAGTGTGTATGGGGGAGTGAGCTGAGAGAGAATCCCATTCTCTTTTAGGAAGTACGAAAACTCTGTACTTAAGTACTCTCCACCTCGATCCGATCGAAGTTTCTTGATACTCAATACGGTTTGTTTTTCTACTTCAAGTTTATACACTTTGAATTTCTCGAAAGCTTCAGACTTATGCTTCAATAAAAACACTTGTCCGAACCTTGAGAAATCATCAGTAAAAGTTATGAAGTAAGAAAAACTGCCTTTAGTATGTATAGACATTGATCCGCATACATCACTATGTATGAGGCCTAAGAGTTCAGTAGCTCTCTCTCCTTGTCCAACAAACAGAGTTTTGGTCATTTTACCCTTGATACAAGACTGACAAGTCGCATAATATTTATATTCAAAGGGATTTAAATATCCATCTTTATGTAGCTTGTTTAGTCTTGTTTCGTTAATATGACCAAGTCTACAATGACAAAGAAAAGCTTCATTTATATCTGAATTTTTTCTTTTATTAGTGTGTTGTATGTTGAAAACTGTGTGTTTATTTAGGACATATATCCTGTTATTTTGTGTACCATACCCAATCAACTTTTGATTCGGGTTAATGTTGATAACATTATTCTGCAGCACAAAATCATATCCTTCATTGTCCAACAATGAAACAGATATTATATTACACAACATGCTAGGTACATAATAACACGGGTTCAAAACCAATATACATCCCGATGGCAACCCCAGGTGATACTCTCCCATTGATACTGCATGTACATTGGAACTATTTCCAACCTGGAGAGTGTGATCACCAGTCTTCAAAACTTTGCTATTTCTCAATCCCTGCATATAATTGCAGATGTGAGAACCCGAACTAGTATCTAATACCCAGGAAGCAGAGTTTATAGAAAAATAGTTTTCATTCACGAACACACCTGAAGCGGAAGCATCACCATACTTTTTCTTCTTGAGATCAGCAAGATACTCAACACAATTTCGCTTCCAGTGTCCCGACTTGTGGCAATAGAAACATTCTCATTTTCCCGACTCCTCAGCCCTGGATTTTTCTCGCTCTTTTACCTTTTTGATTCCACCCCTCGGTTTGGTAGGTTTCTACTTATTCCTTCCCTTAGCCTTGGCTTTCGGGACGGAAGAGGAAGATTGCCCAACAATCAGAGAAGGAGTCTTTGACTTAAGCGTGCTCTCTGCACTTCTCAACATATTGAGAAGTTCAGAAAGTGACTTCTCCATGCTATGCATATTGAAGTTCACAATAAACTGAGCAAAGGCAGGGGGAGAGACTGCAGAACAATATCAACATACTGCTCGTTCTCCATGGCCCATCCCAGGCCCTCAAGTTCTTCAATAAGAGATATCATCTTCAAGACATGATCACCTACCGATGTGCCAGCAGCCATCCTCATCTGAAACAAATTTCTAGATGCCTCATAGCGCAGGGTAAGAGATTGCTCCCCATACAACTCCTTTGTATGGAGAAAGATGGATTGAACATCCATCTTCTCATGCTGCTTCTGATGTACATTATCCATCGAAGCTAACGTAAGGTATTTGGCTGTGGCATAATCAATATCCCATGTCTTGTGGATCTCCTTATCCACAGTAAAGGATTCAGGGCCAGGGACGGGAGGGGCTGGGGCAGTGAGGACATATTCTACCTAATCATATGTAAGGGCAATGTTTATGTTCCTCATCCAGTCTGTATAATTAGGTCCCGTCAGTTTATTTTTCTCTAATAGAAGATTAAGTCCATTCATGAGTATCTGCCATTAGGAGAGAGAAAAGAATACACTCAGCGAAATGCTGTTGCAAAGATTAGATTGGTTATTATCTTATCTAATCGATATCTCCCACTACTTTTATCAAATTTTCCTTCAAACTTTAAAAAGAAAATTAGCCAGGATTAATTACGTTCTAAAACTTCGTTAACAATTCAGCCAGACCAGTTTCGGTACTTTGAGGGAGGTTCCACATGCTTTCCCACGGACCTAATTAAAGTAAACCTCAATTTCCCAGAGGCATAACCCCGTTGACACCTTTTTAGACACCTACAGGATTAGCTAATTTTAAAGTGCAAAACTCTCCTGAGAGTAACTTTTACTCACAGTAGGATCAAGATCCAACTATCATATAGAAGGTATGCAATCTCATTGCAAATTCCAACTCTTGAAACTCCCGATGTGGTTTTTACCCCTAGCACTCATGACCTTAACTATGATCAACAAATCACAAGCACTAGTCAAGTTCAACCCGTCATTTCGTGATTAATTAGACCCACTCATATGACCCTTAACTATGGTCAATAAAGTCATATAAATGTCCTAATTAATCGCATCATATGCTGTGTAGGAAGACATCACTTAGCAACCGTACACTACGCCTTAACTATGGTCAACAAACGCAGCACGAATACTAAGTACTCTACTTCCTAAAATGACGGAGGGTTGCGGATGGTTTTTAAGAAAACCTTTAATGCTTTGAACTTGATCTCGTTGTAGAATCAAATAGTTTTAAAAAGAGTGGCTTAAGCTCCGCATTTTTGAAACTTGCTTTTTCATAAAAAGGCCGAGTGGGTTTCAAATCCGATTATACAACATCTTTTAAGTTTTTTTTTCCTTTACATTAATCCCATTAATGTAGTCCCATCATTTAAGTCCTTAAGCATCACAGAAAGAAACGAAAATAGAACGTCCGCTTATGCCATCCACATTCGCCACAGTGTCCCGTTATGCACCGTTAGGTTACTTAACTAACGGCATAGCGGAGCAGGACTAGCGCGGATGCAAAACATAAGCAACGTTTATTATATATCATATATATAATAACATTCGTCTCAGGCGGTAATATGATCTCATCACAGAATATCGCAGCAGAACCAGATATATGAATGTATAAGATATACTGGGAAGCCCGCATTTTAAATTAAGCCAATTATAAAAAATACGGATTCCACGTTTGTGATGAATAGCCAAGACCACACCCCTAGACCTCTACGAGAGCGGAAAACAAGCCTGGAAATTCTAGATTTAGGAAACCCGGTCTCGACTCCTCGAGATGGTCTCCCACTGGACTCTAAAACTCAGTTACTTGTGCTCCCCTCTTTGGGTCTATCCTAATACGGAAAAGTAAATAATATACATCAATGGCGACATCATCCTCAACCCGGAAGTGTCCCAATAAAAGAATATTATATACAATGAATTTTACATGAATGAAAAGAAAAGCTCTCATCTCACATAAAACCCCCGGTTATTCAATCACGACGATCTTATACACCATATCACCACAGCAACAGAATAATTATCACAGATCATCAACGTAAGTAAATATGCGTATCCCAATTGTCGTTGACGTATAGCAACGAAACCGGCGATACACCACATATTACACTTACAGTCGCGGAAAAGAAATGTAAAACTACAGCATTTGGAATCCGCACAATATTTAGACATCACAAACCCAGAATATCTCATATTCCGGCTTTCATGCCTAACAATTTAGATCTTACATTTAGGTCTCAAAAATGAAAATACCTTTTCAAAAAAAAATTGGGTAATTCAACAAGATTCCCGAGATCGATCAAGACCGAAATGTTATATTTACAAGCAACCAATTAATTTTCTCAAAACTAATTAGTGTAGATTCTAAATATTGTATCACATTCAGAAAAACTAGGCGATTTTAAACATTTCGATCGATCTATCAAAACCCACAATTCTCAGAGACCTCAACACTCGAGACAGATTCAAAAATACCCAGACTGCGCCATTAGTACATACGGACCAGCACAAGAAGACACATCCCTGGCCTCACCAACGGCGCCGTGGAACCGCCGCTAAAAGCATGTTTTGGCCGCGGTTCCGAGGTCGTTAAGTCGAGTTAGGGTGTCGTTTTTCTTGGGGGTCCATACAATACTCTGCACTATTTTCAGCATATTTTTAAACCCAAAAATTCCAACTTTTGAAAAATTTCCAGAGAGCATGTAATGATCCGGCTTCGATGTTCGATCGAACACTTTAATGTCGTCTAGTTCACGCCTAATACTCTAACTTGGCTCTGATACCACTGTTGGGGTTTGCTTAGCACCCTCACTAGGTTTTAACAAGCATCAAGTATGCAACTTTAAAAATCTAGGGTGCTAACCAACCCGAACCTATAATCGAACTAGAGGATTAGGCGTATAACTAACAAATATCACATACAAGTAAGTGTCTAACACTAAGAGAAAAGAAATACAAATTTTGTAGACCTCTCCTCCTTGCCTTTAGCTCCGTGTAGATGTCCTTGACTCCTTGGTTCCACTCGAAATTTGAACACGTCCGCTTGAAGCCTTCGAAGTCCACGATGATCCACTACGGAGTTCCTTTACTCAAGCTCCTTACTTCACTTGACCTAAGTGGAAGTGATGCAAATAGCCTATACAAGTGGTCTAGACTAGTATAAATTGATGAAGTGGGTATAAATCTCACTAAAAAACCTTTTTTTTCTTTCTCTTTACTCACTAGAAAATGGTAGAGAGCTTGGAGGAAGAAGGAGATAGAAATGGCTTAGCTTGAGCTCAAGAAAGATAAGTACAAGAATAATTATGATAATGAGAGAGTCACACTCACTGTTAACCAAGGCATGAAAATATCTAGATATTTTAGTAGTTGAGTTAGTGGAGAATTGTAAATGAAACCATGGTTACAAAGATATTTTTAAGAAGTGTGTAGAAAAAAAATATCAACCATTGATTTAATTTCCAATTTCCATTAACTCAAAAATAAAAATATCACAAATGTTTCCATGTGAGTCTAGCATAGCCATCTCCAATGTATCATTAACCATGACACATGTATACATGCATGTGTGCATACATATCAATATAAACATACATACAAACATGTATACAAATAAAGAAAGGAATCAATAATGAGCTAATGGTCATTTTATATTAAATCAACACTTAATTTAATAATCTGGTCATATCACATACGACCCGACCAATAGAAAACACCAGATTAAAATACGGTATCATATACACGTATTTAATCAAGCTCCTACACATATCTCCATATGCGTCCCACATCATTTCTCCTGAGCTCGGAAACCCCTTTGTGGGACTCTAAGAGTAAATACGCTAGCAGTAGGTAGTAATCATATCAGATACCCACAAACCGTCAGCGATACTAGCTGCACGTAACGGCTCCCAGGTATTAAGCGAACAGAAGATCAACAAGTGAACTTGTCCAAACTCCCATAGAGCCAACTAGCAACACTTACCGTACATTCCGGTCTCTTCGTCTGATATGTTGCATATCGATTCTAGGGATGGTATCGTTGACCCCAATAACTCAATAAGTCATGTCGATGTATGGCCTATAACAGATCGAGAAACTACTGATAACACTTATCAGTAAATCTCATCAGCCCTGGCCAGGGACTTTCAGTTATAGCCAATCGCGCATAGCACAACATCGACCCCCAATACCGGGAGAGACGAAACCCTCATATCTCTCATTACCTCCATGTGTCTCGGGACTGTACCCAAAAACCACCTGTTTGCATGACTCGGTAGAGCCGTGGTAGGATGGAAATCAAAGCACGGTGGGAGAACACACAAGACTCTATGAGGATCTCGGGTCTACAAACTAACCTGTACAAGTGTCACCTGAGAACTGATATTCGACGATAGATATAATGCCATATAGGAGTTCTCGGCGAGTCCGTTCAGTGTACCCAGTCTCCACTGAGCACCCGTATACATTCTTTGATGTCAAACACCAATGGATATGGGATCATCCATCGCCCATCAAATGGGTCAAGAAACGTTTATGCTAGTCTACGAATATCGATGCCCTGTCTCGATACACCGACGACTAAGCACATTTAAGGATACACTTATAGACCAGTCATGCCCCACTAGTATGATCTACATCATAATCATGATAGTCAAGCGGATATCCTAAGGGCTTTATCAACATGTACCTAATGAATAGTATACACAATCAAGTGAACATGTTAAGATAATGAGTAACCAGAAAGCATACTATCATGTCGAGCGACAAAGTCCTCTGTATATATATACACATCCAAGAATCCAATATCAAATATTGGCATCTAGGGCATACATATATCCAACATCTATCTTTTCTGTCTAAATGCTGCCTGACGAACATTCCAAGGATAGAAAGAAATGGGTGGAATTCCCGTTGATCGCACGCTTTTGGCGTGTCGGATGTTCAAAGTTCTAAAGTTATAACCGCGATCAGGACGGTGTCGCTTCGCAGCTAGCCGGTTGAGCACGGGTCGATCCACAAGGAGATGGTTGTATGTCCGTTCGAGTTTTAGACGAGTCAATAAAGAATGTGTATATGTTTGTTCAAATCTAACCTATGTGTTTTATATGCAAGTATAAAGTTGTTAAGAAAAAGATACGAAAGTGTAAGCTAAAGAAATCCGCACTCAAAACCTTTGAGCCGAGTCTTGACCAATTGAAGCTAGAACAATCGGCAACAACGTGGATTAGGGTACTTAAGCATGGTATTCGTGGAATCCGGCTTATTGACCCTTGTCTGTCCGTTCTTGTTTCTTGCTTTCGCCTCCGACCAAACCGAACGCAACCGGTCGCGGTTAGGAATCACCGTTACCTTGGTAGGGTAGGGTGCCTAACGGAGCGCTTGCGTAACGTTTGGGCGGAGTTCAAAGGAAAATAACGGGAAAAGGAAATGAGCAAAGAAACATTAACTTACAATATTGTATTTATTCTTAACAACAATAATTACAAACATTCACAAAACGAACCAAAAAGAGCAAAAGAAAAGATAAACAAAGAAAAGAAAAGATTACAAGTAAGTAATTAAAAGTGCATGGAATTTAAGTGCATGAAAGTAAATGAGCAAAAAATGAAACTAGGAACCATAGAACCCAAAACAAGACATGAGTTCAATAACCAAATCTTAAACTTGCAAGCTCAATTAAGAGGTTGCAAGATCAAGAAAAGGCAAAGAACTCATGGAGAATGAAGCACAAAAGAAAGAACAAAATGATACAACCCCTTGAGATCAATGACCAAAGCTTAAACTTGCAAGCTCACTTAAGAGGTTGCAAGATCAAGTTAAGGTAGAGAGCTCAAGGGGGAAGCTAAGTAAAAGAATGATACAAAAACCCTCATCTTCATTTAACATCCACTCAAAAACTCTCACAACAATTTAATGGAAGAAAGATGAAGAAGAAGAAGAAGTTAAACTAAAAACTAACAAAAAGTGGACATAAGAATTGATCCCCTACAATGGTTCAGAACTGGGGTATTTATAGGCTGCGTACAGAAACCCTAGGGCCACATTCTGACCCTACATGATATTACCAAACAGCCCCCCAAAAATCATCAATTGAAGAGTCTATACGGCCGCGGTTCCGCGGCCTAAGCGCGCTTATGCCGTGGAACCGCAGCCATAAAGAGGAATTGGTGCCTCGTTTTTTGTGGTTTTCCCTGGTTCTCTGTACCCATCAGTGTGGTATATGTTGTTTCTCAGAATCTCTTCACAATGCTTCCAGAATTTCAGTAGATCAAAAAGATGATGTGATGTGGATCTTTTGCCATGATTTCCTCGAGCTCCGCGTAGATATGTTGGATCTTGTGTTGACATTGAGCTTTGTGCATGAAAATGACATCGATTTGCCATTTTGTCTCTTAAACTGGTGTGTGGCAACATACGGATAGAGAGTGGAGACCCGTGTTTTATCTGTGGTTGGCAGTAATCCGGATTTTGTCATACTTTTCCATGAATTTCACTGTTTAGAGCTGAGAACCAGTATTCTGCACATATGTAGCAAACACTGATCAAAAGCACCTGCCTATAAACAAACGAGCGTAAGAATGGGCAGTATTAAATGCAATATTCTGGTATGAACACCCGTCTGTGAACTTTCGCTCGCTAAGTCCCCAAGAAAGAAGGGATGTGAATGTATATAAATGAATATGTAAGGTGACATGTGATATGATATGAAAGGAAATGAAACATGAACAAGTATAATATGGTAATGTTAATGACAACTATGTAAGTATGGCAATGTAACATAAGCATAGTAAATAAATATAGCATGACCGTATAGTGTAGGTATAGTGAACATGAAGTAATGTGATGACAAGTAAAAAGTATGTGGAACTTAACATGAGTATATGTTCTATGGGTCTCTATATGGTCACTATATTAACGTTAAGTTCTAAGTGTGAATATCAATGCAACCGTAAAAATATTCATGATCTCAAGAGTGGGGCCCCAGGAGTAAGGAAACACAGGCCCATTTCATGTGTTAGTATCGGGACTCTAAGCTGTGGAGGAGTCGACCGGACTAAGATTTGAGTAAATAGAAAAAAAAGAGGATAATACGGGACTCCTGAAGCTCCGTTGGATTCACACAAGAAACTATCCCAAACACCCCGAGTATAATAGATCATAACTGTTGTATCGAATTTAGTTGATTTGACTGGTTGATTATAACATGTCTTGATCAAAACTATAGATGGCAAAAGGTGAAGAATGAAGTCGAGTAAGTAAAGTAGAATGCGAGTCATGTCAGTTGCAATCGTAGGTCGAGTCAAGGTAAGTGTTCAAGTTCAAGATCAAGTTAATTCTAGCATGTAATGGTTTAAAAATAAGTCATATAGATAAAAAAATAAATAAGCAATCACTGAACACGATATGAGATAACTATATAAGTAACATCCAAAAAATGTTGTAAATATGTGATATGTACGACTAGTTAATCAAGTCAATTGAAGTCGGAATATAAACAAAAACATAGCCTTAAGTGTTATGCATACGTGAGTTCTAGTCATGCCTAAATACGAATACCGGTTTGGAAGATATACATGTTTTCGTATCATCGCCCAAAACACATCAGAATCTGTTCAGTATCGTCACACATTTTTAAAATATAGTTTGGGTCAATTTCCTTCAGGTTTCATATTACGAAAATTATTAAAAAAATTTGTAGGTTTTTCGGTGTGCATATCCCAACAACTAAGGTTCGCGCGATTTGGACTTCTGAAGCTCTAGTTATGATCATTTTAATATCAGCGTTTAAAACAGAAATTCAGATTTCTGGACAGCAACTATATGTTATATTGCAAAGCCTATATCGGGTTGTTTCATGCATTTCTAAGTAATATAATATACAATAAATTATAGATCTATAAATTGTGTATCTACACATCTAAAGATTGTCATGAACGGACATCGGGAGTTCGAGTTATGACCAATTTAAAAATAGTGTGCGAATCAGGACAGATTCAGTCCAGACCCGTCACTAAATATTGTAATGCAGTTCTCTATATTATATGTCGGTTTTCAGTAAAATATTAAAACTAATAAAATGTAGACCATTCAATGTAGATGTCCAAAACACATGAGTTTGCTCAATTTGGATATCAACAGACAAGTTATGTGTTCTAAAAGTTGATCAATAAATGCAGTTTTCTGTTTTTACGAACAGTGAATAAAAACAATTTAATTCCTAAACCGTTAAACGATTCGTTCTAAAATTTTTACAGCATGTACAATAAAATATATTCTATCATATATAAATTTCTTTAAATTTTTAGAAGTAAAAATTAATTTCTAAAAAATATTTCAAAGGTAAAGATATTGATATATCATATATGAGAATGAGGAAATCATGGCGTTTATTTATAACTTCATTTTCTTTTACAATATTTAAATAAAGTAATTTAAAATACAGCGAAAAAAGATATATCCTAATTGGTCTCCGCAATCTTAACTTATGAATTGCTAATAACGACAAAACTGATACAATACTTATTTTTCTAAGAACTTATATATGAATGCATATCATGCCATATCATTTTTCTCTAGATTTATTGTATTCTTAATTAAGGTAAATCTATTTGCAAGACATGGAGGAAAGTTATAATACAATTAGAAAACAGCGTAACTTGAATAAGAGGTAATCACAAGCATAATCAAAATTATATAACTATATGTGTGTGTTTTGGTGTGTTTCTATTATTTATATATGTAACAATATTTTTATTCATTTAGGGACTATAATATGATAAGGGAAGCGGTTCATGGCAATATGACAAGAGAAAGAGATGGAGGTGGAGAAAGAGAGAAGGAACATACGGGTTGTGTGAGTCGGTATAACAACCGGCTCACCGATTCGATTTCTAGCAGCAAAAACAAGTCTTGGTGACCTATGCTCAAGCAACTAAGATATGGATCAAATTAGTTTCTAAAACTATTCTCTATGAAAATTTTGAGAGGAAAGAAAAGAAAAGTAAAACGACACTACGAAGTTTGTGAATGGTACAATACTTCGGTCTTGAATTCCTAGGAACGAAATGAGCTCCGGTGATGTCGAAACATTGAGAGCTCTAAGGATGAAGATTTGAATTAATTTTTGAAGGAGGATGAATAATAAAGGAGAGAACATATAAAAGAATATTAATATGGTTATTATAATAATTCATAACCATAACCATACTAATTATATGCATTCACTTTGAGAGTTAAAAAGAAAATGAAATGAAAGGTCTCAATTGTACGTTATGAGAGGATTTAAAAAAAAGATAAAAATAATTGCAAGACCCAAGATTCGAACTTGTGGCCTATGGAATAATAATATAAGAACTTAATCAATAAGTTACAAGGTTGTTCATGCACATATTTAATAAGAATTAAATATATGATGTTGCTTGAAAAGAAAGTGGGCTTTTGAGCATATAGTTTTATAAAAGAAAAAGAAAACGAAATTGGATTTGGGTTATGAGTTGGGTTAGATCTTGTGTTTAATTTGAAATAGGTTAAAATTTAGTTTAAAGAAATAGGTTTGGGAAAAATAGATAGAATATAAAATAATTTATTTAATAGAAAACAAAATATATGGAAAATACTAAGAATAAATAAATATAATATTTTACTAAAAAAAGATAACACGAAGGTATAGTAATATTGGGGTCATTACATATTTACTTTTCAGATCTCAGACCAGAGAAAGAACTAAGTTCTTTTCACGAAGTGTTAAACCCTTACTTTCATTTTTATTTATGCCAGGCAAAAAAAATTATGTTTATCCCTTCTTGTCTTTACCTAGGGTCGGAAAGAGCCAGGAGATCTTCTTCTTTTTAAGGAGAATTAAATTCTCAGTTCTTATGGAAAACTTATGGGGTCGATTCTTCCTCCTGAGACTTGAAGTCTTGGATTTTTTTATATAGAGGAGGCAAGTTGTTAATTAGTTTGAGAAAATTTCTCAATTGAGAGATACCAATTGGCCTCAAAAATTATGTGGGGGATTTTATTCACCGTTGGATTTTTGATCCAGTGCATTTCTATTTAACAGAATATATTTTCCTGTTTTTAACGAGATTAGGGAAATATTTTCCCATATACATAATTTAATTCTGCCATACAATAATTTTTAATCACCATTAGATTTTTAATCTAAGGGTTCTCTATTTAACAAAGCACATCTTTCTTTGTTTAAAAAGATATAAGGAAATATTTTTCCATTTCATTAATTTTTTTATCAACTGCTTTTTGTTTAATAGAAAATATCTTTCTCAATTAGAAAGACCAGTGAGATATTTCCCCCCAATAGGATTTAAGTCTATATTTGATTATTTTTAATCACCATTGGATTTTTGATCTGATGGTTCTCTATTTAGAGAATATCTTTCTCTTTTTTAGAAAGATCAGGAGAAGTATTTTCCAAAAAATAGAATTTAATTCTATGTGGAACTAAAAAGTATGTTTTCACGTGTTTAACACGTGACCCTAGTGTGGGTTTTAACCTGTTTATATTTAGCGCTCATATGCTTTACATATGAGCGCTCATGTGTTTAACACGTGAAGCTGGTTTGCCCTATTTTGGTTGTTTATTCTCAGCGCTAATATGCTTTGCATATAAGCGCTCACATGTTTAACACGTGATATAAGTGCTCACATGTTTAACACGTGAGGCCGGTTTGGCTTTTTTGGTTATTTGTTTTCAACGCTTATATGCTTTACATATAAACGTTCACATGTTTAACACGTGAGGCCAATTTGACCTTTAGTTATTTGTTTCCAGCGCTTATATACTTTGCATATAATCGCTCACATGTTTAACATGTGAGGCCCAAACCGTGGGAATTCTTTTCTTCTTTCTTTTCTCCCCCTTTTTAAGGGAACACACCTGACGGTTCATTTTGCAACCGAGGCTAAATTTGTCGGACCGGTACAATATTGATGGATGTATCCCGTCTAAAGGTACGTTAAATTTTTCGTTTCACGCATTTTGTAAAATTATTGTTGTCTTATATGCCCTTATTTATTTATTTAACATATTTTTGTTTAGGTATCTCTACACTCTAAAAAGTATATACGTAATAGAAATCGACCAGAGGGTTCTATAATGCAAGATTATCTTCTAGATAAAATAACCACATTTTGCTCCCGCTATCTGGACGAGAACATTGAGATGAAACTTAATCGACATTGGAGAATTCAGGATGGGACACATGGTAAAGCTGATTATAAGAGAGTAGACCCCATGTTTATCAACAAAATATATCGGTTTATCATCCTCAATAGCGTATGTCTTTAAAATACCCTTTCGTGGCTCCCTCGAGCAATCGTTGCCCATCAGGGGCATGTAATCTTCGAATTGAAGGGGTTGGTCATGTGCAGGTATGCGAGGTATGAGTATGACCTCGTGTATTATATCCCTATCAATTATAATTTCGCGATCGCCCCATTGCAATTTAATAAAACCCAGTAGGGTGAGACACCCATCCTCCATAGACTCGTAAAATTGGTTTACTAATTCCGGTAATGCAAATATATAAGGGTGATTGTATATTAAATAATTCCATCCCCTACGCGCGATTTCATTCGCGAAATAGCTACCATATACTTCATGTGAGAACACTTGTGAAAAATCTCTTTCTAGCTGCATGCTATGTGCCATAATGTTTTACAGATCTAAAAATTGCAAGAAACAGAGAGGATTTGAACAGATAGTACCTCCCCTGAAGTTTCAGGGGGTGAAGATAGCAGGAGGCGGCGGATCAGCGGCAGGAGCTGGCTATTGCGGCGGAATCGCGGCGGCTAGGAGGCGGCACGACGAGATCTCGCTACAGAACGAAGGTGGCGGCTCTAGGGTTTCTTAGAGATGTAGAAATTAGGGTTAGAACAGAGAGTGGGGCTCGGCTCTTTAAATAGGGGAATATGATGGACATTTGTAGATAAACCCCTCCAAAAAGAGGAATTTATCTGCAAATAAAATTTTATTTTATTTATTTATTTTGCAAAAAATGTCCAAATTTTTTTTTTAAAATTTTTTTTTTAATGTTATTTTGTATTTATATTTACAAATGATACACACACCCAAACTTATTTGGAAAAAAAAATTTGGCAAGAAGATCGGAAATTTGGGGGTAAAAATGGAGGGGAATCAATCGGCGTAAATCGGCACCTGCAAAAACAGGAGCTCCTCCGACGGGTCCGCAGTGAGGAACGGTTTCAATCGATGTCCGTTTACTTTAAATAAAGTACCGTCCTCCGGTTTTTCAAGATCTACCGCACCGTGCGGATATACGGTGGATACTAAAAACGGCCCTTTCTATCTAGATCTGAGCTTGCCGGGGTGAAAGTGTAACCGAGTGTCATAGAGTAAAACCTGTTGACCAGATTTAAACGTTTTGCGCATAATGTGTTTGTCATGGAACACCTTAGTTCGGTTTTTAACAATGACAGCATTATCATAAGCCTCATCCCGGAGCTCTTCTAGTTCATTTAGTTGCAGCTTTCAATTGTTGCCCGCATCTCCCATTGATAAATTCAACTCCTTGATCGCCCAAAATGCCTTGTGCTCAATCTCAACTGGGAGGTGGCAAGCCTTCCCATAAACAAGCCGGTATGGAGACATACCAAGATCGGTCTTGTATGCAGTACGGAATGCCCATAGTGCGTCAAGCAGTTTTTGTGACCAATCTTTACGGTTTTTAGAAACCGTTTTCTCCAAGATTTGCTTAATTTGCCGATTCGAAACCTCGGCTTGCCCACATGTTTGTGGATGGTATAGTGTTGATAGTTTGTGAGTAATGGAATATTTGCGCATTAAGGACTCAAAAGTCCTATTGCAGAAGTGAGATCCATTATCACTTATAATTGCTCGAGGGTGCCCAAACCGAGAAAATATATGTTCTTTAAGAAATCGAACCACAACCTTGTTATCGTTCGTTCGGCTAGGCACAACCTCAACCCATTTCGACACATAGTCAACAGCTAAAAGAATATACACATTCCTAAAGGAATTGGGAAATGGTCCCATGAAGTCTATTCCCCAAACATCAAAAATATCCACAACCAAAATTGGTTGGAGCGGCATTTCGTTTCTCCGTGATATCTGGCCCAAGTGTTGGCACCGGGAGCATGTCTTGCAGTATTCATATGCATCCTTAAAGAGACGTGGCCAGTAGAAACCACACTGCAAGATTTTCTCGGCTGTCTTCTTAGGGCCAAAGTGCCCGCCACACGCTTGATCGTGGCAAAAAGACAACACACTCTTAAACTCATTTTCAGGTACACACCGACGAATGATTTGGTCGGAACAGTATTTAAAAAGATACGACTCATCCTAGTAAAAATGTTTTACTTGGGACAAGAATCGGAGTTTATCCTGTTTCGACCAATCTTTAGGTATCAAACCGGTGGCCAAGTAGTTTACTATATCAGCGAACCAAGGTTCGCAAGACACGGTTAAGAGTTTCTCATCGGGAAAAACATCTTTTATTGGAATTTCAAGTGTAGGCGAAGAAGGAAGTCTTGAAAGGTGATGGGCCACTACATTTTCACATCCTCTTTTGTCCCTTATTACAAGGTCAAACTCTTATAGCAAGAGGATCCAACGTATGAGCCTCGATTTGGCATCCTTCTTCGCAAAAAGGTGGCGAAGAGCTGAATGGTCAGTATACACTATCACTGGAGAACCGATTAAATAAGGCCAAAATTTTTCAAGGGCAAATACAACTGCTAAAAATTCTTTTTCTGTTGTTGTGTAGTTCAGTTGGGCCCCATTTAACGTTCGGCTAGCATAATAAATTACGTGCGGCATCTTATTAATGTGCTGTCCAAGAAAAGCACCAATGGCGAAATCTGATGCATCGCACATAATTTCAAAAGGATGCGTCCAGTCTGGAGATGAAAGAATGGGCGCAGAAATGAAAGAGTGTTTCAATGACTCGAACGCTTCCATGCAAGTTGAGTCAAAATCAAATGTTGTGTCCTTGGCCAATAAGAGAGTCAAGAGTCTAGCAATCTTGCTAAAATCCTTGATGAACCGTCTATAAAAACCGGCATGGCCAAGGAAAGCTCGGATGTCTTTGACGCATTTAGGGGGAGGAAGATTGGAAATGACCTCAATCTTGGCTTTATCAACCTCTATGCCGTTTTGCGAGATGACATGTCCTAAAACAATGCCTTCTCGTACCATAAAGTGGCACTTCTCCAAATTTAAAGTTAGGTTCTTATCCCTACAGCGGGTAAGAACCGCGTCAAGGTGTAGCAAACACTCATCGAAGGAGTCACCAAAAATGGAGAAATCATCCATAAAGATCTCTAAAAACTTTTCAACCATGTCTGAAAAGATCCCCATCATACACTGCTGAAATGTAGCTGGTGCATTGCATAACCCAAAGGGCATGCGACGATAAGCAAAAGTAACGAAAGGACAAGTAAATGTGGTCTTGTCTTCATCCTTTTCGGCGATGGGGACTTGGTTATAGCCGGAATAGCCAACCAAGAAGCAGTAGAACTCATGCCCAGCCAATCGTTCTAGCATTTGGTCAATAAAAGGTAAAGGAAAGTGGTCTTTCCTTGTCGCGGCATTGAGTTTTCTATAATCGATGCAAACTCGCCACCCAGTTTGTGTGCGAGTAGGTATTAACTCATTTGCCTCATTGGTTATGACCGTAATGCCCGATTTCTTTGGCACAACATGAATGGGGCTAACCACTGGCTATCCGAGATAGGGTAAATGATACCACTATCAAGACATTTAACAATCTCCTTCTTGACAGCCTCTTTCATTATGGGGTTGAGGCGTCGTTGTGGATCCCTCACTGGCTTGGCATCATCCATCAAGTGTATATGATGTTCAACTATGAGGGGACTAATCCCCTTGATGTCCGCCATTGACCAGCCAAAAGCTTGCCGGTTATTTTGTAAGACCATTAAAAGGGCCTTCTCTTGCTCGAGAGCTAGAGAGGCCGATATGATAACGGGAAGGGTCTCATTCACACCTAGGTAAGCATATTTAAGGTGTGACGGCAAAATCTTTAGTTCGAGTTTAGGAGGTGAAACAATTGAAGGTAACATAGGTGAAACTGTTTCAAACTCGAAGGATTCCATCAATGGTTCAAATCGAGTGTACGCAACTGAGTCGGATGGTTCAACTGACTCATCCGAAAAATCAAAAGACTCAAACTCGGGTGGTGAGTCTTCAAAATCGTCCAAAAAAGTGAAACACTCATAATCGTTGTTCGGCGTGAAAGCTGTGTCGGATTTTAGGAGGAACGCACTAGAGGCGTCAACACTGCTGTGATCGAACAAAATTTTTCGAGCTCACAGTCCTCCTCCGTGATCTCATGGATCGAGAAAACATCAAGAATACTAGCATTAGGCTCGGAAGGCTGATTCCCCAACTTAAAGATGTTAAGTTCAACTGTCATATTTCCAAAAGATAGGTTCATTGAACCATTACGACAATTGATCACCGCATTAGAAGTCGTAAGGAATGGTCGACCAAGTATCACCGAAATTTGACTCCGGGGGTTAGCTACAGATTGTGTATCCATAACAATGAAGTCAACGGGGAAAATGAAGTCCCCTACTCTAATTAACACATCCTCTAACTCACCCCTAGGATGGGTGATGGATCGGTCGGCCATTTGGAGAGTACAATGAGTGGGCTTAAGCTCTCCAACGCCTAACTGCTCGTACACAAAATAGGGTAGCAAATTGACACTAGCACCAAGATCTAATAGTGCTCTATTGATGTTCTTGCCCCCAATTGTTATCGAAATAGTAGGACAGCCGGGGTCCTTGTGCTTTTGGGGTAAAGATTGGACAAGAGCATCACTAACAGCACTAGCCATGAAAACTTTCTTTGGTACTTATGACTTCCTCTTCTTGGTGCATAAGTCCTTTAAGATTTTTGCGTATGAAGGAACTTGCTGGATTGCATCCAAGAGAGGTATATTTATGCTAACCTATTTGAACAACTCTACAATCTTCTCCATTTGTGGAGTTGGTTTATTGGATCTCAACCTGTTTGGAAAAGGAACATTTTGAAAAGTTGTCGAGTCCAATTTTTGTGGATCGGATTGTGGAGTTGGAATGGATCCCCGTGTAGATGTGTTCGTGATGTGAGAAGTGGGTCCGTTCGAAATAGAAGAAGTAGAGCCTTGTGAAGAATGAAGAATAGGCTCTAACGAAGAAGATGAAGATGAAGAAGAAGAGGGTGAAGAAGAAGAAGAAGAACCACCGGCAGGGGTGTCATTATTAATACCCACGTTATTGTGCAACACTTTTCCGGATCTCAACGTGGTCACAGCATTTACGTTATGATTTTGCTGTTCATATGCAACATGTGCGTGACCGGGATTTGGCAGCGGTTGAGATGGAAGCTTTCCCTTTTCTCGCTCGCTCAACGCAGCATTGAGTTGTGCAATTTGCGCCTCAATAGATTTGATGCTTTGATCGTGTGAGGCACTGTTTTGCACCAAAGATTGAATGGAAGTCTCCAACCGTACTGTGGATTGTATAGATTGATTTAGGAACGCATCTAGACTTCTTTCTAGCGAGGTAACCTTATCATTATTTGGTTGAACAAAATTGTTTTGAGGGTAAGAGTTGTTGGGCACAAAATTGTTCATTTGGTTTGGGTAAGGTTGTGGGTGGAAAGGTTGCTGGTATTGAGTTTGTGGAGGTGCTTGTTGCTGTTGTGGAGGAGGAGGCCTTTGAAAGTTGTTGTTTCCTTAGAATTGTTGATTTTGATTCCAAGCAAAATTTGGGTGACTCCTCCAACCTTGATTATAAGTCGAAGAGTATGGATCATTTCTTTGTCGTTGCTGAAAGGCAGCATTGACGTGATCTTGTCCTTGAGCAGGTGGATTGTAAGGACACTCTTCGGTAAGATGTGATAGATCCGAACAACAAGCACAAACAGTTCGTGGGGGTAAAGCAGGGGCAGGAGAAGGCGGTGAGATTTTGGTCTCAATTGCTTCTAGCTTTTTCATAAGTGCGGCCATCTCGGCCTTCATAGAAATCGACATATCTAATTGATGTATGCATGCCCTAGACTGACCAATTGAAGAAGATGAGGTGGTCTTGGTGCTTTCCCACTGAAGTATTTGTTCAGCAAGATCATCGAGAAACTGCCACACTTCCTCACTAGATTTGGTTAGAAAGTGACCTTGACAAATGGTTTCTAGCAACTGCTTCGTTGCTGGGTTCAATCCCTCGTATAAAATTTGGCAAACTTGCCAATTTTCGATCCCATGGTGAGGGCATTGAACAAGTAGGTCTTTGAATCTTTCAAAACACTTCCAAAAGAGTTCGGAAGGAAGCTGGGAAAATTGTATAATCTCATTGCGAATTCTCGCAGTCTTGTGATGAGGATAAATTTTTTTAAGAAAGCTTTAACAAACTCTTCCCAATTCTTAATTGAATGTGATGTTGTGCTATATAACCACTTCTCGGCTAAGTCACATAAGGTGAAAAGAATGACCCTTAGCCTTATAGCATCATCTGATAATTGGGTTGTTTTCATCATTGCGCAAACGTTTTGGAATTTGTTTATGAAGATATAGGCATCTTCGGATTCCAGTCCATGAAATTTTAGCAGCATATTGATGAAGTGGGGTTTGATCTCAAAATTATCCCCATTTGCTGGTGGGCGTGAAAGACAAGTAGGTAAGGCGGTGCGGATCGGGTAGAAAAGATCCTGGAGCGCGATTCGTTGGGGCGCTTCAACAGACGGGTGTTGTGGGTTATTCGCACCTAACGGAGGTGGAATCAGTCCCGTGGGTAAGTGTTCATATCATATTTTTGCATTTTCATACCGCCCAATTTTTATCACATTGCATATCGGTAGGTACTCTTGAGCCGTTTTTGCTAGTCAATTGCAGGATACAGGTTCTCGGCTCTAAACGGTGAAATTCATGGAAAAACACGACAAAATTCGGGTTCCTTCCATTCACAGATAAAACACGGATCTCCGCTCTTTATCCGTCTGTTGCCACACACCAGTTTAAGAGACAAAATGGCAAATCAATGTCATTTTCATGCACAAGGCTCAATGGCAACACAAGATCCAAGAAATCTACGCGGAGCTCGAGGAAATCATGACAAAAAGATCCACATCAAATCACCTTTTGCTCAACAGAAATTCTGGAAAAATCGTGAAGAAAATCTGAGAAAACACATGTACCAGAATAAAGGACATAGAAGACCAGGGAAGCACAAAAAAACAGAGACCCCAACTCACCTAAACGGCCGCAGAACCGCGGCCAATAGGGGGTCTAGGCCGCGGTTCCGCGGCCGTACTGGCGCCGCAGATGGTGATTTTTCAGGGGCAGATTGGTCTTTTCACATTTGTTCAGTATGTTGCCCTAGATTTCCTTTTCCCTGCCTATAAATAGCCCAGAACCTTGTGAAGCCAAGGGTGCTTAATCTTGTATTTTTTTTTAGGGTTTAGAATACTTGTTCTTCTTCCTCTTCTCATCTCTTCTCCATTGAAAAACTTGTAGTGAGCTTTTATGAGTGAAGAATGATGAATAAAGAAGTTCATTTTGTTATCATACTTGTCTTGCTCTTGTTATGTTAATTACTTGTAATCTTTAATTGATAATTTAGTTGTTGTTATTTCTTGTTATTTCTTTTCTCTTTTCCTTTATCCTTAAACAACCATGATTCTTACGCTTGATCCTTGCCAAGGTGAGGTCGCAAATAGCTAGTCGTTATCTTCTAATCTCTTTCTTTCTATCTTCCTCTTTTGTTTTATTTTCTTTTCGTTATGATGTGTGAGTAGTTTCCATACTTGTTAGGGTAGGATAAGGGAAGTTTGAGAGAAGGAAATCTCTCTCACTCTTTCCTTGCCCAACATCTTAAATCGACTCCCGTTAATTGAACCACAATCCGCTCCTTACGACACCCTATCCTACATGATAGCGGTGATTCCGTAGTGAGACCGGTTGTGGTTGAATTAATCGGAGGTTGTGGCTAAGAGCCAAGAACGGACGGACAAGCACCAAAAGGAAGAACTTATGCGTTGGAAAGCCTAGCTTATACTCGCAAGTTCCTTCCTAGTCGTGCTAATCCCCGTTGTTGCCGATTACCGTAACACCGATATTAAGAGTGGCAACGAAAGAGGTGAGCGACTCCTAACTCAAACTAACCTAATCCTAACCCTAACAAGCTCTCTTTACATATCATTTTAACACTTAGTTAATCACAAACAAATCTGGAAAATTGGACTTAACTCGTTAAAGCACATAGAAAAAGATTCCCATCTCCCTGAGGACGACCCGTACTCAACCGGCTAGCTACAAGCGAAATCGTTTTGATTGCGGTAATTAACTAAACTTGAACACGCAGAATCTCTTTACCAATCAAATGGCGCCGTTGCTGGTAAGACGGTAGTTTATTTCTTTGTGTAATTTCGGGTTAACTTGTGAATATAAATCTAACCGAAAAACAAAAAAATATATATATATTGTAAAAAAATCATCTTGTTATTTTTGATTAGTTTTTGTGCAAGTGTGCAGGATAAAAAGAAGGTCGAGTTCAGTGCCAAAGACGTGGGAAGTTAGACCCATATTTCGCGGCTACACCGCGACGGATCAAGACGGAGCCAACGGTCTACTACAAGATTCTGGAGCAGATACAGGAATCAAATCAAGATTCAGGAAATCCAGAAGCGAAGAGGACACCCAAAGCGGAACCTACCAGAAAAATGAAGCAACAAAGACTCCATAAAGCCGCGGAACCGCGGCATAAGCTTGCTTAGGCCGCGGATCCGCGGTTCTTTGAGGGTATCAGGGTTCCAAAATTTTTGTAAGTCTCTCTCTTCTCCTCCCCACTCCTCTGAACTCCACCGAATTGTGTTTTCTGCAGCATTCTTTGCGCAAACTCTCTTCCCCCTTCCAATAAACTGTTTTTGTGCAGGATTCTTTGCGCTGCGCTAAAAATAAAAATTGTTTGCAGTTGATTTGTTACCGCTTTGCATTCATTAATACGGACTTAAGGGGCTTGAAACCAATTCAGATTGGGTGGGGATTTCATCACCCTTCCCAGGACCCCAGAAATCACAAAAGCATATGCATTGACCATTGTTAATTAAAAAAATACTAGACTCAGCCCTAAGGACTTCGCGCTCAATAGGACAGAGGACTAGTTACAGGCATCGGCCGTTTATCTTATCTGACTTTTGCGGTGTCTAGGCAAGTGTGTCGAAGGCAAGTGGTTTTTAATTAAGGAACTTCGTGAAAGCGTTGGAAAACCTCCCACTTACCTGGCACTTATCTGGCCGCATTTGACGGAGAAGAGGCGGTTTGAGATCCTATTTCTAGCCCTCTGGAACAGTTAGGAGCTATCTAGCAGACCTAGGTGACCCTAGATCTAGGTGTGATTGTGCATATCTTGTTTGTGATTGCTTAAAGCCGTAAGTCCGTACATATTCCTGTAAAGCTCTTTCTAAAAAAAAAAGGAAACAAAATCAAAAAACTTTTATAAAAACTTGCCCTTTGTCGCCAAACCCATTTTTCACCCACCACCCATCGTATTTCTCCATTGACGTTTTCTTACCCTCACCTTCTCCGCTTTGACTATACTAAACTCGTTTAGTGTATGTCCGCTTGGACTCGGGACACTAGCGCCCGCCTAGTCCGCGTTACGTTAGTCGCTACCGACTACGCGATCGACTCAGACGTCGAAACTCCGTCCATGACTCTTTCACCCTTACCTTTGCCGGCCAACTCCGACGTTGACCGGAATTTTGTTCATACATCTTCACCTTCACCATCACCAACCTCTTCTTCCGCGATGTCAGGATTTAATCCGAACATCTCTTTGACTACCCCTGGATTGGCTCCACCTCCTACGGAGACCAATAACCCACCACCACCGCCTGTTGTAGCGCCGCAGCAAAAAGCGCTCCAGGATCGTTTCTATCCCACCCGTTCTGCACTTCCCACCTGCCTTTCTCTTCCACCGGCCAATGGGGATAATTTTAAAATTAAGCCCCACTTCATCAACATGCTTCCACGATTTCATGGGCTTGAATCTGAAGATGCCTATATCTTCATCAATAAATTTCAAAACGTTTGTGCCATGATGAAAACCACCCAGCTGTCGGACGATGTTATACGTCTACGGGTCATTCCGTTCACTTTATGCGATCTTGCTGAAAAATGGCTGTATAGCACCGCTTCCCACTCCATAACCAGTTGGGACGAGTTTGTTAAAGCGTTTCTCAAGAAATTTTATCCGAATCATAAAACCGCAAGGATCCGCAATGAAATCAACCAATTCTCTTAGCTTCCTTCTGAACCCTTCTGGAAGTGCTTTGACTGGTACAAAGACCTTCTTGTTCAGTGTCCTCACCATGGTATAGAGAAATGGCAACTTTGCCAAACCTTATACGAGGGCCTGAACCCAGCAACCAAGCAGTTGTTGGAAACCATCTGTCAGGGCCACTTCCTATCGAAATCTGACGAGGAAACGTGGCAATTCTTTGACGACCTTGCGGAGCAAACGCTACAATGGGAGAGCACCAGACCGACTTCTTCTTCTTCTACCTCCACTTCTACCGGTCAGTCTAGGGTAGGAATTCACCAACTTGATGTCTCTATTGCGATGAAAGCTGAAATGGCTGCAATAACGAGAAACCTTGAAGCAATAGAGAGCAAATTTTCTTCTCCTGCTCCTGCCCCTGTTCTTGCCCTTCGTACCATTTGCGCTTGTTGTTCCGATCCTTCTCACTTAACCGAAGAGTGTCCTTACAATCCACCATCGCAAGGACAGGATCAGGTTAATGCTGCATTTCAGCAAAGACCGAGGAATGATCCATACTCTTCCACCTACAATCCCGGTTGGAGGAATCACCCCAATTTCGCCTGGAATCAGAATCAGAATCAATTCCAAGGCAACAATTTCCAAAGGCCCCCTCCGCCGCAACAACAAGCGCAACAACAAACTCAACATCAATTTCAGCAGCCCTTCCAACCCCAACCTTTTCAAAATCAGACGAACAACTTTGCACCCAACAATTCTTTTCCACCAAACAACTTTGTTCCGTCAAACAATGATAAGGTTTCCTCGCTCGAACGAAGTCTGGAGGCGTTCGTTAAACAATCGACACAATCCACCGCAAACATCCAGTCTTCCATTCAGTCCTTAGTGCAACACACTGCCGCTCACGGGCAAAGCATCAAGACCATCGAGGCCCAGATTGCACAGCTGAATGCGGCCTTAAGCGAGCGAGAGAAGGGGAAGCTCCCGTCCCAACCACTCCCAAATCCCGGTCACCCACATAATGTACATGTTGCTCTTGAACAACAGAACCATAATGTGAGTACCGTGACCACATTGAGATCGGGAAGGATGCTGCAAAACAACATCGGCACACGGATCAATGATGACACCCCGGCCGCTTCTTCTTCTTCTTCTTCGTCTTCGTCTTCTGAGCCTATTCTCCGTTCTTCACAAGGCTCTCCTTCCTCTTCTTCTGCTCTGAATGGACCCACTTCTCACTCCACGAAAACACCTGTTCTGGGATCCGTTCCAACTCCACAATCTCCTCCTCCAGCATTAGACTCAACCAATTTTAAAAATGTTCCATTTCCAAACCGGTTGAGGTCTAATAAACAAAATCCTCAGATGGAGAAAATTCTGGAGTTGTTTAAGCAGGTTAACATTAACATTCCTCTTTTAGATGTTGTCCAACAAGTCTCGTCCTACGCGAAAATCTTAAAGGACTTGTGCACGAAAATGAGGAAATCTCAGGTACCAAAGAAAGTTTTCTTGGCTAGTGCTGTGAGTGATGCTCTTACCCAATCTTTACCACAAAAACGGAAGGACCCTGGCTGTCCTATGATTTCTATTACCATTGGGGATAAGAACATCAACCGCGCACTATTAGATCTTGGTGCTAGTGTTAACCTGCTTCCGTACTCAGTATACGAGCAATTAGGCGTAGGAGAGCTGAAACCCACGCACCGCACTCTCCAAATGGCCGACCGATCGATCACCCATCCTAGGGGTGAGCTAGAGGATGTGTTAATCAAAGTCGGGGACTTCATATTCCCCGTTGACTTCATTGTATTAGACACACAGCCTGTAGCTAACCCCCGGAATCAAATTCCGGTGATACTCGGTCGCCCATTCCATGCAACCTCAAATGCTGTGATCAATTGTCGCAATGGTTCGATGAACCTCTCTTTTGGAAACATGACAATTGAACTCAACATTTTTAGGTTGGGGAATCAGCCCTCCGAACTTAATGCTCATATACTGGACGTCTGCTCGATCCAGGAGATCACCCCTGAAGAGTGTGAATTCGAGGAGTTTCTGTTTGATCACGATAACCTTGACACCACTAGTGCGTTCCTCTTCGAACCTGCTGCTGTTTCTGCGCCCGACAACGACTACGAGTGTTTCACGTTCTCGAACGATCTTAGCCGCTCACAACCCAAGTTTGAATCCTTCGAATTTCCGGATGAGTTACCTGAACCATCCAACTCGGTCGCTTACACTCGTTTTGAACCTTTGCTGGAGTCCTTTGAGTTCGAGACCTCTTCACCAATCTTTCCTTCCATCGTTTCACCTCCAACGCTCGAACTCAAGCCTTTGCCGTCTCACCTTAAGTATGCTTACTTAGGTGAGAACGAGACCCTCCCTGTCATCATCTCGGCTTCTCTAGCTCCAGAGCAAGAGAAAGCCCTTCTTGCGGTCTTGCACAGCAACAGGCAAGCTTTTGGCTAGTCCATGGCGGACATCAAGGGGATTAGTCCCCTGATCGTTGAACATCACATTCATCTGATGGATGATGCCAAACCAGCCAGGGATCCACAAAGACGGCTCAATCCAATCATGAAAGAGGCTGTGAAGAAGGAGATCGTAAAATGTCTAGATAGTGGTATCATTTACCCTATCTCTGATAGCCAGTGGGTTAGCCCCATTCACGTTGTCCCCAAGAAATCAGGTATAACGGTCATAACCAACGAGGCGAACGAGTTAATCCCTACTCGCACCCAAACTGGGTGGCGAGTATGCATTGATTACAGAAAACTCAACGCCGCAACACGGAAGGACCACTTTCCGCTACCTTTCATTGACCAAATGCTTGAACGATTGGCCGGACACGAGTACTACTGCTTTCTTGATGGCTACTCCGGCTATAATCAAATTCCCATCGCCGAAAAAGACCAGGAAAAGACCACATTCACTTGTCCTTTCGGCACGTTCGCATATCGTCGCATGCCTTTTGGGTTATGCAATGCGCCCGCTACCTTCCAGCGGTGTATGATGGGAATCTTCTCAGACATGGTGGAAAAATTTCTGGAGATTTTCATGGATGATTTCTCCAACTTCGGCGATTCCTTCAACGAGTGTTTGTTGCATCTTGACGCTGTCCTTACCCGATGTAAGGACAAGAATCTCATTTTGAATTGGGAAAAGTGCCACTTCATGGTGCACGAAGGTATTGTCTTAGGACATATCATCTCGCAAAATGGCATAGAGGTTGACAAAGCGAAGATTGAGGTCATTTCCAATCTCCCTCCTCCCCGATGCGTCAGAGATATCCGAGCCTTCCTTGGCCATGCCGGTTTCTATAGACGGTTCATCAAGGACTTTAGCAAGATTGCTAGGCCCTTGACTCTTATGCTGGCCAAGGATACGCCATTCGACTTCAACTCGAGCTGTGTGACTGCATTCGAGTCATTGAAAACCTCACTCACTTCTGCTCCCGTTCTTTCTTCACCTGACTGGACGCACCCATTTGAGATTATGTGCGATGCATCCGACTTTGCCATTGGTGCTGTCCTTGGACAGCACATTAACAAGATGCCGCATGTAATTTATTATGCTAGCCGAACCCTGAACGACGCCCAACTCAATTATACAACAACTGAGAAGGAATTCTTAGCTGTTGTATTTGCTTTAGAAAAGTTCAGGCCCTACCTCATCGGCTCTCCAGTCATTGTCTACACAGACCATTCCGCTCTGCGCCATCTTTTTGCGAAGAAAGATGCAAAATCTCGGCTAATACGTTGGATCCTCTTGCTTCAAGAGTTTGACCTTGTCATTAAGGACAAACGAGGATGTGAAAACGTAGTTGCCGACCATCTCTCACGACTTCCTTCTTCGCCTTCGCTTTCAATCCCGATCAATGACGTTTTCCCGGATGAACAGCTCTTGACAGTATCTTGCGAACCCTGGTTCGCAGATATTGTGAACTATTTGGCCACAGGATTACTACCGACTGAATGGTCAAGTCAGGACAGACTTCGATTCTTATCCCAAGTAAAACACTTTTACTGGGACGAACCCTATCTGTTCAAGTACTGTCCAGACCAGATTATTCGTCAGTGTGTCCGTGACAATGAATTCAAGAGTGTGCTGTCATTTTGCCACAATCAAACGTGTGGCGGGCATTTTGGCCCCAGAAAGACAGCTGAGAAGATCTTGCAATGTGGTTTCTACTGGCCACAACTCTTCAAAGACGCTCATGACTATTGCAAGACTTGCTCCCGGTGCCAACACTTGGGCCGGATATCCCGGAGGAACGAGATGCCGCTCCAACCAATCTTGGTTGTGGAGATTTTCGATGTTTGGGGGATAGATTTCATGGGGCCGTTTCCCAGCTCTTTTGGGAACTTGTACATTCTTCTCGCTGTTGATTACGTCTCTAAATGGGTCGAGGCTGTGCCCAGCCGGACTAACGACAACAAGGTTGTCGTTAGGTTTCTTAAAGAAAACATTTTCTCCCGTTTTGGGCACCCCCGAGCGATCATTAGCGACAATGGAAGTCATTTCTGCAATAAGACTTTCGAGGCCTTGATGCGGAAATATTCCATTAATCATAAGCTATCCACACCCTACCACCCCCAAACCTGCGGGCAGGCCGAAGTTTCAAATCGGCAAATCAAGCAGATACTGGAGAAGACGGTTTCCAAGAACCGTAAGGATTGGTCGCTGAAACTCACTGATGCCTTTTGGGCATTTCGAACCGCTTATAAGACCGATCTTGGCATGTCTCCCTATCGGCTTGTATACGGAAAAGCTTGCCACCTACCTGTCGAAATAGAGCATCGTGCATTTTGGGCGATAAAAGAGCTGAATCTGTCTCTCGAAGATGCGGGCAGCCATCGTAAGCTGCAGTTGAACGAATTAAGCGAGCTTAGGGATGAGTCTTACGATAACGCGGTTGTCGTCAAGAACCGAACGAAGGTGTTTCACGATAAACAGCTTTTGCGCAAAACTTTCGTACCTGGTCAGCAGGTACTGCTTTACGACACCCGACTACACTTCCATCCAGGAAAGCTCAGATGTCGCTGGAAAGGGCCGTATTTTGTGCGGAATGTATATCCGCAAGGCGCTGTGGATTTGGAGAATCCAAAGGACGGTTCATTTTTCAAAGTGAACGGATACCGACTAAAACCGTACCTTAGCGCCGAACCAACAGAGGAGCTCCTGGTCTTACAGGAGCCGGTTTACCCTGCATAATCTTCCTCTGCCTACCACCAAACTTCGGTTATCCAGCCAAGAACAGTGGACACTGTTCCAAATAAGTTTGGGGGTATGTATAAACCATTTTGTATATATTTATGGATATTCTTTTCCATTCTTTTTCTTTTTCTTTAAAAACGAAAACAAAAAAATTTTGTGTATCGCTAACCAACAATTTTGACCCTTCAAATGATCTCTTTATGCAATGACAGTGAGGACACTGTCCAGTTTAAGTTTGGGGGTACGCTCGGTACGTATTTCTAACCTTCGCATTCATATGTATATTTTGCATCTGCATATTAAAATCCATAAAATCCATAAAAATCTGAAAATTTTCTAAAAACATAAAAACTTTTCTGTCAAGTTAGCTAGTGGGAGGACTCTGATTCAACATTTCGACGGTTTTGTTTAATAAAATAAGAATAACTAAATCTTATGTTTAGATTTTGAAAACCTGAAAGATAACTCTCCTTTAAAGTTAACTATAGCTGATATACGTCTTTACATCACACTACACGTGTCGTGAGTTTTTGAAATTAGATGACAAGTCTTCTATGTCTAAAAACTTTTAAATGGATAAATGATTTTCTGAGGATCAAATAGGTTTGTTCTGAAATAAGTAATATCAAGAATAGTTTATGAAGTGAGTGAATATGAAGGAATGTTATTGATGCCTTAATTGGAACTAAGTCTGAAAAATAACCCATCTGGAACTTCATTGGAATGATTACACACCAAAACTCACTAAACACGTCTTTTATCCAAAAAATAATTGAGCTGCCGGTTATATCTCCGTTCGCATTGAATCATCATGATTTTCACGCCAAATTGTCTTTTGTTTTTGGACCTAGGTAACTTGAGTAATTAAGTCCGCTGGGGTGTTTCTACACCTAATGCCCTAAAGCCAACTGGTTTGGGTGCATTGGCCCAAAGCTCGTTAAGAAGCCTAGAAAATCCGAATTAAAACAAAGTCAAGCAAGTGTTCTCTCCGAGTTAAAATTCCTAACGGTTCTTTGTGTGAGAATAATCTTAATAAAAGACAGGCTTTTATAAAAAATGTTAGCGGAGATATGAAGGTTTTATTCTATGATAAAGACTATTGCACGTTCACAGAGGTGTGTATGAAATGAAAACAAGAAAAAGGTGGAGTGAAAAATAAGACCTAGTTTCCTGTTAAGGAAGATAGAAATTCTGAAGTTGAAACCTTACTGGAAAACGAAACTTGAAAAATGCTTAACTCTTTATAAAACTTATGTGATCCTTTCAAAATTCTTATCTGGGCTTTATTGTGTGACATGAGGACTTTATTCGACCTTTCTGGAACTTAACGACACTATTTGCACTGCACGTAAAGACATATAAAAGCTGTAGTTAAATAAGAAGCGAGGTGTGAAAAATAAAGGTTCGATAGTCTAGACTTAGGATAATAGAATTGTTATTTTCTGAAACAAAACTTTAGGGTTTGAATCATAGTTATTTTGCAAAACTAGCTTGACCGGATTTTATGGGTAGTATCCGCTGAAAACCCCCAGGAGACAACACTCCTCCTACTAGGGGCATCTAGAGGTTTAACGGCTTGTTGCACATGCTCAGTGCAATCGCGTTCCCTGCGAAAGTGAGGTTAGAAAATTTTTTGTGAATAAATTGGTTTTGCTCGGGATGAGCAAATGATAAGTTTGGGGGTATTTGTTCATATCAGATTTTTGCATTTTCATACGGCCCAATTTTTATCACATTGCATATCGGTAGGTACTCTTGAGCCGTGTTTGCTAGTCAATTGCAGGATACAGGTTCTCGGCTCTAAACGGTGAAATTCATGGAAAAACACGAAAAAATCCGGGTTCCTGCCATTCACAGATAAAACACGGATCTCCGCTCTTTATCCGTCTGTTGCCACACACCAGTTTAAGAGACAAAATGGCAAATCAATGTCATTTTCATGCACAAGGCTCAATGGCAACACAAGATCCAAGAAATCTACGCGGAGCTCGAGAAAATCATGACAAAAAGATCCACATCAAATCACCTTTTGCTCAATAGAAATTCTGGAAAAATCGTGAAGAAAATCTGAGAAAACACATGTACCAGAATAAAGGACATAGAAGACCAGGGAAGCATAAAAAAACAGAGACCCCAACTCACCTAAACGGCCGCGGAACCGCGGCCAATAGGGGGTCTAGGCCGCGGTTCCGCGGCCGTACTGGCGCCGCAGATGGTGATTTTTCAGGGGCAGATTGGTCTTTTCACATTTGTTCAGTATGTTGCCCTAGATTTCCTTTTCCCTGCCTATAAATAGCCCAGAACCTTGTGAAGCCAAGGGTGCTTAATCTTGTATTTTTTTTAGGGTTTAGAATACTTGTTCTTCTTCCTCTTCTCATCTCTTCTCCATTGAAAAACTTGTAGTGAGCTTTTGTGAGTGAAGAATGATGAATAAAAAAGTTCATTTTGTTATCATACTTGTCTTGCTCTTGTTATGTTAATTACTTGTAATCTTTAATTGATAATTTAGTTGTTGTTATTTCTTGTTATTTCTTTTCTCTTTTCCTTTATCCTTAAACAACCATGATGCTTACGCTTGATCCTTGCCAAGGTGAGGTCGCAAATAGCTAGTTGTTATCTTCTAATCTCTTTCTTTCTATCTTCCTCTTTTGTTTTATTTTCTTTTCGTTATGATGTGTGAGTAGTTTCCATACTTGTTAGGGTAGGATAAGGGAAGTTTGAGAGAAGGAAATCTCTCTCACTCTTTCCTTGCCCAACATCTTAAATCGACTCCCGTTAATTGAACCACAATCCGCTCCTTACGGCACCCTATCCTACATGATAGCGGTAATTCCGTAGTGAGACCGGTTGTGGTTGGATTAACTGGAGGTTATGGCTAAGAGCCAAGAACGGACGGACAAGCACCAAAAAGAAGAACTTATGCATTGGAAAGCCTAGCTTATACTCGCAAGTTCCTTCCTAGTCGTGCTAATCCCCGTTGTTGCCGATTACCGTAACACCGATATTAAGAGTGGCAACGAAAGAGGTGAGTGACTCCTAACTCAAACTAACCTAATCCTAACCCTAACAAGCTCTCTTTACATATCATTTTAACACTTAGTTAATCACAAACAAATCTGGAAAATTGGACTTAACTCGTTAAAGCACATAGAAAAAGATTCCTATCTCCCTGCGGACGACCCGTGCTCAACCGGCTAGCTACAAGCGAAACCGTTTTGATTGCGGTAATTAACTAAATTTGAACACGCAGAATCTCTTTACCAATCAGTAAGTTGTTGTTAGAATTATATCCCGACATCCCTTCGGAGGAAGAATGTGAAGGTGAAGGTAAGAAAGTGGAAGGAATTTTGACTTCGGAGTCGAAAGTTTCGTCGGTCGGTACCAACGAGACACGGACTAATCGGGCACTAGTGTCCCTAGTCCAACTGGACATACACTAAAGAGGTAGTATAGTCAAAAAGGTGAAAAACAGAATGTGGGGGTAAGATAACGTCAATGAAAAGAAAGTGGTGTGAGTGGGGTGCACGGATTTTTAGCGACAAGTTGCAAGTTTGTAAAAAAAAATTCCTTTTTTCCTTTTTGTGTGGAGCTTTTTGCAAAAAAGATTTTCGATAAAAGGCTTAGACACACGTTCAATCAACCACAAATGCACAATCATGCCTAGATCTAGGGTCACCTAGGTTAGCTAGACAGCTCCTAACTGTTCCAAAGGGCAAGAAGTAGGACCTCAAACCGCCTCTTCACCGCCAATTGTGGCCAGGTAAGTGCTAGGTAAGTGGGAGGCTCTCCACCACGTAAGTAGTTGGCCTAATTAAGTAACCACCTGCCTTAGACACACTTGCCTAGGCACCACAAAGTCAGGTTAGGATCAACGGTCGATGCCTACAACTAGTCCTTTGTCCTATTGAGCACGAAGTCCTTAGGGCTGAGTCTAATCTTTTTTAATTGAATGGTGGTCAATGAAATATGCCTTATGTGATTTCTGGGATCCTGGGAAGGGTGATGAAATCCCCACCAAATCTGGATTGGTCTCAAGCCCCTTAAAGTCTGATTAAATATGCAAAACAGTAAACAACCACTTGCAACAATTTTTTTTTTTAGCGCGGCGCAAAGAATTCTGCACAAGATCAATTATTGGAAGGGGAGAGATTTTTAGCGCAAAGAATCCTGCAGGAAATTTTACCAAGGAGATATCAGGGGTTCAGAGGAAGGAGAAAGGAAACAAACGGCGAGAATATGGACTGCTGACGTCAGGAGGGTGCGGCGCTTCCGCGGCCAGAAGCAGGGTGCGGCGGCGGTTCCGCGGTGGAAAAGGCGGCTCAGTTCCCGAAAAAAATTCCGCTCCTCTGGTTTGAAATTTCTCTGCCGGTTCAGATCTAGGGTTTTCTGTTTTGATCTCTGGATTTTTCCAGATCCGAACTTGTTCGTTGTTCCTACAAAATTCACACGAAAAACCCTTCAAACAATAAAAAGATGATAAAATTTTTATAATTTTTTAATTTTTCAGTTTTTTATGATTTTTATATTTTATATTAACCCGAAATTGCAAAAAAGAAAATACTACGCCATCCCCGGCAACGGCGCCATTTGATTTTTACGATTTTTAGATCAAAAATGTTTTTACCGCAATCAAGAACGGCGTCGCTTGGTAGCTAGCCGGTGAATACGGGTCGGTCCATATGGATGTTGTGTATTTCCTAATTGTTCTAACGAGTTAATCCCAAATGGTGTTTGGATCTTTATCACTAAAAACTAAATTGACTTAGACTAGGATTAGAAATCTTGCTAGGGTTAGGTTTATGTTAAGTTTGGAAAATTAAGATTTCCCACCGCTTTCAATTCCCTAAATTAGATCTCTTTAGGTGTTATGGTAATTATTAATAAAGGGGATTAGGACGATCGGGAAGAAACGATGTTTCTTCCTCTAGGTCCTTGTCCGTCCTTTCTTAATCCTTACCCTAACCTCCATGGAAAACATGCACAACCGGTCTTTTATACTACGGTATCATCGTTACCTCATGGGTAGGGTGCTGTAGGGAGCGGTATGTGTATGTATGCATGGAGTCCTAATTATTAATATGTGATGGGCAAGAAAGGGGTGAGAGATTTTCATCTCTCAAACCTTCCCTATTCCTAACCCTAACAAGCGAGGAACTACTCGCTCATTAAGGGATCTATGAAAAACATGATTTTTATGAGTTTTTGATTTAAGAGATTAATTATCTAACTACTGCAGATTAATAAAAAAGTTCTAATCTAAATTAAACTAGGGCAAAAAATAAATTTAACCTATGGCAGAAAGAATAATTAAGAACTAGGGCAAAATAAAAGAAACTATTTACAAAATTGATGCTCTCAAAAATTGATAGAAATTCTGAATTTTATTCAATGAAAAAAGGCATAACCTAAAACAAGTTTTGGGGCTTCTATTTATAGAGCATAGAAAACCCTAGGGTTACAATCGCGTCACATCTACTTTTACAAAAATACCCCTAGGAAGACTAGTCAACGCGCCGCCCACCGTCAAAGAACTTTCCACCGATACGGGCGACACACGGCCGCGGAACCGCGGCCATAGGCCAGGTTTGGCCGCGGTTCCGCTGCCAAGTAGGGGCATCTTGGGCTGAAATTTCCTGGTCCTCTTCTGGTTGACTTTGTCTTCTTTTTTCTTCAGTAGGTTCTTCATAATGTCTTCTAGTTCTCTTCCAGATCTCCACAGTGAGTAATGTAGTGGACTTTTACCGTTCGCTTCGTGTCGAAGTCTTGAACCTTGCTCTGCCTTTGTACTTTTGTGAACTTGTTCATTGATCTTCATTGTCCCTCAAAATGTAGGCACGATCAAGATTCCACCATTTATCGGTAGTAGTCTCACTTTGTATCATCTTTTTGTCTTTTTCACTGTTTTTGTTCCGAGAACCTGTAAGCTGCAACTATGTAGCAGACATGGGTCAAAAGCACATGTTTATTTGTAAAATGAATAAGAATGGGGTCTAAAAGAATGCAAAATTATGGTATGAACAAGGAGCCACACAAAATTCGAGCACAAATACTCTGCAATTGACCAGCACCATTTGTGAAAATCCCGGTTTCGCCGGCCACATCAGGGTGTTTTGGATTTTTTCTTCTTATGTCATCTGCAGTGCTTTGCTAGTATTCTGTTGGTATTGTTTGATTTTTATAATTATATGTGTGCAGGAATTGGGACATATATATTGCTTTTGGCACTAAATATCGTATTTTCCGACATTTGCATATTTTTAGGAATTACGACCAACGATCGTGCGAAGCGAGGCTCAAAATCAATTGCAAGATGTTAGTGAAGTACAGTGCCAAAAATCCAGATAGTTTGACCCGCGCAAGAGAACATTCAAATACCCGCAATAACTTCAAAAAGGGTTTTCTTAAACCAAAATCACATCGGTGTGTATTTTCTAACACCTTCGCTCAAATCTGACGCATTCCAATACTCTATCTTCTGCAGGATTCTTCATAAACTTGCCACCAATTGCACAGAGAACTAACCTGTATTTGTTGCAGCGCTTAAACCTAAACGAAAAAAGAATTGTTTGATTGATTTATTTCTTAAATTCTTTTATTGATTTGCGCATTTGCATCTTAATACGGATCTTAAGGGCACGACCAAACAAGATACGGTAAAAGATTTCATCACCTTTTTCCGTAGCCCACAAATCACAAAACTGCATTCTTGCATACCCACAGTAATTTAAGATCAATTAGAACTCTGACTTTAAGGACTTCACGCTCATTAGGAGAAGTTAACTGTGTTTAGAACACCACTTAACAATATATCGTTCACGCGGTGTCTAGGTAAGTGTTCACGGCGAAACCGCCAAAAAAGAAAGGGTTATTCTAATTAAGGAACTTCGTGAAAGCGTTGGAAAACCTTCCCTTATCTCTGCACTTACCTGGCTTTGTGATCAGTATATCTCGAGCCCGTTTCTCGACATAGTTTTACTTCGACAATTAGGTTCTTGAGCATATCTAGTTGACTTAGCATAACATTGACTGCTAGGGGTGTGATATTCTTTGTTTTTGTGATATTTGTGAATTCTTGTTGATATGGGTAACACACAATTCCATTCAATTTTTCACGATTCTTATTCTTTTGTTTATACTCGGTCCCAATTCGTTTGTTCAAATTGTCACAATTCTTCCCACATTCATGAAAACTGTCCTTTTCAAGAGGGTGACCAACCGTCCCATATTTTTTATAAAGGTCGCTCACCTAACACTTTCGAACCCATTCCTACTTCAAATCTAGATCAAATGATTGAAAATTTAGAAAAAGATGTCGACAGGGGAACAACTTTAGCATCACCACCATCATAATCCTCCCTTCCTGAAACAACTAACCCATCATTAGGGAATGATAGTGAGATGGATACTAGGTTGACCGTTTTAAAGAAGGGTATTGAAGTGATGACTGCGGTCGAGAATCAAACTGCTGCGATGCTAGCCTTGTTTATACAGCAGTCTGAGCAATTGTTTCACGCGCAAGCTCAATCTTTGGTTAGAATCGAAGAGCATGTAGCTGTGAGGTTTCTAGGGAGTGAACACGGTCAATTGGAACCAAATAATATCAATATCTGTCATCTAGAAAGTCACCCGAGGGAGATAAACGATCTAACGAATTTTGATGATTTCATAGATGATGATACGATTGAATTGACTGAGTGTTATCAGGACACACAAGAAAACCCTCCGAGTCAGTCCGACATTAGCCTTCAGGTATCAACTGAACCTCTTGTCACTTGTGATTTAAAGGTTGATTTAACCAAAGTACTACTTGAAAAGGAAATTCTTGAACCGACTGATTTTTGCATTCTAATTTTAGATGAGGAAGCTTGTGATTTTGACGGGTATGGTCAGGATAAATTTTTAGAGGAAATCAATGATCAGGAACCCACAATTTTTGTATCCCCTGTTGATATGTTTCGGAAGAAACGTTAGTGTGGGAACCTACCTTTTTAGGTGACATGAACCTACCCAGAGATGAATATGATAAAGGAGAATTTGTTTTGGGAATTGTGAGTTGTAACCAAGAGAATAGGATTGTGGAAGATCTTAAGGAGGAAGACAGCCAGAAAAAACGGTCTTTCATGCAGATTTTTGAAGAGATATTTGATGATGAACTTGATATTCTTGGTGAGTTTGAGTTATGAACAATTTGGGATCATCTTATGAACAATTTCCTTTTCTGAACTTTTTGCGGATGAACTCCAGTTTTTAAATGAACTTGACTTCGAAACTCAACACATACTTCGTGAAAATTCAATTCATTTGGGCGAAAATTCTTTGACCTCTTCAAAACTTCATCTTCACATTCAATGTCTTCCGATCCCTACTTTTACACGCCCAAGCCCTTCACTAAAAACTAACATATACATTTGCTTTTTCTTTTTCTTTTTTGTTATATACATATTCTTTTACCAGCCCTTTCACTATATTGACAAAAATTTTAAATGTATGGTATTAATTTCTGGACGAATTCAATCTTTTAACTTGTATATACTGTAATTAGTCTTAAGTTTTTTATTTTTTGAATAAATTCTCATCCGGATGTCCAAGTCTAAGCTACAGGGGACGGGAGCAACGATGAGGACATCGTAAAACTCAGGTTGGGGGGTGAGCACTGCGTTTATTTTGCGGCATCATGTATATATTCTGCATTGCATACATATTAAATAACCCATAAAAAATTGAAAAATTTCTTCAAAACAAAAAATCTTGTTCATCATGTTAGTTAGCGGGGGAATTTAGATTCGAAGTCTGACGGTTCGGGTGAAAAGATAGAAATAACTAAATCCTTTTTTGTGAGATTGACAACCCGAAAGATAACCCTCCTTTGAGTTTAACCATAGCTGATATACGTCTTTTATAACACTTTACACGTGTGGTATGATTTTAAGAATTAGATGAATGTCTGACATGTCTCTAAGCTTTTAAAAAACTGATAAATATCTTTAGGATCAAGCAGGTTTGTTTTGAATTAAGTAATATCAAGAATAGTTCATAAAGTAAAGTGAATTTGAAGGATATTATTGAGGTTTTAATAGAAGCTAAAAGTCTGAAAAATAACACATCTGAAACCTTTTTGGAGTGATTACATACCTTATCCACATGATCACGTCTTCAGATTGAAAATAAAAGCTGGCTATATCTCCGTTTTCATCGCTTTAAGAATATTTTAAAAGAAACAAAATTAGTCTTTTGTTTTGTGGTCTTGGTAACTTAGGTAATTAAGTCCTTGGGGTATCTCCATACCTAATACCCTAAAACCATCTGGTTTGGGAGTTATTGACCCAAAGCTCGCTAAGTTTCCAATCGCCAAATAAAACAAGCCAAGAAAGTGTTCTCTCCAAGTTAAAAGTCCTCACGGTTCTTTGTGGGAGAATAATCTTGGCGAGACAAGTTTTTTTTATTAAAAACAGTTTTTTCGCGGAGATATGAAGGTTTATATTTATAAAGACGTTTTGCACTATAACGAAGGGTGTGTATGAACTAGAACAGGTGAATGGTAGGATTGAAGAATAAGACTTAGGTTCTCTGTTAAAAACGATATAAATTCTGACTTGAAACCTAACTGGAGAACGAAACTTGAGAAAATATTAAACTTCTTTCAAACTCGTATGATCGTTTAGAAGTCTATACTGGTCCGTATTTATGACATGATGACCCTAATCAAGTTCTTAAAAAAAAACTTATGGACACTATCCGCACACTCACGTAAAGACGTGTATTAACTTATGTTAAATAATTTGTGATGAGTGAAAAATAGGGTTTGACGTTTCTAACTTAGATAATAAAACTTCTAGCTTTGTTTCTTAACCTTAAGATTAGAATCAACAGTTTCTCCACGACGCCAACTTGACTTGATTTTGTGGGTGTAATCTGCTGAAAACCCTAAGGAGACAACACTCCTCCTACTAAGAACGCCTGGAGGTTTAACGGCTTGTTGCATGGGCTCAGTGCAATCGCGTTCCCTGCGAAAGTGAAGCTAGGATTTCTTGTTTTTCTCGGGACGAGCAAAAGATAAGTTTGGGGGTATTTATTCATCACATAAAACTGCATTTTAATACCACTCATTCATTATCTATTTTGTTATATATCGGTACTATTAATCAGTGTCTGGTCAGTAATTATAGATTACAGATATTCGTGATAAAATACTAGAAACACACTCAATATCACGGATATAGTGTTTGGGAGCCGACGCTACCATCAGAACAGAAAACCGACTGATATTCAAAGAGCTCTTTTGCAATAAATGTGTGCATACAATTTTGGTCCAACACAACACAAGTGTGCATATAACTCTTTGATGACTTGGACCATGGTGCGGCTGCCCATGGCACAAGTGGGCACATGTGGGTGTGATGGGTGATAAATACAAAAAGTTTTGATATAATATAAAGCATCAAGTTTCCCTCCGAATCTCTGAATGCAAACCAGTATTAAATAGATAAATCAAACAGTATCAGAGTGATAGTGAAGAGCACACAAGTCCACCATACCAAGATGAGCCTCATTGCTCGAATCCTGACCGGCGAAGCCTCCCCAAAATCCGGCGCCACCGGTCCCCCTTGCTCTAAATAATCATATTTTTCTTCTGATCATTTATTAGGGTTACATCAGTCCATCTATATTGTTTGTTTATTCTGGAGTTGAGCCTATAAATACAAGAACAGATTATGAGCAAGGAACCATATATATATTCCATAGTTTTCTTTTGTTTTTGGTTTAGCTTGAGAGTTGTGTTTGCTTAACTTGGTTTTCTTCTTCTTCTTCCCTCTTGGAGCTTTCTTTTGAGAGCTTCATTATGGAGGTTGAACAAGTAACCAATATCTTATACCTCAACTTATTCAAGTGTTAATGCAATTGCTTTCTTTTTGTTTTGTTTATTTGCTTCTTTTGTTATTAGCTTTTCTTTTTATCATGCTTAGCTAATCTTTTGGTTGTGGTTATGGTCAGGATGTGAGATGAAGGGCTTTGCCTTCCTCCTCTTCATGTTAATGTTTAATGTGTTATAATGTGACTCTAAACTTAGTATTGCAACTTGGATTGGTTTGATATGGTATGTTGATTCCATGGTTACTTTGTAACCCCATCACATACTATATTCTCTCCACAAACCCCATCTTTCAAGCCTAAGTTTAGAATCAATTTAGTGTTGAGGTTGCTAGGTTTAGATATGGTATTTTGTAATCAAGTGACTTGACAAATCTCTTGGTTTCATATACCATATACTATCACAAACACTTAGCAAACTTAACACTAAAACTATTTGCTCTCAATAACTAATTTGTGTTTTTGATGTTGCGGTATGCTTGCTAACCTTTGTGCTTAATGTTAATACCTAAAGCTTGGACATACAAACGGTAAGTGAACCAAACGGACTCGTTTCGTGTTTTGCGTCGAATACTGGTATTTTGATAATTTGTGATTCGCAACCGCCTTGACAAGTCATACTTCACGTCGGGATCGACACAAGGACGAACAACTCATGATCAAGGGAGCGTCGAAAGAATCGCCGTGATTTAAACATCCAAGCCAAAGCCACGACCACTTCTTCTTTAACTTGTTTTCTTATTTCATAATTATATTTTAGTGACAACCAAACCCATATTCTTTGTTTCTCAAACCTTTATGCAACGATACCTAATCTCCAATTCCCTGCGGATCGACCCGTACTTGCCGGCTCGCTACAACGCGCCGTGCACTTGCGGTTTATAAATTTTAAAACGAGACCAAGCTCGTGTGCGCATTATTTCCTTAAAACGATTCCATTTTCAAAACATACGCGTTTGCGTGCGCGGATAAAGTCTCAATTTGTTAAATTACTGTGGGTATGCAAGAATGCGGTTTTGTGATTTGTGGGTTACGGAGAAAGGTGATGAAATCCTTTACCGTATCTTGTTTGGTTTCGTGCCCTTAAGATCCGTATTAAGATGCGAATGCGCAATCAATAAAAGAATTTAAGAAACGTTAGTGTGGGAACCTACCTTTTTAGATGACATGAACCTACCCGGAGATGAATGTGATAAAGGAGAACTTGTTTTGGGAATTGTGAGTTGTAACCAAGAGAATAGGATTGTGGAAGATCTTAAGGAGGAAGACAGCCTGAAAAAACGGTCTTTCATGCAGAGTTTTGAGAAGATATTTGCTGATGAACTTGATATTCTTGGTGAGTTTGAGTTAAGAACAATTTGGGATCACCTTATGAACCTTTCCTTTTCTGAACTTTTTGCGGATGAACTCCAGTTTTTAAATGAACTTGACTTCGAAAGTCAACACATACTTCGTGAAAATTAAATTCATTCGGGCGACAATTCTTTGACCTCTTCAAAACTTTATCTTCACCTTCAACGTCTTCTGATCCCTACTTTTACACGCCCATGCCCTTCACTAACAACTAATATATACATTTGCTTTTGCTTTTTCTTTTTTGTTATATACAGATTCTTTTACCAACCTTGCACTATATTGACAAAAATTTTAAATGGATGGTATTAATTTCTGGACTAACTCAATCTTTTAACTTGTATATGCTGTAATTAGTTTTAGGTTTTTTCTTTTTTGAATAAATTCTCACCCTGGTGTCCAAGTCTAAGCTACCGGAGATGGGGCTAACGATGAGGACATCGTAAAACTCAGGTTTGGGGGTGAGCACTGCGTTTATTTTGCTGTATCATGTGTATATTCTTCATTGCATACATATTAAATAACCAATAAAAAATTGAAAAATTTCTTCAAAACATAAAAACTTGTTCGTCATGTTAGCTAGCGGGGGAACTTAGATTCGAAGTCTGACAGTTCGGGTGAAAAGATAGAAATAACTAAATTCTTTTTTGTGAGATTGGCAACCCGAAAGATAACCCTATTTTGAGTTTAACCATAGCTGATATACGTCTTTTATAACACTTTACACGTGTCTTATGATTTTAAGAATTAGATGAATGTCTGACATATCTCTAACCTTTTAAAAAACTGATAAACATGTTTAGAATCAAGCAGGTTTGTTTTGAATTTAGTAATATCAAGAATAGTTCATAAAGTAAAGTGAATATGAAGGATATTATTGAGGTTTTAATAGAAGCTAAAAGTCTGAAAAATAACCAATCTGGAACCTTGTTGGAGTGATTACATACCTTATCCACATGATCACATCTTCAGATTAAAAAGAAAAACTAGTTATATCTCCGTTTTCACCGCTTTCAGAATATTTTAAAATAAACAAAATGAGTCTTTTTTTTTGTGGCCTTGGTAACTTGGGTAATTAAGTCCTTAGGGTGTCTCCACACCTAATACCCTAAAACCATCTGGTTTAGGAGTCATTGACCTTGGGTAATTAAACCTCGCTAAGTTTCTAATCGCCAAATAAAACAAGCCAAGCAAGTGTTCTCTCCAAGTTAAAAGTCCTCACGGTTCTTTGTGGGAGAATAATCTTGGCGAGACAAGTTTTCTATTAAAAACAGTTTTTTCACGGAGATATGAAGGTTTATATTTATAAAGACGTTTTGCACGATAACGAAGGGTGTGTATAAACTAGAACAGGTGAAAGGTAGGAGTGAAGAATGAGACTTAGGTTCTCTGTTAAAAACGATATAAATTCTGACTTGAAACCTAACTGGAGAACGAAACTTGAGAAAAACTTAAACTCCTTTCAAACTCGTGTGATCGTTTAGAAGTCTATCCTGGTTCGTATTTATAACATGATGAACCTAATCAAGTTCTTAAAAACAACTTATGGACACTATCCGTACACTCACGTAAAGACATGTATTAACTTATGTTAAATAATTTGTGAGAAGTGAAAAATAGGGTTTGACGTTTCTAACTTGGATTATAGAACTTCTAGCTTTGTTTTTTAACCTTAAGATTAGAGTCAACAGTTTCTCCACGACGCTAACTTGACTTGATTTTGAGTGTGTAATTCACTGAAAACCCTCAGGAGACAACACTCCTCCTACTAGGGACACCTAGAGGTTTAATGGTTTGTTGCACGTGCTCAGTGCAATCGCGTTCTCTACGAAAGTGAGGCTAGGATTTTTTGTTTTTCTCGGGACGAGCAAAACATAAGTTTTGGGGTATTTGTTCATCACAGAAAACTGCATTTTAATACCACTCATTCATTATCTATTTTGTTATATATCGATACTATTAATCAGTGTCTGCTCAGTAATTACAGATTACAGATATTCATGATAAAATACTGGAAACACACTCAATATCACGGATATAGCGTTTGGGAGCCGACACTACCATCAGAACAGAAAACCGACCGATATTGAAAGAGCTCTTTTGCAATAAATGTGAGTACACAATTTTGGTCCAACACAACACAAGTGTGCACATAGCTCTTTGATGACTTCGACCATGGTGGGGCTGCCAATGGCACAAGTGGGCACATGTGGGTGTGATGGGTGATAAATGCAAAAAGTTTTGATGTGATATAAAGTATCAAGTTTCCCTCCAAATCTCTGAATGCAAACCAGGTTTAAATAGATAAATCAAACAGTATCAGAGTGATGGTGTAGAGCACACAAGTCCACCATACCAAGACGAGCCTCATTGCTCGGATCCTGACAGGAGAAACCCCCCAAAATCCGGCGCCACCGGTCCCTCTTGCTCCAAATAATCCCATTTTTTTCTGGTCATTTATTAGGGTCACATCAGTCCATCTATATTGTTTGTTTATTCTAGAGTTGAGCCTATAAATACCAGAACAGATCATGAGCAAGAAACCATATGTATATACCATTTCATTTCTTTATTTTTGGTTTAGCTTGAGAGTTGTGTAGGCTTTAACTTGGTTTCTTCTTCTTCTTCCCTCTTGAAGCTTTCTTTTGAGTGCTTCATTATGGAGGTTGAACAAGTATTATTTATGTTTATTATGCTTAATGTGATTGTAACTTAGAAATTGTTTTATGTATTGATGTGATATGGTATTTTGAAACCATGGTTACGTTGTAACCTCTTCATATACCGTATTCACTCCCTTTCTCCATTTCACAATGTTTAACTTAAAATCAATTTGGTGTTAAGTTTGCTAAGTTTAGATATGGTATTTTGTGACCAAGTGGCTTAACAAATCTCGTGGTTTTCATATACCCTATACTATCACAAACACTTAACAAAGTTAAAACTAAAACCAATTGCTCTCACTCGCTAATTTGTGTTTTTGATGTTGTCGTATGGTTGCTAACCCTTGTGCTTAGTGTTGATACCTCAAGCTTGGACATACAAACGGTAAGTGAACAAAACGGACTCGTTTCATGTTTTGCATCGAATATCGGTATTTTGATGATTTATGCTTCGCAACTGCCTTGACAAGTCATACTTCACACCGGTATCGACACAAAGACGGACAACTCATGAGCAAGGGAGCGTCGAAAAAATCACCGCGATTCGACCATCCGAGCCAAAGCCATTGTCATTTCTTTCTTAACTTGTTTTCTTTGTTTTCATATTCTTTTCTTTTGTGACAACCAAACCAATTCCTTATTTGTTGAATCTTAAGCAACAAAACATAATACACAATTCCCTGTGGATCGACCCGTACTTGCCGGCTCGGTACAACGCGCCGTGCACTTACGATTTATAAATTTTAAAACGAGACCGAGCTCGCGTGCACATTATTTCCTTAAAACGATTCCATTTTCAAAACATACGCGTTTGCGTGCGTGGGTAAAGTCCCAACAGCTTCGTACCAGCTGTTGGGTACGTTATTTTCCGGGGGCATAGAATATTTCGGGAACTTCAGAAGTATTGTGAATGACTTGTTTCTCCATCCATTTAGGCACTTAATCTGGAAAAATTGGACGAACCATGATATGGTGGAATACTTTGCATTCTCATAAATTGGTCTTCTAGCATCATTTATGAACTTTTCATAGTTATCCGCACGTGGTCCTTGACCGGAAAGAATATCTTCTTCGGTAGGAATACTATCACCTAGGGCAGCCTTTATCATATCCTCCATTTCTTTTTCTGGAAAGAAATTACCGTCTTCTCCTTCTTTTGCCGCATTACCGTCTTTACCTTCTTCTTCTGCCGCATTACCGTCTTCTTCTTGTCCTTCCCCGTGATATAGCCAAGTTATATAAAGTCTAGTAAAACGATGATTAACGATGTGAAGCTCTACGATTTCTACCTTCTACCAGAACTTATTCCCATTTCTATCGCACAGACAAAGAATCTTCTCTAACACGATCTTATTATGTACGCGTGCAAATTCAATTAAAGCAGCAACTCCTGCGACAAATTTAGTTTGCAAGCGTTATTGCCAATCCACGTACATCTAGTCCTTAACTCTGAAGTACTCATGGGCCATGTTAAACTGTATAACATATAAATTGTAGGTTATGGTGACTATATTGAGAAATCTAAGAACAAGATGGTTACTGACAAAGAAGAAAATCCGTAGATGCAAGTTTGTCGTTGAAAAGAATAAATTATCGATTAACAAAGTTAGATTTGAAGATACCAAGTATGAGTTGTATTCTGTGTATGTGTGTTTCAATTTATGATTTCGCTCAAGTATAAGGTTGTTAGTGTGTATGTGCTTTGTGTATGCGTTTGTTGTGTATTCGTGTTGTATGTGTGTGTTTTAGCTGTCGGGGGTAAGGCTTCTATCCCATTAAGAATGTATAGAACAGACACCCATTCGCTTGTGCTTTCATCCGTTTCGAGTAAATTTCGGCAGCTTCTCCCCGCTGTTCTCTGAGTACACTGTAATAGAATAGATAATCATTTCAATACTGTGAAACAACGTTGAAATAAACATCTAATCTATCTTTGTATACGGAGAACCAGCGGAAAAGTACCAACGAAATAACTCAAAACGGATGAAAACACAAGTGAATGCAGGTGTTTGCATTATACATTCCTAATTTATCCACACTGGAAAAATCTATCGTTTGTCATACGATTGAATTTTCTCATCACATAGACTACACGATAGTTGTTAGCACCGAACTATACCGTCCGATATTTAACAACCTTCGTATAGTTCTATGTCACGACGAATATCGAACGTATGTTAACCGATAAACGGGGACTAAGTCGCGCTTTGATTTTCACATATGAATATCGATGAGAATATGAAAATTTCGTATTATCATATATTGGTTTTAACTTGAACATTTAACTTGAATACATTTTACATTTATGTTTCGTTTTTAAGGGTTTGAAGTTTTTAATTTAGGGTAAGGATTTCTTACGTTTATGGTAAAATTTTACGTTTACGTTATCATTAAATATCCTACTGAAAGAACTAGTGCACCCTAAACCCTAACCCTAATTAACCCAAGTTAACCTAATTAACACAAATTAACCCTAATCATCACCCTAACTCAAATTACCCATAACTAACTCAAAATTAAGCTAATTAAGCCAAATTAACCCTAATCAACACACTAACCCAAATTAACCATATTTTACCTAATTAACCCAAACCCAAATTAACCATAATCAACACCCTAACCCAAATTAACCATATTTTACCTAATTAACCCAAACCCAAATTAACCCTATTTTAGCTAACTAACCAAAATTAATCCTAGCCCTAACCAAAATTAACCCTAGCCCGAACCAAAATTAACACTAATTAATCTAATTAACCCTAACCCTAATCATCACCAACCCTATTTTACCTAATTAACCCTAACCCTAATCCTAATCATCACCCAAACCCTAACCCTAACCCTATTTTACCTAATTAACTCTAACCCTAATCATCACCCAAAACCTAACCCTAACCCAAATTAACCCCCAATTAACCAGGCCATATAACCCTAACCCTAATCCTAACCCTAATCCTATTTTACCTAATTAACCCTAAGCCTAACTCTAATCATCACCCAAAACCCAACCCTAACCCAAATTAACCCCCAATTATCCCGGCCCTATAACCCTAACCCTAACCATAAAATCAACAACAATAACACCAATTAAAAACAACAAAATTATAAATTAAAATCAAAATTAACTAACCTCTGCCAAAGACCGGCCGACGAGTAAAGTTCCTCGAGAAGATGGAGAGCAAGGCTTCGACGACGTGGAGAAGGCCGGGAAGATAGAGCTCGAAGTGGTGGAGACGGCAACGAGGACGATTGGCGGCGGCGAGGAACTCCACGACGAGCGATGGAGGAGGAACTCGGCGACGAGGAAATCGGCGACGAGAGTGGGGCGGCGGCGATGGGCGAGGAATCTTGACCTGACGCGGGTTGATGGGAAATTTTGGAAGACGGTGGGAAAATTCTTAGCTTTTTTTTTTAAATAATCTTTTTTTGCCCCTACGGATCAATTCGTAGGACTCTCTTTTGCGGCACCGTAGGGCCACATTTTAATATTTTTTAATTTATGTATGCACTTACGGTGGACAACGTAGAGACAAACAATGTCCCTGCGAAATAAACCGTAGGGGCAATAAAAATTTGCCCATACGAATTTCTTTATCCGTAGGGGCAACCCTCATTGCAGTAGTGATTGCCTCCATCGATGCTTATTTTAAATCTCTTCTTGACTTTCTGATGATAATCCCTTCAAAATTAATGTTGATCTATTTATATATACAAAATCTGTGGTGCATTGCTTTGTTATTGACATGCTTTAGTTGCATTGTTATTGCTTTGTGGTTAATTCTAGCTTGATTCTAGACAAGAAATTGATGGTTAATTGCCAGCTGTACACAAGAAATTAATTCCTGTAGACAATGCAATTGAGTTAGGTGTAATTGTTTAGCTTCTAACATTTTTGTTGTGGGTGTCTGAATTAGGCACGTAGAATTACAATCTGATCATATACGGATGGATCCTTTGAGAAGTTCTAAATTACTTGTTTAATTATAATTGCCTCAACAATGTTCATCTATTGCTTATCCTCAAATTGAATATTTTTGCTAATAATTTCTAAATTAGTGGATTACGTGCTCTTTTGGGATAAAATCGCTTTTTAATTTAATGATCTATTAAGAGTAAGGATGAGAATGGCCTGGGCCCTAATCCCTGAACAGTAGGGCATGGCCTAAATGCCAAAGCAAGGCCTATCGGCCTAATAGGCGGTAAGCAAAATTGAGGATTATATGTGGAGTTGAATTCAAAGACCAAAACTTCACAAGTAAGAAAAACAACATTCAACATCTATCCCTTATATAATTACTATCAACAAATCAAAATAAATTATTTGAAAAACATAAGGAACTACAGATCTTTACATCTGTAATTTAGATAGGTAGGATATTCCTTTTATCGAGATGTAAACGTTTTAACGATATTAGATAAAGTTCTTTTGGTTTAAAATAGAATCTACTACAAAAGGGAAATAGCCTATAATTTTAAATTCCCCCTCTCCCTCCCCCAACACCAGAATACCTCGACCATAATAAAAAAAAACCATCTTTTAGGGATGCAGTTCCGGTTAAAGGTGTTTTTGAATTTTTTTTTTGTCAAAGATGGTTATCCACCGTTCATCGCAATAACAAATCAAAAGAATCAATAGCTGATATTATTTATTTCCATATGTAAGTTCTTCCTTGATTTTAAATATCCCTTAAAAATACAAAGTGAATAATATCAACCATTGATTTTCTTTTTTTGCTATGGTGATGAACGGTGGATAATCTTTTCTGAAAGAAAAAACATCAAAAATCCACAGTAAACCCAACTAATTTTCAGTAGTCACATTTTTTCATTATGAAGCCATCAACATTCAGTGTACCTAACCCTATGGATTAATTTTTGAAGATAACCCACGAAGCTTTCTGGAGTAAGGTATCCATGAACGAAAATAGGGCTTTTCATCGAGTTTAGAATTAATTCACACTGAAAGCAAGTCACACTACTCGACAGTTACCCCCGTTTTGTTTTTTATTTTACCAGCATTGGGTCTTCACTGGCTTACTATAGTATTACCTATTTTTAGTTCTATGTAGATTTTATATATGGATTTTAAAATCAAATACATCAACACCTCTGGGTCTTGGATTTCAAATTTGGATTAGGATTTTTTTTGGCGGACTTCAATTTTTAAGGTTAACGGTTTTGGATTTTAAAATCTCATGTTATTGGTTTAGACTCGGATTTTGATGATGCTCGATATCGGTGATCTCCCAGATCATGATACGTGGCAGATGACGTGTCCCAAAGCCTGCAAAAAAGGACCTCCAGTGGCCGACCAGACCACTCCTGTGCCCGTCCTACGAACAAGCGCTGGCTCACCTCTGAGCCCCCTGAACAATTGGCCTCCTCGGCCTCACAGCTCGTCTCCGGGCTACCGCAGAACCAAGATATCTCGGCTCTCCCGCTCGTCCGCGAGCTCTCCCGCTGATGTCATCTTCCTCGGTCTCATCGACCGACCGACGGCACCGCTTACAGGCGCAACCGCCATCCCGCGAATCTCGCCATGCCCGAGATATCTGCCGGCCACATCCCACGTTCCACGCCATCACGATCCTCCATTAACAAGCCTGTCTCTCTATTAATAGGAGATCCCGCTCATCACGCGGGCGTGACGTCGGGAACGTAACGGCCGGTGTAATTATCGCGCCTGCCCTGCCTGCTGCCACCGCTATATAAACCCTTTCTTCAGACGGTTCAAGTAAGCCATTTTTACTCCACCAAGTCGTTACTCTGCTCGAATTTCCTCTCTAACTTGACCGTCGGAGGGTCCTCGGTGGTACAACCACCCCGGGACTTCCTTGCAGGTAGCTCGGTAACAACCAACCTCAAAGCCATTGAGATCCACACGCTTCAGGAGGCTGCCTCCAGATCCAATATCAACCACCCATCATCGTCATCAGCATATCAACGGAAGGTAACATCTTGGCGTGATCCAGGTCGCGTTAGCTGGCGCCATCTGTGGGAACTCCTTGATTCCACAAAAACAAAAGTCCATCTTCCGATCCCAACCTAATGGCGAGCGATCATCACGACGATCCAAGCGCTAGCCGCCGCCTCCCCCTCAACGGAGGAGCGGACGAACCTCCTCCGCCGAACGCCATCAACACCCTTACCGACCGGATAGACCGACTCGCGTCCGTCATGGAGGCGCTCATCCGCTTCCAAACGGCAGGGAATGATCCCCAGGTCTCCGCTCCCCCACCTCGGGACCGGGACCCCTACAGAGGGAGAAAAGACTCCGCTCGCGTCGGCACTGCCGACTAAATCGCTACCTCCCACGGCCGCAGATCTCCCGGGCCAATACGTTCTGAGACCCGCTGGGCGCCCCATAGTTCAACACTGAAGTCCGTCGCCAGAGCACCTCGCCCCAAGATCCTTCGCGCACCTGTCCCTCCCGAGGAGATGTCGGTTAGCTCGCCTGTTACCAGACATGACCGACACCCGTTCCCTCGACGGGGTGGCGCGGACGGGACTCGCTACGGCAGCTCGAAGACTACCTCGCCGGGGGATCTAAGGAACCTCATTGAGAGGAACCAGGGCCGCGGCCAGACGCAGGCCTCCAACAGCAGAGGTCAAGGATCAGAATGTGCCGAATCGTCAGGGTACCACGGCCGACTCGACGCCCTCGAGAGGAAAATTGAGGGTATGCATCGGGAAGGTCACCGCTCGAGTGACGGGGCTAAGTACGCCGCCGACTCGCTCACCAAACCGTTCACCGAGGAGTTGCTCGCCGTCCACGTCTCCTCCTGCAACAAGCCCCCAAAGTTATCCCTCTTCGAAAGCAAATCTGACTCGAAGGACCACTTGGATGCATTCACCGCGGAAATGAGCTTCCAAGACAACTTCGACGCCGTCCAGTGCCGAGCCTTCCCGACCACTCTCATCCGATCGGGACGAGACTGGTTCCGAGGGCTCGAGCCACATTCGATCTTAACTTTCGACGAGCTGGCCACCCAATTTCTCGGCCACTTCGTCGGGAATAGACGGCAAAAACGCACATTTGACCATCTCTTCAAGATCAAGAGCGGGGCCATGGAAACATTCAAAGCATACGTCACCCGTTTCTACAACGCCCTTCTTAAGTCCCAGAGCACCGGGACGAGACAGTCATCACAGCACTTAGGTATGGTCTTAGGCACAAGGAGTGGTTACGCTCCTTTGCATTGGCGCAACCTGAGACCATGACCGAGGTAAAGGCCTGGACTAAGCGCCAGGTCCAGCTCGAATCCGAGGTGAACGTAAATCTCCCCCGTGCAGAGCAAGCCGACTAAAAGAAAAGGGCAAGGGAAGAGAGAAGGGGACCTGAGCGGTCAAAGCCCTATCTCCCGAAGTTTCAGGAGTACAACCCGCTCAACGTCTCCCAGACAGTGCTGCTAGAAGAGGTTAAGGGCGAGAGGTTCTTCAAGCTTCTCCCGATCTTGCGCATAGCCTCAAAGCGAACCCGGGGCCCATACTGCGGTTTTCACAGGTCACTAGGCCACTCCACGAAGAGCTGTAAGCAGCTCCGAGACTACATCAAGGAGCTCATTCGTTCGGGGCACCTCGCAGCATACTTGAGGGAAAAGCGGCAAGCTGACCGCGAGAAGGAGCAACGTCCCCCTCCCGCCGAGCTGACCATCGACCAAATCATGGTCGTGTCAGCGGAGGATACGCCTGGCACCAACGAAGCTCGGTACCCTATGCCGGGCATAGATGCCAACATACATCCGAGGGGCTCAAGTTGCACGAATAAGAACATCTGCTAGCATGTATTTTCTTTCCAAAGCAATGTACACCTTTCTTGAGATCTTTTCGTTCATATAATAAAAGGGATCAATAAAGCATTGCAGAAAAGAAAAGGAATCTTATTCATTCAAAAGGTACTGTGGGCTCCTCAGCTGTACATCAAAAAAAAAAGGAGGGAAAAAATTTACAATAGCGGGGGAATGGGGTGCAGAGAACACTGCTCGTGGTACTCTGACGATATTTCCGCCAACCGAGCCCTCACAACATCTATCCTCTGCCTTCGATGCCCCCCGCTAGCGTCGGCATCGAGCCTCGGTTGGTAGCACTCAAGGACGAGCGCCTCCGAGCGGTTTAGCCGACTCGCAGAGATTAGGCCGAAGCGCCTCAGAAACTTTAGCTTGCCAACGGCCTCGTCTTTCAGCTTTCGGACAAGGGGTTATAGAGCCCCGGTGACGCCCTCCAGATGGAGTACATCAGCAGCTGAAGTAGGGGGGACGCCGGGGGAGAAATCGGCCGAAATGATCCTCAATCTGGCCTATCACCAACTGCACCGTGTCCTCGGTACAGTACTGATCGTAGAGGTACACGTCCTCGAAGATTATGATGTCGGGGATGGTGAAAGAGAAGTTCTCCATTCTTACGTTTCGGGTATGAGGAAGGGAGTAATCAACACTCCCTCCGTTTTATAGCCCACAACATCCTCGGAGTTCAACGGTCATCCGTTTCACCCGCAACTGTTCTGCCACGCGGCAGACATCTCGCCACGCGATGCGAAACCGAAACAACGCTACTCCGACTCTTCGAGTTCCCCACGCGATCATGACACGTGTCGCCAGCGACTGTCCCTCTTTACCGCTCGATGCAAAAACGAAACGACACTACTCCGGCGCTTCGCTTTCCCCACGCGATCATGACACGTGTCGCTAGCGACCGTCCCTCTTCCTGGTACTCACAACAGGGAGGACGGATAGAACCTCGCACAAGAGGCAGCCGAGTGGCTACCCTGCTCGGCTATCCTTGGATGGGAGCTTCCCTACCCTAACAATGCCAGGGATCAAAGCCCTCGCCAAGAGGCAACCGAGAATCTTCACTGCTCGGTCCATCCTTAGCAGGCCTCCCACGGCCCCTCCAGCGCTAAGGATCTAAGCCCTCATTAAGAGGCAGCCGAGCGGCTACACTGCTCGGCTATCCCTTACTGGTAGCTTCCCTACCCCAACAACGCCAGGGAGCAAAGCCCTCGCCAAGAGGCAACCGAGAAGCTTCACTGCTCGGTCCATCCTTAGCAGGCCTCCCACGGCCCCTCCAGCGCTAATGATCTAATCCCTCACTAAGAGGCAGCCGAGCGGCTACCCTGCTCGGCTATCCCTAGCTGGTCGCTTCCCAACCCCAACAACAACAGGGATCAAGGCCCTCGCCAAGAGGCAACCGAGCAGCTTCACTGCTCGGTCTATCCTTAGCAGGCCTCCCACGGCCCCTCCAGCGCTAAGGATCTAAGCCCTCACTAAGAGGCAGCCGAGCGGCTACCCTGCTCGGCTATCCCTGGCTGGTAGCTTCCCTACCCCAACAACGCCAGGGATCAAAGCCCTCACAAAGAGGCAACCGAGCAGCTTCACTGCTCGGTCCATCCTTAGCAGGCCTCCCACGGCCCCTCCAGCGCTAAGTATCTAAGCCCTCACTAAGAGGAAGCCGAGCGGCTACCCTGGTCTGCTATCCCTGGTTAGTAGCTCCCCTACCCCACAACGCCAGGAATCAAATCCCTCACCAAGAGGCAACCGAGCGGCTACCCTGCTCAGCTATCCCTGGCTGGTAGCTCCCCTACCCCACAACGCCAGGGATCGAAGCCCTCACCAAGAGGCACCGGGCATCAACTCTGCTCGGCTATCCTTAAGGATCAAAAGCCCTTGCCAAGAGGCACCGGGCAGTAATCCTGCTCGGCCCATCCTTAGTAGGCCACTTACGGCCCTTCCCGCGCTAAGGAGAGTGAAGCGAGGTACCCGATTGGAACGGAGACTAAGTCAAGTGTAGCGAAGGAAGGAACTGACGAGCGGAACGATCAAAAACCTTCTCAAGAGGAAACCGGGCCCGCCCTTGCTCGGTTATCCCTGGCTGGTAGCTCCCTACCCTAACACACCTGTAACACCCGAGTTCATTTATATCAATTCCAGTTTCCGTATTTACTTATCCATGGTCTAGTCTTGATTTAGCGTGTTTGGGTGCGAATGGTATTTTACATATTACTGGGCATTCGACCCGACCCGCTTTCTTGAACCTGTTTAACTCTTATTTATAGATTGCCTTGACTTGTTGCATGGGCTGGTGCATCTCATAATTTAGTATATACTGGTATTTTTTATCTTGTATCGCATCTTTTGCATATAACAGTTTAAATCACGTAAAATAAATTAAAATTGCATTTCATGGCCTGCATGATACCCCGAACCCTGTAGTAGCGTCCTTGCATCGTGTTCTCGTTCCGTTCAGTGAAACGGACGTGTTTGGATGGCTACACGCACGTACGTGCGTTCGTTCTTGGGGGTATGCCTTTTTGTTATAAAATCCTTCATTTTAATTTTTAGAACTTGCCTATAATTTTCATATTTCAAATTCAAAATTTTGGACCCGATTCGGACGCAATTCTGAAATATTTTGTTTTCCGCTAAATTCTATTTATTTCAAAATTTCTTAAAATCAGTTTAAAATATTTTCTTCAGCCTACAATGATTTTCTATAACAAAATTATTCTCTAAGCCACGATATCATATTTTAAACCCCAAGAAAATCTTTTACAATTTTTCCCAAATTTCCCAGCCAATCAAACCCCCCGTTTCTCCCCTAGGCCCCACCTCTCACTCTTTCTCCCCTCACCGAGCTCTTTCCTTTTTCTAAAACCCTGGCCCACCTTCTCTTTCTCTCTCTTCTCTTTTCCTTCTCTTTTCTTTCTCTCTCTCCCTTACTACGCGCCAACCCTCTCTCTCCTCTCGCTTTCTCACTCCTCTCGCGATCCCTGTTCATCAGGGATCCACTCACCTCTCTCCTTCTATGATAACCTCCCTCCTTCGTTTCCCTCTCGTCCTCGACGCTAACCCTAACCCAGCCTCACCTCTCGCAACACCTAACCCCTTCATCACTGCAGCCACCTTCTTCCTTCACCCAACTCGAGAGCACCCCTTCATCCTTCGCTGCTCCCATGGCCGAGAGCAAAACCTTCAACTCCTCCATTGCCACCTACCCACGCCTCCATACCCGATCAACCCATCGCCGGAGCTCCTTTAACCCCGACGACCTCACTTCATTGTCGCCTCTTTCTTCTCCTCTTCTCCTTATATACTTCCTCCTCTTCCCTCTTTCCCTACAACTCAACCCCATCACCATCATTTTCCAGATCCACCCTACTGCCTTACTGGAACCATCGCTGCCGGAGCCCCGACGACCTCGTCGCCGACTCCACAACCCTCTCATTTTCCTCTCCTCCTCTGCCTGAGACTCCAGCCACCAAGAGTCTCGCGTACATGCACACCTGGACCCTTAAACCGAGCCTGCACATTCTCTTATCGCCGGAGTTAATCGCCATCGTCGATCCCTCTCTCGTCTTCCGACTCCAGTGCGCCCAGTGGGTAGTCCCCTTCTTCCCAACCTCTTTATCCTCTTCGCTTCCTCTCCTTCTTCTTTCTTTTCTTTGTAATCTCTTCTTTATGTTCTCTGTTGTTTCTAGTTCGCCGGAAACCGGCATGCCGTCGACGATCCCGACGATCCAGATGAGCGTACCTGACCCGTGTGATCATACCGTGCGTGGTGTGGATCCGTTCCGTGTACCGTGCGCGCGTCGCGACGTTTTCCGCCGACGTGAGACGTTCCGTATTCCCGTTCTTGATCCATCGAGGCAAGTTAATCTTGCTACATGCTATTTACATCATTATATACCAATTCTAATATATATCATACTTGTAGTTTAAATCTAGTACCCCATGTATCATTTTATAACATTTCGATGTCCCGTTTATAATATTTCAGATCTAGAACATGGAACTTATCTCGTTGCATACTAGACTGCGTTATACTGCATCCATACCAATATTTATATCACGTATTGCTTAGTTGTACATCCCATGTTACCATTTTATAGTTTTATAACTTCGGATACCAGTTTGCATTCATTTCATTTAGGATATATATAATTGTGTCCATGGATCACTTGGATATATAACACTGTAATATTGACACCCTATGTTTTATAAATTGCCCCTTTTAGTTGGGAACTATAAACGTAACCACAGTTACATTTTTAATCACATAATAACTATTGTACATAGTCTATGATACCATTTTCTATAGTTTTACTCTATCGGATATCCGTGTGCACCTTTAACCGGTTTTAGTTATAATTACATCCATTGAACATATTATACATGTCATTGCATCCCTAGATTACTTAATGCTTATTAACCTGATTTTAATATTCATATCTGTCATACTGTATTCATGTAATGCTGAAACCATCTCTTAAACACAAACTGATAACCGTACAGCTAAGTAGTTTAATCTGCACATATTGCTTAACTTATTACATGTGCCAATTTATTGTTTTGATGATACCCATGCTTGTTTACTTATAACCATGATTATGCTAGTTGATTATGAGCACTCACATGATATCTTGTACACCCTGACGTGACTTGCTACACATATTACTTGACCTGACATGGTACCGTACACTCTTGACATGACATGACACCTATATACATTACATGACTTGACCTGATGTACCATGGCTTTACCTGTTACCTGATCTTGTGTGTAATGCCAACAAACCCGACCTGTTGTCCTTACGGACCGTTCCTATTGTCTATCCAGACAAACTTGCACCTACCTGCTCTTGTGTTGGTATTTGTTCTTGATTACTTAAATACCTGACTTGAACACCTATAACTTGGGGGTATGGGGAAATCAATGATGAAACCTGACTTGTAACTCGACAGTGTGCTACCTTTACCGACCAGTTTTAGAGGCTGGGCCAGCCTTGGGATGATGCTGCTGACATCATCCATCGTTATCCATTACCCTTTAGAGGCTAGGCCAGCCTTGGGATGATGCCATGGACATCATTCATCTTTACCCTTTTCCTTTAGTGCCTAGCGGCATGTCTCGGTTTCAGCCCGAGAATCTTCACCGTGATCCCGGGCACGCACGGGATACTATTGAGTTGCATCGATGATTCATCAGACTGATTTCAAAGACTTGAGAGTAGTTAACCCAATAGACCAGTTTAGATAACTCACTACATATTACCCTACTGTCCGTACTTATATCACTGTTATGCTTGTTTACCATTTATGCTCATACTTGCATGTATTGCCACCCCTGTTTTATTTATTGCTTGATATTATGACGCGCTGACGTCTGGCTTTTGCATGGCCCAGATTCTCTACCTTTGTTGCAGACTGATCAGGAGTATTGCTGCTGTTAGACCGAGCGGTAGGGATCCTGTTGGTACCCAGTCTTACTTTCCAGGTGTTTATTTGTATCTTTTGCTTCCGCATGCTATATTATTTCTTGACTCTTTTACCCTGTCTTATGGACATGTACTAGATAGTTAGTTTACTTTCCTGTTCTTGATATCTCTACAGCCGTAATGTGACTGTGGAAGGATTTTTTCTATCCACAGGTAGCATGGTTGGCTATGTCACGTGCCCATCTTAGCGTACTCTGGGAAGCGCGGCGTGACAACACCAGGGATCAAAGCCCTCGCCAAGAGGCACCGGGCAGCAACCCTGCCCGGCCTATCCTTAAGGATCAAAAGCCCTTGCAAGAGGCAACCGGGCCCGCCGTTGCTCAGGTATCCCTGGCCGATAGCTCCCTACCCTAATACACCAGGGATCAAAGCCCTCACCAAGAGGCACCCGGCAGCAACCCTTCCCCGCCCCGTCCTCAGTAGGCCCCTCCCATGCTAAGGATCAAAAGCCCTCTCAAGAGGCAACCGGGCCCGCCCTTGCTCGGTTATCCGTGGCTGGTAGCTCTCTACCCCAACAACACCAGGGATTAAAGCCCTCTCCAAGAGGCAACTGAGCAGCTTCACTGCTCGGTCCATCCTTCGCAGGCCTCCCACGACCCCTCCAGCGCTAAGGATCGAAGCCCTCACCAAGAGGCAGCCGCGCGGCTATCCCGCTCGGCTATCCCCGACTGGTAATTCATTACCACAAAACGCCAGGGATCCAAGCCCTCGCCAAGAGGCAAATGAGTAGCTTCACTGCTCGGCCCATCCCTAGCGGGCCTCGTACAGCCCTTACAACGCCAGGGATCGAAACACTCGCCAAGAGGCACCGGGAAGCTTTACTGCTCGGTCCATCCTTAGCAGGCCTCTCCGAGCCTTCTACGCTAAGGAACACGACCTCACCAAAAGGCGTCCGGTCTATCTACGTCTGCGCAATCTCCACCTTGACTTCGGGGCCATGGAGATACCGTCTTTCCGACGGTCTTTGCACACTTGGCAAGTGAACAGATTCAACTTGACGCGTAGTCGCTAGACGAAGAACCGACACTACACAAAGGCAGTATTGTGCAAATACAAGTGTTGTCGACAAAGGAAAATATGTGTGCAAACATGACCGCAAAAAAAATCTTTATTCAAAAAGTCAAAGCTTTTACAAGGGTATTGTGGGCTCCCCAGCCTTGCAAAATGCCCGGAGGCCTACAAAATTCCCGATACAACAAAAGAAATGAAACAAGAAGACGAGGTGCTTCAGGCCTCAGGGCAAGGCGCAACCTCGGGAAGCTCAATGCCTATCACAGGAGCCTCAGCGTCGCCATCGCCGGGAATCTCTTCCCCGGCCTCGCCCCCAGGGTTGTCCCCCTGCTCGTCATCCCCGCGGGGATATTCGGCTCGGAGCTCTTCGTCAGCGAACTCCGGCATCCGAGCCTTGACGGCGTCGAGGGCCTCATGCCAGATGGCGGTAGTGGCCGAGGCTAGGACGATGTAAAAACGTTCCGACCTCTGGAAGTTCTCTACCGCATTCGCCACTCTGAGATTGGCTCACTCCGTCCCCTCTAACGCCGCTTCCAGCTCTTTCCGGAGAGTGCTCGCCGACTTCTTCATGGTGCCGACGAGCACCATGGAGTCATGAAGCTTGGCCTTGGCGGCCTGGGTGGCCTCGCGGTACCGGGCAACCTCCCGCTTCATGGCCGCCACCTCTTGCTTCCCGGCCGCCACCTCGCCCTCCAGGGCAGCGACCCTCGCCATCGCCGCCTCCAGCTTTGAGCTCTCCTCCAGCAAGGAGAGCTCGCCCGTGGCTCATATCGCGGGGGAAATTCCTCTTCCTCCATGTAGACGACGAGGGCGACGTGCTAGAGGACCTGAAGAAATAAGAAGGGGGTCAGAAAGGAAAGGGGGGCACCAAATCTCGCGAATGATAAGACGCTGAGTGAAAAATCAAGCCAGGTGCGAGCGCTAACCTGCACGGCCTCTTGGGCGAAGGCCGCCATTTGCGCCTTCAGAGTCCCCTGAGGGACTTTGCCCCCGGCCGACCTCTCCATGTCGGACAGCAAGCTGTCAGCGACGGAGAGCCCCGAGGGCACCTCAAAGCGGAGATCCCTCCTGTCTACCAAGATCGGGGAGGCTGGGGACTGCGGAACTGTTCGGGGAACCTCTTGAGAGACGACGGCGGAGAGCCGGTCTCCACCTCCGAAGCCTGGGCTTCCTGTCCCTGAACCCGCTTTCGGCTCGGCGCCTGGCTGGGCTCTAGGGCACGGCCCGCACTCAAACGCTGGGGCGGGACGCCTGCCAGGGGAACCGAGACAGACATCAGACGGAAAGAGCTGGCACCTCCAGCCTTCGATTCCTTCTTCGGCTTGCGCATGGCCGCTCGGAAGTGGCTCAAGTCCATGGGTTCTACACAAGACAAGATACAATAGAATCAGCAACACAAACAAAAACGAAAATAAATGCAAGCTCCTAACTTACTGACGAACTGGGCGGGGCCAAGCCCAACCCAACTAAGGGCCCGCTCAGAACGCAGCACGTTAGCCCGGGGAATGGGCTCCCACTCCGCCACTCTCACAGCGTCGGGATCATTGGACGGACTTCCCCGCCAGCACCTTTTCCTAGACCACTGGGTGGGCACGGGCCAGTCCTCACCCTCTGACGGCCCAACAAAGAAAATCTTCTTCTTCCAATCGTGGATGGAAGAAGGCAAGACGACGACTCCTGACCCGGCTACACTCCCCCGTTGTTTCTTAAAGGAGAAGTAAACCCACCTCGGGTCGCCAGCGCGTGTACCGGGGTGACCTTTGTAAATGAGAGATGAGGCAAGGATGGACAGACTGAAGGGGATCATCTGCAACTTCAAATGGACCAGGAACCCAAGGAGAATCCTCCATGAGTTTGGCACTAGCTGGCCCGGGGCTAGCCCAAAGTAATTTAGCGCTCTAATAACCTCGGGAGAGAAGAGCAGGCGCATTCCGGTCCAAAAGGATTCCAGGTACAAGGCAATCTCTACCCCGTACCTGATCCGCCCTCTCTCCTTCCTCGGCCAAACGTAGAGTATAACCGGAAGGGATATGGAAACGAGCCTGAGCGGTGGGAAGCTCGTCCTCGTACCTCACCAAGGATGGCACACCAGGGGAGTCCGCCACCTCCGCTCTAGGATCCTCCCCTGACGCGCGACCCCGGAAAGAGGATCTGACCCTAACTTCCCGGGAAGACTCCAACTCAGTGGAGGAATCCCTAGAATCTACCCCGACGACATTTACAGACTCCTCAAAGGAAGACATCTAACCTGATGGTGAAGTCTTCGGGAACGTAGAAATACGACCTAAAGTGTAGAGCGCCGAGCTAACAAGACTCAGAATGAGGAAAATATGAAGAGAGATGGGCCCTGAAGCGGACCCCACCTCTAATTATAGACACCGGCGTCCTCATCCAACGGCGACAGTCGACTCCCGCCAAAAACAACTCTTCGCATTCGACGACCATGATCGCCCCACCTGTCACACGCGCATTGGCAGTATCCCATCAGATGCCAGCGGTCTGCGGCCCGTCGCGTCAGCCAACCGGCGCCCGACACGTGGTCTGTCGCTTCAGCGAAAGTACACACGATCCGGCGCACCCTCTTTAATGCAAAGATCCCGTCCTGATTCGCTGGCATCATCCAGAAAATACAACAGATTACCCGGGGACACGCCCGATGATATCTTCGGAAAGGAGCTCGCCTCAGGTGACCTGGCAGACCACTCTCGACCCGACCCGTCAGCTGGTCGGGACGAGAATGTGGGGCTAATGATGATGCTCGATATCGGTGATCTCCCAGATCATGACACGTGGCAGATGACGTGTCCCAAAGCATGCAAGAAAAGACCTACAGTGGCCGACCAGACCACTCCTGTGCCCGTCCTACGAACAGGCGCTGGCTCACCTCTGAGCCCCCTGCACAATTGACCTCTTTGGCCTCACAGCTCTTCTCCGGGCTACCGCAGAACCTAGATACCTCGGCTCTCCCGCTCGTCCGCAAGCTCTCCCGGCGAGGTCATCTTCCTCGGTCTCATCGACCGACCAACGACATCGCTCACAGGCACAACCGCCATCCTGCGAATCTCACCATGCGCGAGATATCCGCCGGTCACATCCCACGTTCCACGCCATCACGATCCTCCATTAACGAGCCTGTCTCTCCATTAATGGGAGATCCCGCTCATCACGCTGGCGTGAGGTCGGGAGCGTAACGGCCGACGTGATTCTCGCGCCTGCCCTGCTGCTGCTACCGCTATATAAACCCCTTCTTCAGACGGTTCAAGTAAGCCATTTTTACTCCACTAAGCCGTTACTCTGCTCGGATTTCCTCTCTAATTTGACCGTCGAAGGGTCATCGGTGGTATAACCACCCCGGGACTTCCTTGCAGGTAGCTCGACAACAACCAACCTCAAATCCATTGAGATCCACACGCTTCAGGAGCCTGCCTCCAGATCCAATATCAATCACCCATTGCCGCCATCAGCAGATCAACGGAAGGTAACATCTTGCAGTGTTCCAGGAAAATCTCGATTAAAACGTGATAGTATATAATTTTCACATTTTAATTTTTTGATTAGCATGCATTTATCGATTATCGATAATAAAATATACGTGTTGTTTCTTATCAATAAATTTTTATATAATTTACTAAAATATTAAAATTAAACATTAATTAATTTTGATCAATTTTACACATTTATAATATTAAATAATAAAATTGTTATATCACAAAAAGTCCTAAGCCCGTGTTATTCAATTGGAACTTTCATATAGAACTGATACTTTGAAAACATAGACTTTTTTTTAAAACTTTCAATGGATTTATAAATAGTTTAAATTAATAATTATCGGTATAAATTATATTAGTATCATGGCAATCCAAAATAACATTAATAATATATTTTTCATGATATAATTTAAGGTTGCATTATTTAAATAAAAAATATAAATATTTATTGAATCAAAATGGTTTCAAGCTTATAAAATTCATAAGCTCAAATAAGCTTCGGTTACACATTTATAATATTATATTCATAATGATACACGTTTTCCATCGGTCTACATAGCACCTGCTATAGAATCTCTCCAACCTTCCAAATCTGATCTGTTTGTCTGTTGACTCTATAAACCGTTGTCCTCATCAATTAATATCAATAGGTGCAATATTTCGTGGATGTTCCATTGGAATATTGAATATCAGAAATATCAAAATTATCATTTGAATCTCCAACTTCAAAAAATCATATAGTCCGATACATACAAAGACCATCTATTATGTGATGTATTGAACTCCAGAAGGCTTTCTTGAAAATAATAAATCTTGCTTTGGAAATACCTAAGATACGCCAAAGATACCTCTATTAATACATAACTAGTATTTTGCACGTGCGACACACGTATGCATATTTCGAACAACATATGTACATCACACTGAAGGCGTGTGTAAAACTCTTTTATCCAAGACATTACATGAAAATATCTAAATATGTTTCTAAATTTAAATTAAATGAATACAATTATCAGTAATATAAATTTTTTTATACAGAAAGCAGGGAAAATTCCTACTCTCACACACACACACACACACAAATATATATATATATATATATATATATATATATATATAAAATGGAGGAAAGAGGGCATAGGAGGGAATTTCCTCATATGGCATCGAAAAAACACACCCTCCATTCGATCGGTATGCATCATGCGTCTTCATCGTTATCATCTAAGATGTGCGTACACCAAATTTCATGTGATTCTATAACTTCTTCACCGTTGATTTAGCAATGTAAAAAGTTCTATTGTCGGTAAACCGTTAATTTTGAACCCACTAATTCAACGGTAAAAAGTTGTAGAGTCACATGAAATTTGGTGTACCCACATCTTAGATGATAATGATGAAGTTGATGCATTCCGATCGTCGGAAAACACAATGGAGAGAGTGTTTTTTCGACGCCTTAGGAGGAAATTATCTCCCATTGCATCTTTCCTCCATTATTCTCTCTCTCTCTCTCTATATATATATATATATAAACAAAATATATGCACACATACAAAATCAACAAGAGTCAAGCTAGCCAGACAAAAAAAATTCATGTGGATTGATGAAGACGCCAAACATAGCAAAAATTAAGAGTGCCGAGAGGACCATGGCTGTCATCCACAATTTAAATTCGACATAGAATGGCGTCCGCCACCTTCCAATAGATAAACAATGGCCTAAAGACCCAATCCAAGCGTAATACAAAACACCATAACAAAACAATAACTTACAAACAAGAATGCACAGAGCTATGTATACAAGACTCCATAATTAAACCAAACCAAGTTCTCATCACTTTGCTTGAACTGAAGGACACAAGCAGCAAAAATAAAAGAAAAGCTGAGGCGATATTCAGGTTGTAAGCTCGTTACACTACAAATGTGTCCACTATAAATGTGTCCAGTAGTAATGGGCATTTGGTTACGGTTTGACCCGTGTCCAATTTATGGTCACGGTTATAAAAGATTAGGTCATGCACAGTTGAGACCGTTGCGAATAAAAAAATATGATGAGCCCCACAGCCTACTCGTGATTAAAGCCCAATCTCCTTTCTTTTTACCTTGATATAGCCATCATTTTTCCCCCCAAAAAATTTTTGCCCTAAAATTCTCCCGCTCGCCTCCTCGTCGCTGCCTTCTCGCCACCGCCTCTCCAGCTCATCGCCGCAGCCTCTCCTGGTTTGTCCAGCTCGCCGCCGCCGTCTTTCCTCCAGAGTCACCGCCGCTTCTCCTGTTGAAGCCCAAGTCGAAGCTCACACCGGCCATCCATCGAGTTCGACAAGCTCGCCGCCACGGTCAACCGTAGCTTCGTTTTCAAAAGGCAAGTTTATTTGGTTAATTTTATTTTATCGTTTAATTTATGAATTTTTACTCGATCCAATGAATTTTTTTAATTTTTGTCCTAGCTCCTATCATCGCCGGCCTCCTCAAGCTAACTCGTCTTCACGCCTGTCATGTCGTCTAGCATTCTCTCTTCCAAGCTTGGTTAGTGTTTTAATTTTTAAATTTTGTTGATTTTTGATTATTTGAATTTTTTTGTTGTTGTTGATTAATTTCATATTTAAATTTAGAAATTAATTTTTTAAATTTGTTGTTGCTGTTATTATTGCTAGGGTTAGGTTAATTAGTGTTTTAATTTTTAAACTTTTTGGATAAGGGTCAGGGAGTCAGGGGGTAGGGTTAGGTATAGTGTTTGGCATTGAGTTAGGGTTAGGGATTGAATTAGGGTTAGGGTTGGGGTTGGGGTTAGGGTTAGGATTATGGTTAGGGTTTGGTAGTTTAGTGAAGTGATGCACTAGTTAAGGGTATTTTAGTGATATAACTACAAAAATTGATGGTATTTTAGTGTAAAAAAATAAAGTTGAAAAGGGATGTTGTATTAAAAAACTTAATCATAGTTTAGTGAAAAACAACAATAATTAAGGATATTTTAGTAAATTTTATATAGACTTAATTAATTTAAGAAGATGGGTTGTTTATTTAAATTTGTTAAAGTAATTTAGTGAAAAACCACCAATAGTTTAAGGTATTTTAGTGTAATTCAGTGAAATTGAATAAATAGATAGCTTAGGTAAAATTTTAAGGTAGTTTAGTGAAAAACATCAGTAAATGGTAGGTTAGGGAGAATTTGTTTAGATACTTTATAGTACGCACAAGCATACACACACAAGCATACATACACACACATGCACGTGCGCACGCGCACGCACAAGCAAACACACACACACGAACAAGGTCGAATCTTAATTCATCATCATTATTCTCTACATTGAACTCTTGTCAAATCCCACCCTAACCCCAACCCTAAATCCAAAATCTTAAATTCAATTAAGAAAACCATTAACTTTAAAAAATATACTCTAAACTAAAAACTTCGATACCTTGAAATTGAAACGTAAACTTAAATTGATTCAAATTAAATATTAAACTTGCGTGTATGATTTTCGATGATAATATGGAATTTTCATATTCTCATCGATAATTAATCATATGTGAAAATCAAAACGCGATTTAGTTCTCGTCAATCGGTTAATATATGTGCGATGTTCGGCTTGATATAAAACTAAACGAAACTTGTTAAACATCGGACGGCATCGTTCGATTTCTAACCGTCGCGTAGTCTATTGTTTCCCCCAATCAGAGCAAAGCTCTGTTTGAAATTCAAAATTCAAAAAAAATTGAAGCAACGCTTCGGATGCAGCGCCAAGTGCGCTGCGCCCTAGGCAGCGCACCATGTGTGCGGTAGCGCTAGGCGTGCTGTGCAGCGCGCCACGTGTCAAATACGGATGCGCTAGCGCAGGGCGCGCAGCGCTCTGAGCAGCGCACCACGTGTCAAACACAGATATGCTAGCGTAAGGTGCGCTGCGCTCTGAGCAGTGCACCACGTGCAAAGCACGGGTGCGCTAGCGCTGGAATTAAAAAACTCCCCACCGTTAGATCAAAAGATCTAATAATAATGATAAATCATTAATTAATCAGAATTAAATTCTGTTATGAAAATATTTTTCAATCTTGTTAAAAATAAGAAGATTGCCTTCTGTAAAACAGAAGCCCTACGATCAAAGATCCAATGGTGGGGAAACATCCCCAAATCAATCAGAGAAAGATCTTTTTAACTGATTCAACAAATCGGCTTGCCCTATATAAAGGCCCCAAGACTTCAAGTCTGATATAGAGAAACCCCCCCATAAACATTGAAAAATTCAAAAAAAAGAGCAAGCTCTTGCAAGAAAATACTTCTTCAAGGTAAAGATGATGGATGATGAACACAGAGATGAAATCATCTCATTGAAAGAAAAATTTATTTCTTAAAAAAAAGATCATTGATCTACAAGACAAAAAAGTCTTTCACAAAAGAGATCAAAAGATCTCATCATAAAAAAAGAACATAATTCTTCTCACAGATCATGGATCTATAAAGGAAAAGCCTTTCATCAAAATAAGAGATTGAAAATCTCTTCTGCAAAATAAGAACTGTTGTTCTTAAATCTTGAGACAAAGTCGCTTTTAAAATAACATAAATTTGTTCCCAGATCATAAAATTGATCAGATGCGCTTTGCGCTCTTGAAATGCGCCTTGCGCTCTTGAACTGCGCTTCTGCGCTCTCTGGACCGGCGCTCAGCGCCAAAATACGCCACGTGTCAACCACGTATGCGCCAATTAACAACTTGTGCTTTCCGCTTCTAAAATAGCGCACTGCGCTCATGGGCTGGCGCCAAGCGCACCACGTGTCACTCACGTGTGCGCCACTAAACTGAAAGCGAAATGCGCTCATGGATTAGCGCTCATTGCTTATAAACTGGAATCATGCGCTCATCATCTGGCGCCTAGCGCTGAGTGCGACACGTGTCCCTTACATGTGCGCTACTTGGCAGAAGCGCACTGCGCTCTTTGACTGGCGCAAAGCGCCTGGTGCGCCATTTGTTACGCTGATAGAACATAAATTGTTCTTTAATAAGACCAGAGCTCTTATGAATGCTCAGCATTCAATACAAGACAAAAAATATTGTCAAAAGGGCCAAGCCCAAATAAAAACTCAACAACTCAAAATAAAAATGTTAAACATTTATTGGACTTAGTCCAAGATTGGCCATAAGTTCTCAACTTATCTTAATTGAGCCCATCTGCTCATAAATATTTTAACAGATCTTAGCCCTAGATTGGACTACAGATCTTCCAACCAACTCACGCCAGTTCGAGAGTATATCTCTTTACTCCTATGATATTTGTCATTGTAATCCTTCAACGTCTTCCGAGAGGTGACGGGTCTCGACAACCACACATTTCATGGACTGTGGGGTCCTTAAGCCCATAGACTATGATGTCCTTAACCTTGACTGTGAGGTCTTTAAACTTACGGACTATGATGTCCTTAACCTTGACTTTGAGGTCTTTAAACTCACGGACTATGATATCTTTAACCTCGACCGCGATGTCTTTAAACTAACATCGGACCGAGATGTCCTTAAACTAACAATGGACCGTAATGTCCTTAAACTAATCAACCGCAACGTCCCTAAATTAAACAATAGAGCCTAATTTATCTCTTGTTAGATCTAAACGATCCCGTTAAGTTGATCTTAGTCTAAAATGATACTAACGTATCCTTAACAAACGTTTAAGTCGATCTTAGTCTCAAATGAGGCTAATGTATCCTTAAACACAACCCCCAAACCCAAATCTAAGAAGATACGGATTTGGACTAATCCATGCCCTACGGGCGACAACACAAATTAGTCTCCGTATACAATCCACGGGCAACCAAAAACAAAACAAACACACACGACACGAGGTGACCATCTGGAGAAGGAGAAAGTTGTTACCGCGATGCGGTAGCGTAATTAACTGCAGGGGCTTGCACCTGCAGGGAAGAGCGTCCCCACAATCAAAAACCCCTCAAACGAGGGGGAATCTGATGAAGTCTGCTACATCGGCTGCATCCGTTTAAACCTTCGATACACGGTGCCATAAATCAACTTGGCATCTTCGGAGAGGTGGACGGATAGTACCAATTAGCATCTGCCCCGAAATTCAGGCCAGACGTTTACCGCGTCTCCGGTTTTCGGCGGGGAACAGATTCTGGCACGCCCGGTGGGACATTTTCCTCTTTCCACTCCACACTTCGTGTGTCGTGTTCACGAACGAATCGCGGTTTGATATGGTTGCCCTTGGATTCGAGGTACTAAGATTTGGTGTCTTGCTCCGTGTAGAAAATGAAAGATCAATGGCGTCTATCTGCACGAAATGCTCCAGCTGCAACTGCAACTCCCGTTCCGCCTCATCTGGAGGTGTAACATATGGGACCCAGGCGGCCTCCTTTTTCACAATACCGGTAGAGCAGGTAACGCAGGCTACCACCGGGTTGTTCTTCGGGACCAGGCTCCCACTAATGAGCGTTAACATCCCACTGCCGCAAGTAGCGCAGAAGAAGTCGGTCTTTGATCGGCTCACTACCACCATGGCCCCTCTCAACGGGTCATCCAATGCCAAGCCAACAGTATCAGTTTTCGATAGGCTGAGCTTGAACTCCGATGGGCATGTCAAGAAGAACATGATACCTGAAGCGGCCATCCCAAAGCGCATAACTATTCCTGCTATCGAGGTCACTAAAGAAGCTTCTCCCATCAAAGGATCAGTCTTTACGAGGCTGGCCACGGCGACTCCCGTTCCTGCTCAAAGGTCTGTCTTTGACAGATTGGATACCGCTGCTCAACGGACGTCGGTCTTCAAGAGGCTGGTACCAGCAACGCCTCACCAGAGCAGGGGGCATGACAAAGCCATCCCCATAGCTGAACCAACACCATCTGCGCGACATGCTCGTCGTCGTCACTAGCGCCGAGTACGGAAGGCTGGGGGCAGCTCTCCGTCTGGATTTACTCCGCCAGCTCCAACGGTGGAGATCGATGCTGCTGTTCCATCCAGGAACAACTTTGAACTGCTTAACAAGGTGCGCAGGAACTCTCATACTGCAGTGCTGAAAAGATCTCCTCCACATGTGAAAAATGCACCGAAGGCGAAGCCAGAACAACCCCCTCAGCGGCTTTCTTCCAAAATTTACAAAGTCTGGCGATAGGTCCAGGAATCGGTGATTGACCAGGACTACTCTCACTGACCAAAAAAGCTCAAAGCTCAGCAAGAAAAGAGCTATCTTGAGGTACCACAGAAGATGTCATCCGTCTGGGTGCCCACTGCAACGGCTTCCTCAACGTCAACCGCTCAAAAGAGAAGGAGGCCAGAGAAAGCCCCTGTGAACGTGGAAAACCGTAAAAGTGTTGAATCTAAACGCCCCAAGTCCGGGAGCATGATGGTACATACCGTTTATATGGCTTCCGGAAAAGAGGAAAGTCGTGCTTCTACGGGTCATCGACTACTTACCTGTTCAATAATGAAGGTTCAGGAACAACAACAGCAGAAGCTTCAGGAGATGCTAACTGCAATGGCCGCACTCACTGGGCCAAAAAACAATCCAGAGACTTCGGAGCAGCGTCGGGAACAAGAAACTGACATCGAGTTCCTCCGAAGAATGCTCGAGAGGAAAGAAAAAGAGGCTGCAGAACAAGCAGCCAATATAAAACGAATGGTTCTCTTGTTCTAAGACATGGCTGGGATGATGTTACAGTCGGAACCTCCAGCTGAAGACCCCCCGATTATCATTGAAGTCGACAGAGGGGAGACATCGAACCCTCCTCCGGATCTTTCAGCAGCCAAAGAAGAGACAATCTCTAAGGCCGCCTTGGACGAATACATCGCTTAGCAAATACGAGCTCACCAGGCAAACAAAGCGGCTGGACAGATCGTTAAGACTGGACGACCTTATCCAGGCTGGTATGACCCAATAAAGTACCCGCCGGGATATACGATCCCTAAATTTCATGTATATAAAGGGATGGGGAATCCACATCAGCATGTCGCTCAATTCAGAGCCTTTTGCGGCAACACCGGGGGTGATGATAAACTTCTTCTCCGCCAGTTTGTCGGCAGCTTGTCGGAAACGGCATTCGAGTGGTACTCTGAACTCCCGAACGGCTCTGTCAAGACATTTGCGGAGATGGAGCTATTATTTACACAAAGATTCACAAGCGCTAGCGAGCGCACCCCAATCACAGCATTGATTAACGCTAGGGTAAAGCCAGGCGAGACATGGGTTCAATACGCAATACGATGGCGGAATCTGTGGTCGAAATGCGAACAACGCATCGAAGAAGCGCCGGCGGTGGGCATGTTCGTGGGCACTCTTGATCCGCAGGCGACCATCTCCCAGTTCATGATGTTTTTCAAGCCGACTACTTTCCAGGCCTTGATTGACAAGCTGGCCCAAATGGACCAGATGGGTCATAGACCATCTTCCTCGAAAGCAGAGCCTCGGAACGAGAAGGGAAAGGGGAAGGCGACCGTCGTTGCCGATGCTCAACAGCAGCCCAGTGGTCTGAGACCAGTTGATCGCCAAAATGATAGAACTCGATCTCTTGGAGATAAAATGAGACGCCCTTACTCGTTCCCTCGAGACAAGACGAAGAGGTTATTCGAGCTAGCACTGCGCAACAAGCTCATCACTCTGTCGGAGCCAAGACGCCCAGCGCAACCGGTCGACATTAGCAATCCTAACTATTGCCCTTATCACCGAATGTTGGGCCATCCGATCGAAAATTGTTACATCTTCAAAAGCTGGATAGAAGATCAAAACCAACAGGGCAAATTCGTATTATCCGAGAATTGGAAGGTGAACCCGCCTCAGCCGCACGCTCTAAAAAAGGCGGACACACCAGGGGCATCATGCTCTTTTGTAGAGGAAGTTCCATGGGAGATCGTTCTTTCAGTCAAGACGAAAAGAATGCTGAAGGATCTCCAAATATGCCCGGCGATCAGGTGAAAAAATCCACTGGAACCTGAGATCATCGAGGGAATGCTGAAACCGTGCCCAACTCCAAAAATTGGTGGTGATAGCCAAAGCACTCACACCCAGCCGTCAAAGTCTTCGAAGAAGAAGAAGAAGACCAAAAAGCCCATGAAGCCTGGTGACAAGCGCACGGACCTGCAAAAACAGATTGACGCGCTGGAAGAGTATAACTAGAAGGCGCGGACTTCGGTCACACTCCAAGAATTTCTCAATCACGTCCTTGAGGACGGAGATGATGGAGAAGACTCGTCGGATGAATTTCAAGATTATGTAGCAAGTTGCCATGTGATCTCTGACTCGTCGATAAACGATAAAGAAGCTCCTTACATAGAGAAACTGGGGGCATGTCCTGAGCCGGAACTTTTAGTACCATCAGACGAAATGATTGATGCATTCCTGAACGAAACTCTTCTTAAAAGCAAAGTTGCTCGAGAACGTGAGATGGCCATATTTGAAAAGGCCAAACGTCGGCGACTGGACGAAAGGGTTGAAACACTCTAGCCAGATCGAAATACATCCGCCGCAAATAAAAGCAGGCTCAAGATGAGAAAGAGGTTCGCCAAAGCCATATCAATAGGAATGAAGTTGCCCTCTTTCAGAGGAAATTCTCCTGGCGGTATACATCTTGATAAAGCGGACATACGCCCTAGCTACTGCTCATATCATTGAAAGATTGCGCACCCCACCGAAGAGTGCGACGCTTTTAAAAAATGGTGGCAGGGATATGTTGCCCACCGACAACATTTCAAGCGGATGAAACACAAAGCTCGTCGGGAACGAAGAAATACGACCGAGGAGAACAAAAGAACTGTCGGCAACTGCCACATGGTTGACTATGGGGGATCACAAGTTCTCACATTTGGGAGCGATTCTGATGAAGAAATAACTCTTGGCCCTCTCTATAAAGAATCCACCTCGGGAAAAGAGGAAGAACCGAAGAACTGCGAGAACATTCAGCTGCGCAATCGTACGCTGCCCGAAAAGAATCTTGGGCCCTCGAACAATGGGTCAAATAGAAAAGACAAAGGGAAAGAAAAGGTCCATGAGGATATCATCCTTGATGACCAAGCTGTCGAAAAGCTGACAGCCATGGACCCGCCAAAGAAAAGTAAGATGAACTACAACGTTCTGGCACACTTGAGAAAGCTACCTTCGCAGTTAAGCATTCTCGACGCCCTTCTGCTATCCAAAGAGGCGAGAGATTCATTGATCAAGGCACTACAAGAACCAGAGCAATTCCAAGCCTTCTTCGCCGAAGAAAAGATGAAGGACGAGCTGGAAGAAGTGCACACAGCCGATATCACCTTCGGCGATGAAGATCTCCTCCTTGGGACATGCGAGCACAACCGTCCCCTATATGTCTCCGGATACTGTCATGACATCAAGATAGGTAAAATCCTGGTAGACAATGGGTCTTCCGTCAATCTCCTTAACGTAAGGGTGTTAAAGGAAATCTGCATGAGCGTTCAACACCTCGCTCGCGATAAAATCACCATCTCCAGATTTGACTCCCAGTCATCACGGACGCTCGGGTCTGTGATATTGACATTACACTTTGGGCCGCTCGTCACGGACATCAAGTTTCATGTCATTGACGCTAAGACCTGCTATAATGCTTTACTCGGCCGGCCTTGGTTACACGAGTACAACATCATCCCTTCTACACAACATCAGTGTATGAAGTATTTCAAAGATAGTCTTGAGTACACTGTGACAGGGGAACTAAATTCGTTCTCCATGAACGAAGTCCGAAAGTACGAAGATGCAAAATACTTCCCACCAGATTTTGAGGACACAGAAAGATGTCGCAAACCGGAAGATAAGAACAAAGCTATCACTACTATTCCGGTCTTCGGGAGTGATACCGAGGAGGAAGAAAAAATAGTTTATTTAGGTCCGCCCCAGTGCAACAAACCGGGACCGTCCGTTCCTATGTTGATCTTCGGCAGCGACTCGGAAGATAAGGTCAATGCCGTATTCTTTGCTCGGCCATCAATACAAGCCTTCGCTGATGATGATCAAAGTTTGCAAGTTGCCATGGTTCCGCCAAAGCATCATAAAGAGCTAGACGCGCTTGATACCTACAGTGTGGAAGAACTGCAGACATTCTACGTCCCTCCCAAGCGAAAAGGTGAAAAGGCGATCCTATTCTACCGATCCGGGGAAACCAAAGTGGAGAAAGAAATATGGCATGGCATGGATTCTACACTTGACAGGCTCTATCCCATCCGTTTTCCCAGATATTACACAGATGGACTAAAGAGACTCTTGAGACGCCAAGGTGTACCCCTAAAGCAAACTGCTCGACAAGCACGGTTCTATAACAGGATCTGGAATGTTCCCGGAACTCAACGAAAGTTGCCCAACGGGAGAAAGGAAACGATTGGGCTTGGATATGTTCGATCCAAGAAACGGGAGCTGTTTCGCGACTGCTACGTCATACATGACTTTGATGAAGAAGGGGATGCTCTGTGGGAAGATGCTAACCCTGAAACAGAACAAGCTCCTGCCGTAAAAATGCCCAGTCCGTCGTTCGAAGAACAAATGGACAAGCTTATAAGGGAAGCAGGTCAAAAGGTTCGAGACGACCATAATCGCAAAATGGCCATCTACGAGAAAGCCAGGACGCAACGCCTCCTTCAACAGGCTGTGAAAAATGAAAATGCTCCTCCTTACCAACCCGTTGTACAAAAGGCCCAACGCAGAGGCAGAAACAAACCAAAGAGCGGGAAAGGCGTCGGACAACGACAAAGCGGGACCAAGAAGCCACGCGATCGGGAGTCGAGCAATTCAGATTCGTCTCTTATAAAGAAGATGGGGAGAGCATACTCTTTTCCTCAGGATAAAACACAGAGGATACTTGATCTTGCCATAAAACATCAGATGATGACACTCCCGGAGTCCAAGCACCCCTAGCAAGCAGGCGAAGTCTCTCACCCGGACTATTGCTCCTATTACATGGCAATAGGAAATCCTCTCGAAGACTGTTTCATATTCAAAGACTGGGTAGAAGACCAGTATCAGCTCGGCAGGTTCGCTCTATCCAGCAGTTGGAGGGTAACCCCGCCGCAGAAGCATGAACCAAAAGCCGCGCATACAGCGAGAGCAGAACCAGATCAACATCGGTCTTGGAAGCAATCTCGTACTTGCCATATGATAATTCTATTAGAAGAAGAACCCGAGAATGTGGATGATCTCCCCTGGTGATTGAAAAACGATGATGACGAGGTAATCTCAGAGTTTCCACCGGCGCCAAAAGAGCTGGAGGATGGGATACATACTACTGCAGATAATCTCAAGAAAATTGATTTGGGGACGGCCAATGACCCGCGACCGACGTTCATCAGTGAGTTGTTGTATGAAGAAAGGGTGGCTAAGCTAAAAGACATGCTCATGCAGCATAGAGATTGCTTCGCATGGAACTATTCTGAGATGCCAGGACTAGATCCAGAGATTGCTGTAAACAAATTGGCGATACCCCCGGACGTCAAGCCGATCAAACAGGCACCGAGAAGAATGCGGCTCGAGCTTGAGATGAGCATCAATGCCGAGGTCAAGAAGCTAATCGACTCCGGCTTCATCCAGGAGGTCCAATATCCTGACTGGATCGCCAACATCGTCCAAGTGATGAAGAAAAATAGGACAGTGCGCATATGTGTGGACTTTCAGGATCTCAATAAAGCCTGCCCGAAGAACGACTTCCCAGTACCAGTCACTGAGCTGATGATAGATAACACGTCCACTCACGAAGTTTTCTCCTTCATGGACGGCTCGTCAGGATACAATCAGATAAAGATGCATCCTGTGGACCAGAAGCACACCACTTTCCGAACCCCTTTGGGCATATTCTGCTACAAGGTGATGCCCTTCGGTCTAAAGAACGCCAGTGCCACCTATCAGAGGGCCATGACGAAGATCTTCGATGACCTCATACATGAAATCGTCGAATGTTATATCGACGACCTCGTAGTTAAAAGCAAATCATACGAGGAACATCTAGAGCATCTGAAGATCGTATTTCAACGCCTTCGACAATACCACTTGAAGATGGACCCTTTCAAATGCGCGTTCGGAGTTTCCTCTGGAAAATTCCTAGGATTCATCGTCCGACACCGAGGCATCGAGATAGATTCTTCAAAGATCAAGGCGATTATGGAAATGCCTCCGCCAAGGACTCTCAAGCAATTGCGGTCTCTCCAAGGGAAGCTCGCGTATATCCGGCGATTTATAGCCAATCTATCCGGCAAGTGCTGCCCCTACAGTCACTTAATGAAGAAGGGAACTCCATTCATCTGGGATCACAAATGCCGAAGCGCACTGGATGAAATCAAGCAATACTTGCAGAATCCGCCAGTACTGGCCACTCCCGTTAAAGGAAAAGCTCTTGTCCTATATACGAAAGCCCTCGAAGGCTCCTTAGGCGCGCTTTGGGCACAAGAGAATGACCAAGAGAAAGAAAGAGCTCTCTACTATTTGAGTCGAGTTCTTCTGGGGGCATAAAGAAATTACTCTCCCATTGGAAAACACCGCCTGGCGTTGATCTTCGCAATAACGAAGCTCAGACACTATGCATTGGCACATGAGGTCCATCTCATATCAAAAGTGGATCATCTCAAATATTTGATGTCGAAGGCCATATTAACAGGGCGGCTCGCTAAATGGGCCCTGCTCTTGATGGAGTTCTCGATAACTTATCGTCCTCTCAAGGCATTGAAAGGCCAGGCCATCATCGACTTCCTCGCTGAGCATCCGATACTTGCCGATTCTCCTTTGAACTGCGAATTTCCAGACGAACATGCGTTTGATACGATCGACACGGATGATAATCGATGGGAACTCTACTTCGATGGAGCGTCTTCCATGAAGAAGCGCAAACAAAACACCCCTATAATCAAATCAGGGGTAGGCCTCATCTTCATGACTCCACAAGGAGGGATAATGCGTTTTGCCTTCTCCTTAACAGAGCCGAGGACGAACAACGAAGCCGAGTATGAAACTTTGATAGCAGGTCTCGAGATCGCCATCGACATGGGACTTGAAAACCTTCTCATATACGGAGACTCCAAACTGGTCGTTAGTCAAGTAAACGGCGAATATCAGACGTGCAAGCCTGAGTTGGTGAAATACGGCGAGAGAGTACAGCGACTGCTGACTCAAATTCCTTCCTACACCTTGGAAAGTATACCGCGTGCGGAAAATAGCAAAGCGGATGCATTAGCCAAGCTCACTAAAGAACTGGCTGACGAAAACCTCGATGACGTGAGGATCGTTGTGCAAAGCCGTCGGGTTCTCGCATCGGCAGAAATATCTCCGGAGTCGTCCGAAGAAAAGGGAGCGACCGAGAAAACGACTCTACAAATAAAAGACCAGGAAAAGGCTAAGGATTGGAGGAAAGTCTTTATAGACTACTTCAAATCCCGTCGAACACCTTAAGATGCATCCTCGAAACATCAGCTTATGAAACGAACTCTGTATTTTGCTTTCGTCAATGATACTCTGTATAAGAGATCATTTGATTCTCTGTGGTTAAGATGCTTGGGACCAGACGAGGCAAGGAGAGTCGTTTAAGAAACTCACGACGGACTCTGCGGTTCTCACCAAGCCGGGCCGAAGATGAAGCTGAAGATCAAAAGGATGGGCTACTATTGGCCCACGATGATCCAAGACTGTCTCGAATACGCGAAGCAATGCCGCTCGTTCCAGATTCACGGAGACTTTATCCATCAGCATCCGAATCCGCTACATCCGACAGTGGCTAGCTGGCCGTTCGAAATGTGGGGAACTGACATAATCGGCCCCATCGAACCAGCATCGGCCAGAGGACATCGATTCATTTTGGCGACAACTGATTACTTCTCCAAATAGGCAGAAGCAGTACCGCTGAGGGAAGTGAAGACGGAGAATATCCTCCATTTCTTTAAGACACACGTCATTTATCGGTTCGGTACTCCGCGACAGATTATCTCCGATAACGGGCCAGCCTATAGAAGCCACAAGATCAGCCGCTTCGCACAACAGCATAACATAGACTGGAGATACTCTTCGGTCTATAATCCTCGAGCTAACGGTCTAGCTGAGGCTTTCAACAAGACCTTGACAAAGATCGTGAAAAAGGCGGTGTCTCGAAATAAGAAGGACTGGCATGAGAGACTGCATGAAGCTCTCTGGGAGTATCGAACTACGTTCAAAATGGCCACGAACACAACGCCGTACGCATTGGTATTTGGTACAGAAGCGGTACTCCCCCTCGAGATAGAGTTACCCTCTCTACGAGTGGCAGTTCATTACGAGCTAACGGACAAAGAGAATGCCCACCTTCGTCTTGAGGAGCTCGATGCCCTTGATGAAACCCGGCTCATAGCGCAACAAAATCTGGAGACTTATAAAGCAAAGATGACACATTCATATAAGAGATTGACTAGGCCGAGAACATTCCGTCAAGGCGAACTAGTGCTAGTGGTCAAAAGACCTATGATTCCCAATCACGCCAAGCGGGGAAAATTCGAGCCGAATTATGAAGGCCCGTATATCATAGACAAAGTCTACCAGGGTGGAGCTTACCTACTCATGGACATGCATGGTGAAAGACCTTTCAGGCCAATAAACGGTCGCTTCCTGAAAAAGTACTACGCTTGACGAGTCACGGCCTAGGTCAATAATAGATGACGACGACTATGTCCGCTCGCTATCTTCCTAAGCCTAAACTCTATAAGTAGTAGCCGCCTAATGGACTGAAACGTCCTTAAACTAACAACGGACCGAAACGTCCTTAAACTAATGATGGACCACTATGTCCTAAAACTAGCTGTTGACCGAGACGTCGATAAACTACTGTAGACTGCAGCATCCCAAGGCCGACACAAAAAAAAGAGAAAAGAATAAAAAAAAAGAAGAAGAAAGGAAAAGAAAACGGTATGTCCATAAGCGAAATGGGCACGGATGAAAACCCGAGAGGGCTCCGTGAGTAAAAACAGCAGGGCTACCGGCGAGTTTTGTGAAAACCCAAAAGGGCGCAATCTCGTTAAGAGACACTTGCAAGGTCCTCTCGACCTTGTGAGGAGAAACCACCTGCGTGAGATGTTTACGACTCACAAAGGAGTAACACACTTAGGGATCCCCATGACCCCTAAGGAGAAATTACACATACGAGATCCTCACGACTCGTAAGGAGAACCCTCTTATGAGACCCTCACGGCTCATAAGATTCGAAAGTCTTAAGCTACAGGGATCTGAACCTGTTCTTAAGCGGCCACTACAACCTCCATTGCTGCCCTACAAGCGGCTCAATGTCGTCTCTTGTATACAATCCACGGGCGCGAATAAACATTTCCCTAACAAAGTCTCATCCTTGACTAGGGATATTGTAACAACCGAGTGCAGATCTACGAATTTCAGTTACCGTTTGAATGGTGTGTGGTATTTATTTCATTTATCTTACCTGACTATGCTTATTGTAATTTACCCGACAATTCAAATTCTTGCATATAACAATTTGAGTCTTTTAAAATAAATTAGAATACTTGTCATGGCCTGCTCGGCATCCCTAACCCTATGGTAGCGTCCTTGCATCATGTTCTCGTCCCGTTCAGTGAAACAGACGTGTTTGGACGGCTAAGCGCACGTACGTGCGTCCGTTCTTGGGGGTATGCTTTTAAACTATAAAATTCTTCATTTTAATTTTTGGATCCCGCCTATAATTTTCTTATTTCACATTCAAATTTTTGGACACAACACGGGCGCAATTCGGAAATATTTTGCATTTGCGTCAAATCCTATTTTCTAATATTATTCTTTAACCAACGAAAATAATATAAATCCCCGAAATATTTTTCCATTTCCCTAAAATCTTTTCACAATTTTTCCTAACTTCCAGCCAATCACAATTCTCCCTTAGTAAACACCGGGCCCCACACGTTTCACTTTTCCACTAAATCTTTTCTCTCCTTTCCCCTTAAATCGCCACGAGCCAATCACAGCTCTCCATTCTTTTCACCGGGCCCCAACATTACTTTTCCCCTCTCTCTTCCTGCAAATCAGAAATCTCATTTCCATTCACTGGGCCCCACGTCTCTTTTCTCTCCCCAAAAATCTTCTTCCTTCTTTCTCTCTCTCTCCCCAGAGCGCAGCTCTCTCTCTCTCTCTCTTATTTCTCTCTCCTCTCGTAACTTTCTCATAGATCTCGCGATCACTGTAGCTTCCTCGATTCCCGTCACCGCGCCTCGTTTATGGTCACCTCCATACACGTTCTCTTCTTCTTTCCTTTTAAAACCCCGTGCCTCCTTCTTCCTTTAAACCCATTGCAGTGAAACCCTAACCCTAGCCGCTCCTCTTCCTACCCGAGCCGACCTCGGCAACACCTCAATCCCATCCTCTCATCATCCTCTTTCTCCTTCCTCCTTCATTCTTCTCCTTCTCCCTCTCCCGAGACCCTGCACACCCACTGCACCCCAGAACCCATCACCGCCACCGTTCCGTCGCCGCCGACTCCCCTTCTCGTCGTCACCATCTCCCTCTCCCTTTGTTCTTGCCCTCTGATCTTTCCCCGAGCACTTAACCTGCAACCCTAGCCCGGAGTCTTCCCTGCAGCGTGGACCCTGTCACCTTGCCTTTGAGCTCGCCGGCGATCCCTTGCCGTCGACTTCTCACCTTGCAACCACATACTAGACTTCTCCCAAACCCAGAGAGCTACCCTTCTCTCTCTCTCATTTCTTCTCTTCTTCTTCCTTCTATTCATCTTCTGTTAATGATTCTTTCGTGTTTTCTTGAAAAAGATTCCACCGTCGATCTCATCACCGTTGGTCTCGCCACCACAGTTAGCATCCCAGTGAGTGATCTTATTCCCATTTCTCTTCCTATTCTTCTCTTTTCTTTCTTTCATGCATTCTTGTAATTTGGTGTGTTCACTGTTGTTGTGTTTGGCCGGAATCCGACCGTGCCGACGATGTTTCCCGACGATCCAGCGAGGAACCCTGACCCGTGTGGCTCAACTGTTCGTCGTTTGGGTTCTTTCCGTGCACCGTGCGCGCGTCGCGACTTTTCCCCGCTGACGCGTAACGTTCCGTTTTCCCGATTCGCGACCCGTCGAGGCAAGTGAAACTTGCTACATTCTATTTCAAACTATTCATATGCTAAATTACTTATTTCCTGTTAAACCTCTAATTAGAATCGAATTAAAAGGATTTCATGTTAACCGTATAAGTTCCGTTATACATTTTATGATTCCGAACGTGAAACTTAAGCTTGCATCTGATTATTTACATCTAACCGTCACCTGTACATGATAGATCACATTTGTTTACTGCTATGGTACCCTTTTTATCCAGTTTAGCCTATCAGACATTCATGTGCAACTTTAACCGGTCTAATTACAATTGCATTCATTAAACAGATTATACATGTCGTCGCATCCTTAGGACACTCAATATTTATTAACAGTTACATCTATCATTCTGTATTCACATTATGTTGACACTGTCTGTTTAACACAATTGATAACTGTGCAGCTAAATAAACAAATCTGCTTTATTGCCTAACTCATTGATTAGATCATGTTGTTGATAACCATGCTTGATTATTTAACCCTGATTATGCTAGCTGATTATGAGCACACCCATGATATTGTTTACACCTTAACATGACATGCTACATACATATTGATTGACCCGATATGATACCGTACACTGCTTGACCTGACCTGGTGTACCATGACTTGACCCGTTACCTGATCTTGTGTGTAATGCCATCAAACCTGACATGTAGTCCTCACGGACCGTTCCTGTTGTCTATCCAGACAAACCTACTTACCCGATCCTGTGTTGGCATTAGTTCTTGATTACTGAATACCTGACTTGACATACACATATAACTTGGGGGTATGGGGAAATCAATGGTGAAACCTGACTTGTAACTCAACAGTTCGATACTTGTTCTGATCAGTTTTAGAGGCTAGGCCAGCCTTGGGATGATGCTGCTGACATCATTCATCTGTACATATTCCTGTTTTAGTGCCTAGCGGCATGTCTCGGTTTCAGCCCGAGAATCTGGACCGTGGTCCCGGGTATGCACGGGATGCTATTGAGTTACATCGATGATTCATCAATTTGATTTCAAAGACTCTAGAACAGAAAACCTGATAGAACAGTTTAGTTTACTCAATGCACACTACCCTGCACTGCCCTGACTTACATTACTGTTACACCTGCTTTTCATTCATGTTTATATATGCATTGCCTGTTACCCGGTTTATATTTTATTACTTGATGACACGACGCGCTGACGTCTGGGTTTTGCATGGCCCAGATTCTGTACCGCTGCAGCAGTCCGAGCAGGAGTTCTTCAGCCAGCAAGCTGAGCTGTGAGGTGTCAGCAGTAGTTAGTTCTTTTATTTCCTGCATTTTATTCTAGATGTGAGCCCGCATTATGGGACATACATTCCAGTTATTTTGTATTGGATCTTTTGCTTCCGCATTTTATTATTCTTGACTCATGTTATCTTGGCTTATGGACATGTTTTAGATAGTTTTATTTTGTTCTTGATATCTTTACAGCCGTAATGCGACTGTGGATGGATACTTCCTATTTTCTAATATTATTCTTTAACCAACGAAAATAATATAAATCCCCGAAAATATTTTTCCATTTCCCTAAAATCTTTTCACAATTTTTCCTAACTTCCATCCAATCACAATTCTCCCTTAGTAAACATCGGGCCCCACACGTTTCACTTTTCCACTAAATCTTTTCTCTCCCTTCTCCTTAAATCGCCACGAGCCAATCACAGCTCTCCATTCTTTTCACCGGGCCCCACCATTATTTTTCCCCTCTCTCTTCCAGCGAATCAGAAATCTCATTTCCATTCACTGGGCCCCACGTCTCTTTTCTCTCCCCAAAAATCTTCTTCCTTCTTTTTCTCTCTCTCCCCAGAGCGCTGCTCTCTCTCTCTTTCTTCTTTCTCTCTCCTCTCGCAACTTTCTCACAGATCTCGCGATCACTGTAGCTTCCTCGATTTCCGTCACCACGCCTCGCTTACGGTCACCTCCCTACACGTTCTTTTCTTCTTTCCTTTTAAAACCCCGCGCCTCTTTCTTCCTTTAAACCCATTGCAGTGAAACCCTAACCCTAGCCGCTCCTCTTCCTACCCGAGCCGACCTCGGCAACACCTCAATCCCATCCTCTCATCATCCTCTTTCTCCTTCCTCCTTCATTCTTCTCCTTCTCCCTCTCCCGAGACCCTGCACACCCACTGCACCCCAGAACCCATCACCGCCACCGTTCCGTCGCCGCCGACTCCCCTTCTCGTCGTCACCATCTCCCTCTCCCTTTGTTCTTGCCCTCTGATCTTTCCCCGAGCACTTAACCTGCAACCCTAGCCCGGAGTCTTCCCTGCAGCGTGGACCCTGTCACCTTGCCTTTGAGCTCGCCGGCGATCCCTTGCCGTCGACTTCTCACCTTGCAACCACATACTAGACTTCTCCCAAACCCAGAGAGCTACCCTTCTCTCTCTCTCATTTCTTCTCTTCTTCTTCCTTCTATTCATCTTCTGTTAATGATTCTTTCGTGTTTTCTTGAAAAAGATTCCACCGTCGATCTCATCACCGTTGGTCTCGCCACCACAGTTAGCATCCCAGTGAGTGATCTTATTCCCATTTCTCTTCCTATTCTTCTCTTTTCTTTCTTTCATGCATTCTTGTAATTTGGTGTGTTCACTGTTGTTGTGTTTGGCCGGAATCCGACCGTGCCGACGATGTTTCCCGACGATCCAGCGAGGAACCCTGACCCGTGTGGCTCAACTGTTCGTCGTTTGGGTTCTTTCCGTGCACCGTGCGCGCGTCGCGACTTTTCCCCGCTGACGCGTAACGTTCCGTTTTCCCGATTCGCGACCCGTCGAGGCAAGTGAAACTTGCTACATTCTATTTCAAACTATTCATATGCTAAATTACTTATTTCCTGTTAAACCTCTAATTAGAATCGAATTAAAAGGATTTCATGTTAACCGTATAAGTTCCGTTATACATTTTATGATTCCGAACGTGAAACTTAAGCTTGCATCTGATTATTTACATCTAACCGTCACCTGTACATGATAGATCACATTTGTTTACTGCTATGGTACCCTTTTTATCCAGTTTAGCCTATCAGACATTCATGTGCAACTTTAACCGGTCTAATTACAATTGCATTCATTAAACAGATTATACATGTCGTCGCATCCTTAGGACACTCAATATTTATTAACAGTTACATCTATCATTCTGTATTCACATTATGTTGACACTGTCTGTTTAACACAATTGATAACTGTGCAGCTAAATAAACAAATCTGCTTTATTGCCTAACTCATTGATTAGATCATGTTGTTGATAACCATGCTTGATTATTTAACCCTGATTATGCTAGCTGATTATGAGCACACCCATGATATTGTTTACACCTTAACATGACATGCTACATACATATTGATTGACCCGATATGATACCGTACACTGCTTGACCTGACCTGGTGTACCATGACTTGACCCGTTACCTGATCTTGTGTGTAATGCCATCAAACCTGACATGTAGTCCTCACGGACCGTTCCTGTTGTCTATCCAGACAAACCTACTTACCCGATCCTGTGTTGGCATTAGTTCTTGATTACTGAATACCTGACTTGACATACACATATAACTTGGGGGTATGGGGAAATCAATGGTGAAACCTGACTTGTAACTCAACAGTTCGATACTTGTTCTGATCAGTTTTAGAGGCTAGGCCAGCCTTGGGATGATGCTGCTGACATCATTCATCTGTACATATTCCTGTTTTAGTGCCTAGCGGCATGTCTCGGTTTCAGCCCGAGAATCTGGACCGTGGTCCCGGGTATGCACGGGATGCTATTGAGTTACATCGATGATTCATCAATTTGATTTCAAAGACTCTAGAACAGAAAACCTGATAGAACAGTTTAGTTTACTCAATGCACACTACCCTGCACTGCCCTGACTTACATTACTGTTACACCTGCTTTTCATTCATGTTTATATATGCATTGCCTGTTACCCGGTTTATATTTTATTACTTGATGACACGACGCGCTGACGTCTGGGTTTTGCATGGCCCAGATTCTGTACCGCTGCAGCAGTCCGAGCAGGAGTTCTTCAGCCAGCAAGCTGAGCTGTGAGGTGTCAGCAGTAGTTAGTTCTTTTATTTCCTGCATTTTATTCTAGATGTGAGCCCGCATTATGGGACATACATTCCAGTTATTTTGTATTGGATCTTTTGCTTCCGCATTTTATTATTCTTGACTCATGTTATCTTGGCTTATGGACATGTTTTAGATAGTTTTATTTTGTTCTTGATATCTTTACAGCCGTAATGCGACTGTGGATGGATACTTCCTATTTTCTAATATTATTCTTTAACCAACGAAAATAATATAAATCCCCGAAAATATTTTTCCATTTCCCTAAAATCTTTTCACAATTTTTCCTAACTTCCATCCAATCACAATTCTCCCTTAGTAAACATCGGGCCCCACACGTTTCACTTTTCCACTAAATCTTTTCTCTCCCTTCTCCTTAAATCGCCACGAGCCAATCACAGCTCTCCATTCTTTTCACCGGGCCCCACCATTATTTTTCCCCTCTCTCTTCCAGCGAATCAGAAATCTCATTTCCATTCACTGGGCCCCACGTCTCTTTTCTCTCCCCAAAAATCTTCTTCCTTCTTTTTCTCTCTCTCCCCAGAGCGCTGCTCTCTCTCTCTTTCTTCTTTCTCTCTCCTCTCGCAACTTTCTCACAGATCTCGCGATCACTGTAGCTTCCTCGATTTCCGTCACCACGCCTCGCTTACGGTCACCTCCCTACACGTTCTTTTCTTCTTTCCTTTTAAAACCCCGCGCCTCTTTCTTCCTTTAAACCCATTGCAGTGAAACCCTAACCCTAGCCGCTCCTCTTCCTACCCGAGCCGACCTCGGCAACACCTCAATCCCATCCTCTCCTCATCCTCTTTCTCCTTCCTCCTTCATTCTTCACCTTCTCCCTCTCCCGAGACCCTGCACACCCACTGCACCCCAGAACCCATCACCGCCACCATTCCGTCGCCGCCGACTCCCCTTCTCGTCGTCACCATCTCCCTCTCCCTTTGTTCTTGCCCTCTGATCTTTCCCTGAGCACTTAACCTGCAACCCTATCCCGGAGTCTTCCCTGTAGGGTGGACCCTGTCACCTTGCCTTTGAGCTCACCGGCGATCCCTTGCCGTCGACTTCTCACCTTGCAACCACATACTAGACTTCTCCCAAACCTAGTGAGCTACCCTTCTCTCTCTCATTTCTTCTCTTCTTCTTCCTTCTATTCTTCTTATGTTAATGATTCTTTCGTGTTTTCTTGAAAAAGTTTCCTCCGTCGATCTCATCACCGTCGATCTCATTACCGTTGGTCTCGCCACCACAGTTAGCATCCCAGTGAGTGATCTTATTCCCATTTCTCTTCCTATTCTTCTCTTTTCTTTCTTTCTTTCATGCATTCTTGTAATTTGGTGTGTTCACTGTTGTTGTGTTTGGCCGGAATCCGACCGTGCCGATGATGTTTCTCGACGATCCAGCGAGGAACCCTGACCCGTGTGGCTCCACTGTTCGTCGTTTGGGTTCTTTCCGTGCACCGTGCGCGCGTTGCGACTTTTCCCCGCCGACGCGTAACGTTCCGTTTTCCCGATTCGCGACCCGTCGAGGCAAGTGAAACTTGCTACATGCTATTTCAAACTATTCATATGCTAAATTACTTATTTCCTGTTAAACCTCTAATTAGAATCGAAATAAAAGGATTTCATGTTAACCGTATAAGTTCCATTATACATTTTATGATTCCGAACGTGAAACTTAAGCTTGCATCTGATTATTTACATCTAACCGTCACCTGTACATGATAGATCACATTTGTTTACTGCTATGGTACCCTTTTTATCCAGTTTAGCCTATCAGACATTAATGTGCAACTTTAACCGGTCTAATTACAATTGCATTCATTAAACAGATTATACATGTCGTCGCATCCTTAGGACACTCAATATTTATTAACAGTTACATCTATCATTCTGTATTCACATTATGTTGACACTGTCTGTTTAACACAATTGATAACTGTGCAGCTAAATAAACAAATCTGCTTTATTGCCTAACTCATTGATTAGATCATGTTGTTGATAACCATGCTTGATTATTTAACCCTGATTATGCTAGCTGATTATGAGCACACCCATGATATCGTTTACACCTTGACATGACTTGCTACATATATATTGATTGACCCGACATGGTACCGTACACTACTTGACTTGACCTGGTGTACCATGACTTGACCCGTTACCTGATCATGTGTCTAATGCCATCAAACCTGACATGTAGTCCTCACGGACCGTTTCTGTTTTCTATCCAGACAAACCTACTTACCCGATCCTGTGTTGGCATTAGTTCTTGATTACCGAATACCTGACTTGACATACACATATAACTTAGGGGTATGGGAAAATCAATGGTGAAACCTGACTTGTAACTCAACAGTTCGATACTTATTCTGATCAGTTTTAGAGGCTATGCCAGCCTTGGGATGATGCTGCTGACATCATTCATCTGTACATATTCCTGTTTTAGTGCCTAGCGGCATGTCTCAGTTTCAGCTCGAGAATCTGGACCGTGGTTCCGGGTATGCACGGGATGCTATTGAGTTACATCGATGATTCATCAATTTGATTTCAAAGACTCTAGAACAGTTTAGTTTACTCAATGCACACTACACTGCACTGCCCTGACTTACATTACTGTTACACCTGCTTTTCATTCATGTATATATATGCCTTGCCTGTTACCCGGTTTATATTTTATTACTTGATGACACGACGCGCTGACGTCTGGGTTTTGCATGGCCCAGATTCTGTACCGCTGCAGCAGTCCGAGCAGGAGTACTTCAGCCAACAGGCTGAGCTGTGAGGTGTCAGCAGTAGTTAGTTCTTTTATTTCCTGCATTTTATTCCTGATGTGAGCCCGCATTATGGGACATACATTCCAGTTATTTTGTATTGGATCTTTTTCTTTCGTATTTTATTATTCTTGACTCATGTTATCTTGGCTTATGGAAAAGTTTTAGATAGTTTTATTTTGTTCTTGATATCTCTACAGCAGTAATGCGACTGTGGATGGATACTTCCTACCCACAGGTAGCATGGTTGGCTATGTCACGTGCCTATTTTAGCGTACTCTGGGAAGCGGGGCGTGACATGGTTCTTTTGATATCAGAGCCATAGGTTAGTCGGGTTGATTCTTTTGTAGTTGGGTATTTTACCCAATACACGAATCAGAATACTCGTGTTTAGGAAACATGTCCTGCCACCTTGCCGTTTACCGTTCTTGAATCAAGTTCTTCCTGGTTATATCTTTTACGATGTGCAAACTTTCTTTGCATATCGACTCGAAACCTGATTCCTTGTTATCTCTAGGATTTGGGAGACTTGGGTGGAGTTATGTAATTGTAGCTATGATACCGCGGCATAGTTACAATGCGGCACTCTATTTAAGTAACTTGGAGTTCTAGCCTTGATCCATATTGTAAATTTGTTATCATGCTAATCTTGGGTATTTTGATTTCAGGAGTATGGCAGGCAAGAATCTGAAGACGTACCAAAGGCGTGTTGACGAAGCCGCCATGCTTGGAGTGATTCGGAGAATGCTGGAGAATCAAAAGAGGCAGACCGAGCTGATCCAGCAGCAAGCTGAATCGTTTCAGGAAAGTTTGCAGACCGTCCAGCAGTCTATGAACAATGTTGCAGCTAAACCGGTTGATCGTGTGGGGACTGTAGCAGACTTCCGACGTTTGGATCCGTCGGTATTTACCGGTTTGGAGGAGCCGTTGCCAGCAGGGCAGTGGCTAGTTAAAACGGAGAACTTACTTATTACGGCACAGATTCCTGATGATAAAAGAGTTGATGTAGTACGTATTGAGTTAGTGGACTACGCCCGTGAATGGTGGCTTGTGGAGGAGACTCGCTTGACCAAGCCGATCAAGTGGGCGGATTTTTCAAAGAGTTTCCTGGAGAAGATCTTCCCGCGGACTGCACGGGAGGAAATGGAAGAGAAATTCATCAGTCTGAAGCAGAATGGTACGGCCGTAGATGTACATGCAGCTGAGTGGACACGGCTCAGTAGATTCGCTGGACCTTTAGTTGCCAACGATGCAGACAGGGCAAGGAGGTTCATGCGCAACTTGGATGTGGGCATCCAGAGGCGATTGTCTCCCTGGGTTTGACTACTTTCTCACAGGTACTTACGGCAGCACGAGAACAGCAGAGCTTATCTGGGAAGTATAGGAGTTTGCAGCAGACAGCAGTTGCGGTAAGGAAGCCGGCATTTGTACCAAACCGAGCTCATGGTCGCAGAGGTATTCCAGTAGACCGTCGTGGCGTAGCACCAATGAAGAAGCATGCCGTAGTTGACCAGAGAAAGAGCGTGACTTGTAACTACTGCAATTTACCTGGCCACGTGCAAAAGGATTGTCGAAGGAGGCAATGACTCTGTTTAGTTAGTGGAGCGGCAGATCACACTGTTAACTCATGTCCGTCGAAGCTTTATACGAGGGATGATATTCAGAAGCCTCCGCAGAGACCGTTCCAGGGACAGAAACAGCTGACTCAAGGATCTAATCAGGCTCAAGCTTTTACCTTGACGGCTGAGGAAGCTAAGGCGTCAGGAGAAGTTGTTTTAGGTACTCTACTCGTTCATGGTTTTCCCGCATTAGCGTTATTTGATTCTGGTGCATCCCATTGTTTTATGTCGTCCAAGTTTATAGCTACACACTCGATTACCTGCACGACCCTGTCTAGTTTCTGGGATATACACACTGGGAATGGGAAAATCATATCTAGTAGGGAATGTAAAGATTGTACAGTTGTTGTTGGCGGACGGGAGCTTTTTGCAGATTTCTTAGTAATCGATACAGGCAGCTACGAAGTTGTCTTGGGAATGGATTTTCTTGGTACTTTCCACGCTCACATTGATTGTAGGGCAAAGAAAGTAATTTTCCAGATTCCCGGACATCCCGAGTTTACCTTCACTAGAGGAAGCAGTTCCGTCGGGCCAGTCGAGTTTAGGGCTAGGCCGACAAATAATATTCTTGCATCAATGGAGGTTGATATAAGTGAAGAGCCAGCTGTTGTTCGTGATTTTGTGGACGTGTTTGAAGACATATCGGGATTACCGTCGAAGCGAGACGTGGAGTTCGCAATTGATCTTATTCCTGGTGCAGCGCTAGTATCTAAAGCGTATTATCCAATGGCACTAGTGGAGTTGGAAGAAGTCAAGAAACAGGTTGCTGAACTGCTTGAGAAGGGTTGGATTTGAAGCAGTAACTCGCCTTGGGGAGCTCCAGTTCTTCTAGTTAAGAAGAAAGATGGCACGGGAAGGATGTGCATCGACCATCGAGAATTGAATCGAGTGACTATTAAGAACAAGTACCCGATCCCTCGCATTGGCGAACTTTTTGAGCAGCTTAGTGGCGCGAGGGTATTTTCGAAACTGGATTTGCGATCCGGATATCATCAGGTCCGAGTGAAAGCAGAAGATATCTGCAAGACGGCGTTCCGAACTCGGTATGGACATTACGAGTACTTAGTGATGCCCTTCGGAGTAACGAATGCACCAGCGATATTCATGGACTTGATGAACCGAATCTTTTCACCATTCTTGGACCAGTTTATTGTGGTGTTTATTGACGATATTCTGGTTTACTCGAAGAGTTTTCAAGAGCATGCTGAGCATTTGAAGGTCGCACTGCAGACGTTGAGACAAGAGAAGTTATATGCGAAGATGAGCAAGTGCGAGTTTTAGCTGGAAGAAGTAAGGTTTTTGGGGCATGTTGTGTCTGGCGATGGAATCGCCGTCGATCCCGAAAAGATTGCAGCAGTTCGTGATTGACCGATTCCAAAGAATGTTGCAAAGATAAGAAGTTTTCTTGGACTCGCCGGATATTACAGAAGATTTGTGGAGAACTTTGCTCGTCTGGCGGAGCCGTTGACCAAGCTTACGCGCAAAGAGGTACCTTTTGTGTGGACGGATAGATGTTCGTCAGCTTTTGAGACGTTGAAGCAGAAATTGATAACCTCTCCTATTCTGACCGTGCCAGACAATTCAGGAGGATTGGTGATTCATAGCGACGCATCTGGGAAAGGATTGGGATGTGTTTTGATGCAGCATGGGAAGGTTGTAGCATACGCATCAAGAAAGTTGAAGACCCATGAGAAGAATTACCCAACTCACGACTTGGGGCTTGCGGCTGTGATTTTCGCTTTGAAGATTTGGAGACACTACCTTTTGGGCGAAAGGGTCGAAGTTTTTACTGATCATAAGAGCTTGAAGTATGTGTTCACGCAGAAGGAGCTTAATATGAGGCAGCGTAGATGGTTAGCGCTGATGGCTGACTACGATCTTGATCTCAAGTATCATCCGGGAAAGGTTAATGTCGTACCGGATGCGCTCATTCGGTTACTAGCAATTCAGATGTTGACTACGTAGAAGGAACTCGTGGAAGACTTCCGAAGATTTGATTTGGAGGTTGTGCTACCGCATTCTTCGGGACAGTTGATGCAGCTACAAGTACATTCGTCGTTGATCGAGAATATTAAAGCAGCGCAATCGCAGGATCCTAGATTGCAAAAGTTTCGAGAACAGGTTGTAGCCGGACTACGAATAAATTTATTGATCCATGAAGATGGTTCGTTGAGATATGGTAGCCGTTTGTGTGTGCCGAAGGGAGATATTCGTGAAGAACTTATGAAGGAGGCACACCGTTCAGCTTATTCCGTACATCCAGGAGGTACGAAGATGTACCGAGACTTACGACAACAGTTCTGGTGGGAAGGTATGAAACGGGAGATCGCTCGATTTGTGCCAAAATGCTTGGTGTGTCAGCAAGTTAAGGCTGAACATCAAAGGGTTGCTGGTTTATTGCAACCACTTCCGATTCCTCAGTGGAAGTGGGAACATATAACCATGGATTTCGTGACGGCTCTACCGCGCAGTCCAAAAGGAAACAATGCAGTATGGGTGATTGTTGATCGATTGACCAAGTCAGCTCATTTTATCCCTTTTCGGATTGGTCAATCAACAGTGACTTTGGCGGAGCGGTACATGAAGGAGATTGTGAGATTGCATGGAGTACCGGTGAGCATCGTGTTCGATCGGGACACTCGGTTCTTATCACACTTTTGGCGGAGTTTACAGGAAAGTTTGGGGACTCGATTGAAGTTTAGCACAGCTTATCATCCTCAAACTGATGGTCAGTCGGAGAGAACGATCCAAACTCTTGAAGATATGTTGAGAGCATGCATGTTGGACTTCAAGGGTTCTTGGGAGGATCATCTACATTTGGTGGAGTTTTCTTACAACAACAGTTTCCAGGCAACTATTCAGATGGCTCCATTCGAAGCTTTTTATAGTCGCAAGTGTCGTTCTCCTGTTTGTTGGGACGATGTCGGTGAACGAAGACTATTGGGGCCAAATTTGGTTGTGCAGACAGTTGAGAAAGTTAACGCTATTCGGAATCATATGAAGGCAGCTCAAGACCGACAGAAGAGTTGGCAGATACGTCGAGAAGACCTCTAGAGTTCGCCGTGGGTGATTTGGTATTCTTGAAGATATCACCGACTAGAGGGGTGATTCGTTTTGGAAGTCGAGGAAAGCTCAGTCCTCGATTCCTTGGACCCTTTGAGATCTTGGAGCGGGTTGGTGAGATAGCGTATCGTTTGGCGTTACCGCAGTCCTTAGCGAATGTGCACGATGTGTTCCACGTATCTCAACTCCGTAAGTATGTTCGAGATGAAACGCATGTATTGGATCATTCGGAGCTGACGGTACGAGAATACTTGACTTTTGAAGAGCGACCGGTTGAAATTGTGGATCGAAGGGAAAAGGTTCTTAAGAACAAGGTTATCCCTCTTGTACTTGTTTCTTAGGGCAATCGCTCGCATGGGGAGTCCACCTGGGAACGAGAAGATGAAATCCGACAGAAATTTCCTCACATTTTCTTATAGTTTGTTTTCGTCTATCTTTGTGTTCTTGGAATTTCAAGGATGAAATTCTTTTTGTAGTTGGGTATAATGTAACAACCGAGTCCAGATCTACGAATTTCTGTTACCGTTTGAATGGTGTGTGGTATTTATTTCATTGATCTTACCTGACTATGCTTATTATAATTTACCCGACAATTCAAATTCTTACATATAACAATTTGAGTCTTTTAAAATAAATTAGAATACTTGCCATGGCCTGCTCGGCATCCCTAACCCTGTGGTAGCGTCCTTGCATCATGTTCTCGTCCTGTTCAGTGAAACGGACGTGTTTGGACGGCTACGCGCACGTACGTGTGTCCGTTCTTGGGGGTATGCTTTTAAACTATAAAATCCTTCATTTTAATTTTTGGATCCCGCCTATAATTTTCTTACTTCACATTCAAATTTTTGGACCCGACCCGGGCGCAATTCGGAAATATTTTGCATTTGCGCCAAATCCTATTTTCTAATATTATTCTTTAACCAACGAAAAAAATATAAATCCCCGAAAATATTTTTCCATTTCCCTAAAATCTTTTCACAATTTTTCCTAACTTCCAGCCAATCACAATTCTTCTTTAGTAAACACCGGGCCCACACGTTTCACTTTTCAACTAAATCTTTTCTCTCCTTTCTCCTTAAATCGCCACGAGCGAATCACAACTCTCCATTCTTTTCACCGGGCCCCACCATTACTTTTCCCCTCTCTCTTCCTGCGAATCAGAAATCTCATTCCCATTCACTGGGCCCCACGTCTCTTTTCTCTCCCCAAAAATCTTCTTCCTTCTTTCTCTCTCTCTCCCCAGAGCGCAGCTCTCTCTCTCTTCTTTCTCTCTCCTCTCGCAACTTTCTCACAGATCTCGCGATCACTGTAGCTTCCTCGATTCCCGTCACCGCGCCTCGCTTACGGTCACCTCCCTACACGTTCACTTCTTCTTTCCTTTTAAAACCCCACGCCTCCTTCTTCCTTTAAACCCATTGCAGTGAAACCCTAACCCTAGCCTCTCCTCTTCCTACCCGAGCCGACCTCGGCAACACCTCAATCCTATCCTCTCCTCATCCTCTTTCTCCTTCCTCCTTCATTCTTCTCCTTCTCCCTCTCCCGAGACCCTGCACACCCACTGCACCCCAGAACCCATCACCGCCACCGTTCCGTCGCCGCCGACTTCCCTTCTCGTCGTCACCATCTCCCTCTCCCTTTGTTCTTTCCCTCTGATCTTTCCCCGAGCACTTAACCTGCAACCCTAGCCCGGAGTCTTCCCTGCAGCGTGGACCTTGTCACCTTGCCTTTGAGCTCGCCGGCGATCCCTTGCCGTCGACTTCTCACCTTGCAACCACATACTAGACTTCTCCCAAACCTAGTGATCTACCCTTCTCTCTCTCATTTCTTCTCTTCTTCTTCCTTTTATTCTTCTTCTGTTAATGATTCTTTCGTGTTTTCTTCAAAAAGATTCCTCCGTCAATCTCATCACCGTTGGTCTCGCCACCACAGTTAGCATCCCAGTGAGTGATCTTATTCCCATTTCTCTTCCTATTCTTCTCTTTTCTTTCTTTCATGCATTCTTGTAATTTGGTGTGTTCACTGTTGTTGTGTTTGGCCGGAATCCGACCGTGCCGACGATGTTTCCCGACGATCCAGCGAGGAACCCTGACCCGTGTGGCTCCACTGTTCGTCATTTGGGTTCTTTCCGTGCACCGTGCGCGCGTCGCGACTTTTCCCCGCCGATGCGTAACGTTCCGTTTTCCCGATTCGCGACCCGTCAAGGCAAGTGAAACTTGCTACATGTTATTTCAAACTATTCATATGATAAATTACTTATTTCCTATTAAACCTCTAATTAGAATCGAAATAAAAGGATTTCATGTTAACCGTATAAGTTCCGTTATACATTTTATGATTCCGAACGTGAAACTTAAGCTTGCATCTGATTATTTACATCTAACCGTCACCTGTACATGATAGATCACATTTGTTTACTGCTATGGTACCCTTTTTATCCAGTTTAGCCTATCAGACATTCATGTGCAACTTTAACCGGTCTAATTACAATTGCATTCATTAAACAGATTATATATGTCGTCGCATCCTTGGGACACTCAATATTTATTAACAGTTACATCTATCATTTTGTATTCACATTATGTTGACACTGTCTGTTTAACACAATTGATAACTGTGCATCTAAATAAACAAATCTGCTTTATTTCCTAACTCATTGATTAGATCATGTTGTTGATAACCATGCTTGATTATTTAACCCTGATTATGCTAGCTGATTATGAGCACACCCATGATATCGTTTACACCTTGACATGACTTGCTACATACATATTAATTTACCCGACATGGTACCGTACACTACTTGACCTGACCTGGTGTACCATGACTTGACCCGTTACCTGATCGTGTGTCTAATGCCATCAAACCTGACATGTAGTCCTCACAGACCATTCATGTTTTCTATCCAGACAAACCTACTTACCCGATCCTGTGTTGGCATTAGTTCTTGATTACTGAATACCTGACTTAACATACACATATAACTTAGGGGTATGGGGAAATCAATGGTGAAATCTGACTTGTAACTCAACTGTTCGATCCTTGTTCTGATCAGTTTTAGAGGCTAGGCCAGCCTTGGGATGATGCTGCTGACATCATTCATCTGTACATATTCCTGTTTTAGTGCCTAGCGGCATGTCTCGGTTTCATCCCGAGAATCTGGACCGTGGTCCCGGGTATGCACGGGATGCTATTGAGTTACATCGATGATTCATCAATTTGATTTCAAAGGCTCTAGAACAGAAAACCTGATAGAACAGTTTAGTTTACTCAATGCACACTACCCTGCACTGCCCTGACTTACATTACTGTTACACCTGCTTTTCATTCATGTTTATATATGCATTGCCTGTTACCCTGTTTATATTTTATTACTTGATGACACGACGAGCTGACGTCTGGGTTTTGCATGGCCCAGATTCTGTACCGCTGCTGCAGTCCGAGCAGGAGTACTTTAGCCAGCAGGCTGAGCTGTGAGGTGTCAGCAATAGTTAGTTCTTTTATTTCCTGCATTTTATTCCTGATGTGAGCCCGCATTATGGGACATATATTCCAGTTATTTTGTATTGGATCTTTTGGTTCCGCATTTTATTATTCTTAACTCATGTTATCTTGGCTTATGGACATGTTTTAGATAGTTTTATTTTGTTCTTGATATCTCTACAGCCGTAATGCGACTGTGGATGGATACTTCCTACCCATATGTAGCATGGTTGGCTATGTCACGTGCCCATTTTAGCGTACTCTGGGAAGCGGGGCGTGACAGATATGTTTACACAATGAACAACCCTTGTAAGTCCTCTCGACTTAAAAGGAGAAAATACTCTTGTAAGATCTTTACGACTTACGAGAAGCCATACACTTAGGAGTCCTCACGATCCCTAAGGAGAAAATGCACCTACGAGATCCTCACGACTTGCAGGGAGAAATACCTTTATGAGACCCTTACGGCTCATGAAGTCAAAAGTCTTAGTCGACAGGATCCTAACCTGTTCGCTAAGCTACCTTTGTTCGACATCGACAGAGGAAAATGATGATTCGCTCCAGGCAATATTCCAGTTGTAGCGGTGCTGATGCCGAAATCGGTGTCTAACTCCAAGCTTGCGGCAAAGAAGCTAGCGAGCTATACATGCATACGAAATAGCCGAAATGATGGGGCAACTTGCAACAAAATCAGCAAGTAAAAATGTATGCATGCAAAATAGCCGAAATGATTGGGCAACTTGCAATAAAAAGCAGCGAGTAAAAATAAAATAAATAGCCGAAATGATTGGGTGCCGCGAAAAATAGCCGAAATGATTAGGCAATCGCGTCCTTCGCGATATAAAAGCTGAAATGATAGAGCATCGCGGAAAGAAATAAAGAAAATTGAAATTTATGCTCTACAGGTGATATTACATCAATCCTTGTATACAATCCAGGGGCGCAAACAAAGAAGGAATCACACCTTCCTTCCCCAGGCTCCATCAGAAAACGAAGCCAAATCTCGATTGTTCAAGGATAGCCTAGAGATTATCAACAGCGTTCCTCCCCATTTCAGCAGGATTCAGACGCTGCAATCAACCCTGGATCTACGGCAAAGCCCCTACTCCAAATCTCGATGGTTCCCAGACAACCTGGAGACCACTTCGATATTCATCTCATTACAACAGACGCCACGTCATCTACATGACCCCGCCTAGGAAATACGTCAGCACATGACCCCTTCACGGAAACACGTCATCCAAATGACCCCGTCGCGGAAATACATCATCTAAATGACCCCGTCTCGGAAATACATCAGCAAATGACCCCGTCGCGGAAATACATCATCCACATAACGCCGTCGCGGAAATACGTCATCCACATGACCCCGTAGCGGAAATACGTCATCCACATGACCCCGTCTCGGGAACACGTCATCCACATGAACCTGTCACGGAAACACGTCATCAAAATGACCTCGTCGCGGAAATACGTCAGCAAGTGACCCCGTCTTGAAAATACGTCATCCACATGACCCCGTCGCAGAAACACGTCATCCAAATGACCCCGTCACGGAAATACGTCAACAAGTGACCCCGTCTCGGAAATACGTCAGCAAATGACCCCGTCGCGGAAACACGTCATCCACATGACCCCGTAGCGGAAATACGTCGTCCACATGACCCCGTCTCGGAAATACGTCATCCACATGACCCCGTCACGGAAACACGTCATGCAAATGACCCCGTCGCGGAAATACATCAGCAAGTGACCCCGTCTCGGAAATACGTCATCCAAATGACCCGTCGCGGAAACACGTCATCCAAATGACCCCGTCGCGGAAATACGTCAGTAAGTGACCCCATCTCGGAAATACGTCAGCAAATGACCCCGTCGCGGAAATACGTCATCCAAATGACCCCGTCTCGAAAATACGTCATCCAAATGACCCCGTCTCGGAAATACGTCATCCATATGACCCCGTCGCGGAAACACGTCATCCAAATGACCCCGTCGCAGAAATACGTCAGCAAGTGACCCCGTCTCGGAAATACGTCATCCACATGACCCCATCGCGGAAATACGTCATCCAAATGACCCCGTCGCGGAAATACGTCAGCAAGTGACCCCGTCTCGGAAATACGTCATCCATATGACCCTGTCGCGGAAATACGTCATCTACATGACCCCGTCTCGAAAAAACGTCATCCACATGACCCCGTTGCGGAAACACGTCATCTACATGACCCCGCCTCGGAAATACGTCATCCAACGACTCCGTAGAACACGGCCAAAGTTAACCCTGACCCCGTGGGAAACGCCCGGTGTTCCCTTCCGAAAGACGGCCGATGACATTAGGACGTCTAGCCTGAGATTCGGGGAAGATGCTATTTGGTTTTATCTGTCCACCTCTCCGAAGATACCAAATTGATTTATGGCACCGTGTATCGGAGGTTTAGACGGATGCGGCCGATGTAGCAGACTTCGTCAGATTCTCCCTCAGGGTGACGGGTTATTGATTGTGGGGACGCTCTTCCCTGCAGGAGCAATCTCCTACAGTTAATTACGCTACCGCATCGCGGTAACAACTTTCTCCTTCTCCAGAATTTCACTTCATGTCGTGGGTGTTTGTTTTGTTTGTGGTTGCCCGTGGATTGTATACGGAGACTGAGTAATGCCGTCGCCCGTAGGACGCGGATTAATCCAAATCCGTATTTACTTAGATTTGGGTTTGGTGTTTTTAGTTTAAGGATGCATTAGTCGCGTTGCGGCTAAGATCAACTTAAACGTTCGTTAAGGATACGATAGTCCTGTTTGAGACTAAGATCAACTTAACGTGATAATCTATTTAATATCTGGCCATCGGGACTCGTCACCTCTCTAACGTTGTTGAAGGATTACAACGGCAGATGTCAGAGGAGTTCAGATATGTACCCTTGAACCAAGGTTGATTTGGAGTTTTATAGTCCGTTGGAATGATTAAGGATACGTTAGCCGTGTTTGGGGCTAAGATCAACTTAAACGGGATCGTTTAGATCTGGCAAAAGAGCATTTGGAGGCTCTATTGTTCCAGTTTAGGGACATAGTGGTCCATAGGTAGTTTAAGGACGCTTAAGTCCGTGGGTTTAAGGACCCCATAGTCCGTTTTTTAGTTTAAGGACGCATAAGTCTGCGGGTTTAAGGACCCCACAGTCCGTGTTTTAGTTTAAGGACGCTTAAGTCCATGAGTTTAAGGACCCCACAGTCCGTGTTGATGTGTGGTTGTCGGGACCCGTCACCTCTCTGACGTCGTTGAAGGATTACAACGATAGGAGTCAAAGGAGTTCGGAGATGTACCCTCGAATCGGAATTAAATTGATTTAAGAGAGCAGCCGTGTTACAGCCATGATTGGGCTAAAGTCCAGTTGGGAAAATACTCATCATTTTTATTTGTTTTTGCATTGCATTTATTTTTATTTTTATTTGGGCTCTACCCATAAAGGATGCAGAGCATCAATTTGTTTTGGGCTCTACCCATTTATAAATGATGCAGAGCATCAATTTTACTTGGGCTCTGCCCCTTTTTATTGCTTTGCAATTTATTTTGGCATGCTAGGTCTTTTTGACTTAGGTCTGGCCCTTTAATAAAAGAAATGCATTGCATTTGTCAGGCGCTTTGCGCCAATCAAAGAGCGCAAACGCTTATGGTGAGGACACGTGTCATGCAAGCGCAGTGCGCTGCGCCATTGCGCTGCGCTGCTGCGCTACTGACACGTGTCTCGCTCTGATGAGTTGCACCAGTTTCAGAGAGCAAGGCTCTATTTCAAAGTGCATAGCGCAAATAGTTCAGATGTTGACACGTGGCGCTCTTAGGTGGCTTGCGCCAACCCAGGAGCGCAACAGTGCAGATCTCCAAGTGCATGTCACTATTAATTTGAGAATCTTTTTTAGATTCTAGAACCAATGGTTCATAACAGAAGTGCAAAGAACTGTTTGTTTTCTTGATCTAATTTAGATCAAAGAAAACAAGTTCCTCTTGTTTTTCTTATCTCAGGGAACCAATGGTTCATAAGTACGAAGCACTATTTTTACTTTTTTTTTTATTAAAGATCATTGATCTTGTTCTCAGATCAATGATCTATTCATAAGAGATTTTTCTCTTTTTCTAAAGGTTTTTACCTTTTTTGTTCTTGAGGAATTCTCTCCAATTCTTCAGAGTTCTCTCTGTTTTATTTCTCACAAAATGTTCATGCCTTTGAATTGAGGTCTAGGGTCCTTTTTATAGTGCCCATAAATTAGTTAAAGAGATCTTTTTCTAAGTGATTTGGGGAATTTTCCCACCGTTGGATCTTTGATCCAAGGGCTTCTGTTTTACAGAAGAAAATTTTCTTGTTTTAACAAGAACAGAAAGATTTTTTAGAATTTTAATTCTGTTTGGCGCAAATGCTCCATAGCGTGACACGTGTCACGCAGCGCACAGCGCAGCGCACAGCGCAGCGCAACTGCGCTTGCGCAACTACGCTTGCGCAACTGCGCTGACACGTGTCGCGCAGCGCACAGCGCAGCGCAACTGCGCTGACACGTGTCGCGCAGCGCACAGCGCAGCACGACTCCGCTAGCGCAACTGCGCTGCCATGTGGCAAGCAGCGCAGAGCGCAGGTGATTGGTAATGTTTTTACGTGCTAAGTTGGTTACCGCAATCAAGACGGTTTCGCTTGTAGCTAGCCGGTTGAGTACGGGTCGTCCGCAGGGAGATGGGAATCTTTTTCTATGTGCTTTAACGAGTTAAGTCCAATTTTCCAGGTTTGTTTTTAGATTACTTAAGTGCTAAAATGATATATATAGAGAGCTTGTTAGGGTTAGGATTAGGTTGGTTTGAGTTAGGAGTCGCTCACTTCTTTCGTTGCCACTCTTAATATCGGTGTTACGGTAATCGGCAACAACGGGGATTAGTACGACTTGGAAGGAACTTGCGAGTATAAGCTAGGCTTTCCAACGCATAAGTTCTTCCTTTTGGTGCTTGTCCGTCCATTCTTGGCTCTTAGGCTTAACCTCCGGTTAATTCAACCACAACCGGTCTCACTACGGAATCACCGCTATCATGTAGGATAGGGTGCCGTAGGGAGCGGATTGTGGTTCAATTAACGGGAGTTCGATTTAAGATGTTGGGTAAGGAAAGAGTGAGAGAGATTTCCTTCTCTCAAACTTCCCTTATCCTACCCTAACAAGTATGGAAACTACTCACCCATTACAAGAAAAATGAAAATAAAACAAATGAGGAAGATAGAAAGAAAGAGGTTAGAAGATTGCAACTAGCTATTTGCGACCTCACCTTGGCAAGGATCAAGCGTAAGCATCATGGTTGTTTAAGGATAAAGGAAAAGAGAACAAGAAAGAAACAAATACAAATAACAACAACTAAGTTAACAAATGAAAATTACAAGCAATAATAGTTAACAAAATAAAAAGACAAGTATGGTAAGAACAAGAATTCCTTTATTCATTCTTCACTCACAAAAGCTCACTACAAGTTTTTTAATGGAGAAGAGATGAGAGGAGGAAGAAGAACAACAACATATAACCTAAAATCTAAATACAAGATTATGGACCCTTGGCTTTGGCAAGTTCTGGACTATTTATAGGCAGGGAACTGGAAATCTAGGGCAACAATCTGCCTCTTCATAAAAAGACCAAAATAACCCTGAAACATCAGCAGCTTAGGAGGCCGTACGGCCGCGGTTCCGCGGCCTAAGCATGCTTATGCCGCGGAACCGCGGCGCTTTGGAGGAATTGGCTGCTCGGATTTTCTGTGCTTCTTAATGTTGATGTTTGGATCTGTTTGGTACACTTTGTTTCTCAGAATCTCTCCACATTTCTTCAAGATTTGCAGCATGTCAAAAGGTGATTTGATGTGGATCTTTTTGTCATGATTTCCTCGAGCTCCGCGTAGATTTCTTGGATCTTGTGTTGCCATTGAGCCTTGTGCATGAAAATGACATTGATTTGCCATTTTGTCTCTCAAACTGGTGTGTGGCAATATACGGATAGAGAGCGGAGACCCGTGTTTTATCTGTGGTTGGCAGGAACCCGGATTTTGTCGTGTTTTTCCATGAATTTCACCGTTTAGAGCCGAGAACCTGTATCCTGCAATTGACTAGCAAACACGGCTCAAGAGTACCTACCGATAAGCAATATGATAAAAATTGGGCGGTATAAAAATGCAAAAATCTGATATGAACAAATACCCCCAAACTTATCATTTGCTCGTCCCGAGCAAAGCCAATTTATTCACAAAAAAATTCCTAACCTCACTTTCGCAGGGAACGCGATTGCACTGAGCATGTGCAACAAGCCGTTGAACCTCTAGGTGTCCCTAGTAGGAGGAGTGTTGTCTCCTGAGGGTTTTCAGCGGATACTACCCACAAAATCCGGTCAAGCTAGTTTTGCAAAATAACTATGATTCAAACCCCTAAAGTTTTGTTTCAGAAAATAACAATTCTATGATCCTAAGTCTAGACTATCGAACCTTTATTTTTCACACCTCGCTTCTTATTTAACTTAAGATTTTATATGTCTTTACGTGCAGTGTAAATAGTGTCGTTAAGTTCCAGAAGGATCGATTAAAGTCATCATGTCACACAATAAAGCCCAGATAACAATTTTAAAAGGATCACATAAGTTTTATAAAGAGTTAAGTATTTTTTCAAGTTTCGTTTTCCAGTAAGGTTTCAACTTCAGAATTTCTATCTTTCTTAACAGGAAACTAGGTCTTATTTTTCACTCCACTTTTTTCTTGTTTTCATTTCATACACACCTCTGTGAACGTGCAATAGTCTTTATCATAGAATAAAACCTTCATATCTCACCTAATTTTTTTTTTATAAAAGCCTGCCTTTTATCAAGATTATTCTCACACAAAGAACCGTTAGGAATTTTAACTCGGAGAGAACACTTGCTTGACTTTGTTTTAATCTGGACTTTCTAGGCTTCTTAGCGAGCTTTGGGCCAATGCACCCAAACCAGTTGGCTTTAGGGCATTAGGTGTAGAAACACCCCAGCGGACTTAATTAATCAAGTTACCTAGGTCTAAAAACAAAAGACAATTTGGCATGAAAATCATGATGATTCAATGCGAACGGAGATATAACCGGCAGTTCAATTATTTTTTTGGATAAAAGACGTGTTTAGTGGGTTCGGTGTGTAATCATTCCAATCAAGTTCCAGATGGGTTATTTTTCAGACTTAGTTCCAATTAAGGCATCAATAACATTCCTTCATATTCACTTCACTTCATAAACTATTCTTGATATTACTTATTTCAGAACAAACCTATTTGATCCTTAGAAAATCATGTATCCATTTAAAAGTTTTTAGACATAAAAGACTTGTCATCTAATTTCCAAAACTCACGACACGTGTAGTGTGATGTAAAGACATATATCAGCTATAGTTAACTTCAAAGGAGAGTTATCTTTTAGATTTTCAAAATCTAAACATAAGATTTAGTTATTCTAATTTTATCAAACAAAACCGTCGAAATGTTGAATCAGAGTCCTCTCACTAGCTAACTTGACGGAAAAGTTTTTATGTTTTTAGAAAATTTTCAGATTTTTATGGATTTTATGGATATTAATATGCAGATGCAAAATATACATATGAATGCGAAGGTTAGAAATGCGTACCGAGCGTACCCCCAAACTTAAACTGGACAGTGTCCTCACTGTCATCGCATGAAGAGATCATTTGAAGGGTCAAAATTGTCGGTTAGATAAAAAAAAAAATTTGTTTTTGTTTTTAAAGAAAAGAAAAATAGCAAATAATGGAAAAGAATATCCACAAATATGGTATATACATACCCCCAAACTTATTTGGAACAGTGTCCACTGTTCTTGGCTGGATAACCGAAGTTTGGTGGTAGGCAGAGGAAGATTATGCAGGGTAAACCGGCTCCTGTAAGACCAGGAGCTCCTCTGTTGGTTTGGAGCTAAGGTACGGTTTTAGTCTGTGTCCATTTACTTTGAAAAATGAACCGTCCTTTGGATTCTCCAAATCTACAGTGCCATGCGGATACACATTCCGCACAAAATACGGCCCTTTCCAGCGAGATCTGAGCTTTCCTGGATGGAAGTGTAGCCGGGTGTCGTAAAGCAGTACCTGTTGACCAGGTACGAAAGTTTTGCGCAAAAGGTGTTTATCGTGAAACACCTTCGTTCGGTTCTTAACGACAACCGCGTTATCGTAAGCCTCATCCCTAAGCTCGCTCAATTCGTTCAACTGCAGCTTCCGATGGCTGCCCGCATCTTCGAGAGATAGATTCAGCTCTTTTATCGCCCAAAATGCGCGATGCTCTATTTCAACAGGTAGGTGGCAAGCTTTTCCGTACACAAGCCGATAGGGAGACATGCCAAGATCGGTCTTATAAGCGGTTCGAAATGCCCAAAGGGCATCAGCGAGTTTCAGCGACCAATCCTTACGGTTCTTGGAAACCGTCTTCTCCAGTATCTGCTTGATTTGCCGATTTGAAACTTTGTCATGCCCGCAGGTTTGGGGGTGGTAGGGAATAGATAACTTATGATTAATGGAATATTTCCGCATCAAGGCCTCGAAAGTCTTATTGCAGAAATGAGTTCCATTGTCGCTAATGATCGCTCGGGGGTGCCGAAAACGGGAGAAAATGTTTTCTTTAAGAAACCTAACGACAACGTCGTTAGTCCGGCTGGGCACAGCCTCGACCCACTTAGAGACGTAATCAACAGCGAGAAGGATGTACAAGTTCCCGAAAGAGCTGGGAAACGGCCCCATGAAATCTATCCCCCAAACATCGAAAATCTCCACAACCAAGATTGGTTGGAGCGGCATCTCGTTCCTCCGGGATATCCGGCCCAAGTGTTGGCACCGGGAGCAAGTCTTGCAATAGTCATGAGCGTCTTTGAAGAGTTGTGGCCAGTAGAAACCACATTGCAAGATCTTCTCAGCTGTCTTTCTGGGGACAAAATGCCCGCCACATGCTTGATCGTGGCAAAATGATAGCACACTCTTGAATTCCTCGTCAGGGACACACCGACGAATAATCTGGTCGGGATAGTACTTGAACAGATAGGGTTCGACCCAGTAAAAGTGTTTTACTTGGGATAAGAAGCGAAGTCTGTCCTGACTTGACCATTCAGTCGGTAGTAATCCTGTGGCCAAATAGTTCACAATATCTGCGAACCAGGATTCGCAAGATACGGTCAAGAGCTGTTCATCCGGGAAAACGTCGTTGATCGGAATATGAAGCGACGACGAAGAAGGAAGTCGTGAGAGATGGTCGGCAACTACGTTTTCACATCCTCGTTTGTCCTTAATGACAAGGTCAAACTCTTGAAGCAAGAGGATCCAACGTATTAGCTGAGATTTTGCATCTTTCTTCGCAAAAAGATGGCGCAGAGCAGAATGGTCTGTGTAGACAATGACTGGAGAGCCGATGAGGTAGGGCCTGAACTTTTCTAAAGCAAATACAACAGCCAAGAATTCCTTCTCAGTTGTGTAGGGTTCCTAGGCACACTAATGAGGTCTCACAAGGCATCAACCATGCCAATTTCAAAAATTTCAAGTGACGAGAAACCCTAATACGGACCGTTGACTAGAGTTTAAGCGAAACAAGCAACTAGTTAACATCTTAACTATGAGTGAACGGAAATACATCCTTTGTAAATCCGGTCCTCCACCTCCATAGCCCCGCGATGAAGTCTCCTCGCTGCGATCATCGGATCCTGGGCTCTAGCGTCGGCTTCATCGAAAGAATGATCGGGCTAGGTCGTCGACTTCGATGCCGAAGATGATCTACATCGAGGCAACACAAGATCGAGCTCCCACTTCACCAAGTCATGAAACTTGTGAAGAAAACACCCTATACTACTTGGCAAGAGGTAGAGGATGAAGAAATAGGAAGTGGGTTCACTTTAGAATTGGATTTCTCACTCTTTTTCTCAAGATGCCATTAATGGTTGCAAGCTTCTTCTTTGTTGAAGAAGAAGAAGAAGAAGAAGAAAAGAATATGATAAGTTCTTTTCAAAATAGAAAATAAATGAATACTTATCATATAGCAACCATAGTTAGGTGTAGAGAATAAACCATGGTTAGTTTGAATGGTTAGGGTTAAGCATGAAGACAAAATGGTCACTTAGTCAAAACTTCACGAAGCTTCAACAACAAACAAAGAAAGCCACCATTTTCTCTTTATCATTTCAAAAAGAATAATAAATAAATAAATAGATAATAAAATGAAAACCCTAACCATTACACAACCATGGTTTAATTTTTACACAAACCCTAGTGAGCATGTATCATCAAACATGATACAAACAAGTGCACAAAAATATATCACATATACAATGTGCATTTCAAGTGAGAAAATCCATTTAAAGTGAACCAATACTAGTTAATGTAAAGTAATATATCAAATATATAACTATACATTAAATCATTAAATCAACACTTGATTCAATGATCCGGTCATGTCGCATATAACCGACTAGTATCCAATGTATCGACTTATCGAATCAATCCTTGATTCGATAACTAGGTTATATCACATACAACCAATCGATACATTCATCGCGAGAATAGAATGCGGTATCACATACACGCATTATTCTCGGTCCCACACATATCTCATATGCGCTCCTATTTCGTTTCGCTTGAGCCAGGAAACCTCTGTGTAGGACTCTAAAGACTCGTCAATACGCCGGCAGCAGGTGATGATCATTTCAAACACCCACAAGCCGCAAGCGGTCTGCTAAACGTAATGGCTATCCGGGTATTGAGCGATCAGAAGATCGACGAGCAAGCCCACTCACACTCCTGTGAATCCAACCAGTAACACTTACTGTACAGTCCGGTCTCGTCGTCTGATATGTCGCATATCTCACCTAGGGGTGGTAAACGTCAGACCCCAATAGCTCGATAAGTCGTGTCGATATGATGTCTATAACAGTTCGAGAAACTACAGGTAACACTTACCAGTAAATCTCAGCAACCCTGGCAAGGGATTTCCGGTTATAGCCAATCGAACACAGCGCAACATCAACTCCCTATACCGGGAGAGACGAATCCCCTCCTATCGCTCATTGCCTCCATGTGATTCGGGACTGTACCCAAAAACCACCGTTTTGCACACCCTCTTGGACGTGGTAAGGTGGAAATCAAAGCACAGTGGGAATCACACAAGACTCTATGACGATCTCAGGTCAACAGACTACTCTGTACCAGTATCACCAGAGAACTGCCATTTGACGTAAGGTATAATACCATCTGGGAGTTCTCGGCGAGTCCGTCCAGTGTACCCAGTCTCCACTGAGCACCCATATATCATCTCTGATGTCAAACACCATTGGATATGGGATCATCTATCGCCCATCTGTATGGGTCGAGAAGGTACACGCTAGTCTACTCTGGTATATCGATGCCCCGTCTCGATACATCCACGACTAGGGACCTTGAAGGATGTACTTATGGACTACCATGTCCCCATTAGTATGATCCGCATCATAGTCCAGGTAGTCAAGTACACATCCTAAGGGCTTTACCAACATGTAACAGAGAGACAAACAGTATACACGTTAAGGTAAAGAGTAACCAGATAGCATACTATCATGTCGAGCAAGAAAGTCCTCCCTATATATGTCCCAGCTTCCACTATAATATACATCCTATGTACAGTAATGGTCTCTAGGGCATACATATAACTAACAATCTCCCACTTGCACTAGGGCCATCTGTAGCAGTGGTTGTAGTATCTCATACTCAACCATCCCATAAAAGTCTCTCTCTGGGAATAGGCTTTCGTGAGTGGATCCGCCGTGTTATCCTCTGAGTCCACTCTCCTAACCTTGATCACCCTGGAGATCAACCATCTCCATGATCAGGTGATACTGTCTTAGAATATGTCTGGATCACTGATGGGACGGGCGTTCCTTGGCATAAGCCACAACTCCATTGTCACACAATGGGAGGAACTAAGTTCATCTCATGAAGAAATATACATCCAGACCGCCTCTTTGGTAGCATCTTAAGTAGCGATGTATCCAGCCTTTATCGTCTAGTTTGCCACGGTATCTAGCTTGGAACTCTTCTAACATACCGTCCCTTTACTGAGGGTAAAGACAATGCCTGTGACTGACAATCAGTCGTCTTTGTCACCCTGGAACCCTTCCAGTGATTCTCCCCAGGATCAATTGATACCATCTCACTACAGCTAGTGAGTATCCTAACATCCAATTATATGTATCTCATAGATGAAAACTCAGGATTTAGGAGGTATCACTTTGATCCTATATGGAGAATCCTTGTGATAAGCGGAGATTGACCGAGCGTAGCATAGGAAACTCCTTTCTTATCAAGAGTATGTCATCCACGTACTCTACGAGGATCACTACCATACTCCCTACTATCTTTTTGTATATACAAGGTTCATCTACCATTTTGATGATGTCAAACTGTTTGACTAATTCATCAAAACAGATGTTCCAACTCCGCGATGCCTGCTTCATCTTGTAAAGCAACTTGAACACGTTTCCGCTGCTCCCACTGTTTACGAAGCCCTCTGGCTGTGTACTTATAGACGTTCTCTTCTAAAACATCATTTAGAAAAGCAGTCATGGCACCCAACCGCCAGATATCGTAGTCATGGTATGTAGCCGTGGCAAGCAGGATCTGGATGGACTTAAGCATAGCTACTGGAAAAGGTTTTATCAATTTCCACGCCTGGTTGATGACGAAAACCTTTAACAAGTCTAGCTTTGAAAGTCTCAACTTTTCCATGTACACCAAGTAATCTTCTCAAGATATACTTGCTCCTGATGGGGATTTAACCCTTCAGATATAGCAACCAAAGTCCATACTTTGTTGGTGTATAAGGATTCCATCTCAGATCAACAAACATCCAGCCATTCTTACAGAGTCTCACTCCTGATGGCCAGCTCGAAACTAGTTGGGTCATCATCTCATGATGCAATCCTCGCTCCCACTGTCATAGAGAAACCGAAATATCTCTCAGGTGGGTGAGGAACCCTACTAGATCGGCGGAGAGGCTGAGGTTCGTTGGAAACTAATGAATCCTTTGGTTCTGTCAAATCATCAGCTGCAGTTTGTATAGCTGGAACATTTCCAGTTCTACATAACAGACCTTGCCTCGAGCTTTTCCGGATTTTTCTTTTAGACATAGGCCGGACAACCCCAAATCTTAACTAACTTAAGATATGGGCTCTTCCCTTTCCATATCACATATGAAGTAGGCAACTGATTTGATTTGAACCCTATTCAATAGGTATGCAACTTCATAAGTGCATAACTCCCAAAAGGAAACAGGTAACTCAGTAGTACTCATCATAGAGCACACCTTATCATATAGGGTGTGATTGCTCTGCCCCGATATACCATCGTGCTATGGTGTATACGGAGGAGTAATGCTGAGAGAATCTCATTCTCCTTTAGAATAGTCTAGGATTTCCGTGCTCAAGTATTCTCCTCCCTGATCTCATCAAAGGACGTAATACTTTTACCCGTATTTTGGTTCTCTACTTCTAACTTATATTCTATGAATATCTCAAAAGGTTCGGACTTGTGTTTCAATAGGAACATATGTCTGAATCTTGAGAGATTATCAAAGAATGTAATGAAGTACAAAAAACCGGTCTTGGCATGTGTAGACAGGGGACCTACATACATCAACATGTATCATCCCAAGAGTTCACTAACTCTTTCTCTGTTTCCAGTAAACGGAGCTGGTGTCATTATATCTTTGTGACATGACTGGCAAGTTTCACAAGATGGAAATTCAAACTGATTTAAATATGCATCTACATGTAACTTCAGCTAGTCGGGTCGCATTGATATGACCTAGTCTAAAATGCCTTAAGAAGGATTCGTTCATTTCTGAACTCTTCCTCTTGTGTGTGTTTTGTATACTTAAAAACTGTAGTTTGATTTAGAACATCAATGCTTTTAGATAACGTGCATGAACCGATCAACTTTTGATATAGGAAATGTTCAAAACATTATCCAACAATACAAAATTTTATCATTTCTTTACTAATAAAGAGACTGATATGATTTTGTATATCAGGTTCGGTATCTAATAGCATTTGTTCAGAATCAATGTACTGATAATACAGGGTGACAGTGACCAACAGACTTGGCTGCAACACTTGCCCCGTTTTCTGTCTCATGAAACTTATCACCCGTTCTAAGTTCTTTACCTATCTGTAGCCCATGTAACTGATTACATATCTGGGATCCTGATCCGGTATCATATACCCAGGACGTAAAGGACATTGAGAAACAGTTCTGTATAATGAACACACCCGAAGATGATGCATCAGCATGCACTCTCTTCGTTTGGGCGGCATGGGAATCTTAGTATTCTTCTATTTCCTGCTCTGTCTTATAACTATTATAAGTTGGAGCGGGACCAACGTTCCCCAGCTCAGTAAAACAAGCGGGTTCGGTCAATATTCCGTATTATTATCTTGATTAAGGCGTGATATGGTCGCTACCTGGAGAGAGAGAGAAGAAAACACTCAGCGTGCGCTCTTGCAAGAATAGATTGGTTATTATTTTATCTAATCAGGATGGCTCCTTCTGTTTTTATCAAATCTTCCTTCAAACCCTAAAAGGAAAGACTAGCCGGGATTAATTACACACTACAAGTTCGCCAATCTTTCAGCCAGGCCAGTGTCGGTACTTTGAGGGAGGTCCCCCGTGCTTTCGCGCGAACCTAATTACAGTAAAGCTCGTTTTTCCAGAGGCGTAACCCCGTTAACACCTTTCTAGACACCTACTTGATCGGCTAATTGTAATGTGTAAAACTCTCCCAGGAGTAACAATTACTCGCAGTGGGTATCGGGATCCAACTATCTCATAGAAGGTATGCAATCTCATTGCAAATTTCAACACTTGAAATTCCCGATAATATTTTGCCCCGAACGGTCTATGACCTTGACAAGGTCAACAAACCATAGACCGCAAGTCAAGTTCAACCCGTCATTTCTTTATTGAATCAAACCCACCCGCACGACCCTTGACAAGGTCAACAAGGCCGCATGACTACCCTAACCCAATCTGCATCATATGCATAAGCAGATAAATACTGGTTAGCTACCGCACACTGCGCCTTGACAAGGTCAACAAACGCAGCACGAATACTAAGCAGGACTTATCTGAAATGACGGAGGGCTACGACAGGTTTTTCTGAAAACCTATTGCGTAATGAACTTGATATCGTTGTAGGATCTAATGAATTTTGAAATGGAGTGTTTTTGAGGCTTTTCTAGTTTTGCTAAAGGAGTCACTCCCGGTGAAGGGATCGTCGGTCCTTTCCTCGTCGAATGAGGTGCGGGATATATCATATATATCACCGTGCAAAGCAGAAACTATAGAAGCAATCAAAAGACAAACCGAGGGTTGTAGCATCTGCCAGTTATTGCTAAAGGAGTCACTCCCGGTGAAGGGATCTCGGTCCTTTCCTTATCGAATAAGGTGCAGGATGTTCTACAAGGAACACCGCGATGCAAAGCAAGAACCGTAGCTACCTGTTTTATTTAGAAATTCGATTCCACAATATCTTAGGTTTCTTTTCTTTCATTAATCATATTAATGAAGTCCCATCATTTAAGTACCTAATCATCACAGATAAATATGACGTACACTTATGCCATCCGCATTCGCCTCGATGTCCTCTCGTGCACCATTAGGTTAGGTAACTAACGGCAGAGCAGGGCAGGGCTAGCGCGGGTGTAAAACATAAGTAACGCCTATATAATATATCATATATACTATATACTGTATCTATCACAGAACATCACATGATCACATCACAGATATCGCAGCAGAAGAAACATATGAAATATTGGATATACTAGGACGTCCGTGTTTTCAATACGAGCCAGTATAAAACACGGATTCCACGGTCACGATGAATAGCCAAACCCACACCCCTAGACCCCTACGAGAGCGGTAAGCAACCCTACCAATTCTATAGTTAGGAGACCCGGACTCGACTCCTCGAGTTGGTCTCCCACTGGACTCCAGAACCCGGTTACTTGTGCTCCCCTTCTTGTGTCTATTCTAGTGCGGAAAAGTAAATAATATACAACAACGGTGACAACTTCCGCAACCTGGAAGTGCCCCAATAAAAGAATATTACATACAAGTTTTTACATGAATGAAAATGAAAAACACCCATCTCACATAAAAAAAACCCCGGCTATTCAAACATGACGATCCAATATAACATATCCAGCAACACATAACATCACATGTCATCAACGTAAGTAAACATGCGTATCCCAATTGTCGTTGACATATAGCAACGAAACCGGCGACAGCACATATTACACTTACGGTCACAGAAAAGAAAGTGTAAAACTACAACAGTTGGAATCCGCAATCTCTTTAGACATCGCATGCCTAATCAAATGAATTCCTTAGACATCGCATGCCTAATAATTATAAACCCCACATTTTAGTCTCATTATCGAAAACACTTTTCAATATCAAGTCGGGCAATTCAACAAGATTCCCGGCATCCTGATCGAATGCTCGTCGCAAACTTTAGTAGAAGGCCGCACCCCTTACACTGTCGACGAAGTACGCCAAGGCGGAACACCGCTACCGCGAGCACCCGAACGGATGCTTTCGGCGACGGGGTTCTCCTACAGTCACTTGGTCGGGGCTATGGGGTGTTACTGTTTATTAAGTCTACCCGGCGAGTATCCGCGTACGCTACGTGATTGCGACGGACTTTTGATCACATCAAAATTCCGTGGCAACCGATCAAGTGAGACTAAACCGCTAGATTTATAACATTCATTCAGTTATCTCATAACTATTTGTGAATTCCAATTATTGTATCCCATTCCAGATAAACAGAAAATGTTAAATTTTCCAATCGAACAGTCAAACACCCAAGTTTTCCCGATACAGCTCAACACATGAAATAAGTCTAAAAACATTCAGTTCATACCTCAGTACCAACGGTCCAGCCGTAGAAGGGTCAAGCTAACGCCTCACATGTGGCACGCCATACTGCCCCAAACCCGAAGGTTCAAAGGGCAGTTCAAGACGGTCATATAATCGCGTTAAGGTTTGTTGTCTTCTAGAGGGTCCATCGAGTAACTTGCACTACTTAGAACGTCTTCAAACCACGGAAAAATCCAACACTTGGAAATTTCCCAACAGGGGAAAAAGTGGGTATTTATATCCGGTGGAACTTTTTAACATATTCTAAATTATCCAGAAAAGTACACAGACAAAATTAGACAATCTAATCGAATAATCGAATCCCCAAAACAACCCCAGAATGCTCAACTATTGAGTAAATGTTAAAATATCCCATAAAATACAGCAATAAATATTAGGAATTACTGTGCAAACTTCAAAAGCTGATGTGACAACTTGGCCGCGGAACCGCCGCACGAGGCATGCTCGTGCCGCGGTTCCGCTGCACTTTAGAGGGATCATGAGCTCGTTTTGCACCGTAATTCTTAGATCTTCCTGCTGAATTTTTTAAGAATTTTTAATATGGAAAAAACCCAGTTTTTAAAAATTGTCCAGAGAGCATTTTGAGTTAGGGTTTCGATGTTCGTTCGGATTTCAAACGTCGTCTACACTTCGCCTAAGGCTCTAGCTAGTCTCTGATACCATTGTAGGGTTCCTAGACACACTAATGAGGTCTCACAAGGCATCAACCATGCCAATTTCAAAAATTTCAAGTACCGAGAAACCCTAGTACGGATCGTTGACTAGAGTTTAAGCGAAACAAGCAACTAGTTAATATCTTAACTATGAGTGAATGGAAATACAACCTTTGTAGATCCGGTCCTCCACCTCCATAGCTCCGCGATGAAGTCTCCTCGCTGCGATCATCGGATCCCGGGCTCTAGCGTCGGCTTCATCGAAAGAATGATCGGTCTAGGTCGTCGACTTCGATGCCGAAGATGATCTACGTCGAGGCAACACAAGATCGAGCTCCCACTTCACCAAGTCATGAAACTTAGGAAGAAAACACCCTATACTACTTGGCAAGAGGTAGAGGATGAAGAAATAGGAAGTGGGTTCACTTTAGAATTGGATTTCTCACTCTTTTTCTCAAGATTCCATTAATGGTTGCAAGCTTCTTCTTTGTTGAAGAAGAAGAAGAAGAAGAAAAGAATATGATAAGTTCTTTTCAAAATAGAAAATAAATGAATACTTATCATATAGCAACTATAGTTAGATGTAGAGAATAAACCATGGTTAGTTTGAATGGTTAGGGTTAAGCATGAAGACAAAATGGTCACTTAGTCAAAGCTTCATGAAGCTTCAACAACAAACAAAGAAAGCCACCATTTTCTCTTTATCATTTCAAAAAGAATAATAAATAAATAAATAGATAATAAAATGAAAACCCTAACCATTACACAACCATGGTTTAATTTTTACACAAACCCTAGTGAGCATGTATCATCAAACATGATACAAACAAGTGCACAAAAATATATCACATATACAATGTGCATTTCAAGTGAGAAAATCCATTTAAAGTGAACCAATACTAGTAATGCAAAGTAATATATCAAATATATAATTATACATTAAATCATTAAATGAACACTTGATTCAATGATCCGGTCATGTCGCATATAACCGACTAGTATCCAATGTATCGACTTATCGAATCAATCCTTGATTCAATAACTAGGTTATATCACATACAACCAATCGATACATTCATCGCGAGAATAGAATGTGGTATCACATACACGCATTATTCTCGGTCCCGCACATATCTCATATGCGCTCCTATTTCGTTTCGCTTGAGCCAGGAAACCTCTGTGTAGGACTCTAAAGACTCGTCAATACGCCGGCAGCAGGTGATGATCATATCAAACACCCACAAGCCGCAAGCGGTCTGCTAAACGTAACGGCTACCCGGGTATTGAGCGATCAGAAGATCGACGAGCAAGCCCGCTCACACTCTGTGAATCCAACCAGTAACACTTACCGTACAGTCCGGTCTCGTCGTCTGATATGTCGCATATCTCACCTAGGGGTGGAAAACGTCAGACCCCAATAGCTCGATAAGTCGTGTCGATATGAGGTCTATAACAGTTCGAGAAACTACAGGTAACACTTACCAGTAAATCTCAGCAACCCTGGCCAGAGATTTCCGGTTATAGCCAATCGAACACAGAGCAACATCAACTCCCTATACCGGGAGAGACGAATCCCCTCCTATCGCTCATTGCCTCCATGTGATTCGGGACTGTACCCAAAAACCACCGTTTTGCACGCCCTCTTGGACGTGGTAAGGTGGAAATCAAAGCACAGTGGGAATCACACAAGACTCTATGACGATCTCGGGTCAACAGACTACTCTGTACCAGTGTCACCAGAGAACTTCCATCTGACGTAAGGTATTATACCATCTGGGAGTTCTCGGCGAGTCCGTCCAGTGTACTGTTCATAACAGATTTTTGCATTTTCATACCGCCCAATTTTTGTCACATTGCATATCGGTAGATACTCTTGAGCCGTGTTTGCTAGTCAATTTCAGGATACAGGTTCTCGGTTCTAAAACGGTGAAATTCATGGAAAACACAACAAAATCCGGGTTCCTGCCAACCACTGAGAAAACACGGTCTCCGCTCATCATCCGTATGTTGCCAGATATCAATTGGAAGACAAAAGGTCAAATCAATGTCACTCTCATGCACAAGGCTCAATGGTAGCACAAAATCCAAGAGATCTACGCGGAGCTCGAGGCAATCATGACAAAATCTTGACAAAAAGTCCACCTTTCCCTCAACAGAAATTCTGGAAGAAATGTGGAACTATTTTCAGAAAATACATGAACCAGAGAACAGAGGAAAGCAAACCAGGGGACCACAAGAAAACCGACACCCTAACTCCCCAATAGGGGCGCGGATCCGCGGCAAAAGGTGGGTCCAGGCCGCGGATCCGCGGCCGTTTAGGCGCCAAGCCTGCAGAATTTTGGGGGTTATTTTGGTCATTGCATGTGTGGTCTGGTGGTTGCCCTAGGTTTTCATTCTCCAGCCTATAAATAGCCCAGAAGTTTGAGAAGGAAAGGGTCCATTCTTGTATTTCTTTTTGCTAGGTTTTAGTTTACATGTTCTTCTTCCTCTTCTCACCTCTTCTCCATTAAACTTGTAAGTGAGCTTTTGAGTGAAGAGTGATGAATAAAGAAGACCATTTTATTATCATGCTTGTCTCCTTATCTTTATGCTTGTTGTAATTTTAATTCGTTAAGTAGTTGTTGTTATTTCCTTGTTGTTTATTTCTTCTCTCTTTTTCTTTATCATTCATACGACAATGATACTTACGCTAGATCCTCACCAAGGTGAGGTCGCAAATAGTTAGTTGTATTCTTCTAATCTCCTTCTTTCTATCTTCCTCTTTTGTTTTGTTTTGTTTTTCCTTATCATGAAGTGTGAGTAGTTTATACTTGTTAGGGTAGGATAAGGGAAGTTTGAGAGAAGGAAATCTCTCTCACTCTTTCCTTGCCCAACAACTTAAATCGACTCCCGTTAATTGAACCACAATCCGCTCCTTACGGCACCCTATCCTACATGATAGCGGTGATTCCGTAGTGAGACCGGTTGTGGTTGAATTAACCGGAGGTTATGGATAAGAGCCAAGAACGGACGGACATGCACCAAAAGGAAGGACTATGCGTTGGAAAGCCTAGCTTATACTCGCAAGTTCCTTCCTAGTCGTGCTAATCCCCGTTGTTGCCGATTACCGTAACACCGATATTAAGTGGGGCAACGAAAGATGTGGAGACTCCTAACTCAAACTAACCTAATCCTAACCCTAACAAGCTCTCTTTAAATATCAACTCAACACTTAGATAATCCAACAAAATCTGAAAACCGGACTTAACTCGTTAAAACACTTTGAAAAAGACTCCCATCTCCCTGCGGACGACCCGTACTCAACCGGCTAGCTACAAGCGAAACCGTCTTGATTGCGGTATTTAAACTAGAACTTGAACATGCACATATCCTAACAATCAAATGGCGCCGTTGCCGGGGAGACGGTAGTTTATTTCCTTGTGTAATTTCGGGTTAATTTGTAAGTATAAAAAAAAACGAAAAAAAATACATACTTTGTAAAAAACCATCTTGTTATTCTTGATTAGTTTTTGTGCGCAGGAAAATACGAAGTTCAAGATCGGCGCTAAAGACGTCGGATAATACGGAGTTCAAGTACAGTGCCAAAGACGTGGGTAGATAGACCCACATTTCGCGGCTACACCGCGACGGATAAAACAAATCATCCGGTCTACTGTGAAAATCTGGAGCATATACAGTAAGCATATCAGAATTCTACACATCCAGACAAGCAGAGGACTCCAAGACCAGCAACCAGAAAAAATTTGGCAGCACAATCCCAACATATTGCCGCGGAACCGCGGCCTTAGCAAGTGTTTGGCCCCGGATCCGCGGCCTGTTGGTGGCTTCAGGGCTCCAAAATTTCTGGGTAAGTCTCTGTTCTCCTCCCCACTCCTCTGAACTCTACTGAACTGTGTTTTTTGCAGCCTTCTTTGCGCAAATTCTTCTCCCCCTTCCAATAAACTGTTCTTGTGCAGGATTCTTTGCGCCATAAATAAAAATTGTTTGCAGTTGATTTGTTACTGCTTTGCATTTCTTTAATACGGACTTAAGGGGCTTGAAACCAATCCAGATTGGGTGGGGATTTCATCACCCTTCCCAGGACCCCAAAAATCACTAAAGCATATGCATTGTCCATTGTAAATTAAAAAATACTAGACTTCAGCCCTAAGGACTTCGCGCTCATTAGGAGAAGATAAACCGTGTTTAGAACCTCGCTTAACCGTATATTGATTACGGGGTGTCTAGGAAAGTGTTAAAGGCGCAACCGCCGAAAGAGAAAGGGTTATTTAATTAAGGAACTTCGCGAAAGCGTTGGACAACCACCCCTTATCTCTGCACTTACCTGGCCCCGTGATCGGTGTATTTTTAAGCCTGTTTCTCGACACTGTTTAACTTCGAAAATCAAGTTCAGGAGCAGGTCTAGTAGACCTAGGCGACCGTAGATCTAGGTATGATTGTGCATATCTTGTTTGTGATTGCTTAAGCCGTATTTCCGTACATATTTCTGTAAATCTCTTTCTAAAAACCAAAAAAAAAAAAAGTAAAAAAATCAAAAACTTTTATAAAAACTTGCCCTTTGTCGCCAAATCCATTTTCACCCACCACCCATCGCCTTTCTTCATTGACGTTTTCTTACCCTCACCTTCTTCGCTTTGACTATACTAAACTCGTTTAGTGTATGTCCGCTTGGACTCGGGACACTAGCGTCCGTCTAGTCCGCGTTACGTTAGTCGCTACCGATTACGCGATCGACTCCGAAGTCGATACTCCGTCCACTCCTCTTTCACCCCTTCCTTTGCCGGCCAACTCCGACGTTGACCGGAATTCTGTTCATACATCTTCACCTTCACCTTCACTTTCACCAACCTCTTCTTCCGCGATGTCGGGATTTAATCCGAACATCTCTTTGACCACCGCTGGATTGGCTCCACCTCCTACGGAGACCAATCTTCCACCACCTCCGCCTGTTGTAGCGCCGCAGCGAATTGCGCTCCAGGATCGTTTCTACCCCACCCGTTCTGCACTTCCCACCAGCCTTTCTCTTCCTCCGGCCAATGGGGACAACTTTGAAATTAAGCCCCATTTCATCAACATGCTTCCACGTTTTCATGGGCTTGAATCTGAAGATACCTATATCTTCATCAACAAATTTCAAAATGTCTGTGCCATGATGAAAACCACCCAGCTGTCGGACGATGCTATACGTCTACGGGTCATTCCGTTCACTTTATGCGATCTCGCAGAAAAATGCCTGTATAGCACCGCTTCCCACTCAATCACCAGCTGGGACGAGTTTGTTAAAGCGTTTCTGAAAAAATTCTATCCAAATCATAAGACCGCAAGAATTCGAAATGAAATCAACCAATTCTCCCAGCTTCCTTCTGAACCCTTCTGGAAGTGCTTTGACCGGTACAAAGACCTTCTTGTTCTGTGTCCTCACCACGGTATAGAGAAATGACAACTCTGCCAAACCTTATACGAGGGACTGAACCCAGCAACGAAGCAGTTGCTGGAAACCATCTGTCAGGGCCACTTCCTATCGAAATCTGACGAGGAAGCGTGGCAGTTCTTTGACGATCTTGCGGAGCAAACGTTACAGTGGGAGAGCACCAGACCGACTTCTTCTTCTTCTACCTCCACTTCTACCGGTCAATCTAGGGTAGGAATCCACCAACTCGATGTCTCTATTGCGATGAAAGATGAAATGGCTGCAATTACACGAAAGCTTGAAGCGATAGAGAGCAAATTTTCTGCTCCTACTCCTGCCCCTGTTCTCCCCCTTCGTACCATCTGCGCTTGTTGTTCCGATCCTTCCCACTTGACCGAAGAGTGTCCTTACAATCCACCCTTGCAAGGACAGGATCAGGTTAATGCTGCCTTCCAGCAAAGACCGAGGAATGATCCATACTCTTCCACCTACAATCCCGGTTGGAGGAACCACCCCAATTTCGCCTGGAATCAGAATCAGAATCAATTCCAGGGCAACAATTTCCAAAGGGCCCCTCCGCCTCAACAACAAGCGCAGCAACAAACTCAACACCAATATCAGCAGCCCTTCCAACTCCAACCTTTCCAAAATCAGACGAACAACTTTGCACCAAACAATTCTTTTCCACCAAACAACAACTTTGTTCCGTCAAACAATGATAAGGTTTCCTCGCTCGAGCGAAGTCTGGAGGCGTTTGTTAAACAATCGACTCAATCCACCGCCAACATCCAGGCTTCGATCCAATCTTTAGTGCAACACACCGCCGCACACGGGCAGAGCATCAAGACTATCGAGGCCCAGATTGCACAGCTGAACGCGGCCTTAAGCGAGCGAGAGAAGGGGAAGCTCCCATCCCAGCCACTTCCAAATCCCGGTCACCCACATAATGCACATGTTGCTCTTGAACAACAGAACCATAATGTGAGTGCCGTGACCACACTGAGATCGGGAAGGATGCTGCAAAACAACACTGGCAAACGAATCAACGATGACACCCCGACCGCTTCTTCTTCTTCTTCTTCTTCTTCTCCTTCTTCTTCGTCTTCCGAGCCTATTCTCCGTTCTTCAACAGGCTCTCCTTCCTCTTCTTCTGCTCTTAACGGACCCACTTCTCACTCCACGAAAACACCTATTCTGGGATCCGTTCCAACTCCAAAATCTCCTCCTCCAGCATTAGACTCAACCAATTTTCCAAATGTTCCATTTCCAAACCGGTTGAGGTCTAACAAACAAAATCCTCAAATGGAGAAGATTCTGGAGTTATTTAAGCAAGTTAACATTAACATTCCTCTTTTAGATGCTGTCCAACAAGTCCCGTCTTACGCGAAAATCTTAAAGGACTTGTGCACGAAAAAGAGGAAGTGTCAGGTACCCAAGAAAGTTTTCTTGGCTAGTGCTGTGAGTGATGCCCTTACCCAATCTTTACCACAAAAATGGAAGGACCCAGGCTGTCCTACGATTTCAATTACCATTGGGGATAAGAACATCAACCGCGCACTATTAGATCTTGGTGCCAGTGTTAACTTGCTTCCGTATTCAGTATACGAGCAATTAGGCGTCGGAGAGTTGAAACCCACACACTGCACTCTCCAAATGGCCGACCGATCGATCACCCACCCTAGGGGTGAGCTAGAGGATGTGTTGATAAAAGTCGGGGACTTCATATTCCCCGTTGACTTCATTGTATTAGATACACAGCCTATAGCTAACCCCCGGAATCAAATTCCGGTGATACTCGGTCGCCCATTTCTCGCAACCTCAAATGCTGTGATCAATTTTCGCAATGGTTCGATGAACCTCTCTTTTGGAAATATGACGATTGAACTCAACATTTTTAGGTTGGGGAATCAGCCCGCCGAACCTAATGCTCATATACTGGATGTCTGCTCGATCCAGGAGATCACACCAGAAGAGTGTGAATTCGAGGAGTTTCTGTTTGACCACGATAATCTTGACGCCACTAGTGCGTTTCTCTTCGAACCTGCTGCTGTTTCTGCGCCCGACAACGAATACGAGTGTTTCACGTTCTCGAACGATCTTAGCCGCGCACAACCCGAGTTTGAATCTTTCGACTTTCCGGATGAGTTACCTAAACCATCCAACTCGGTTGCTTACACTCGCTTTGAACCTTTGCTGGAGTCCTTTGAGTTCGAGACCTTTGCACCAGTCTTGCCTTCCATCGTTTTACCTCCAACACTCGAACTCAAGCCGTTGCCGTCTCACCTTAAGTATGCTTACTTAGGTGAGAACGAGACCCTCCCTGTCATCATCTCGGCTTCTCTAGCGCCAGAGCAAGAGAAAGCCCTTCTCACGGTCTTGCACAGCAACAGGAAAGCTTTTGGCTGGTCCATGGCGGACATCAAGGGGATTAGTCCCCTGATCGTTGAGCATCACATTCATCTGATGGATGATGCCAAACCAGCCCGGGATCCACAAAGACGTCTTAATCCAGTCATGAAGGAGGCTGTGAAGAAGGAGATCGTCAAATGTCTAGATAGTGGTATCATTTACCCTATCTCTGATAGCCAGTGGGTTAGCCCCATTCACGTTGTCCCCAAGAAGTCGGGCATCACGGTCATCACCAACGAGGTGAATGAGTTAATCCCTACTCGCACCCAAACTGGGTGGCGAGTTTGCATAGATTACAGAAAACTCAACGCCGCAACGCGGAAAGACCACTTTCCGCTACCCTTCATTGACCAGATGCTTGAACGATTGGCCGGACATGAGTACTATTATTTTCTTGATGGCTACTCTGGCTATAATCAAATTCCCATCGCCGAAAAAGACCAGGACAAGACAACTTTCAGTTGTCCTTTCGGCACTTTTGCATATCGACGCATGCCTTTTGGGTTATGCAATGCGCCCGCTACCTTCCAGCGGTGTATGATGGGAATTTTCTCGGACATGGTGGAAAAATTTCTGGAGATTTTCATGGATGACTTCTCCATCTTCGGCGACTCCTTTGATGAGTGTTTGCTGCATCTTGACGCTGTCCTTACCCGATGTACGGACAAGAATCTCACTTTGAACTGGGAGAAATGCCACTTCATGGTGCGCGAAGGTATTGTCTTAGGACATATCATCTCGCAAAATGGCATAGAGGTTGACAAAGCAAAGATTGAGGTCATGTCCAATCTGTCTCCTCCCCGATGCGTCAGAGATATCCGAGCCTTCCTTGGCCATGGCGGTTTCTATAGACGGTTTATCAAGGACTTTAGCAAGATTGCTAGGCCCTTGACGCTTTTGCTGGCCAAGGACACGCCTTTCGACTTCAACTCGAGCTGTGTGACTGCATTCGAGTCACTGAAACGTTCACTCACTTCTGCTCCCGTTCTTTCTTCTCCTGACTGGACGCACCCATTCGAGATTATGTGCGATGCATCCGACTTTGCCATCGGTGCTGTCCTTGGACAGCACATCAACAAGATGCCGCACGTAATCTATTACGCAAGCCGAACCCTGAACGATGCCCAACTTAACTATACAACAACTGAGAAGGAATTCTTGGCTGTTGTATTTGCTTTAGAAAAGTTCAGGCCCTACCTCATCGGCTCTCCAGTCATTGTCTACACGGACCATTCAGCTCTGCGCCATCTTTTTGCGAAGAAAGATGCCAAATCTCGGTTAATACGTTGGATCCTCTTGCTTCAAGAGTTTGACCTTGTCATTAAGGACAAAAGAGGATGTGAAAACGTAGTTGCCGACCATCTCTCACGACTTCCTTCTTCGCCTTCGCTTCCAATTCCTATTAACGACGTTTTCCCGGATGAACAACTCTTGACAGTATCGTGCGAACCCTGGTTCGCAGATATTGTGAACTATTTGGCCACGGGATTGCTACCGACCGAATGGTCGAGTCAGGACAGACTTCGCTTCTTATCCCAAGTAAAACACTTTTACTGGGACGAACCCTACTTGTTCAAGTACTGTCCCGACCAGATTATTCGTCGGTGTGTCCCTGATGAGGAATTCAAGAGTGTGCTGTCATTTTGCCACGATTAAGCGTGTGGCGGGCATTTTGGGCCCAGAAAGACAGCTGAGAAGATCTTGCAATGTGGTTTCTACTGGCCACAACTTTTCAAAGACGCTCATGACTATTGCAAGACTTGCTCCCGGTGCCAACACATGGGCCGGATATCCCGGAGGAACGAAATGCCGCTCCAACCGATCTTGGTTGTGGAGATTTTCGATGTTTGGGGGATAGACTTCATGGGGCCGTTTTCCAGCTCTTTTGGGAACTTGTACATTCTTCTAGCTGTTGATTACGTCTCTAAATGGGTCGAGGCTGTGCCCAGCCGGACTAATGACTACAAGGTTGTCGTTAGGTTCCTTAAAGAAAACATTTTCTCACGGTTTGGGCACCCCCGAGTGATCATTAGCGACAATGGAAGTCATTTCTGCAATAGGACTTTTGAGGCCTTGATGCGGAAATACTCCATTAATCATAAGCTTTCTACGCCCTACCACCCCCAAACCTGCGGGCAGGCCGAAGTTTCAAATCGGCAAATCAAGCAGATACTGGAGAAGACGGTTTCCAAGAACCGTAAGGATTGGTCTATGAAACTCACTGATGCCCTTTGGGCATTTAGAACCGCTTATAAGACCGACCTTGGCATGTCTCCCTATCGGCTTGTGTACGGAAAAGCCTGCCACCTTCCTGTCGAAATCGAGCATCGCGCATTTTGGACGATAAAGAAGCTGAATCTGTCTATCGAGGACGCGGGCAGCCATCGGAAGCTGCAGCTGAACGAACTGAACGAGCTTAGGGATGAGGCTTACGACAACGCGGTTGTCGTTAAGAATCGAACGAAGGTGTTTCATGATAAACACCTTTTGCGCAAAACCTTCGTACCTGGTCAGCAGGTACTACTTTACGACACCCGACTTCACTTCCATCCTGGAAAGCTCAGGTCTCGCTGGAAAGGGCCGTATTTTGTGCGGAATGTGTATCCGCAGGGCGCTGTGGATTTGGAAAATCCAAAGGACGGTTCACTTTTCAAAGTGAATGGACACCGATGCAAACCGTACCTTAGCGCCGAACCAACAGAGGAGCTCCTGTTCTTACAGGAGCCGGTTTACCCTGAATGATCTTCCTCTGCCTACCTCCAAACTTCGGTTATCCAGCCAAGAACAGTGGACACTGTTCCAAATAAGTTTGGGGGTATGTACAAACCATTTTGTATATATTTGTGTATATTCTTTTTCTTTTCTTTAAAAAAAAAAATAAATTTGTGTATCAATTTTGACCCTTCAAATAATCTCTTCATGCAACGACAGTGAGGACACTGTCCAGTTTAAGTTTGGGGGTACGCTCGGTACGCATTTCTTACCTTCGCATTCATATGTATATTTTGCATCTGCATATTAAAATCCATAAAATCCATAAAAATTTGAAAATTTTCTAAAAATATAAAAACTCTTTTGTCAAGTTAGCTTGTGGAAGAACTCTGATTCAACATTCGACGGTTTTTGTTTGAAAAAATAGGAATAAATAGATCTTATGTTTGGATTTTGAAAACCTGAAAGATAACTCTCCTTTGAAGTTAACTATAGCTGATATACGTCTTTAAATCACACTACACGTGTCGTAAGATTTTGGGAATTAGATGACAAGTCTTTCATGTTTAAACTTTTAAACAGATAAATGATTTTCTGAGGATCAAATAGGTTTGTTCTGAAATAAGTAATGTCAAGAATAGTTTATGAAGTAAAGAGAATATGAAGGAATGTTATTGATGCCGTAATTGGAACAAAGTCTGAAAAATAACCCATCTGAAACTTGATTGGAATGATTACTCACCGAACCCACTAGACACGTCTTTTATCCAAAAAAATAATGGAACTGCCGGTGATATCTCCGTTCGTATTAAATCATTTGATTTTCACGCCAAACTGTCTTTTGTTTTTGGGCCTAGGTAACTTGAGTAATTAAGTCCGCTGGGGTGTTTCTACACCTAATGCCCTAAAATCAACTGGTTTGGGTGCATTAGCCCAAAGCTCGCTAAGAAGCCTAGAAAGTCCAGGTTAAAACAAAGTCAAGCAAGTGTTCTCTCCGAGTTAAAATTCCTAACGGTTCTTTGTGTGAGAATAATCTTGATAAAAGACAGGCTTTTATAAAAAAATTTAACGGAGATATGAAGGTTTTATTCTATGATAAAGACTATTGCACGTTCACAGAGGTGTGTATGAAATGAAAACAAGAAAAAGGTGGATTGAAAAATACGACTTAGTTTCCTGTTAAGGAAGATAGAAATTCTGAAGTTGAAACCTTACTGGAAAACGAAAACTTGAAAAATGCTTAACTCTTTATAAAACTTATGTGATCCTTTTAAAATTGTTGTCTGGGCTTTATTGTGCGACATGATGACTTTAATCGATCCTTCTGGAACTTAAACGATACTATTTGCACTGCACGTAAAGACATATAAAATCTGTAGTTAAATAAGAAGCGAGGTGTGAAAAATAAAGGTTCGATGGTCTAGACTTAGGATTATAGAATTGTTATTTTCTAAAACAAAACTTTAGGGTTTGAAGCTTAGTTATTTTACAAAACCAACTTGACCGGATTTTGAGGGTAGTATCCGCTGAAAACCCTCAGGAGACAACACTCCTCCTACTAGGGTCACCTAGAGGTTTAACGGCTTGTTGCACATGCTCAGTGCAATCGCGTTCCCTGCGAAAGTGAGGTTAGGAAATTTTTTGTGAATAAATGGGCTTTGCTCGGGACGAGCAAATGATAAGTTTTGGGGTATTTGTTCATAACAGATTTTTGCATTTTCATACCGCCCAATTTTTGTCACATTGCATATCGGTAGATACTCTTGAGCCGTGTTTGCTAGTCAATTGCAGGATACAGGTTCTCGGTTCTAAAACGGTGAAATTCATGGAAAACACAACAAAATCCGGGTTCCTGCCAACCACTGAGAAAACACGGTCTCCGCTCGTCATCCGTATGTTGCCAGATATCAATAGGAAGACAAAAGGTCAAATCAATGTCACTCTCATGCACAAGGCTCAATGGTAGCACAAAATCCAAGAGATCTACACGGAGCTCGAGGCAATCATGACAAAATCTTGACAAAAAGTCCACCTTTCCCTCAACAGAAATTCTGGAAGAAATGTGGAACTATTTTCAGAAAATACATGAACCAGAGAACAGAGGAAAGCAAACCAGGGGACCACAAGAAAACCGACACCCTAACTCCCCAATAGGGGCACGGATCCGCGGCAAAAGGTGGGTCCAGGCCGCGGATCCGCGGCCGTTTAGGCGCCAAGACTGCAGAATTTTGGGGGTTATTTTGGTCATTGCATGTGTGGTCTGGTGGTTGCCCTAGGTTTTCATTCTCCAGCCTATAAATAGCCCAGAAGTTTGAGAAGGAAAGGGTCCATTCTTGTATTTCTTTTTGCTAGGTTTTAGTTTACATGTTCTTCTTCCTCTTCTCCATTAAACTTGTAAGTGAGCTTTTGAGTGAAGAGTGATGAATAAAGAAGACCATTTTATTATCATGCTTGTCTCCTATCTTTATGCTTGTTGTAATTTTAATTCGTTAAGTAGTTGTTGTTATTTCCTTGTTGTTTATTTCTTCTCTCTTTTTCTTTATCATTCATACGACAATGATACTTACGCTAGATCCTCGCCAAGGTGAGGTCGCAAATAGTTAGTCGTATTATTCTAATCTCCTTCTTTCTATCTTCCTCTTTTGTTTTGTTTTGTTTTTCCTTATCATGAAGTGTGAGTAGTTTATACTTGTTAGGGTAGGATAAGGGAAGTTTGAGAGAAGGAAATCTCTCTCACTCTTTCCTTGCCCAATAACTTAAATCGACTCCCGTTAATTGAACCACAATCCGCTCCTTACGGCACCCTATCCTACATGATAGCGGTGATTCCGTAGTGAGACCGGTTGTGGTTGAATTAACCGGAGGTTATGGATAAGAGCCAAGAACGGACGGACAAGCACCAAAAGGAAGGACTATGCGTTGGAAAGCCTAGCTTATACTCGCAAGTTCCTTCCTAGTCGTGCTAATCCCCGTTGTTGCCGATTACCGTAACACCGATATTAAGTGGGGCAACGAAAGATGTGGAGACTCCTAACTCAAACTAACCTAATCCTAACCCTAACAAGCTCTCTTTAAATATCAACTCAACACTTAGATAATCCAACAAAATCTGAAAACCGGACTTAACTCGTTAAAACACTTTGAAAAAGACTCCCATCTCCCTGCGGACGACCCGTACTCAACCGGCTAGCTACAAGCGAAACCGTCTTGATTGCGGTATTTAAACTACAACTTGAACACGCACATATCCTAACAATCATGTACCCAGTCTCCACTGAGCACCCGTACATCATCTCTAATGTCAAACACCAATGGATATGGGATCATCCATCGCCCATTTGTATGGGTCGAGAAGGTACACGCTAGTCTACTCTGGTATATCGATGCCCCGTCTCGATACACCCACGACTAGGGACCTTGAAGGATGTACTTATGGACTACCATGTCCCCATTAGTATGATCCGCATCATAGTCCAGGTAGTCAAGTACACATCCTAAGGGCTTTACCAACATGTAACAGAGAGACAAACAGTATACACGTTAAGGTAAAGAGTAACCAGATAACATACTATCATGTCGAGCAAGCAAGTCCTCCCTATATATGTCCCAGCATCCACTACAATATACATCCTATGTACAGTAATGGCCTCTAGGGCATACATATAACTAACAAGTTGTTGTATAATTGAGTTGGGCGTCGTTCTGGGTTCGGCTCGCATAATAGATTACGTGCGGCATCTTGTTGATGTGTTGTCCAAGGACAGCACCAATGGCAAAGTCGGATGCATCGCACATAATCTCAAATGGGTGCGTCCAGTCAGGTGAAGAAAGAACGGGAGCAGAAGTGAGTGAGCTTTTTAATGACTCGAACGCAGTCACACTGCTCGAGTTGAAGTCGAATGGCGTGTCCTTGGCCAGTAGAAGAGTCAAGGGCCTAGCAATCTTGCTAAAGTCCTTGATGAACCGTCTATAGAAACCGGCATGGCCAAGGAAGGCTCGGATGTCTCGGACGCATCTGGGAGGAGGGAGATTGGAAATGACCTCAATCTTCGCTTTGTCAACCTCTATGCCATTTTGCGAGATGATATGTCCTAAGACAATACCTTCGCGCACCATGAAGTGGCACTTCTCCCAATTCAAAGTGAGGTTCTTGTCCTTACATCGGGTAAGGACAGCGTCGAGATGCAGCAAACACTCGTTGAAGGAATCGCCGAAGATGGAGAAATCGTCCATGAAGATCTCCAGAAATTTTTCCACCATGTCTGAGAAGATTCCCATCATACACCGCTGGAAGGTAGCGGGCGCATTGCATAACCCAAAGGGCATGCGACGATATGCAAACGTGCCGAAAGGACAAGTGAATGTGGTCTTGTCCTGATCTTTTTCGGCGATGGGAATCTGATTATAGCCGGAGTAGCCATCAAGAAAGCAGTAGTACTCGTGTCCGGCCAATCGTTCAAGCATTTGGTCAATGAAAGGTAGCGGAAAGTGGTCCTTCCGCATAGCGGCGTTGAGTTTTCTGTAATCGATGCAAACTCGCCACCCAGTTTGGGTGCGAGTAGGGATTAACTCATTCACCTCGTTAGTAATGACCGTTATGCCTGACTTCTTGGGGATAACGTGGATGGGGCTAACCCACTGGCTATCAGAGATAGGGTAAATGATACCACTATCCAGACATTTCACGATTTCCTTTTTCACAACCTCCTTTATGACTGGGTTGAGTCTCCTTTGAGGATCTCTGGCTGGTTTGGCATCATCCATCAGATGAATGTGATGTTCAACGATCAGGGGACTAATCCCCTTGATTTCCACCATAGACCAGCCAAAAGCTTGCCTATTGCTGTGCAAGACCGCAAGAAGGGCTTTCTCTTGCTCTGGAGCTAGAGAAGCCGAGATGATAACAGGGAGGGTCTCGTTCTCACCCAAGTAAGCGTACTTAAGGTGAGACGGCAAAGGCTTGAGTTCGAGCGTTGGAGGTGAAACGATTGAAGGCAAGATTGGTGAAAAGGTCTCGAACTCAAAAGATTCCAGCAAAGGTTCAAAACGAGTGTAAGCGGCCGAGTTGGATGGTTCAGGTAACTCATCCAGAAATTCGAAGGATTCAAACTCGGGTTGTGAGCGGCTAAGATCGTTCGAGAACGTGAAACACTCGTAGTCATTGTCGGATGCAGAAACAGCAGCAGGTTCGAAGAGGAACGCACTAGTGGCGTTAAGGTTATCGTGATCGAACAAAAACTCCTCGAATTCACACTCTTCTGGGGCGATCTCCTGGATTGAGCAAACGTCTAGTATATGAGCATTAGGTTCGGTGGGCTGATTCCCCAACCTAAAAATGTTGAGTTCAATTGTCATATTTCCAAAAGATAGGTTCATCGAACCATTGCGACAATTGATCACAGCATTTGAGGTTGCAAGGAATGGGCGATCGAGTATCACCGGAATTTGATTTCGGGGGTTAGCTACAGGCTGTGTGTCTAATACAATGAAGTCAACGGGGAATATGAAGTCCCCAACTTTGATTAACACATCCTCTATCTCACCCCTAGGATGGGTGATCGATCGGTCGGCCATTTGGAGAGTGCAGTGTGTGGGTTTCAGCTCTCCTACACCTAGTTGCTCATATACTGAGTACGGAAGCAGGTTAACACTGGCACCAAGATCTAATAGTGCGCGGTTGATGTTCTTATCCCCAATGGTAATAGAAATCGTAGGACAGCCAGGATCCTTCCGTTTTTGTGGTAAAGATTGGGTAAGAGCATCACTCACAGCACTAGCCAAGAAAACTTTCTTAGGTATCTGAGACTTCCTCTTTTTCGTGCACAAGTCCTTTAAGATTTTCGCGTAGGACGGGACTTGTTAGACAGCATCTAAAAGGGGAATGTTGATGTTAACCTGCTTAAACAACTCCAGAATCTTCTCCATATGTGGATTTTGTTTATTAGACCTTAACCGGTTTGGAAATGGAACGTTTTTAAATTGGTTGAGTCCAATGCTTGTGGAGGAGATTGTAGAGCTGGAACGGATCCCAGAGCTGGTGTTTTCGTGGAGTGAGAAGTGGGTCCGTTCAAAGCAGAAGAAAAGGAAGAGCCTTTTGATGAATGAAGAATAGGCTCAGAAGACGAGGAAGGAGAAGAAGAAGCGGCCGGGGTGTCATTGTTGATCCGTGTGCCAATGTTGTTTTGCAGCTTCCTTCTCGATCTCAATGTGGTCACGGCACTCACATTATGGTTCTGTTGTTCAAGAGCAACATGTACATTATGTGGGTGACCGGGATTAGGGAGTGGCTGGGACGAGAGCTTCCCCTTTTCTCGCTCGCTTAACGCCGCATTCAGCTGTGCAATCTGGGCTTCGATGGTCTTGATGCTTTGCCCGTGAGCGGCAGTGTGTTGCACTAAGGACTGAATGGAAGATTGGATGTTGGCAGTGGATTGTGTCGATTGTTTAACGAACGCCTCCATACTTCGTTCGAGCGAGAAAACCTTATCGTTGTTTGACGGAACAAAGTTGTTTGGTGGAAAAGAATTGTTGGGTGCAAAGTTGTTCGTCTGATTTTGAAAAGGTTGGGGTTGGAAGGGCTGCTGAAACTGTTGTTGAGTTTGTTGTTGCGCTTGTTGTTGCGGAGGAGGAGGCCTCTGGAAATTGTTGCCTTGGAATTGATTCTGATTCTGATTCCAGGCGAAATTGGGGTGGTTCCTCCAACCGGGATTGTAGGTGGAAGAGTATGAATCATTCCTCGGTCTTTGCTGAAATGCAGCATTAACCTGATCCTGTCCTTGAGATGGTGGATTATAAGGAAACTCTTCGGTTAAGTGAGAAGGATTGGAACAACAAGCGTAAATGGTACGAAGGGTAAGAACAGTGGTAGGAGCAGGAGAAGAAAATTTGCTCTCTATCGCTTCAAGTTTTCTCGTTATTGCAGCCATTTCAGCTTTCATCGCAATAGAGACATCAAGTTGGTGAATTCCTACCCTAGACTGACCGGTAGAAGTGGAGGTAGAAGAAGAAGAAGTCGGTCTAGTTCTCTCCCATTGTAGCGTTTGTTCCGCAAGGTCGTCGAAGAATTGCCACGCTTCCTCGTCAGATTTCGATAGGAAGTGGCCCTGACAGATGGTTTCCAACAACTGCTTGGTTGCTGGGTTCAGGCCCTCGTATAAGGTTTGGCAAAGTTTCCATCTCTCGATACCATGGTGAGGACACTGAACAAGAAGGTCTTTATACCGGTCAAAGCACTTCCAAAAGGGTTCAGAAGGAAGCTGAGAGAATTGGTTGATTTCGTTACCGATCCTTGCGGTTTTATGATTCGGATAAAATTTCTTGAGAAACGCTTTCAAAAACTCGTCCCAACTGGTTATGGAGTGGGAAGCGGTGCTATACAGCCATTTTTCAGTAAGATCGCATAAAGTGAACGGAATGACCCGTAGCCGTATAGCATCGTCCGACAGCTGGGTGGTTTTCATCATGGCACAAACATTTTGGAACTTGTTGATGAAGATATAGGCATCTTCAGATTCAAGCCCATGAAATCGCGGAAGCATGTTAATGAAGTAGGGCTTAATTTCAAAGTTATCCCCATTGGCCGGTGGAAGAGAAAGACAGGTGGAAAGTGCAGAACGGGTGGGATAGAAACGATCCTGGAGCGCGATTCGCTGCGGTGCTACAACAGGTGGTGGTGGTGGGGTAGTTGCCTCCGTAGGAGGTAGAGTCAATGAGATGTTTGCGTTAAATCCTGACATCGCGGAAGAAGAGGTTGGTGAAGGTGAAGATGTATGAACAGAATTCCGGTCAACGTCGGAGTTGGCCGGCAAAGGTAAGGGTGAAAGAGGCGTGGACGGAGTTTTGACGTCTAAGTCGATCGCGTAGTCGGTAGCGACTAACGTAACGCGGACTAGGCGGGCGCTAGTGTCCCGAGTCTAAGCGGACATACACTAAACGAGTTTAGTATAGTTAAAGAGGAGAAGGTGAGGGTAAGAAAACGTCAATGGAGAAATACGATAGGTGGTGGGTGAAAAAAATGGATTCTGGCGACAAAGGGCAAGTTTTTATGAAAGTTTTTTGGTTTTTTGTTTTTTTTAGAAAGAGATTTACAGAAATATGTACGGACTTACGGCTTCAAGCAATCACAAACAAGATATGCACAATCACACCTAGATCTAGGGTCACCTAGGTCAGCTAGACAGCTCCTAACTGTTCCAAAGGGCTAGAAATAGGACCTTAAACCGCCTCTTCTCCAACAATTGCGGCCAAGTAAGTGCCAGGTAAGTGGGAGGCTCCCCACTACGTAAGTAGTGGTCCTAATTAAGTAACCATTTGCCTTGGACACACTTGCCTAGACACCGCAAAAGTCAGGATAGGATAAACGGCTGATGCCTGTAACTAGTCCTCTGTCCTATTGAGCGCGAAGTCCTTAGGGCTGAGTCTAGTATTTTTTAATTTAAGCAATGGTCAATGCATATGCTTTTTGTGATTTCTGGGGTCCTGAGAAGGGTGATGAAATCCCCACCCAATCTGAATTGGTTTCAAGCCCCTTAAAGTCCGTATTAATATATGCAAAGCAGTAACAATCAACTGCAAACAATTTTTATTTTAGCGCGGCGCAAAGAATCCTGCACAAAAACAATTTATTGGAAGAGGGAAGAGAGTTTGCGCAAAGAATGCTGCAGAAAACACAATTCAGAGGGGTTCAGAGGAGTGAGGAAGAAAGAAGAAGGACTCACAGGGATTTTGGCACCCTGACTCCACCAAGTGGCCGCGGTTCCGCGTCCTAAGCCAGCTTATGCCGCGGTTTCGCGGCAAGATAGTGGAGTTGGGGCTCTGAAATTTTTGGGTGTGCTTCTGTGGCTGTCCTCTTCTTGTCTGGAGCTCCTGAATCTTGATTTGCTTACTGGATCTGCTCCAGAATCTTTCAATAGACCGTCTTTTCCGTCTTGTTCACCCGCGGTGTAGCCGCAAAGATATGGGTCTAACTTCCCACGTCTTTGGCACTGAACTTGAACTTCGTTTTATCCTGCACACTTGTACAAAAACTAATCAAAAATAACAAGATAATTTTTTTACAATGTATATTTTTTTTGTTTTGTTTTTCGGTTATATTTATATTCACAAATTAACCCGAAATTACACAAAGAAATAAACTACCGTCTCCCCGGCAGCGGCGCCATTTGATTGGTAATGTTTTTGCGTGCTAAGTTTGTTACCGCAATCAAGACGGTTTCGCTTGTAGCTAGCCGGTTGAGTACGGGTCATCCGCAGGGAGATGGGAATCTTTTTCTATGTGCTTTAACGAGTTAAGTCCAATTTTCCAGGTTTGTTTTTAGATTACTTAAGTGCTAAAATGATATATATAGAGAGCTTGTCAGGGTTAGGATTAGGTTAGTTTGAGTTAGGAGTCGCTCACTTCTTTCATTGCCACTCTTAATATCGGTGTTACGGTAATCAGCAACAACGGGGATTAGTACGACTAGGAAGGAACTTGCGAGTATAAGCTAGGCTTTCCAACGCATAAGTTCTTCCTTTTGGTGCTTGTCCGTCCGTTCTTGGCTCTTAGCCTTAACCTCCGGTTAATTCAACCACAACCGGTCTCACTACGGAATCACCGCTATCATGTAGGATAGGGTGCCGTAGGGAGCGGATTGTGGTTCAATTAACGGGAGTTCGATTTAAGATGTTGGGCAAGGAAGAGTGAGAGAGATTTCCTTCTCTCAAACTTCCCTTATCCTACCCTAACAAGTATGGAAACTACTCACCCATTACAAGAAAAATGAAAATAAAACAAAGGAGGAAGATAGAAAGAAAGAGGTTAGAAGATTACAACTAGCTATTTGCGACCTCACCTTGGCAAGGATCAAGCGTAAGCATCATGGTTGTTTAAGGATAAAGGAAAAGAGAATAAAAAAGAAACAAACACAAATAACAACAACTAAGTTAACAAATGAAAATTATAAGCAATAATAGTTAACAAAATAAAAAGAAGCATGGTAAGAACAAGAACTCCTTTATTCATTCTTCACTCACAAAAGCTCACTACAAGTTTTTTAATGGAGAAGAGATGAGAGGAGGAAGAAGAACAACAACATATAACCTAAAATCTAAATACAAGATTATGGACCCTTGGCTTTAGCAAGTTCTGGACTATTTATAGGCAGGGAACTGGATATCTAGGGTAACAATGTGCCTCTTCATAAAAAGACCAAATAACCCTAAAACATCAGCAGCTGAGGAGGCCGTACGGCCGCGGTTCCGCGGCCTAAGCATGCTTATGCCGCGGAACCGCGGCGCTTTGGAGGAATTGGCTGCTCGGATTTTCTGTGCTTCTTAGTGTTTATGTTTGGATCAGTTTGGTACACTTTGTTTCTCAGAATCTCTCCATATTTCTTCAAGATTTGCTGCATGTCAAAAGGTGATTTGATGTGGATCTTTTTGTCATGATTTCCTCGAGCTCCGTGTAGATTTCTTGGATCTTGTGTTGCCATTGAGCCTTGTGCATGAAAATGACATTGATTTGCCATTTTGTCTCTCAAACTGGTGTGTGGCTACATACGGATAAAGAACGGAGACCCGTGTTTTATCTGTGGTTGGCAGGAACCCGGATTTTGTCGTGTTTTTCCATGAATTTCACCGTTTAGAGCCGAGAACCTATATCCTGCAATTGACTAGCAAACACGGCTCAAGAGTACCTACCGATAAGCAATATGATAAAAATTGGGCGGTATAAAAATGCAAAAATCTGATATGAACAGCAGGCCAGCTGAAGCGTTGCTTCTTTAATTAAAGTTTGAATTTTCAAAGTAGAGCTTTGCTCTGATTGGGGGAAGATGAAGTGTTGCTTCATCTTCCGCCTTGGAATTTGAACAGAGCTTTGCTCTGATTGGGGTAAACAAATGCCCCCCTACCGTTGCGTTTACGTGGCCTCCAAACGTGAGCGCAGCGGTGTCAGACTCCGAACCGTCGCGCCATTCCTTGGAAGCTGAAAGGGCACTTGATGCCTATAAATAGGACCTTTGGTCCCTTAGATGATTTTCATCTCTAAAATTTTACTTTCAGAACTCAGAGCCCTGCTCTTTATTTTCAAGAACCTCAAGAGTTAAACTCTTAAAACTTTTAGGTGAAAATTTTAATTTGAATTAAATTAAATTAAATTAATTTTCATTGATAGAGCATCGCTCTCAATAGATCCCTGATCTAAAGGAAACCCATTTAGGGTTTCACTTAGCAGAGCTTTGCTCTACAGGTCTTAAAGGGATCTAAAGAGAACTAAAGGGGACCCTACTAGGGTTCCATAGAGCTATGCTCTCTGAAAGATTTTTCTTGGATTTTCTTAATTCATTAATGGAGCTTTGCTCCTTCCAAATCATTCAACAGAACTCCTAGGAGTTTTTCATTGATCTTGGAGTTTAACGATGACATTTTATTCATCGGTGTATTATATCGTTTTGCTTAATCAGTCTTTCTGATAATTCTGTTGATCCTCTTTCACAGGAACAATGGACGCCCACATGTATGCTCTTAACGAGATCATCTCTTACGGGAACATCCGCCGACTTGGCCGCTCTCAAAATCGAGAGTTCACAAACGAGGAGTGTGCTGAAATAATGAGCCGCTTCGACGCGTACAATGGTCCCCTGCTTCCCCGGCGTTCCTCCCTTCTTAAGCTTATCGTGGGAGCCATCTGGGAAGCGCTTCCCCTGTTCTGTTCCGGTGTGCCGCTTAGGGCGCTAGACGCCGCTGAGGATAAGGTGCACTCGGTGTACCTGTTGAACTTTATCTCAAAGAAACGGCGAGACAGTCTTATCGATCTCTTGCACGAGGTCTTTCAACAGTCTTCCATACTCGCTGCTTATCGGAGGGTGGAAGTGTAACATTTTCAAAAATATAAAATATTAATTTTGGGAATTTTTATAATTTAATATTATTTTATTGATTATTTTAATATTAAATCTATTTTTAAATGCAAATAAATGGAGGAAAATTATGGAAAATTCTAAAATGGGTTATTTATTGGAATTATGACATTTTTAAGTTGTCGTGATCATTTTGACACTAATTTGGTGCTAATCGCGATTAAAATCGCTAATCGGGTTTTTTGGCAGTTTTGCGCAAAACTTGCACATATCACATTTTCTACACTTGTGTATTTTCTTGCAATGGATTTCTTTTGGGGTTACTATTCTCATGAGAAGGTTTAGGGATTTAGAGAAAGGGAAAAGAAAAGAAAAGAAAAGAAAAAGGAAATGATGAGGGTAGGTGAGAGAGAGAGAGAGGTGGACCTTTGACCTTGTACCCTTGACCATACCCCTTCATTCTTCATCATTCTCCCCCTCTCCCACTCCTCTTGCTGCTGCTGCCCTTCCTCATCTCCCTCCCCTCTTCAAGCCCTCTCTTCATCTCAAAAACTTCACCAAAATCCCATGTCGGTTTCACAAAAAAGATGCGCAAGCTCGAGATCTACAAGATGGACCTAGAAAGCTTGGATTGTGACCACTTAGGGCAACTCAAGAAAATTCTTGAGTTGCCAATTGAGGTAATTTCTGAACCATGATCTTAGTTTTATCATTTCCTATACCCCTATGCAAGTTTAGAATCGATATCGGATGAATTTGTGGACTTGGTGAAAACTAGTTAGGGTTTGAGGGATTTGTGAGTTGTGATGGGTAATTTGAGTTCAATGGAGATCGTATGAGCACCCTAGAGCTAGAAACCCAGCCCAATCCCTTTGGAAACCAAGAATACGGAATTTCGGGACTTTATATCGGTTTGGGTGTGCAGGAAAATCTGGAGTATACTGGGACATTTCTAGACAAATTCAACAATACCAGAGACCTAATTGGGACCCCATGAGACCACCCTACGAAGACGAGCCACATTGGGCATGGGGGGCCGGCGTGGCCGGCCAAACAGTAGATGTGGCCGGCCCATTTGTGGTGAAAACTCCCCATTTTGCTTCTGTACCTCATATTTACCCTGCATAGCACCCTGGAGTTGTTGATTTGATCTACTTTGGCCTGAGATGAAATCTGGGAGCATTTTCTCAAGTTGCAGCTTTGAATTTGGATTTGGTTTTGCATGTCTTGATTTCCAAATTTTGGTATTTGGGTGTTATCTCGATCATGTGACGTTTGTACGTCCATATCGAGTGTTTTCGAGTTGTTTTGCGAAGGCTAACCGTAGGTTCTAACCTATAAGCCTTTTTGCGCATCGTGTTGGTTTTAGCGTACCGTTTTGGATTCCATGCGCCGTTTTAGCTTGAATGTGACTTTAATGCGCATGTTCGATATTTTGATGTGTAGGTACCCACGAAGACTTCGGGACGACAAGCGATTGCGTGGCGACGTCCGCTAATGGTGATGCAAGGTGAGTAGATTATATCTACGGGGGAAAGTCGGGTGGATGGCGTATAGCACCCCCGCAGTCCGTAGATAGCTTATTATATGGTATTGTGATATTAGGTGTATTTTGGATATGTAGGGTTAGAAGTGACTAGTGTAGTTCATAGTCGCGAACCCTAGGATAGAATTACCCTATACTTATACCCTTGCTTTTCACATGTACGTACACTGTGATTGATGATATGTGACGACTTTGGAGATGAGTCGATATTGTGGGCTTGGTGCCCTGGGATCGGTGATGTGATACGATTCATATGTGGGGTATGACTTGTGATTCTTGTGGGCTTGGGATGTGTGTTTACCCCCGCATGCATACTTTACCGATGTTACCGTTTGTACTAGACATAGAGTAGTACTCTAGACTATATGATCTGATGATGGTGATAAGTGTTATGTGATGAGACAGTGAGATGTTGACCCCTACCCAGCTTTTGGGAATGCCGTACGATGATTTACCGTACGAGCTGATATTGATGATAGATCCGCACTCATAGCTAGAGGATATCTTACGATATGACATTGAGGCGGGATCACCGACTATATATCTACATATATACTTAGACTCAGTTTTAGGTGGTTTCCACACCTACCCCTCCTGATTGACAGGATACTTAGATGTAGTTGCATAGTAGATACTTCACTGTGCTGTTGATTACTAGATTTCCGCATATTCATACTATTCGCATTGCTGGCATATGTTCATTACCATGTTATTATCATGCTGTTAGGACACCAGCACCATTATCGATGATGCGTATGTTTCACGTACACTATTTGCCGGCTCACACACTTCATCATCGATAATTGCCATGTCACTACACAGTAGTACTATTACATTCGTGATATGATGCTTCCTTTGACATATGCACATTACTATTCCATGTTGCATGATTTCCGATTTGATTATCTTTCTTTACATGTCGCATACATCATGGATTGATTGCATAGCACATCGCATTGGATTTACTTCTTGATATGGATTTTCATGTGATCTCTGGATTTTGAGGACCGTGGGATTATTTAAGAAAAGATGTTCTTTTATGAAAAACCCGGTTCCTTTGATATGATATTTGGGGCGGCGCCCCGTGTTTTCTCGGTGCTAGAGGATGTACCTAGAGAGAGGGCTGACCCGGAATGACGGATGCCCGATGTATTGAGAGAGGGATGACCCGGAATGACGGATTCCCGATGTATACTCAGAGGGAGGGCTGACCCGGAATGACGGATGCCCGATGTATTGAGAGAGGGATGACCCGGACTGACGGATTCCCGACATATATACTCTGAGAGAGGGCTGACCCGGAATGACGGATGCCCGATGTTTTGAGAGAGGGATGACCCGGACTGACGGATTCCCGATATATATATACTTGAGAGAGGGCTGATCCGGACTGACGGAGCCCGAGATATGAGGATTTACGTGTCGATGCTAGGCACGGTTTTCATGATGTTTTTCCGTGATTTGTTTATATCCTCACATTGCATACATGATGTTTATTGTCATTGGGTGACAGGTGGACGGGTTCCACATATATATACAGATATGGATCATATACAGACTGGATTTATACTTATCATACTTCATTTGTATATATAACAGGGTATGAGGGCGCTGTTATATATACCCTTACACCAATATTAGTGGAATGGGACGCTAATATATGTGTATTGATATCATTGATACTTCACCATATTTACTTCATGCAGCATACCTTACACTGATGACATGTTGTTACCTGAGAACCTGGCACTATATACATGATTAGATGTTACCTTGCCACCTTATTACACTCAGATGTACTCTTGTGGATATTTTACTGATCGTTGACTTAGGATTATGTCTTGCATTCGATTTATCCTTGTAGATATTTCTATTCACGAGTTGGCAACTCACCCCCGTTATGCCACAGCTCTTGCAGGTTATGCCGTACAGGTCCTATTGCGGCATTTCTGGCACACTACCTTCTTGCGGGTGATTTGCTTTGGTAGGTGGATTCTTTCGCATCAAGAACCACCCTTGTATTTATTTATTCATTGTATCTAGTATTTCCATCAACCAAAACTTGTGTATTCTTTCAGACCTAGATATCAGTGTTGTATATTTCGACCTTAGAGTCGCGCTTAGTAGTATTGCGGTTTTCTTGTTGCTTTTGAGCTTTCTTTGGTTTTGATCCTCGCCACTTGGCGTTGTATATTATTATATCATTGCGTGGTTGTGACCGTCGATTGACGAAGAGCTAGCTCCCGCTTGGGGATGCCTTTATCATGTTATATCTTGTTATTATCGTTTTGCCCCATTCGGGGACAGTTTTACAAAGGAAACTCTGCCGAAATTTCTAGAAAAGACTGTACCGTTTTTAAAATGCACATTCGGCTTAATTATTTAAAAACCTTGATTTCAAACCTGTATTTCTTCACTTCTTTAAACCAGTTCTTTACTTTTTCTTCAAAATGGTTTTAGATTTCTGGGCTTTTGGCTTACTTGGATCAGATGGAGTCCTATAGGCTTCATATGTTTCAAGGACCAGTCATGTGCTCCTTCGGGTCGTGACAAAGTTGGTATCAGAGCGCTAGGTTGACCTTGGTTCGAGTCTAAGTTGACTATGTGGAGCCTAGGGAGTTGTTTTTATACGGAACTTAGGCTTGACCTTACGGAACTTAGACTTGGTTGAGGGGGTGTAAACCCGAACTTTCGTCGTTTTAGGATGACCCTTGGTTGATGGATTAGGTGACTAAAGTAGAGTGACGTACCGTTGGTATGTTCCGCGGCATACTTACGACACGCCACTCCGCTTAAGGAACCTTAGGATGTACTTACATTTGAGATTAGTGATTCTCTTCATATCCTGGATTATACATCCATTTGAGATCCCCGATTCTATTAGTTTCATGATCATACCTTCATTGATGTTGTTCCTTCCTATGATCATGTATCCACTTTGTATCTGTTGTTTCCCTTCTTGCCTTTGATGTGCTCTCTTTGATACTCGATTGAGATTCCTGTCACCGTGTTTGAGCACAGTTTGGGCTGCTGCTAGGGTTACGGCCGGTGTGAGCTCGTTTGGTACGAGGGCCGACCTTTGTGTTTTCTGGTGACATGGGAACGTCTCGAGTTAGTATTGGTGATTGTGACCTCTGGTGGAGGCGAGTGCTTGGTCTTGCACTGGATGATCGGGCCTTTGTTAGAGCTGCCAGCTGAGAGAGGACTGTTGATGTACAACATACCTCAGGGATTGTGATGTCGGCGACCGTGCAGACAGATGTACCAGCTGTTGCTGAGATTGACAGGATGTTGCTTTCGGAGCTTACGAGCTGAGATTGCCGGAGCTTTCAGGCAGATATGCGACAGATGATAGCTAGTCTACCCGATTTGAGAGACGAAGGTGATTCGTCCGGTTTTGCGCCAGAGCGGGCCCAGTTGAGTTGAAGATTTCCAGTGTGGAGAGTCTTACTCAGATCTAGAGTAGACCGACTTAGAGATGACCGCTTATGTGTTGCCTTTCCTGGAGGATTGAGGCGTTGTTCGGCGTACAGGCGTATGAGCCAGTTGCTGCTGTAAATGACGAGATATCGCCCAGATGATTGGAGCTATTGCAGCATGAGCATGTTCTTGGAGATATGATAGCGAGTCGCTAGTCACCGAGGATGAATGACTAGGACGTGTGGTGAGTTTGCTTACCCCGATGCGAGTCATCAGGTGGATCGATTCCAGATAAAGACGACTTCACGCAGGTTCGTTAAGAGTCGATTGAGACGATCGAATCTCAGGAGCCTATTTTCTAAGTTTAAAGTATACGGAAAGACATGCAGGTGATTCTATGGACCTTCTAGAAGAATGAAACCCTAACTCGACTTAATGACCGTGTGACAGCCTTTGAACCTTAGGGTTTACGGCGGTTCCGCGACGCCATTAGTGAGGCTTGGGTTTGCCCTTCTACGGCTGGACCACCGACGCTGTGGCATGTACTCGATACTATTAAACTGTACCCGAGATGTGAGCTCTTGGGGGATTATGAGGATCTGACGAGTCGATCGGATGGTTCGACATCTCTCGGATATCGTGATGGGACACTGCTTGGGAGACTCCAGATACTAGGATAGCCGTCGGAGCGCAGTTCGTGTAGCCACGATGAGACGAGTCCGGATCAGTCGACATTGACGCAGAGTGAAGAAAAGAGTTCACAAGAGATTTCGACGAGATGACATTCCACTCCGCTGACATTAGAGTTGTGATACGCACCCCGAGGCGTGGGATATGGATATATCTTCCAGAAAGAAGCGCGATGAGTATGCAGCCGTTCCGGAATGAGCTTTAGCTTCAGCATTGGATGACGACTTCCGGGCATTTCGGAAGGAATGAGATTTGAGGAAGAAACCTCGACAGGGCTTTTCTGGAGTACGATACGAGAAGACCTAGACCAGGAGTGGTCGTTTTGCGCACACCCAGCAAGATAGAGTTCAGCCTTGTCGACGAGGTAGTTGACCAGGTTCGGATAAAGGAACTTAACCAGATGCTTTGCGAATCGATCAAGGACGGACGAGTGATGAGTATTCCTCCGATGATCGGGACGTGTTCCCGAGGACCAGTTCGGCCTGACATCTGCTACAGAGTGATGAAGCTACAGAATACGCGATTTCGATTCCGTGTGAGAGACTTCAGATTGACCGTGGCCGAGAACAGGGCAGTGCATAGCAGCTTGGCGTGACGTCATAGTGGACGACGATAGAGACAGTTGGAACAAGAGGTTCGTGTGAGACACTGACCAGCTGTCATTGCTTCCCGTCGAGACTAGAGACCTGATTTGCTTACAGAGACGTTGGGATGTGACCAGTTTCTGAGAAATGTTGTTCTGAGGACACAGGTGTCTTCTGAGCGAGAAGAGGTTGTGCAGGAGAGCCAGCCTCCGTACAGATCGGCGTAGGCATGATTGGAAGAGACCTTGAGTAGGATTCCTTCCAGGACGTTGCTGCAATGATGTTTGCACCCAGGATCAGATGTGTGACGTACATTCAGAGAGCCAGAGGCCGACGCCAGTGATTTGCTGCCTCACGAGTGGTCATGAGGATTGACCGAGAGGTGACTAGAGAAGTGCCAGAACGGAATCGTCCCCGTTAGCACATCTGACAGGGCCGATGAGCCGGTTGACTGTGAGATTGGTAACCCACAGAGAAGATAAGGACCCAGAGAGTCAGAGGACGCCAGACCGTGAGCAAGAGGCAGGTAGATATCCTGCGCTGCTAGCAGTGGATTGTACCGACTCCTTCTCGACCTTGAAGGAGGAACTACCGAAGACGGTATTTATGATTTGTGATTTTGTGATTCGATTATCACGTATCCGTCATTTTGGATTTCGGTATTTTGGGCGTTCTGTTTGCATGATTTAGTTTTGATGACTGAGTTTCATGATTTTGGTTTCACGCACCCACGGGATATTTATATATTTTGCGCAGAGTTATTACATTTGAGATATTGATTGAGATTTCATGCCTACCGTGTGCAGTGATTTGATTTGCACTTCCAGCTTGGTTTTCATGCACCTTAGTGTTTTGATATACGATTTTGGTGCACGCCAGATGCACTAAATCTGGATTCTTCGTGCTTGTCACCTGCACCTGATTTATTTTCTGTCAGGCACACACGTTGCCTACGACAGATGCTTCGTGCACACCCGTTGCACCTAGATGTTGTTTTGTGCACCTGTTTAGCACATTTGTGGATTTTTTTTTGATTTCAGTGCGCACCAGACGCACAGGATTGTGTTATGTGCATTTTTGGGATTATTCCTTATGGAGCAGTACCTTTTTATGATGTTGGATTTTTGCTTTCATGCTGAGCAGGACTAGTCAGTGGACGGTACCTGGATTTACTTTTGCATCAGCTATTTACATGTATAGATTGGATGTCTACATGTGTAGTTTTGATCCATATTATATCGGTTTTGTATTGGATTTGACATTGTGTTTTTACCTCGACTCCGATGATTGCGAGATGCTTGACGGAGTTTTGCTTTTATGTTATCTGCTCACTTTTCATGCGCATGCATTGCGCTGTGACGTTCTATGTGATGATGATTTCGGAGCCCCGACGACTTTGGTTTATTACTGAGATGTTTTTGTATTTGGGGGTTTAAATTTAAATTCGGGGACCGAATTTCTTTAAGGGGGGTAGATTGTAACATTTTCAAAAATATAAAATATTAATTTTGGGAATTTTTATAATTTAATATTATTTTATTGATTATTTTAATATTAAATCTATTTTTAAATGCAAATAAATGGAGGAAAATTATGGAAAATTCTAAAATGGGTTATTTATTGGAATTATGACATTTTTAAGTTGTCGTGATCATTTTGACACTAATTTGGTGCTAATCGCGATTAAAATCGCTAATCGGGTTTTTTGGCAGTTTTGCGCAAAACTTGCACATATCACATTTTCTACACTTGTGTATTTTCTTGCAATGGATTTCTTTTGGGGTTACTATTCTCATGAGAAGGTTTAGGGATTTAGAGAAAGGGAAAAGAAAAGAAAAGAAAAGAAAAGAAAAAGGAAATGATGAGGGTAGGTGAGAGAGAGAGAGAGGTGGACCTTTGACCTTGTACCCTTGACCATACCCCTTCATTCTTCATCATTCTCCCCCTCTCCCACTCCTCTTGCTGCTGCTGCCCTTCCTCATCTCCCTCCCCTCTTCAAGCCCTCTCTTCATCTCAAAAACTTCACCAAAATCCCATGTCGGTTTCACAAAAAAGATGCGCAAGCTCGAGATCTACAAGATGGACCTAGAAAGCTTGGATTGTGACCACTTGGGTCAACTCAAGAAAATTCTTGAGTTGCCAATTGAGGTAATTTCTGAACCATGATCTTAGTTTTAGCATTTCCTATACCCCTATGCAAGTTTAGAATCGATATCGGATGAATTTGTGGACTTGGTGAAAACTAGTTAGGGTTTGAGGGATTTGTGAGTTGTGATGGGTAATTTGAGTTCAATGGAGATCGTATGAGCACCCTAGAGCTAGAAACCCAGCCCAATCCCTTTGGAAACCAAGAATACGGAATTTCGGGACTTTATGTCGGTTTGGGTGTGCAGGAAAATCTGGAGTATACTGGGACATTTCTAGACAAATTCAACAATACCAGAGACCTAATTGGGACCCCATGAGACCACCCTACGAAGACGAGCCACATTGGGCATGGGGGGGCCGGCGAGGCCGGCCAAACAGTAGATGTGGCCGGCCCATTTGTGGTGAAAACTCCCCATTTTGCTTCTGTACCTCATATTTACCCTGCATAGCACCCTGGAGTTGTTGATTTGATCTAGTTTGGCCTGAGATGAAATCTGGGAGCATTTTCTCAAGTTGCAGCTTTGAATTTGGATTTGGTTTTGCTTGTCTTGATTTCCAGATTTTGGTATTTGGGTGTTATCTCGATCATGTGACGTTTGTACGTCCATATCGAGTGTTTTCGAGTTGTTTTGCGAAGGCTAACCGTAGGTTCTAACCTATAAGCCTTTTTGCGCATCGTGTTGGTTTTAGCGTACCGTTTTGGATTCCATGCGCCGTTTTAGCTTGAATGTGACTTTAATGCGCATGTTCGATATTTTGATGTGTAGGTACCCACGAAGACTTCGGGACGACAAGCGATTGCGTGGCGACGTCCGCTAATGGTGATGCAAGGTGAGTAGATTATATCTACGGGGGAAAGTCGGGTGGATGGCGTATAGCACCCCCGCAGTCCGTAGATAGCTTATTATATGGTATTGTGATATTAGGTGTATTTTGGATATGTAGGGTTAGAAGTGACTAGTGTAGTTCATAGTCGCGAACCCTAGGATAGAATTACCCTATACTTATACCCTTGCTTTTCACATGTACGTACACTGTGATTGATGATATGTGACGACTTTGGAGATGAGTCGATATTGTGGGCTTGGTGCCCTGGGATCGGTGATGTGATACGATTCATATGTGGGGTATGACTTGTGATTCTTGTAGGCTTGGGATGTGTGTTTACCCCCGCATGCATACTTTACCGATGTTACCGTTTGTACTAGACATAGAGTAGTACTCTAGACTATATGATCTGATGATGGTGATAAGTGTTATGTGATGAGACAGTGAGATGTTGACCCCTACCCAGCTTTTGGGAATGCCGTACGATGATTTACCGTACGAGCTGATATTGATGATAGATCCGCACTCATAGCTAGAGGATATCTTACGATATGACATTGAGGCGGGATCACCGACTATATATCTACATATATACTTAGACTCAGTTTTAGGTGGTTTCCACACCTACCCCTCCTGATTGACAGGATACTTAGATGTAGTTGCATAGTAGATACTTCACTGTGCTGTTGATTACTAGATTTCCGCATATTCATACTATTCGCATTGCTGGCATATGTTCATTACCATGTTATTATCATGCTGTTAGGACACCAGCACCATTATCGATGATGCGTATGTTTCACGTACTCTATTTGCCGGCTCACACACTTCATCATCGATAATTGCCATGTCACTACACAGTAGTACTATTACATTCGTGATATGATGCTTCCTTTGACATATGCACATTACTATTCCATGTTGCTTGATTTCCGATTTGATTATCTTTCTTTACATGTCGCATACATCATGGATTGATTGCATAGCACATCGCATTGGATTTACTTCTTGATATGGATTTTCATGTGATCTCTGGATTTTGAGGACCGTGGGATTATTTAAGAAAAGATGTTCTTTTATGAAAAACCCGGTTCCTTTGATATGATATTTGGGGCGGCGCCCCGTGTTTTCTCGGTGCTAGAGGATGTACCTAGAGAGAGGGCTGACCCGGAATGACGGATGCCCGATGTATTGAGAGAGGGATGACCCGGAATGACGGATTCCCGATGTATACTCAGAGGGAGGGCTGACCCGGAATGACGGATGCCCGATGTATTGAGAGAGGGATGACCCGGACTGACGGATTCCCGACATATATACTCTGAGAGAGGGCTGACCCGGAATGACGGATGCCCGATGTTTTGAGAGAGGGATGACCCGGACTGACGGATTCCCGATATATATATACTTGAGAGAGGGCTGATCCGGACTGACGGAGCCCGAGATATGAGGATTTACGTGTCGATGCTAGGCACGGTTTTCATGATGTTTTTCCGTGATTTGTTTTATATCCTCACATTGCATACATGATGCTTATTGTCATTGGGTGACAGGTGGACGGGTTCCACATATATATACAGATATGGATCATATACAGACTGGATTTACACTTATCATACTTCATTTGTATATATAACAGGGTATGAGGGCGCTGTTATATATACCCTTACACCAATATTAGTGGAATGGGACGCTAATATATGTGTATTGATATCATTGATACTTCACCATATTTACTTCATGCAGCATACCTTACACTGATGACATGTTGTTACCTGAGTACCTGGCACTATATACATGATTAGATGTTACCTTGCCACCTTATTACACTCAGATGTACTCTTGTGGATATTTTACTGATCGTTGACTTAGGATTATGTCTTGCATTCGATTTATCCTTGTAGATGTTTCTATTCACGAGTTGGCAACTCACCCCCGTTGTGCCACAGCTCTTGCAGGTTATGCCGTACAGGTCCTATTGCGGCATTTCTGGCACACTACCTTCTTGCGGGTGATTTGCTTTGGTAGGTGAATTCTTTCGCATCAAGAACCACCCTTGTATTTATTTATTCATTGTATCTAGTATTTCCATCAACCAAAACTTGTGTATTCTTTCAGACCTAGATATCAGTGTTGTATATTTCGACCTTAGAGTCGCGCTTAGTAGTATTGCGGTTTTCTTATTGCTTTTGAGCTTTCTTTGGTTTTGATCCTCGCTACTTGGCGTTGTATATTATTATATCATTACGTGGTTGTGACCGTCGATTGACGAAGAGCTAGCTCCCGCTTGGGGATGCCTTTATCATGTTATATCTTGTTATTATCGTTTTACCCCATTCGGGGCCAGTTTTACAAAGGAAACTCTGCCGAAATTTCTAGAAAAGACTGTACCGTTTTTAAAATGCACATTCGGCTTAATTATTTAAAAACCTTGATTTCAAACCTGTATTTCTTCATTTCTTTAAACCGGTTCTTTACTTTTTCTTCAAAATGGTTTTAGATTTCTGGGCTTTTGGCTTACTTGGATCAGATGGAGTCCTATAGGCTTCATATGGTTCAAGGGCCAGTCATGTGCTCGTTTGGGTCGTGACAGGAAGACATCAGGGGGGACCCTGACGCTTGTGCTCACGAAAGAAAGCACACTAGGATGGTCCGCGAGGCTTGGAAAGTCATAGATAGGGTCGCTTTCGAGTTCCTCAATCCATGTCCTGGGTTCGAGGTTATTCCCTTGTAAACATTTTAATAATGTTATTATCTATTTCTCCGTGATTGTAAGAACCCCTTTTTATGATATGAATATAAAATTTCCATTTCAGCCTGTCTTATTTTTTGTTCTGAATCTTTTGCACATGCAGGAGTGAGTGTGTCTCGAGCGCTTGATCAAATGTAAATCGGATGGTCTTCCTATCACTTCCTTCTTCCTTTTATTGTGCGTATGCTGTCTGAATAAACAGGGTTGGTAGATAATAGAGCAAACATTTAGATTTCTCCAAGAGATAGCAATGGCTTAGGCCGCAGGTTCAGATCTGCCGCCCAAGACTTTTCAACTCTATGAGCCGTGAGGGTCTCATAGAGACTTTTCTCCCTACGGATCGAGAGGATCTCGTAGGTGGATTTTCTTCTTAGGAATCATGAGGATTCCTAAGTGTGTTTTCTCTTATAAGTCGTAAGGATCCTATAAGAGAATTTTTCCCTCTTACGAGTCGAGAGGACCCGTAAGCGGTTGCTTCCCTGCTTATCGAGTTTCGAGTTTGGAGAGTGAGACCCGTGGATAGTGTGCAAGAGACCGTTTTGGGCCAACTTACAGGATCCCAGTGCTTAGGAAATAGGCTCCTTTTATGCCTATTGCCTAAGGCTTTATCTCATAAGTCGAGCCGTATCGAGAATTTCTGGTAAAGACATCAATTTCTTCACAAGTCGAGACGAATCTAGCATTTCTCGCAAGAATATTCTAACGTCACAGTTAACCTCTGCTCTTTTCGACAGAAGTCCGTTAGGGTCTGTGGTACTTAGGGCTTTGGCCGTCGTACCGTCGCATAAGCTGATATGTTCCTCGATAGGCAATCGTGTTGTTCGAGTAGCCCTGCGACTGCCGTGTCTCTGATCCCTTCGGGAGCTGGACAAGACGTCTTCAAGCAATCTTCCTAGGCAGTTTGACCGTCGGAAGAGCAAGCGTTAGGAATTTGCCATGTCGCTTTTTACTTGAGGTTAGGCTTATTTTGGCGAGCCCCGATGAGTCATAACCACTCCGCACTGGTGTGGGGATGATCTCCGATAGTATTTCGGGCTTTATGTGAGTTGCCGTCAAGACCCTGAAGCTACGAATTTGTCCTTTGCTTCGTTTGCTGGCATTGCGTCTGCTGTATCAAGGCGAATGTCGCGGTGGGAACTAGGGATTTTGCCGTGGCTCCGTTTGTTTGATTATCACGTCTGAACCCTGCTGGGGGAAGAATGCTAGAGTGACATCTCGTCTGCTGTATCAAGACGAATGTCGTAGTAGTCTCTAAGTTGCTAATGAACCGTCGAGGTTTGGAACTAGGGATTTTGCCGTGGCTCCATTTGTTTGATGATGTTGCGTCTGCTGTTTCGAGACGAACGTTGGGGTGACATCTCGTCTGCTGTATCGAGACGAACGTCGCGGTGGAGCTGGGATTTTGCCGTTACTCCATTTGTTTGATGATGTTGCGTCTGCAGTGTCGAGACGAACATCGGGGTGGAAATGGAATTTTGTCGTGGCTCCATTTGTTTGATTGTCGCGTCTGAATCCTGCAGGAGGGAGAACGCTGGGGTGACAACTCGTCTGCTGTATTGAAACGAATGTCGGGGTGGAGCTGGAATTTTGCCGTGGCTCCGTTTGTTTGATTGTCGCATTTGAATCCTGCTGGAGGGAGAACGCTGGGGTGACAACTCGTCTGCTGTATCGAAACGAACGTCGGGGTGGAGCTGGAATTTTGCCGTGGCTCCGTTTGTTTGATTGTCGCGTCTGAACCCTGGTGGAGGAAGAACGCTGGAGTGACATCTCGTCTGCTGTATCGAGACGAACGTCGTAGTTGTCTCTAGGTTGCCGGTGAACCGTCGAGGTTTAGAACTAGGGATTTTGCCGTGGCTCCATTTGTTTGATGATGTCGCGTTTGCTGTGTCGAGACGAACGTTGGGGTGACATCTCGTCTGCTGTATCGAGACGAACGTCGTAGTTGTCTCTAGATTGCTGGTGAACCGTCGAGGTTTGGAACTAGGGATTTTGCCGTGGCTCTATTTGTTTGATAATGTTGCGTCTGCTGTGTCGAGACGAACCTTGGGGTGACATCTCGTCTGCTGTATCGAGACGAACGTCGCGGGGGAGCTGGGATTTTGCCGTTACTCCGCTTGTTTGATCATGGGGTCTTTTGTTGATGTTGTATCTACATCTTGATGGACTGCGAAAGAACGTCGTTGTTAACATCTCGTCTGTGTATCGAGACGATTGTTGAGATGAAGCTGGGATTTTTCCGTCCCTTCGTTTTGTTTTGACCGCGAGGTCTTTTGTTGGTGTTGTATCCGCATCTTGATGGGTTGCGAAGGAATACCTTTATTAACATCTCGTCTGCTGTATCGAGACGAATGCTGAGACGGTTTCTAGGTTGTCTGTGAACCGTCAAGATTTGGCTTCGCTTTCTGGTGGAGCCTGTTGGGAAGGTATGGTTCTCTCTTTGTTAGTGCCCCTGGATTGCATACAGGGATCGATGTGATCTCACCTGTAGGGCAGAAGTTTCATTCATCATTTTTTTTATTATTATTATTTCATTTCCGCGATGCTCTATCATTTCAGTTTTTATATCGCGAAGGTCGCGATTGCCCAATCATTTCGGCTATTTTTCGCGGTGCCCAATCATTTCGACTATATTTTTTTATTTTTACTCGCTGCTTTTTATTACGAGTTGCCCAATCATTTCGGCTTTTTTAATGCATTTTTGGCTCGTTGATTTTTTTTATCGTGAGTGTGGAACTTGGAATCTGGTGCCAATCTCAGCGTCAGCATCGCTGCGACTGGAATATTGCCAGGAGCGAATCATCATTTGCCATGAATGGACTTGGAATTTGACACCGATTTAGGCATCAACATCGCTACAACTGGGATACTGCCAGGAGCGAATCATCATTTGCCATGAAAGGACTTGGAATTTGATACCGATTTAGGCATCAGCATCGCTACAACTGGGATACTGCCAGGAGCGAATCATCATTTGCCTTTGTCGATGTCGAACAAAGGTGGCTTAGTAAACAGGGTTAGGATTCTATCGACTAAGGCTTTTGACTTCATGAGTCGTAAGGGTCTCACAAAGGTGTTTCTCCCTACAAGTCATGAGGATCTCGTAGGTGTGTTTTCTCCTTAGGGATCGTGAGGATTCCTAAGTGCATGTCCTCCTGTAAGTCGTAAAGATCTTACAAAAGAGTTTTCTCCTTATCAGTCGAGAGGACTTATAAGGGTTATTCATCATGCGTACATATCCCCAGTCACGGATGGGACTTGGTCAGGGAAATGTTTATTCGCGCCCGTGGATTGTATACAAGGGCCAGTATTGAGCCACTTGTAGGGCAATATCGGAAGTTGTGGGGATTGCTTAAGTACAGGTTTAGGTCTCCGTAACTTAAGACTTTCAAATCTTATGAGCCGTGAGGGTCCCATAAGAGAGTTCTCTTTACGAGTCGTGAGGATCTCGCAAGTGTATTTTCTCCTTAGGCATCGTGGGGATCCCTAAGTGTGTTGCTCCCTTGTGAGTCGTAAGGATCTCACGCGGGTGGTTTCTCCTTACAAGGTCGGAAGGACCCTATAAGTGTCTTTTAACGAGGTTGTGCTCTTTCGGGTTTTCAAAAACACTCGCCGGTAGTCCTGCCGTTTTTACTCACGGAGCCCTTTCGGGTTTTCATCCGTACCCATTTTGCTTATGGACATACCGTTTTTTTTATTCGTTTTATTTTATTCTTTTTTTTTAAACGAGCTCGCGCCCTTTCGGGTTTTCACGAACACTCGCCGGTAGCCCTGCTGTTTTTACTTACGGAGCCCTTTCGGGTTTTCATCCGTGCCCTTTTTGCTTATGGACATACCGTTTTTATCATCATTTTTTTTCACCTCGTCAGCCTAAGGATGCTGCGGTAGTAGTTTAAGGACGTTTCGGTCCTTTGCAAGTTTTAGGACATTGCGGTCCATCATTAGTTTAAGGACGTTTCGGTCCGCTTGTAAGTTTTAGGACATTGCGGTCCATCATTAGTTTAAGGACGTTTCGGTCCGCAGTCGCCGTATTTGAGGCGAATCTCTAGTTTACCGACTTTTCGTTCTATGAGGCTTTCTCTATGACTGAGCATGATGCCACCGGCGTATCCGTCTTTCTCAGAGCGTGCGATTGTGGCGGGTTCACCTTCCAGTTTTCAGACAGCGCGAACCTACCCTGTTGGTATTGGTCTTCAACCCAGTTTTTGAAGATGTAACAATCCCCGATCAGGTGACCTACTGTTTGGTGGTAAGGGCAATAATTAGGATTATTAACATCGCCTTGCCGCAACGGACGTTTTGGACTTGACAGATTGATGAGTTTGTCGCGCACTGCCAGATCGAACAGTCCCTTTGTTTTATCTTGCGGAAACGAGTAAGGACGTTTCAACTTTTCTTGGAGGGGTTGCTGCTTGTTGTTTCGGCAAACAACCGGTCTAGGGCCACTTGATTGCTGTTGAGCATTGGCAACGAGGGCTATTGTTCCCTTCCCTTTATCCTTTTTGTTCGATCTCTTATTTGCGGGGCCGAGATTTTTTCCGAGCAGCGTGCGATTACACTGCTGAACGTTATTGCAACTTCTCAATTCTTTCATCTTTGAAATGGATTCCTTGAGGAGAGGGTTGAGGGCAGCTTCCTCGTCAGAGTCGCTTCCAATGGTGATAATTTGCGATCTCTTGGAGTCGGCTATATGACAATCGTCGGCGGCTCTTTTGCGCTCATCTATCACATTTTTCTGATGTCTACGAGCTCCACACTTTGTCCTGTTGAAGTGTTGCTTTTGAGCGACATACCCTTGCCACCAACACTTAAAGGAGTCGCAGTCTTCGGTAGGATGTGTGATCTTCTGATGATATAAGCAGAAGTTAGGATGCATCTCTACTTCACCGAGAGTATTTTCTTCAGAGGGTGGTAGCACCATTCCTGCTGACAGGGCTTTAGCGAACCTTTTCCTCGTCTTGAATTTGTCTTTATCCACAGCGGATGGCTCTTGATTTGACGGGAGTGCTTCGACTCTTTGGTCTAGTAGTCGGCGTTTGGCTCCTTCCAATATGGCCATCTCACGCTCTTGATCGGCTTTAACTTTCAAACGAATCTCATTCAGGAAGGCATTGATCAACTCGTTTGACGGCCGCGGAATTTCTGGTTCAGGGTCCGCCCTCGGTTTCTCGGCAGGGAGCCTCTTTATTATCCGCCAATAAGTGAGAGATCACATGACAAGTTGTCCCCGGCGTGTTCGTCTTCTTTGGAGTATGCGGCTGTGGTGGGTTTACCTTCCAGTTTTCAGACAGCGCAAACTTGCCTTGTAGGTAGTGATCCTCGATCCATCCCTTAAAGACAAAACAATCCTCGATCGGGTGACTTGCCGTTTGGTGATAAGAGCAGTAATCGGGATTATTAAGATCGCCTGGTTGCAACAGACGTTTTGGATTTGGCAGATTGATGAGTCTGTTGCGTACTGCCAGTTCAAACAGTCTTCTCGTTTTATTCTGAAGAAACGAGTAAGGACGTCCAAGTCTCTGCTCGAGGGACGGGCGTGGATGCGCGTTATTTTGGCGAACGACCGGCTTTGAGTTGCTCGGCTGTTGTTGAGCGTTGGCAACGAAGTCGCCTTCCCTTTTCCTTTCTCATTTCGAGAGTCTGGTTTTGGAGGAGACGGTCCGTGGCCCATCTGGTCCATCTGGGCTAATTTGTCGATCAATGCTTGGAAGGTGGTCGGCCTGAAGAACATCATGAATTGTGAGATGGTTGCTTGCAGATCAAGAGTGCCCACGAACATGCCTACCGCAGGTGCCTCTTCTATGCGTTGTTCGCATTTCGACCATAGGTTCCGCCATCGTGCTGCGTATTGGACCCACGTTTCGCCTGGCTTTATCCTGGCATTTATCAGTGCTGTTATCAGGGTGCGTTCACCAGCACTCGCGAATCTTTGCGTGAACAGTAACTCTATCTCCACAAATGTTTTGACAGAGTCATTAGGTAGCTCCGAATACCATTCAAAGGCTGTTTCTGCTAAGCTGCCGACAAATTGGCGAAGCAACAGCTTGTCATCGCCTCCAGTGTTGCCGCATAAGGCCCTGAATTGAGCGACATGTTGATGCGGATTCCCTGTCCCTTTATATACGTGGAACTTAGGGATCGTATATCCCGGCGGATAACTGATTTGGTCATACCAGCCCGGATAGGGTCGTCCAGTTCTAACCGTTTGCCCAGCCGTTTCACTCGCCCGATGAGTTCGTATTTGCTGAGCTATATAGTCATCCAGCGCGGCCTTAGAAATGGTTTCGTCTTTGGCTGCTGAAAGAGCCGGCGGAGGATCAGATGTTTCTCCTCCGTCATTTCCGACAATGACTAGAGGGTCTTCAGCTGGAGGGTCCGGCTGTAACATCATCCCTACCATGTCTTGGAAGAGGAGTGCCATTTGTTTTATGTTAGCCGCTTGTTCTGCGGCTTCTGTGTCCTTCTTTTTTAGGATTCTACGTAAGAAGTCAGCATCAGTTTCTTGTTCGTGATGCTGCTCTGATGATACTTCCGAATTTTCTTTCGGTTCGGTAAGTGCAGCCATCACAGTCATCATTTCCTGAAGCTTCTGTTGCTGCTCCTGGGGTTTCGTCACAGATCGGGTGGGCGGTCGGTGACCCGTCGAAGCACGGCTTTCCTCCTTTCCGGAAGCCATATAAACAGTGTGCACCACCATGCCCCCAGACTTGGGGTGTTTGTGTTCGGTGTCTTTGCGATTTGCCAAAGACACAGGGGCTTTTTGCGGCCTCCTTTTTTGAGTGATTGGAGTTGAGGGAGCCGTTGTAGTGGGCACCCAAGTAGATTTTGCTTTTTGTGGCTTGACAGAGTAATCCTTCTCCCGCCGCACCTTCATCTTTTTCTGTCGGTGGAGATAGTTTTTATCAATCACCGACTCTTGGACCTGTCGCCAGACTTTGTAAATTTTAGAGGACAGCCGTTGAGGTGGCTGCGCTTTGCTTCTTCTCTGGAGTATTCTTCACAGGTAAAGGAGTTCGTTTCAACATCGCAGTAGGAGAATTTCTGCGCACCGCATTCAGCAATTCAAAACTGTTCCCGGTTGGAACAGCAGCATCGATCCCCACCATCGGAGCTGGTGGCGTAAATCTAGAGGGGGAGTTGCCCCCGGCCTTTCTTACGCCAGTGGCGACGTCGGGCGTGTCTTGCGGATGGAGTCACCTCTGTTGCTGGATAAGCTTCTTCATGCCCCCTGCCCTGGGTAGGGGAAGCAGCTTTGAGGACCTCGCCTGGAGCAGCAACCGGAATAGCCAGCCTTGTAAAAACTGACTTCTCGGAAGGAGAAACCCTTCCAATGATTTCGTACGCTTGAGCCTGGATAGCTATCCGCTTTGGGATGGCAGCTTCGGGTATTGCAGGTTTGCAGACGTTCTGGCCCAATCCGTTGAAAACTGAGGTATTGAAACTGGGCGACCCGTTGAGAGGGGTTGCGGTAGTGGTAAGCCGATTAAAGACCGACTTCTTTGGGGCTTCTTGCAACGTCATTGTGGCATTGAAGCTCAACGGTGGGAGCATGGTCCCGAAGAATAATCCAGTGGTGGCCTGAGTTACCTGCTCCACTAGCATCTTGAAAAGGGAGGCCGCTTGGGGCCCATAAGTCACTCCTCCAGCAAGGACCGAGCAAGAGTTGCAGTTGCAGGCAGTGCAGTTTGAAGCCATCGATCTTCAGTTCTCTGCACGGAGCAAGACACCAAATCTTAGTACCTCGAATCCACAGGCAACCACAGCAAACCGCGATTCGTTCGCGAACACGACACACGAAGTGTGGAGTGGAAAGAGGAAAAGGTCCCACCGGGCGTGCCAGAATCTGTTCCCCTCCGAAAGACGGACGACGACATTAGGACGTCTAGCCTGAGATTCGGGGCAGATGCTATTTGGTTTTATCCGTCCACCTCTCCGAAGATGCCAAGTTGATTTATGGCACCGTGTATCGGAGGTTTAGATGGATGCGGCCGATATAGTAGACTTCGTCAGATTCCCCCTCAGGGTGAGGGGTTTTTGATTGTGGGGACGCTCTTCCATGCAGGCGCAATCCCCTGCAGTTAATTACACTACCGCATCGCGGTAACAACTTTCTCCTTCTCCAGAATTTCACTTCGTGTCGTGGGTGTTTGTTTTGTTTGTGGTTGCCCGTGGATTGTATACGGAGACTGAGTAATGCTGTCGCCTGTAGGACGTGGATCACTCCAAATCCGTATTTACTTAGATTTGGGTTTGGTGTTTTTAGTTTAAGGATGCATTAGTCGCGTTGTGGCTAAGATCAACTTAAACGTTCGTTAAGGATACGATAGTCCTGTTTGAGACTAAGATCAACTTAACGTGATAATCCATTTAATATCTGGCCATCGGGACTCGTCACCTCTCTAACGTCGTTGAAGGATTACAACGGCAATGTCAGAGGAGTTCAGAGATGTACCCTTGAACCAAGGTTGATTTGGAGTTTTATAGTCCGTTGGAATGTTTAAGGATACGTTAGCCGTGTTTGGGGCTAAGATCAACTTAAACGGGATCGTTTAGATCCGGCAAAAGAGCATTTGGAGGCTATATTGTTCCAGTTTAGGGACGTAGTGGTCCATAGGTAGTTTAAGGATGCTTAAGTCCGTGGGTTTAAGGACCCCACAGTCCGTGTTTTAGTTTAAGGACGCATAAGTCCACGGGTTTAAGGACCCCACAGTCCGTGTTTTAGTTTAAGGACGCTTAAGTCCATGAGTTTAAGGACCCCACAGTCCGTGTTGATGTGTGGTTGTCGGGACCCGTCACCTCTCTGACGTCGTTGAAGGATTACAACGATAGGAGTCAAAGGAGTTCGGAGATGTACCCTCGAGTCGGATGTAAATTGATTTAAGAGAGCAGCCGTGCTCAGTCAATTTAATTTGAGGACTTACAACCATGATTGGGCTAAGTCCAGTTGGGAAAATACTCATCATTTTTATTTGTTTTTGCATTGCATTTCTTTTTATTTTTATTTGGGCTCTACCCATAAAGGATGCAGAGCATCAATTTGTTTTGGGTTCTGCCCATTTATAAATGATGCAGAGCATCAATTTTACTTGGGCTCTGCCCCTTTTTATTGCTTTGCAATTTATTTTGGCCTGCTAGGTCTTTTTGAATTGGGCCTGGCCCCTTAATAAAAGAAATGCATTGCATTTGTCAGGCACTTTGCGCCATTCAAAGAGCGTAAACGTTTATAGTGAGGACACGTGTCATGCAAGCGCAGTGCGCTGCGCCATTGCGCTGCGCTGCTGCGCTACTGACACGTGGCTCGCTCTGATGAGTTGCACCAGTTTCAGAGAGCAAGGCTCTATTTCAAAGCGCATAGCGCAAATAGTTCAGATGTTGACACGTGGCGCTCTCAGGTGGCTTGCGCCAACCCAGGAGCGCAACAGTGCAGATCTCCAAGTGAAAGGCACTATTAATTTGAGAATCTTTTTTAGATTCTAGAACCAATGGTTCATAACAGAAGTGCAAAGCACCGTTTGTTTTCTTGATCTAATTTAGATCAAAGAAAACAAGTTCCTCTTGTTTTTCTTATCTCAGGGAACCAATGGTTCATAAGTGCGAAGCACTATTTCTACTTTTTTTTTATTAAAGATCATTGATCTTTTTCTTAGATCAATAATCTATTCATAAGAGAATTTTCTCTTTTTCTAAAGGTTTTTACCTTTTTTGTTCTTGAGGAATTCTCTCCAATTCTTCAGAGTTCTCTCTGTTTTATTTCTCACAAAATGTTCATGCCTTTGAATTGAGGTCTAGGGTCCTTTTTATAGTGCCCATAAATTAGTTAAAGAGATCTTTTTCTGAGTGATTTGGGGAATTTTCCCACCGTTGGATCTTTGATCCAAGGTCTTCTATTTTACAGAAGAAAATCTTCTTGTTTTAACAAGAACAGAAAGATTTCTTAGAATTTTAATTCTGTTTGGCGCAAATGCTCCAGAGCGTGACACGTGTCACGCAGCGCACAGCGCAGCGCAACTGCGCTGACACGTGTCGCGCAGCGCTTGCGCAACTGCGCTTGCGCATCTGCGCTGACACGTGTCGCGCAGCGCTTGCGCAACTGCGCTTGCGCAACTGCGCTAACACGTGTCGCGCAGCGCGCAGCGCAACTGTGCTTGCGCAACTGCGATGACACGTGTCGCGCAGCGCACAGCGCAGGCCAGCTGAAGCGTTGCTTCTTTAATTAAAGTTTGAATTTGCATCAACCTGAGCGTGCAGCCGGGCAGACTCGCTTGAAGTCTCTTCACACTCCTTACGTTTTAAGGCCACCTCTTGTTCAAGATGAAGGAAGTAGGGAGTGCTCTGCTCAACCCATGCAGCCCGCTGGGTGTTCACAGCCAGGACCTCTGGAGCAGGACATCCGACCTCGAGCTCATGCAGGTAAGCCTCAATTTTCCTGCAGAGATTAACCCAAGACTCAACGACGCCCTCACTATGAAAGTTCACGAGCGTCGCTAGCATAGGATTAACCTTCGTGGAAAAATATGCAGTGAATGTGGGAGCCTCCACGTCAAGCTCCTCGATGTAGTTGCTCAGCATGCGCAGACTGTTCACAGCGCCTTTGGAAGATGAACGTCGAGGAAAGGGGCCTGCAGGCATCACGATTCGAGATTCGAATGGAGCTGAAGTTGATATCACCGCTGCAAAAAAAATCACAATCAAATGACGGTTCAAGAAATAGAGGAGGTCCATGAACAATGGAGTTTACTATACCGGCTACAGCAGGTGGCAAGGCCGGGAGTACTAGTGGCGCAACTGTTCTTTCGTCTCCTCCTTCGATCTGTAGTGCTGCAATCAAAACAAAGAACAATTAGAAATGATTTGACTGCCAGTAAAAGAAGAGACATTAGCTGAAGCCTGTACTCACCAGCGCCACTAGATGAGGCAATCTCTGACTGTAAAGAGAAGTGTGGGTGTAGCACCTGATACAGGTGATCAAAAAGGACTCCTGCAAGGACGCAGTAATGCAATGTCAGTACATAAATTATACAGCCTGTAATGAAACTAAGGGGTCACAAATCCGTACCTTCCAGCATTTGAGATGGTACGAGAGAAGGTAGAGGAGCGGTCACCATTAAAGCAGCAACTGGAGATGCTTCCTCGGGTGGCACAACCCCAACACTCATCACACCTGCATTAGAAATAAGAAAAACACTGTCAAAAAGAAGATAAAAGGGACTGCAGAATAAGGGGGAAAATAATGACCCAAAATCTACCTGGTGAGTCGTCGGTCGAGACCGCGACAAGGGCGTCACTGGAGGCAGCAAATGCCTCACTCTCCTCCATCGGAATGGTCTCGCCACCCGTAGCCTCATCTCCCGATTCCACGAGAATCGTCGTGACACTTGCAGCACCCGGAAACGGCAAAGAGCCGCAAGGGGAAAGAGCGACGATTGGAGCAGTGCCCGACTCTTGAGAAAGAGTGGCTACCTCGGGCTCGGCAACTGTAGCCATCTCAGCCACCGCTACCTCGGGCTCGGCAGTTATAGCCATCTCACCTACCGCTACCTCGGGTTCGACGATCGTGGCTGTCTCACCTGCCGCTACCTCAGGCTCGGCGGTGGCTGCCACTTCTTCGGCAAGACTCGGCCCTCCAAAATAGGATATATGAGAACCTGATTGTCATGCCCCACCTCCAATACAGATAGTATTGTCCGCTCTGGCCGAAGTCACACTGTTTTGTCCTTCGGGGAGAACCGGACCCGACCAGGGGCCACTCCCCAGGAGGTCACCCATCCCAGAACTTTCCTGGCTCGAGCACGCTTAACCACGGAGTTCTCAAGCTCCTGTAGTGCCGGTTCACTTAAAAGACGTCTCTGTATTGAAGAGTGGTATCATTCCATTTATAGTACAGATCTGCCCTCTTTCAGAATGTATTCTGAAGATTCCCCATTGTTCTACAGTGGGTTCCACGGACTCAAGAGGTGGCCCCCACGGATTCAATAGGTGGCCCCCGCCCATTTAAACACGACACTTAGCGTGGCACTATGTTCCGTGTGGCACTTTGCTCCGTGAGCAAGAACCGGGTCCCGACTTCTCCCCACCTTTGAACAATGGTTCGTCCTCGAACCACAGACCTACTATTAAGGGACCAGCTCTGATACCATTCTGTCATGCCCCACCTCCATTACAGAGAGTATTTTCCGCTGTGGCCGAAGCCGCACGGTTTTGTCCTTCGGGGCGAACCGGACCCGACCAGGGGCCACTTCCCAGGAGGTCACCCATCCCAGAACTTTCCTGGCTCGAGCACGCTTAACTACGGAGTTCTCAAGTTCCTGTAGTGCCAGTACACTTAAAAGGCGCATTTGTATTGAAGAGTGGTATCATTCCATTTATAGTACAAATCTGCCCTCTTTCGGAATGTATTCCGAAGATTCCCCATTGTTCTACAGTGGGTCCCACGGACTCAAGAGGTGGCCCCCACGGATTCAAGAGGTGGCCCCCGCCCACTTAAACACGACACTTAGCGTGGCACTTTGTTCCGTGTGGCACATTTCTCCGTGAGCAAGAACCGGGTCTCGACGCTGAGAATTAAAACTTTGACAAAAGAACCTAATGCTACGTTACCTTGGGTCGGTTTTTCGATTGCCTCTCGAGCCGCACGAGCTGCCTGTCTGTGGGCGGTGGACAAGGCAGCCGAGGCATCCTCTGAAAGGGTGAGGGCAGGAGTAGCAGCGCTCGGACCTGCACCCGCAGCCAAGGCAGCATTACGCTCCCTTGCTGTGCGGACTCTACGCTTCCTTTCCGCTTGGGTTATGAGAGCGGATCTTCTAGAAGCCTCCATCAATAAGACGTCATCATCCGCGCAAAGGGTTACCTCTGGAGCCGTTATGGCATCCGTCATCGGTTGTTTAAGTGAGGCTTCTTTCGGCAATACCGGCAGAACTGAAACTTTGATAGCCGACCTCGGGGGCATTTTCGCACCGCCCTGTGAAGTCGGTGCCACACCTGGAATAACTTGAGTAGAGGTAGTTGCTGTAATAAGATGAAAAAGAAGGGTCAGATTACCTATAAGAAACGGGAGTGGAGATATGGTGAACCGAAATGTACCGATGCCTAAAGATGCTCGAATCTCCTCCTCCTCCTCGAAAGTCTTGAGGGAAGCCGCTAGAGCCTCTTCAGTGGAAATGCCTGGTGGAGAACGAGTGTCAGTCAAAACATCATAACAAAAACGTAAAAAAGAAGGGGTACGATTGAATCTTACTTAATTGTGCGAGGGTGGCCAGTCCCGCTTTATGGATTGCTGATCACTCAGAAGCGGCAATGGCAGCCGCCAAATCAGTATCGTCCGGTGCTATAAACAGACCCTCGTTGGTCTAATATTCACTCAGGCCATCGCTATAAGGAGCATGAGGCTCCTGTCCGAGTACAACGTCGACAGAAAAGATCGAATTTTTCTTCCTCTTCTGTGAGCGAGCTCCGGTCGCAGCCAGCACTAGCTTACGCTTGGTGGGCACTTTGGTACGACGAGTCCCGATATCTGAACCCACACCAGACTCGGGGGAAGCTACATTCACCGTCTCCACGGGAGCACGGGGCACCGGTAGCTCGGGCCTATCATGCGGGACCTCGACCGCAGCGACTCCTCTTAGGGGAGGACGGACGATGGTCTGTCTCTTCAGAGGGATGCTTGGATAACCGGCAGGGGGTGCACCCTTACGGTCGAGCAACAATTTCTTTTCCTCCCTGATAACGGCACCCATTGCGTGTTGATACCACGCCACGTATACGTTTAGGGCCCTAGGAACACAACTTGGTTCACTAAAGAAGAAAATGGACCCTGTGTTTAGGCGCATGAAGTGATGCAAAGCGCTCCAGATGCCCTCCTCAGTGTAAACTGGTTCTGCCAGGAATGCCTCGAGCGGGACGCCCTGATTATAACTTGATTGCTGGGCAAAACGGTGAGGTTTGTATCTCATGAACAGAGCCGAATCGTTCTTCCTGAACACCAAATATCTCGGCCTAATGGAATATAGGTGGAGAATTTCCCGAGCTTTCAGTGTAGAAGCCCCATCCTTAAAGGTGTCCCGCAATGGCTGCATCGTCTTAGGAGACTCCTTATCGATGGTCATAACCTTATCAGCAAAGGTCATGCCGTCCCCTACGGTACGTGGGCGATGAATTACACCCCGAGCCTCTCGCTGGCTCGGCTCCACAATGGAAGCATTGACCAACTGCTTGATCCGTGGAAAATTGCAAGTTTCATAGAAATGAGGCCGCTTGTGCATTCCGAAGGCACCGAGCACATGCAATTCAAGCCATGAAGTAAAATAATGCATCGGGAAGTTCACGGGTTGCACCCTCGGCTGAGTAGTATCAGCCGCCAAACTAAGGCCGTGATATAATTGAACCATCCCGGCAATTCCAACAGCAACTTATCTCCCTTCAACCATCCGATGAGATGGGTAGAAGACTGACGGTCTCATGTAGCGAGGGTGCATGGGAAGCGTGAACCAGCTTAACTACAAACCGAGGAACCCTAGAAAGAACGCTTCCTCGTCGATACCCGGAGCAGCAATTTCTGAAAAAGGGATGATCGCGACGTTTGGAAGAAAGAATCCATTTTGATCAGCTTTCAATATTGGCCGGCGATCCAAATCGAAGCCAAAAGGATCATCGAGTTTGGCAAACTTTTCACCCTGGCACAATAAAACTTCTGGGTGAAGAAAACGTGCAATGAAGTCCGCAAAGCTAACCCCACGGCTTCCAGATTCAAGAAATAAACCTTCGTAAATGTTTAGCACCTTGATCAAGCTAGGGAATTGGTGCTGAATGGTATTCTCTGGGTTTAGACCCGTCATCACCAGTCGGGTAGCGAAAACATATTCATCTAGGGGCAAGATCTCCTTATAATGCTCCCCTCTGACAGGCAAACCGGAGATATCCGCAAACTCTTCTAAAGAGATGGAAACTTCCCGATCTAGCATAAGAAAGGTATGAGTTGGAACGTTCCATTGTTCCAAGAAGGCTTTGACCCACCACGCGGGAGGTGTGGAATACTGAAACAGAGAAGCATAAATCGCAGGATACAACCCAAGCTTCAGTAGTTTTGACTTCTTTGCCGATAGGATATATCGGGCCCATTACAGGTAGCCGGTTGAGTGACGGGGAATCAGACCTATATTGTACGGCTGTCCCCAAGGAGGCGACTCACCATGGCATATACGACGCCCTAGAATGTCCAAAGCCATTGGCGGTTGTATAGGTATTGCAGTCATAGAGGGCTGAAGACAATCCTCTGAAGTCCAATTAACCACCTCCACAACATAGTTCATTGGGGGTGGGTTTGCATAGTGAATCGCCGAAATGGCCTCTGAAGGTGTTGCGCAAGAGAAGCTGCGTCGACCCATAATGATCTGGTTATACCATGTTCCCCACAAATGAAGATTCTTGTGTTCCGGATCATGGTCTCTGATCAACGCAAGAACCTCCCGGTCTACGGGCGCTTCAGGAAATCTAGTTTGGAGCGAATAAACAGAAAGGAAGTGTCAAAAGACATGTTGCCTGCGTGAAATGGGACAAAAGTCATTTGTCAATGCGATAATTTAATTTAAATTCTGACACTTGGTACCTTAGAATTTGTACCGCACTGCAATGCAGTAGAAAGGGACGAAAGGGGGCCCACAAAATCTAGATGACAATTCATCATTAACAAAACAGCCTCATCATTTGATGAGGCTGTCATTAAGTGAGGAAATCCTCAAAAGAAATTCTCATTAAATGAGAGATCTCTCGGGAAGAGGAGTAAATCTCCCTTTGAGAGCAGTGCTCTATGACAAAGTGACACTTGTTAAACTCTGATCATGAAGGAATAAAAATTCCTCAAGAGCCTGGCTTTGTACAGATGATGGAAAAACCCATCAGAAAAATTGAAATCAATTTTTTATATATGAATTAAAATTCTAAAATCTTCAAGATCCATGAACAAACTCTTAAGAGTTCTTCACGATTTGAAGAGAGCAAAAGCCCTGTTAATGAAACCATAAAAGGGTTTTCTTTGGATCAAAGATCTATGAAGAGCAAGGCTCTGTTAATGGGTAAAACCCTAGATTATTAAAAGATTTAATCTTTACCTAAATTTTGACAAAGTTTTTGTCCTTAAGAAATTTCTTAAAATGGAGAGCTATGCTCTGTGAGAGAATAAAAATTCTCAGAAAATAAGAAAGAAGACGAACAGAATCATCTAAAGGACCAAAGGTCCTATTTATAGGCATTGAAATGCCTCTTCAACTTCTGAGTTGATCCAAGGGCGCTGATGCTGCCACCGCTGCACTCACATGTGGGCCACGTGAGTGCAACGGTGGGGGGCATTTGTTTTCTCCAATCAGAGCAAAGCTCTCTGTTAGAAATTCAAAATTCAAAAAAAAATTGAAGCAACGCTTCAGATGCAGCGCCAAGTGCGCTGCGCCTTAGGTAGCGCACCATGTGTGCGCTAGCGCTAGGCGTGCTGCGCAGCGCGCCACGTGTCAAACACAGATGCGCTAGCGCAGGGCGCGCTACGCTCTGAGCAGCGCACTACGTGTCAAACACAGATGTGCTAGCACAAAGCGCGCTGCGCTCTGAGCAGTGCACCACGTGCAAAGCACGGGTGCGCTAGCGCTAGAATTAAAAAAACTCTCCACCGTTAGATCAAAAGATCTAATAATAATGATAAATCGTTAATTAATCAGATTTAAATTCCGTTATGGAAATTTTTTCAATCTTGTTAAAAACAAGAATATTGTCTTCTATAAACAGAAGCCCTAGGATCAAAGATCCAATGGTGGGGAAACATCCCCAAATCAATCAGAGAAAGATCTCTTTAACTGATTCAACAAATCATCTTGCCCTATACAAAGGCCCCAAGACTTCAAGTCTGATATAGAGAACCCCCCCCCCCATAAACTTTGAAAAATTCAAAGAAACAGAGCAAGCTCTTGCAAGAAGATACTTCTTCAAGGTAAAGATGATGGATGATGGATGATGAACACAGAGATGAAATCATCTCATAGAAAGAAAAATTTATTTCTTAAAAAAAAAGATCATAGAACTACAAGACAAAAAAGTCTTTCACAAAAGAGATCAATAGATCTCATCATAAAAGAAGAACATAATTCTTCTCACAGATCATGGATCTATAAAGGAAAAGCCTTTCATCAAATTAAGAGATTGAAAATCTCTCCTGCAAAATAAGAACTGTTGTTATTAAATCTTGAAACAAAATCTATTTTAAAAGAACATAAATTTGTTCCCAGATCATAAAATTGATCAGATGTGCTTTGCGCTCTTGAACTGCGCTTCTGCGCTCTCTGGACCGGCGCTCAGCGCCAAAATGCGCCACGTGTCAACCACGTATGCGCCAATTAACAACTTGCGCTTTCCGCTTCTGAAATAGCACACTGCACTCATGGGCTGGCGCTCAGCGCCAAGCGCACCACGTGTCACTCACGTGTGCGCCACTAAACTGAAAGCACAATGCGCTCATGGACTAGCGCTCAGTGCTCATAAACTGGCATCATGCGCTCATCAGCTGGCGCCTAGCGCTGAGTGTGACACGTGTCCCTTACATGTGCGCTACTTGGCACAAGCGCACTGCGCTCTTTGACTGGCGCAAAGCGCCTGGCGCACCACGTGTTGCGCTGATAGAACATAAATTGTTCTTTAATAAGCCCAGAGCTCTGATGAATGCTCAGCATTCAATACAGGATAAAAAACATTGTCAAAAGGGTCAAGCCCAAATAAAGACTCAACAGCTCAAAATAAAAATGTTAAACATTTATTGGACTTAGCCCAAGATTGACTATAAGTCCTCAACTTATCTTAATTGAGCCCATCTGCTCATAAATATTTTAACAGATCATAGCCCTAGATTGGACTACAGATCTTCCAACCAACTCACGCCGGTTCGAGGGTACATCTCTTTACTCCTCTGATATTTGTCGTTGTAATCCTTCAACGTCTTCAGAGAGGTGACGGGTCCCGACAACCACACATTTCATGGACTGTGGGGTCCTTAAGCCCATGGACTATGATGTCCTTAGCCTTGACTGTGAGGTCTTTAAACTCACGGACTATGATGTCCTTAACCTTGACTGTGAGGTCTTTAAAATCACGGACTATGATGTCCTTAACCTCGACCGCGATGTCTTTAAACTAACATCGGACCGAGATGTCCTTAAACTAACAATGGACCGTAATGTCCTTAAACTAATCGACCGCAATGTCCCTAAACTAAACATTAGAGCCCAATTGCTCTCTTGTTAGATCTAAACGATCCCGTTAAGTTGATCTTAGTCTAAAATGAGACTAACGTATCCTTAACAAACGTTTAAGTCGATCTTAGTCCCAAATGAGGCTAACGTATCCTTAAACCCAACCCCCAAACCCAAATCTAAGAAGATACGGATTTGGACTAATCCACGCCCTACAGGCGACAACACAAATTAGTCTTCGTATACAATCCACGGGCAACCAAAAACAAAACAAACACACAGGGCATGAGGTGACCATCTGGAGAAGGAGAAAGTTGTTACCGCGATGCCATAGCGTAATTAACTGCAGGGGCTTGCGTCTGCAGGGAAGAGCGTCCCCACAATCAAAAAACCCTCAAACGAGGGGGAATCTGACGAAATCTGCTACATCAGCCCCATCCGTTTAAACTTTCGATACACGGTGCCATAAATCAACTTGGCATATTCGGAGAGGTGGACGGATAGCACCAATGAGCATCTGTCTCGAAATTCAGGCCAGACGTTTATCGTGTCTCCGGTTTTCGGCGGGGAACATCTATGTGATGAGAATTAATATTCAATCGTATAATAAACGATAGATTTGTCCTGTGTAGACAAGTTTGGAATGTATAAAGCAGACACCTGCATTCATGTGTGTTTTTCTTTCGTTTAGAGATATTTTGTCGGTACCTTTTCGCTGGTTCTCCATATACAACGATAGATTAGATATTCATTTCAATAGTGTTTCACAATATTGAAACGATTATCTGTTTTATTACGGTGTACTCGGAGAACAGTGGGGAGGTGCTGCCGTAATTTTCTCGAAACGGATGAAAACACAAGTGAATGGGTGTATACTTTTTACATTCTTAATGGGATATGTGCCTTACCCTCGACAGCCGCTACCCTCATTATCCAATATAAAATATTTAAAATCATCATCAATTTTCTTGGAAGAAGAATCCAACTCCCTATCTATGAAAATTGTTCTTGTTCCTTGATAATATTTATAGTTAAATCGTTAATTGAAACTTAAATTAACCAAGTCGTCAATTAAATCTAGCACTAACGCTTCTTAGTATTCCGTCTATCACATATCTATCAAAAAATCTTAATCCGATGCGTCTTATCAATAGAAACCTTACTTCGTCCGAGCTGTTCCAATATGGCATTCCTGTACCTCCATGTTCATCATATAAAACTGCATTTCAATACCGCTCATTCGTTATCATTTTTATGAAATATCGATACTATTAACCAATGTCTGCTCAATAAGTACAGGGTAAAGATTTTCTTGACAAAACACTGGAAATATATTCATTATACGCGGATACGACATTGTGAGCCGACACTTCAACCGGAACGGAAAACCGATCGGAATTCAAGAATATTTTTTGCAACAAATCAAAAGTGCACAAAACATTTTTCATGCAAATGGTCCAACATGTCTACAAGTGTGAACACAAGAGTTTTTTTATATGCATGCGCCTTGGTCGATAGAAATGATGTAGTGTGAACACACTTTAGCAATTGGGCATACAAGTGTGTTTGGGATAATGAATGATTATTAAAAGTGTTGATGTGATGGATTTTCAAGATATACGTTTTCCCTCCAAGACTCTAGATTGTATCTTCTTAATATTTAGACAAAATTGCAAATACAGAGAGATGATATTCACGATAAAAGATCACAGAACCAAGATAGACCCTACCTTCTCTCTCTTGACCGCTGGTTTATTGCTAATGGCCGCAATTTGCGGCCCCAACCAGCTCAAATGGTTCTAATTTTCTTCAGAGCATTAATTTTGGTCACATCAACTTATTGTTATATGCAACTTCTGTTTTTACAAGTTCTATAAATAGCAGATCAATTTGTGAGAAAATGGAGGTACATTTTCATTACTTGCAAACACTCTTGATGGTACTTTGTAGTTTTAGTGATTTGATTGGGTTCTTTTCCTTGCTCTTATCTTACAATTTCCATTTTTGAGCTTGCAAGAATAGATTTTGGTAGTTGAACTCATTAGCTTGTACTTGGATCCAATATCAATAAAAGCTTCATTTTGCTCAATTGTGGTTCTTTGTATTCTCTTATTTACTTTTTCTTACATTTGCTTGTATGTTATTTGTATATTTATGCTCTCATTACCATGATGTGTGTGTAGTATTTACTTAGAAGATGATGAGATAGGTTGAAGAATGGCTTGCATTCCAACCCTTATTCTTGATTCTTAGCACCCATTGAACTTCTTCTCTTAATGTGTACAGTATTATTGTATTATTGCTTGATATGATATGTTGTTTTGAATGGTTGCAAATCAACTTTTAATAAATATCATATTCTTTCTTTACATATCATTTTTGTCACATTAAGAAGTGAAGTAGAATGGAGGGTTAAATTTAACTAAGTGTAGTGAACTAGCTAGATAGGAAATATAGCCACAAAAGCATATGTCCTATACTTTCTAACTTCACTTATTTTATTTCATCCTCATTTCATCTAAATCCCTTGAAATTTATAGTTTCTTTTCTTCCGATTTTGATATCGTATCCTAAATGATTCTTTGTAATCGGTTTAGATACGACATACTTTTTAATGCCAAATAGAAACTAGAAATGGATGTTGAATCAAGATTGAATGTTGGGGGTAACACCATAAGTCAATTTACCAAATCTTAGTCTAAGTATTCCGTATATATTATTTTTCTCTTTACATCGCATTCTTTGTATGAAAACGTGACAAACTCAATTTCAAAAAAATGTTCCTAACTAAAAAGAACATCGTTATATCCGTTCCCTATGGATCGACCCGTACTTGCCGGATTGCGTAAACGCACCGTGCACTTGCGGTATTTTATAACTCGAGAATTACATCGTACAAGCTTTTACATCAAAACCGACATATCCGATATTGAACCATATCCTTCTTAAAAAGCACGACATCGTGAATCTTCATCAAGTTTTTAGTGCCGTTGCCAGGGAGTGGCAATATTACGACGTTTATTTTGAGTTATCTCTGTATATACTTTCAGAAAAACAAACAAAAAATTTAAGAAACGTCAAAAACAACATAAAAATTAAGACTTTTGCTACCTTTTGGCCACAATTTGCGGCCTAACGGTACCTATTTGCACCAAATCTTTTGTGTTTTCTCTCTTGTTCTGTTGTTGATCCATTTTAATATGAAAATCCTCATAATTATGTGTTTACAGCGCTTTGGCCATAAATATCGTATTTTCCGGTATTTTCATATTTCGACGGAATTACTAACTACGATCGTGCGGAGTAAGGAGCAAATTCAAGAACAAGATATTAGAAAGTTACAGTGCCAAAAATCTGGGTAGTTTGACCCGCGCAAGGGAACAATCAAGTAATTGCGGATCGACTCAACGGGGGTTTCTTAACCCAAAACTTAAGATATGTATTTTTCTAAAACACTTTCTCTCAAATCCGACGCTTCAATATCTCGATTTTATGCAGGATTTCTTTGCAAACTCCGCCGCACAAGTTCCAAAAATAACTAACCGTATTTCTTGCAGTGCGCCGCTTAAAACTTTAAATTTGATTGATTGATGATTTGAACAACTTTTTATTGTTTGCGCATTGCATGAATTTAATACGGACTTAAGAGCAAAAAAACCCAACAATTTACGGTAAGGGATTTCATCACCCTTCTCCGTGGCCCACAAACTATAAAGAACGAGCATTTTTCACACCCGAATAATTTAAAAGAAACTAGACTTTCAGCCTCTAAGGATTTCGTGCTCAATAGGGAAAAGTTGATTGTATTTCGAATACCGCCCATTATTACATTATTCAAGAAATGTCTAGAAAAGTATGAAAGGCGCAACCACCGAAAGAGAGAAGGTTATTCTAATTAAGGAATTTCGTGAAACTGTTGGAAAACCTCCTTTCTTCTCTGCACTTACCTGGCTTCTTAATCAGTCTATCTTGGGCCCGCACTTTTAGTTCACAAATCAAGTTTTTTTAGCGGGTCTAGTTGACCTAGGTGAAGCCTAGATTATTTAGGTATGTGAAGTGTGTCGCGATTGTGTTTTTGCTGTACTTTTTGTATGATATTTTTTTGTTTGTGAATATTTGAAGAAAAAAAGAAAAAACAAAACAAAACAAAAATTAGGATATGTAAACAACACTTTCTTCCATTCTCCAAGTCTTTATCTAACCACGTTCGGATAATACATGTCAGCTTGGACTAGAGATTAAAAATCCCAATTTAGTCCAGTTCCAGACTGTATCTTCCAACTCTTCTTTAATATCGGATTCCTCGGAACCGTATGAGACGTTCTCACCTTCTGCTTTATTGGAGCCGTCCGATTCTATTCTTCGTTCACCTTTGTTAGTTATATGTATGTCCTATAGGCCATTACTGTACATACGATGTATATTGTAGTGGATACTAGGACATATATAGGGAGGATTTTCTTGCTCGACATGATAGTATGCTATCTGGTTGTACTTTATCTTAACATGTACTCTGATTGTCTCTATGTTACATGTTGATAAAGCCCTTAGGATATGTACTCGACTACTGGGACAATGATGACATCATACTAGTGGTGCCACGGTAGTCGACAAGTACATCCTATAACTGTTCCTAGTCGAGGGTGTATCGAGACAGGGCATCGATACACCAGAGTAGACTAGCGTATACGCATCTTGACCCATATGATGGGCGATGGATGATCCCGTATCCATCGGTGTTTGACATCAAGGATGGTGTATGGGTGCTCAGTGGAGACTGGGTACACTGGACGGACTCGCCGAGAACTCCCAGATGGTATTATACCTCACGTCAGATGGCAGTTCTCCGGTGACACTAGTACAGAGTAGTCTGTTGACCCGAGATCGTCATAGAGTCTTGTGTGATTCCCACTGTGCTTTGATTTCCATCATACCACGTCCAAGAGGGCGTGCAAAAAGATGGCTTTTGGGTACAGTCCCGAATCACATGGAGGCAATGAGCGATAGGAGGGAATTCGTCTCTCCCGGTATAGGGAGTTGATGTTGCGCTGTGTTCGATTGGCTATAACTGGAAATCCCAGGCCAGGGTTACTGAGATTTACTGGTAAGTGTTATCAGTAGTTTCTCTAACTGTTATAGACCTCAAATCGACATGACTTATCGAGCTACTAGGGTCTGACGTTTACCACCCCTAGGCGAGATATGCGACATATCAGACGACGAGACCGGACTGTACGGGAGTGTTACTGATTGGATTCACAGGAGAATGTACCGGCTTGCTTGTTGATCTTCTGATCGCTCAATACCCGGGTGGCCGTTTCGTTTAGCAAACCGCTTGCGGCTTGTGGGTGTTTGATATGATCATCACCTACTGCCGGCGTATTGACGAGTCTTTAGGGTCCTACACAGGGGTTTCCTGGCTCAAGCGAAATGGAGTAGGAGCACATATGTGATATGTGCGGGACCGAGATTAATACGATATGAGATACCGTATTCTATTCTCGCGATTCGTGACATTGCTCGGTTGTATGCGATATAGCCGAGTTATCGGATCAAGTGTTGATTCGATAAGTTGTTACACATGATATTAGTCGGTTATAGCCGGATTATTAAATCAAGAGTTGATTTAATAATTTAATGTATAATTATATATTTGATATATTACATTACATTAACTAGTATTAGCTCACTTATGATTTATTTTCTCACTTGATTGTGCACATTGTTTATATGTGATATATGCAAGTGTACATGTTTGTATCATGCTTGATGATACATACAAGATGGGTGTATGAGACTTATATCAAGTTTAGGTTAAATTAGGGTTTACTTATTTCCTTAAGAATAACAAAAGAGAGGAGACTTTAGTCAATGTTATCAAGCTTGTAGAAGATTGTATGCAACATTGACAAAGTCAACTCTTTTGTCATTCCTTAGGATATTAGTTAATCCAACCCTTAACCTCATACTTTGGTTAATTCTCTACATGAGTTAAGCATGAGGGCTTAACTCGACCATGGTGCAATAATTCAAAAGGATAAGTTTTCATTTGGATGAATTATTCACTTCTTCTTCTTCTTCATCAAGCTCCATGAAAAGCTTGCTAGCTCTAATGGTGCCTTGAGAAAAAATGTGAGAAAATCAATTCTAAAGTGAGCCCACTTCCTACTTCTTCATCCTCTACCACCTGCCATGTAGTAGAGTGTGTTCTCTTCACAAAGTTCAAGACCTAGTGAAGGAATAGCTTGAGTTAGTGTCTCCCCGACGTAGATCATCTTCGGCCTCGAAGTCATCGAAGCAAGCACATTCATTTTTCTTGTGGAGCTTCTCTAGAGTCCGGAGTTCACGATCGCAGCGAAGGGGACATCTACACGGAGCTATTGAAGTGAAGGACCAGATCTACAAAGGTTGTAATCCCTCTCACTTTGTGTTAAACTGTTTAACATACTTGTTTTCGCCTAAACCTTAGTTTAAAGATCCGGCTTTGGGTTGTTCGGCACGGCTAAAATTTTAATCGAGAATGGTTGATGCCTCGTAGAACCTTGTGAGCATGCCTAGCAACCTTACAACCTTCACCTTCTTCTTCTCTCACATCACTGATGATGACGGAACAAACGATCATGGAGCAGCAAGAAGCAGCGTTGTATGACAGATGCTATCCTCATTGTTCATGCCCACCATCATGACAAATAACCATGAAATCAAACTGAAATTCATACTTCTACTTCCAAATTTCCACGGACTCGAGTCCGAGGATGCATACCTTCTAATCAGTGAATTCGAGGGAGTATGTGCTATGATGAAAATCCAAGGAGTGGGTGAGGATGTTGTTAAGCTCAAGTTCATTCTTTTTCTCTTAAGGACAACGCAAAGAGTTGGTTAAAAAGTTTGCCAGCTAGATCGATTACGACGTGGGACGACTTTGTGAAAGTATTTCTTAAGAAATTTTTCTCTATTAACAAAATAGTGCGAATTCGAAATGAAATTCACAATTTCAAACAAAAAGAGGGTGAAATCATTTAGAAATGCTTGGAAAGATTCAAGTATATCCTAATCAAATGTCCCCTCCACGGTTTAGAACAATGGGGACTTTTTCAGATTGTCTATGAGGATTTAGACTTCAGTTTCACGTATGATGTTAGAATTGTTGCGCCACGGCAGCGCCCCGGCCGTCTATCCGAGGCCAAAATGCGGAATCAAAATTTTCTTATCTTTTAAACTGGCGCTACCGCGGACAAAGAAAACCCGGATCGTAACCATTAACCTAATGCTAGCTAACAAGAGATGGGAAGAGAAGTATACCGAGTGATCCGAGTCCTCCGGTCTTCTCGTCATCGTCCCGATCTCCCGCGGAAAGTCTTGCCTCCACATCGTCGCCTCCTCGCCGGAAGGGCACCACATCGCCTGCGTCTTTTACGGGCTCCCGCCTCAATACCGAGGCAACTCGGGCATGAAACCGGCAACTCGACATGCTCAAGATATGCTGTAGAATGTGTAGTGTAGAGGCTATGTCTCATTTGGGGTTTGTTGCCTTTGAAGATGATGGAGGAATCAAGACTAGAAAAATGGTGCTTGCATTTTTCTAGCATGAAAAATGAGATCAAGAAATGAAACTCTCAAGAATGAAAACTCTCATCTTTTTCTTTCTCTCAACCATGAAAAACTTATCATCTTAGAAAAATGGTGGAGGAAAGAATATGAGCATGAAGGGAGGTGAGTGTAGTGTAAAGCAAGTGGTGACCACATCAAAACATCATGATAACAAAACTCAAATCAATTCCTAATCAACTCTAATCAACATAAATGAAAAAGGTTGATGCAAAAGGAATCTCATCATGATGCCACACAATTACAAAGGACCCCCTCCACAAATGTTATTTGCAAACTTGCAAATAACCCCCTCCATCGGAAAAGTCCGGCCGGGAAAGAACAAAGGAAAACCGGCCGGAACGGAATGCAAACTGGCAACTCCAGAAAACTGGTCCCGTAATAAATTACAGGAAAACCCCGATACTGTGCATACACACCCGTATCTGTATTCTGTCCGGATACAAATGCAATGAGACAAAATCTACACTGTACTAAACTAGGACCGGCTTAAGCCAAAGCCGGCTAGTAATATCCGTCCGATCCTGATCCGTGCAATACCGCACGTATCTGATCGGACCCTGCCATATCTCCATACGGCCTCTACAGCGTTTCGCCCGAAAGCTTGAGTAACTGAAAGTGTGGTGGACTCTAAAGACTCGTCAATACTATGGCTGTGGATTTAACCACTAGCACGTCAGAGGTATAAGCCAATACGTGACGGACCACCAGCTATTGACTAAAAGGGACGTCGATGAGCGAACTCATCCTGACACCCTACTGAGCCTGTCAGTGACAATATCCGTACAGTCCGGTCCGTTCGTCTATGAGCATCGCATGTCGGGCCTAGGGGGTTGGTAAAAGTCAGACCCCCAAAAGCGGTACAAGTCGTGTCGGAGTGTAGCCCAGAACGCCCTGAGATACTACTGGAATACCTACCAGTAAATCTCCTGCCTCGGCCGAGGGCTTTGCGTAATGGCTCTCCTAGACACAGCGCGACCTCACCCCCAATACCAGGAGAGACGAACCCCTGAAGATCTGCTCACTGCCTCCATGTGGCTCGGGACTGTACCCAACTAAAACCTGTTTGCACGACTCCTTTGAGCCATGGTAGGGTAGTAATCAAAGCACAGTGGGAACTCACACGAGACAAATGACGATCCTCAGGTCGATGAACTAACATGTACACATGTCACCAGGGAACTGCTATCTGACGTCAGGTATAAGACCAACTAGCATGTTCCCGGCGAGTCCTGTCCGGTGTACTCATAACCCAATGAGCACCTGTATACATCTTAGGTGAACCAACTGACACCAGTGGCTTATGAGACCGGCCACCGCCCCTCGTCGGGGTCTCGACTGTATACACTAGTCTACTCTGGAGAATCGATGCCCTGTCTCGAAACTCCCACGACTAGGGACCTTTTAAGGATGTGCCTATGGACTACCAGCTCTCACGTATATGATCGCCATCATACCGCTGGCAGTCAAGCAAGAATCTTAGGGGCTCTATCAACGTGTAATAGCGACATGTCAGGTCACCTAAAACAGTACACGATGATAAAGATAAACCAGATAGCATACTATCATCTCGAGTAAGACTGTCCTACCGGGATAGGTCCTCCCTCAATCATTGCAATCACGTGCCTGTGATCCAATAATTGACTCTGATGGCACTATCTCCAACAATCTCCCACTTGCACTCAAGGCTAATTATTGCGATGTCGCATACTCACAGCCCGTGTGATACCGAACACCCAACTCCTCTACTAGTCAGTCTCACAAAACACGTTTGCGAAACAATTGCATTCGAGGAATAGCCTTAGTGAGTGGATCCGCAGAGAAGTTTCTTTCTATGTCTCTCTAAATCTCAAGTTCGCGGAGAAAACCATCTCCCGAAAAGAGCAATACCTGTCTTGGAATGTCTGGATGTCTGATGGGACCTAGCTCATAAATGAACTCCAAATCCAAACTTCTTTGACTGTATCGTCAACTGAACTTAATCAGTATCCTGCGCCATGCCACCCTCTGTATTGCCTTGGACCACCTGTCCAAAATACTGCCCCTCGTCAGAAGGAAAACTATAACTCTGACAACCTCCTTGTCGTCCATGTCACCTTGGAAGCCTGGAATGATAACTGTCTCCCAAAAGAGGCTGTCGTTATCATATCCCTAGAACATCCACTTATGTTCTAAAACTGCTTCCGACTGTTTCTCAAGGATTGGATCAATGTCAACTTATTGCATCTAGTGCAAGAACAACATCTGGTGTGGTACTTGACATCTCATGATTGACTCAATTGCCTAAGCAAGTGATCTGCCAATCATGCACATCCCTCTCCCCTTTAGTCTGTAAGACACCTTTAGAGAGGGTGACTCCATTACCTGCAGGTACACTACCATGCCAGGAGTCGTCCATTCTAAATACTCATAGAATGCTGTCAAGGTACCCAGATTGGGAAACCACCCAAATCTAGATCTAAAACCATAGATCTAGTAACCAGAATGTCTGATATAATATCCAAGTCCTGTGTGGAGAAACAACTGTGTGACAACCAAAGTATAACCGATAGTAGTATAGGAGTATCACATCCTACTCTGTGTATGTCATCCAAATACCAGGACATCACACCCTACTACCTTCTTAACAGATCCATCCCCTATTCTGATGAAGTCAAACCTATGACTGTCACATCAGAAATAGATGATCTATCTCCGCTGTAACTGCTTTAGTCTATAAATAGACATAAGCCTGATGACCACCAATGCTTCCGCTGCTCCCACTGACTATGACAACCCTCTGCCAGAGTCATATAGACGTGCACTTCTAAAGCTAGTTTAGAACGACGCTATACTCATCCTCCAGCCGGGTCTCACAGTCTGGAACAACAGCAATGGTAAGTCCGGGTAAACAAGAACCTCCCTGCCACCGTTCTTGAGCATACCGAAGTACCTCTCGGGTGCCTGAGGTTACCCACTTTATCTGCGGAGTGGCCAATGGAATGTCAAATCAGATTGAATCTTTAGGTTCCTGTGAAAACTTCAGTAATCGTTTGTGGTTCTGGAATCACTTCCAGTTCTACCATACTCCCACTACTGTTTTCTAAAAAATCCATTTTTTAATTAAAACTGTGGCGAGTTAAGAACAATATCACTATTGATCTTCCAGATGGTAGAAAGTCAACCCTCGTCATAGCCTGGGTCAACCCACAAACAGCCACTACAGAAACGTGCCTTGAGTTATCCGGAGTCTGGTTTTAAGCATAAGACGGACAACTCCCCGTACCTTAACAATGTCAAGATATGAACTGTTCTATATCCAATACAGAAACAGAGGCACTGATTTAATTGAACCAGATTCAAATCATGCAGCTGTTACCAGTGCATGTCAACAAAATGGAAGGAGGCCGATCAGCGTTACTCAACTTAGGAATGCTTCCAATTATGAGTAACCTGAAACAGAAGCAAGTTCTCATTACTATCAACTGAATACCACACACAAGCATCTACATCTTCGATCACTTTGAAGAATCCCGATACTTGCTATACTTGGTTCTCTACTCTATTCAAATACCTATAACTCCTCAAAACTTAGACCCTGTGTTTCTACGAAACACATGTCTAAGAACTAAAGAAATTAAAAGTAAACAGAATATAGTATGAGGACCAACCCCTCTGTCCTAATGGACACTGGACAACATACAATACTCTGTATAAGTCCGCTGAGTCTAACAACTCTTTCACTGTGCGTCGTAGGTTGAAAACTGTACTTATGGTTAAGAAGAATTACACCACTGTTTAATACTCCTTACCTAACCATCTACTGATATAGGTAAATGTCATCGACATAATATCAAAAGGTATATCTCACTCTATAAAAATAGACGTACAGATATATCAATTTGAAATTGGTGCACAACAGCGGATATTCAAAACCAAATATTTGCCGACCGGCAAACAGCCCAGATGATCTCCTCAAATATCACCGATTACAACGAATCCCGATATAATGAGGATGGTCACCCTATTCCCAATGACTTACTCCCACTCATCATCTGTAAAACCATACAGATGTGAGAATCAAACCTGGTAAATACATACCCTGGAGCAAGTGTCTAATCAGGAAATCAGTTTTCTTTTAACAGTACACAGTGAAACTGAAACATTGAAATGTTTCTGTGGGGTATCCGGTATTCTTAGTAATGCCTCTTCCATTATCCAGATTCACAACTGTAACCGTATAATTCTTTGCCACCTCTCCAAATCCCTTTATATGTCTTTAGTCATTACCTTCTGCACACCCCTTAGGCCAAATGGTTTTCTTCCTTCCCTACCGTTCGGCACCAGCCTATGGTTTGGAAGAAGACTATCCAATAAGCATAAAAGGTGTACTGTCCTAATCCTAGGAGCACTGGCAAAGCGAGAGAAGGTGAAGATAAAAGACAACCGAATAAACCTTATTCCTATTTCTCCTGAACCAGAATCCATCCCCGAACTGGAACAAGTTCCTTTCGAGTTCGTATATAACCATATGATGGAGTATCCAAATAAACTGTGGATCTTCGTAGTGATACGGAATGTCCTGGAGAAATACAAAGGTGATTTAGGATTGGCGAAGAAATACTTGGTTCGGTCGTGAATAGCAGTCGCAATTTACTTTGCCCTCTTACTAATCCCTTGCTTTGTTTTAATCTTAATACCTTCTGCACACCGTTTAGGCTAATTGGTTTTCTTCATTCCCTACCGGTCGGCACCAGCCTAAGGTTTGGAAGAAGACTATCCAATTTGCGTAATAGGTGTGCTATCTCCTAAACCAAGGAGTACTCACAACTTGAGAGAAGGTAAAAGGGAAAAGACAACTGAATAATCCTATCCGTTTTTTCCAGAACCGGAAACCATCCTCGAATTCCTTCGAGTTCGTATCTAAACATACGATGGTTTTGTCCAATGGAAGTGGACGTTCGCAATAATACGGGGTGTCCTGGAGAAAAGGGTAAAAGTAGGAGTGGCAATGAGGTCTGCAACTCTGACAATCCAAAAGCCAGTGTTAAGAAGGTTCGGTCAACTTGGTCACTGAGTCATAGTCCAGGGTCGGGTCAATGGTCGCTGCCAAAGAGAGAGAGAAAAGAAACACTCAGCGTGCACTCTAACCTAGATCAGAATGGTTACCACTTTATCTAATCTGGAAACCTCCCACTGTACCTCAAATTCTCCTCCAAACCTGAAAGAAGAATTAGTCGGGGTCACCCGAGGAGTAAACTAACTCATCAGTGGGAATCGGGATCCAACTATCATCGCATGATAACTTGACGGAATCCACTCAAGTCACCACACTCCAGAAGGTATGCGCATGCCTGGCAAGTTTCAGTTCTTTTGAAACTCCCGATGTGATTTTTACCCCAAGCGGTTTATGACCTTGACTAGGTCAACAAACCATAAACCGCCAGTCAAGTTCAACCCGTCATTATTCTGGATTGCATTAAACCCACCCGTACGTGCCCTTGACTAGGTCAACAAGGCCGCACGACTGTCTTAACCAATCCCACTTATGCAACAAACAAGTACCACTCAGCTACCGAACACTACGTCTTGACTAGGTCAACAAACGCAGCACGAATACTAAATAATACCTGTAGGAAATGACGGAGGGCAACGGCTGGTTTTTGGCGAAAAACCTTTAACGTAATGAACTTGATATCGTTGAAGGAACTGCATAGCCTTTTATAAAAATATAGTGACGAAAACCTTTACTAAAGAGGTCACTCCCGGTGAAGGGATCTCGGCTCTTTCCCCGTAGAATGAGGTGCAGGATATTCCAACTGAATACCACAATGCAAAGCAAAAGTAATCGGCTATAGTGAAGTTAATGCCCTGACGCAAACTTCTGTCCAAGGGGTCACTCCCGGTGAAGGGATCTCAGCCCTTGCCTCGTCGACTGAGGAGCAGGATATTCCAAATGAATACCACGATGCAAAACAAAAGTGAACGTCCTTGCAATAACAGCTTTTTGAAAAGTGTTCCAACAACATCAGAATAGGTTTGTTTATCTTGCATTGATCCGAATCAACGCAGTCCCATCAATGGATCACACCACAAAGAACGAAAATATACTGACGTACGTATATGCCATCCGCATTCGCCACTGGGTCCCATCATCACCCGTTAGGTTACTTAACTAACGACAGAGCGGGGACTGGACTAGCGCGGATGCAAAACATATACAACATCTACTAATATATATACCAATATATTATATTCGCTCAAGGCGTGATAAGAATGCAACATCACAGAAATGTACAGCATCACAGAACAATACAGATATCTGGAAGCCCCGGGTTTCACAGAGCCGCTGCTGAAACCCGACGTTCCCCTGGTCGTGTGGATAGCCTGTGCAATGAAATCCTAGACCCCTACGGGCGCGGCAAGTCACCCGCCAAAACCTGAAGCGAGGCAGCCCCCTTCAGCACCGTGAATGGACCACCCATCACTTCACGGAATCCGGTAACTTGGGCACCCCTCCTGGGTCATCCTAGTACAGAAAGTAAAATATACATACAACGGGTACATCGACCGCAACCAGGTCGTGCCCCAAAAGAATAATACAAACATGCAGTGACGGCAGTCCACATGTCGGACGCTCGCCCCGTAATATCAAATGTACATATAAAGCAAAACTGTACTAACATTGCATCCAGGCTATCCCCCACGACCGATCCGCAACATCACAGCATAAACATAGAACATCAACGTGAAAATCACGTTCGCAAATCCGTCTAACCGGGTTATAGCAGTTAGACAGGATTTACCGATCAAGTGATATTCACGGTCGCAGATATAATGTAAATACTGTGAAATAATGTGTTTAAAATATCCGATCGATCAAATAATTAACAAGTGGGCCCCCAAGCAAAACTGTAGCACTCACAGAGATTCTGGGCCCAAATTTAATATTCCAAAACCCCTAAACTTAGCCCACAAGCCCACTGGAAAAATTGGACACAGTGAAGACAACAATGTGCGGCGGAACCGCGGCCCAAGGGGGGTTTGGCCGCGGTTCCGCGCTAAAGTCGTCGACTGAATGTGTCGAATTTTTACAGATGTCTTAGAATTTCTTGTACATCAGTTTTCTACAACCTGAAAAAATTTTTGAGCAAGAAAAAATTCAACAGAAAACTGATGCATGCAAAAACGCGGTTTTTGGAATTTTGGTGGATCGGATAAGTAAAACGCATTAGAACAAGCTAGGCAAGGTTAATGGCATGGCTCTCATACCATGTTGCGCCACGGCAGCGCCCCGGCCGTCTATCCGAGACCAAAATGCGGAATCAAAATTTTCTTATCTTTTAAACTGGCGCTACCGCGGACAAAGAAAACCCGGATCGTAACCATTAACCTAATGCTAGCTAACAAGAGATGGGAAGAGAAGTATACCGAGTGATCCGAGTCCTCCGGTCTTCTCGTCATCGTCCCGATCTCCCGCGGAAAGTCTTGCCTCCACATCGTCGCCTCCTCGCCGGAAGGGCACCACATCGCTTGCGTCTTTTACGGGCTCCCGCCTCAATACCGAGGCAACTCGGGCATAAAGCCGGCAACTCGACATGCTCAAGATATGCTGTAGAATGTGTAGTGTAGAGGCTATGTCTCATTTGGGGTTTGTTGCCTTTGAAGATGATGGAGGAATCAAGACTAGAAAAATGGTGCTTGCATTTTTCTAGCATGAAAAATGAGATCAAGAAATGAAACTCTCAAGAATGAAAACTCTCATCTTTTTCTTTCTCTCAACCATGAAAAACTTATCATCTTAGAAAAATGGTGGAGGAAAGAATATGAGCATGAAGGGAGGTGAGTGTAGTGTAAAGCAAGTGGTGACCACATCAAAACATCATGATAACAAAACTCAAATCAATTCCTAATCAACTCTAATCAACATAAATGAAAAAGGTTGATGCAAAAGGAATCTCATCATGATGCCACACAATTACAAAGGACCCCCTCCACAAATGTTATTTGCAAACTTGCAAATAACCCCCTCCATCGGAAAAGTCCGGCCGGGAAAGAACAAAGGAAAACCGGCCGGAACGGAATGCAAACTGGCAACTCCAGAAAACTGGTCCCGTAATAAATTACAGGAAAACCCCGATACTGTGCATACACACCCGTATCTGTATTCTGTCCGGATACAAATGCAATGAGACAAAATCTACACTGTACTAAACTAGGACCGGCTTAAGCCAAAGCCGGCTAGTAATATCCGTCCGATCCTGATCCGTGCAATACCGCACGTATCTGATCGAACACTGCCATATAACCATACGGCCTCTAGTACAAACCGTCCGATCCTGATCCGTGCAATACCGCACGTATCTGATCGGACCCTGCCATATCTCCATACGGCCTCTACAGCGTTTCGCCCGAAAGCTTGAGTAACTGAAAGTGTGGTGGACTCTAAAGACTCGTCAATACTATGGCTGTGGATTTAACCACTAGAACGTCAAAGGTATAAGCCAATACGTGACGGGCCACCAGCTATTGACTAAAAGGGACGTCGATGAGCGAACTCATCCTGACACCCTACTGAGCCTGTCAGTGACAATATCCATACAGTCCGGTCCGTTCGTCTATGAGCATCGCATGTCGGGCCTAGGGGGTTGGTAAAAGTCGGACCCCCAAAGCGGTACAAGTCGTGTCGGAGTGTAGCCCAGAACGCCCTGAGATACTACTGGAATACCTACCAGTAAATCTCCTGCCTCGGCCGAGGGCTTTGCGTAATGGCTCTCCTGGACACAGCGCGACCTCACCCCCAATGCCGGGAGAGACGAACCCCTGAAGATCCGTTCACTGCCTCCATGTGGCTCGGGACTGTACCCAACTAAAACCTGTTTGCACGACTCCTTTGAGCCGTGGTAGGGTAGTAATCAAAGCACAGTGGGAACTCATACGAGACAAATGACGATCCTCAGGTCGATGAACTAACATGTACACATGTCACCAGGGAACTGCTATCTGACGTCAGGTATAAGACCGACTAGCATGTTCCCGGCGAGTCCTGTCCGGTGTACTCATAACCCAATGAGCACCTGTATACATCTTAGGTGAACCAACTGACACCAGTGGCTTATGAGACCGGCCACCGCCCCTCGTCGGGGTCTCGACTGTATACACTAGTCTACTCTGGAGAATCGATGCCCTGTCTCGAAACTCCCACGACTAGGGACCTTTTAAGGATGTGCCTATGGACTACCAGCTCTCACGTATATGATCGCCATCATACTGCTGGAAGTCAAGCAAGAATCCTAGGGGCTCTATTAACATGTAATAGCGACATGTCAGGTCACCTAAAACAGTACACGATGATAAAGATAAACCAGATAGCATACTATCATCTCGAGTAAGACTGTCCTACCGGGATAGGTCCTCCCTCAATCATTGCAATCACGTGCCTGTGATCCAATAATTACTCTGAGGGCACTATCTCCAACAAGAATCCATGTGTCAATACAAATTCTTGAGTTATGGTGTTAAGGACACATGGAATTTCTTAGAAGAACTGGCTGATAAAACTATTCAGTGGGAGAGTGAGTGAGAAACCATCATCATCGATTAAGGGCGGTGCACACATAGTTAACACCTCTATAGGAGCCAAAACAAAAATCGTCGCTCTTGTACGGCGAATGAAAGCTTTAGAAGGAAAAAAATCACCGTCATCAGTCAACCAAGTTTCTCAACCGGTGTGTTCTAATTGTCATCATTTTAGCCACATAGTGGATGAATGTCCATTTCTTGTAGGGTCCTAGGGACACGGAAACGTTAATGCGCTGTATCAGAACTAGCGTCCCAGGAATGACCCTTTCTCACAAACGTACAATCCTAGTTAGAAGAACCATCCCAATTTTGCATGGAATCAGGCACCTTTTCAAAACAACAATTTAAACCCGCTTTTCCAAAAAAATCAAAATTTGAATTTTCAAAATCAGAAATTGGGATATTCCAACAACCAGCTCCAACAACCGAATCAGCCCAACCCAACCTTTGCACCTCTTGGGTTCGTCCAAGACGACAAGAGGGTGTTAACCATTGAAAAGGGGTTGGAAGGTTTGATTAAAACCTCTGCACAGACTACATCTAATCTGGCTACTTTCATGCAAATGTCTGGTCAGTTGTACAACGCTAACATATAAGTTATAGCCAGGCTAGAAATTCAAATCAGTCAACTCACTGCTACAGTGAATGAACGAGAAAATAGAAATTTCCTTCCCAACCGGTGACGAATCTGAGAGAACAGAGGAACCACAACGCTCAAGTTGTTCAATAGAACAACGTAGAGAATGCGAATACCGTCTCCGTCCTAAGGTCAGGACGCACGATTGACAACAAGGTTGTCATACTTAACGATTCATCCAAACGTGCGGTTGTCAATTTACCGACACATGTCTCATCGTCTGTTTCATCTTTCGGTCCATCTACTTCTTCGTCTTCTTTACCATCTTCTTCTTCGTTGTCAGCAGCAAATCCTTCGAAACAACAAGATTTACCGCCTCAAATTTGTCATGCAGTTCCAGCAAGAACGATCACACCTTCTACACCTACTTCATCTGCACCTTTTTCGAACCAAATGTTCGAGCCTAAGGCTCCCTATCCTAATAGATTAAGATCGAAGAAGCCCTCTGCAAGTATGGAAAAGGTGTTAGAAGTCTTCAAACATTATGAAGTCAACATCTCGCTGTTGGACGTTGTCTAACAAGTCCCAGCGTATGCAAAATTCCTTAAGCATTTGTACATGTAGAAACGATGCACGAATGTGCCCAAAACAATCTTCTTAGCCGCCACTTTAAGCGATGTCTTGTCCAAATCCTTTTCGGTAAAATATAAGGATTCTGGCTGTCCTACTATTTCTTGCACTATCGGTGACAAGTAAATCAATCGAGCCTTGTTAGATTTAGGGGCAAGTGTGAACCTGCTTCCTTACTCAGTTTAAGAACAACTGGGTTTAGGAGAATTGAAGCCCACCAAAGTGACTCTGTAATTGTGTAACATTTCAGAAAATAAAATATTATTTTTGGAATTTAAATAATTAAAATAATAAATTTCATGAAGATCGTTAAAGTGCGTGGATTAGTTTTAATGATATGGTATGATTATATACCGATAGTTTAGAAAATAAATGGAAAATAAATGTGAATTATTGACTTTGAAAGAAATTTTGTGAATTGAGCATTTATAGATTTTTAAATAATTATTTGTATCCTATATTAATGCTAAACTTGATTAATATTTACTAATTATGCATTAATCATGTTTATGTGCATGGCATGCAACATGACATGTTGCAAATGCTTATTTCATATTTTGAACCATTCTTCATGTGCATGCATATATGGTTTTTGTTTTTGTTTTTTTAAAAAGAAGAAAAGGAAAAAGGGGACAAAGAGGTATGGGCATGGCATGTGAATGAGAGAGAGAGGGGGGTTCATTTCCAACCATGGTGCATTCTTCATCCTCCTCATTCTTCATCTCTCTCACCTCCACTACACCCCACAAAACACCACAAAAAAACCAAACAAAACCTTATGGTCCTTTCACAAAAAATGATTGATTGTTAGAGGTTTTGTTTCTATGCGTTTGCTTAATTCTTAAGTTACCACAATCAAGACGGTTTCGCTTGGTAGCTAACCGGTTGAGTACGGGTCGATCCATAGGGAGATGGAATCTTTTTCTTTATGTTTTAACGAGTTAAATCCAAAAAATTGGTGAGATTTTTTTTAAGATCTACTAATGAAATAAATGATGATAAGGAACTTGCTAGGGTTAGGATTATGTTAGTTTGAGTTAGGAATTTCTCACTTTGCTCAATGCCCTTCTTAATATCGGTGTCAAAATAATCGGCAACAATGGGGATTAGCACGAGTAGGAAGAAACTTGCAAGTATAAGCTAGGTTTTCCATGTTTAGTTTCTTCCTTTTGGTCCTTGTCCGTCTGTTCTTGGCTCTTAGCCCTAACCTCCGGTTAATTCAACCACAACCGGTCTAATTAGAGAATCACCGCTATCATGTAGGATAGGGTGCCGTAGTGAGAGGATTATGGTTCAATTAACGGGAGTACGAATTAAGGTGTTGGGAAAAGAAAAGAGTGAGAGAGATTTTCTTCTCTCAAACTTTCCTTCTCCTGCCCTAACAAGTGAGAAGATTACTCACTCATTAAAAAGATAAAAATTAAAATGAAGGTAGAAAGAAATGAGGTTAAGAGGAATTTACAACTAGCTATTTGAGATCTCACCTTGACAAGGATCTTAATCAAGCATCATCGTTGTTTAATGATAAAGAAAATACAAGAAGAGAAAACAAAATAAAAACACAAATAAAAATAAGCAACTAGATTAACAAATAAGAAATTGCAGAAATTAAATAGACATGCAAGATAAATAAAAGAACTCTTTTTTTTTATTATTAATCAACGCTCATAACTCGCTACAATTTTTCATAGAAAAAGAACAGAATTAATTTTAAATTCTAAACTAAAGAAAGGTACCCTTATTTGGTTTTGAGCTCTTCTATTTATAGATAGGAGGTGAAACCCTAGGTTATATTCTGAGCTAAATATGAGATTACAAAAGTACCCCAAAAGAGCGGAGTCAACTCTGCTTCAACTGCCACCGACACTGCTTCAACGCGGCCGCGGAACCGCGGCAGAAGTGCCTATTTGGCCGCGGTTCCGCGGCCATTTGGTGGATTTAGGGGACCATCTTTTCAGGGCTTCTCCATGTTGCTTTTTTCTTCTGTTTTGTATTCATGGTTTCTCAGAATCTCTTCAATTCTCTTCCAGATATTCAGCTGTGCAAAATGATATGGACTTTTTCCTTGAACTCCGCATTGAAGTCTTAGATCTTGTGCTTCCCTTGTGCTTTGTGCATTGAAGTGACCAACGATTTGCCATTTTGTCCTTTGAACTTGTAGGTGGCATCATACAGATAGTTAGCGGAGATCAGTATTCATCTGCTGTTGGTCGCAGTCCCGCATTTGTTGCAACTTTTCATGAATTTTACTTTAAAGAGCCGAGAACCTGTAACTTGTAATTATTCAGCAAACACGGACTAAAAGTACCTACCTATATACAATGTGATTAAGAATGGGCGGTATAAAAATGCAAAAATCTGATATGAACAAATACCCCCAAACCTATCTTTTGCTCATCCCGAGCAAAGCCAATTTTATTCTCGAAAAATCCTAACCTCACTTTCGTAGGGAACGCGATTGCACTGAGCTCGTGCAACAAGCCATTAAACCTCTAGGTGTCCCTAATAGGAGGAGTGTTGTCTCCTGAAGGTTTTCAGCGGATACTACCCACAAAATCCGATCAATTTGGTCGTTGACTCTAATTCTTCAATTCAGTATTCTAGTGAGGAATTCTATTATCTTCAACTTAGAAATTATGAACCCGTATTCTTCACACTTCCTTTTCATTTAACTTTAGATCATATATGTTTTGTCAGTTTATAAAGTTTTCAGCATCTCCTAAGTTTTCCTTCTAAGACGCAATCTTAACTCAGGAATTTTTATCATCTCTACTGAAGATATAAGCCCTATCTTTTATTCCTATCTCTCCTCCAAACTCCAATCATATACCCTTACGTGTATGTAATTATCACCCCTACACTTGGAAATTCAATTCAAGCTATCATACTCTTGTCTATCTTCCAAAATACTTTTTAATTGATGAATTCTAGATGAAATTGCTCACACATCCTTCATGCGACCGTTAATACTTCTTGAGATACTAAACGACCGATTATAAAATGTGCTTGCGCATTTAGGTGTAATTCCTCGTCTTGCAACACCTAAGGCTTAGCAGTGACTCCCAAACCAGTTGATCTAAGGCACTAGGTGATAAAGCACCCTCGCTATATTTTTTATTTATGCCCTTAAGCAATTACAGAACCAGTGTTCATTTTTTTTTATCTCTTCATTCACCACTTATACTTTTATTTTATTTTCCTTCATACTAAGCATTTTAGACAAGAGCATTTCAGGGTATCCTCTGCTATCCCAAGTTTCAAGATGTGTGTAAGTGTGTAAAGTAGGGCATATATTTTCAGAATTTGGACTTAAGGCTCAGAATTATTTTTTTTTCCAGACTTATACTTCAAATAAAGCTTTCAATATTTTTCCCTTATTTCGACTTAGCCCAAGAACTGAACTCAAAATTTGCTTATTTCTAAATAAACTGTAAGGACGTATATTTTCTACAGTTAAACATTAAGAAAGGTTATTTTTAGGGTTTTAAATTTACTAAGTTTAGGATCTAGTTTTTCCTAACTAGTCAACCGTCATATTGAACTTAAGTCAAATATGACCAAAATTAAACTTTTCAATTTTTTTATTTTTCAAAATTTTCAATTTTTATATATATATTTTTTATATTTTTATATTTTATTTTTCGTTTTTTTATAAAAGATGCAATGCAGAAAAATAAGATACGGAATTAAATATGCAAAGAAAAATAAATATGCACAAAGAAATAAAAACATGCGGATGCAATGCAAAGATAACTATTTACAATCAACTCTCAACCCCAAACTTAAACTTAACAGTGACCTCATTGTCAGGCTACACCAAGAGGGTCAAAATTGTCGGCGCTCTCAAAAAGCAATCCAAAAAATATATAAAAAAAAGGCCCCCCAAACTTAAGTGAAACAATGTTTTCACTGTTTAAGCGTTAAAGTTCAGAGTTAGGGGGAGAAAACAGTATCAAGCTATACAAGGTCTTATAAAGGCCAAAAGTGAGCACCAACCATTCAAAAATCCTATCTCTGTAGTGTGCTGGTTGGTGAAAGAATACGGCGAGGAATGAAGTGGAGAATACGCGAGACCGTATGGGGATAGAAGTGGAATACGGTCTCGGTATATGAGAAGAAGAATGGCGGAAGGGGAAAAGAAATGGTGTACAAACTTGAGGGTGAAAATGAATTGAATAAATTAGTACAATCTGTAATGATCGATGTGAAAAGATGGATTGCACTAATCTATCAATATGTCAAAAAATTGGGTCAAATCCCTCAAGATTCATGAGAAAACATGGATACGCCGAACTTGGTAAACCAGACATAGATAATGAAGGTGATACGGTGTCTTGCGCGGTCGGAACGATGGAAAGGATGGAGGGGAGTGATTGAGGAAGGGTAACAGTTAAAGGTTCAGGAGGGTGTACACAGTCAGTGGAAGGGACATGATGAATTGGAAAATCCGACTCATCAAGCAAAACCGGTTCATCCTCAATACTATCCTCAAAATTCCCCTCAAAAGTTATCTCATCCATGCATTTATCATCAAAATCTATACGCATATGAAGTTCGGGAAAAACAGTTAATGACTCGGGATGATGAATTGGAGAGAGAAACTTATCCAAATATGTGGGTTCATCATCCGAAATGTTTCCAGCGTCGATATCCTCAATCATGTGAAAATCAATTTTCTCAGACACCTCATCAAAAGCAAGGATATTAATCAATTCAGGTTCTAGAGTGGAGGTGTAGAGGCCAAAAGGATTGGTGATGGTTTCACTTGAAAGGGACCCTTCACAATCAGGTAAATCAAACACTACAAAGTCGCACAACTCATTAATCGTTCTATTTTCAACTGGTGAATCATTTGAGACACTTGATATACATTCAAAACCGGAGTTGTGGGTTTCAATTGGGGATGGGTAGGTTTGATTTGGAAGGGTGCACAGCTCATTCTCTCCACTCAAATTCTCAATCTGTCCAACCGCCTCATCATACATTGGAAAATTTGGAGCTAGTTGGAAACTAGCTACCGGGTCACTAGGTTGTATGAGGGCGGCCATGGACACATTCAAATCCATCAACTGTTGGTATGGCGCTACCCTAAAGTCTTCCAACGACTGTTCCAGACTAGACATGGGTTGTGAAGGGGTTTCATTAAAAGATTCAAACTCGTTTGGTTACTGGAAACTCCCAAAGGCTGTTCAAAAGTAATGTCTAAGGAAGGTGCAAAAGTTGGGTAGGATGGATAGGAATTGAATGGTTGGACAGGGGTAGGATCAACATACGGATAAGAAGGTGAATGGAATTGTTGATCCAAAGAATTCGCAGTGATGAAAGGAGTGAAAGATCGGCTATGGGATTGTTCAATACGTTCAGCGATAAACAATGGACGACTCGCAAAAGGAGTATCAACGTAAGGGGGTGGGGGATCTTGAAATGGTTGATACGAAGTGGATTGCGGAGTGCTAGTGTTTTTCCTAGACCCGTCTATCCGATCTTTCAAACATATTTTGGGCATGGAGGGGTCGTTTGAAATTCGACCAAAGCAAGAACCGTAGGAAGTAATGTCCGGTTGTGGGTACCAAAGTTTGGCAAGAGTTTTGCGAGGTGGGGTACCCATGTTGGAAGAGGGAGGGAAGTGGTGTATTTTTTTGTTATTTATTTATTTTTTATTTTTTTTTAAAAAAAAATTGTTTGCTTTTGGAGTTTAAAAAAAATTGTTTGTTTGAAAGAATACGGAATTATGGGACTAAACCTTTTACAAGTGATTGAAATGATTTAGCGTGCTTGCGCTTTCTAAAAGATAGATCAAAAATATTTGTAACCGCAATCAAGAACGGCGTCGCTTTACAGCTAGCCGGTGAGTACGGGTCGGTCCACAGGGATGTTGTGAATTTCCGATTCGTTCTTACGAGTTAATTCTGAAGGGAGTTCGGAGTTGTTATTAAATCTAAAAACCTAATTAACTTAGGGCAATTATTTAAATCTAAATCTTGCTAGGGTTAGGTTTAAGAATGATTTGGAAATGCAAATAAATCTCAACGCTTTCTATACCCAGATTAGGATCTAAGAGGAGTTATGATAATTATCAATAAAGTGGATTAGATCCGTTCGGGAAGGTGTTCCTTCCTCTAGGTTCTTGTCCTTCCTTTATCAATCCTTACCCTAACCTCCATGGAAAACATCACAACCGGGCCTTTAGACTACGGTATCACCGCTACCTCGAGGGATAGAGTGCCGTAGGGAGCGGTATGTGCATGTATGCATGGAGACCTATAGATTCTATGTGATGGGTAAGAAAGGGATGAGAGATCTCATCTCTCAAAATCCTTCCTCAAAGCTAAACCCTAAACAAGTTCCTAGGGCAAGAAATTAAATTACTTACAGATGCATCCCTCCAATCATCCATGCAGGTTTGTCAGATCTGAATTTGTGAATGGAGAAGAAACATCGATGCTCTCCAAAAGATTTCTAAATTTTATTCATTAAAGGAGGCATAAGAAATTACAATGAGTAGAGTTCCTATTTATAGAGAATAGGAAACCCTAGGTTACAATTGATTTGCATGTCTACATTTACCAAAATATCCTTAGGAAGACCTAGTCAAAGTAGACTTCAAGCTTTGGTAAAATTTTATGTCTCTGTCTCTTTAAAGAAAGTATTGGGCCTTGAATCTTTGGGCTTCCTTATTATTTGGTTCTTTATTAAAATAGCTTTTATGTTTCTTCCATATCTCCAGTGAATAATTGCGGTGGACTTTTAACCGTTCGCTTTGTAATCTTGGATCTTGCATTGCCTTGTACTTTGTGAATTTTATCTTTGATGTAGGCTTGATCAAGAGTCTTCTGTTTGCTGGTCAAAGTCCACTTTTGCATCGTCTTTTCATCGTTTTCACTATTTTCTGTCTAAGAACCTGTAACCTGTAACATGTAGCAGACATGCGTCAAAAGCACCTGTTTATTTATAAAAAGAATAAGAATGAGGAATATAATAATGCAATATTATGGTGTGAACAAATACCCCCAAACTTATCTTTTGCTCGTCCTCGAGCAAACTTATTTTTATTCACTAAAATCCTAACCGCACTTTCGCAGGGAAACGCGATTGCACTGAGCACGTGCAACAAGCCGTTAAACCTCTAGGTGTCCCTAGTAGGAGGAGTGTTGTCTCCTGAGGGTTTTCAGCGGATTACACCCACAAAATCCTATCAACTCGGCCCATTGACTTTTGTTCTCCAATTAGGTTTTCTAACAAGGAATTCTATTATCTTTTGACTTATAAACTATCCACCCATATTCTTCACACTTCCTTATCATTTAACTTAAGATTATATATATCCTATAGACTTACTTAGCTTTCGGCATTTCCTAAGTTTTCCTTCTAGGGTTCCATCTCCACTTAGAAATTTCTATCAACCCTACTAAAGATACAAGTTCTATTCTTCATTCCTTTCTCTCCTTTAAACTCTAATTACATATCCCCACGTGTGTGTAAATATCACCCCTACACTTGGAAATTCAAATCAAGCAATCGTACTCTCGTCCATTGTCCAAAGCACTTATTAATTAGTGAATTTTTAATTGAATTTCGCTTACACATCCTTCATGCGACCGTTAATACTTCTTGAGGTACCAACGACCGATTACTAAATGCGTTCTCACATTTAAGCGTAATTCCTAGTCTTGCAACACCCAAGGCTTTAGCAGTGACTCCTAAACCAGTTGGTCTAAGGCACTAGGTGATGAAGCATCCTCGCTAAATATTTTTCTATTTTTGCAGCCTTAAGTAATCACAAAAACCAGTGTCCATTTTTTTTTATTATTCACTTTTTTTCTTTTATTTTCATTTTCTTCGTACTAAGGACTTTAGACAAGAATATTTCAAGGTCTCTTCTACTATTCCAAGTTTCAAGGTGCGTGATTGTGCAAATTGTAGGGTATACATTTTTAGAATATAGATTTAAGTTAGGAACTATTTTTCAAACTTATACTCTAATAAGAACATCAATACTCTTCCCTCATTTTGACTTAACCCAAGAAGTGAACTTAAAATTTGCCTATTTCTAAATAAACTACAAGGCATATACTTTCTACCGTTAAAGTTTAAGGAAGGTTATTTTTAGGGTTTTTAATTCACTAAGTCTAAGATCTAGTTGTTCCTAGCCAGTTAACCTATTTGTCAAACTCAAGTCAATTAGCCAAAATTGAATACATTAATTTTTTATAATTTTTGAAAATTTTCAAATTTTTATGGGTTTTCAAATAAGTATGCAAATGCAAAAATATGTACAAATGAATGTGAAGGAAGAAGACGTACCGAGCATACCCCCAAACTTAAACTTGACAGTGTCCTCACTGTCATGCTAAACCAAGAGGGTCAAAATGCCGGTACTCCCCTGTTTATTTATTTATAATAATTTTTTTTTATATTTTTAATGTTTTGAATTTTTTTTTATTTTTTTTATAGAAAAGAAAACCAAAAATATATACATATATACAAAGATTCCCCCAAACTTAAGCTTGGCCTTGCACAAGCCAAAAGTTAGCACCAACCATTCAAAAATCTTATCGTGGAAATGGTATAGTTGGTGCAAGAAAATGAGAAGCACGCGAGACCGTGTGGAAAGAAGAATGGTAGAATATGGTCTCGGTGGGGGAGAAGAATGGCGAAAAGAAGAAGAAAGTGGAGTACGATCTTGAGGGTGTAAATTGAGTGAATAAATTAGCGCAATATGTGATGACCGATATGTTATAAGCGATTGCGCTAACCTATCAACCCGTCGGGAAATGGGGTCAAATCCCTCAAGATTCGTAAGAGAACATGGATACGCCGAACTTGGTATAGGAGATGAAAGCGTAACGGTCATTTGTTTGGTCGGAACAAGGGGAAAGACGAAAGGGAGTAAATTAATGATAGTATCTTTCTCACCGTAGTAAACTGTTTCGAACTTGAAAGATTCCATTAATGGTTCGAAACTACTGTAATCAACCGAGTCTGATGGTTCAACTAACTCATCTGAAAATGCAAAGGATGCAAACTCGGGCGGTGAGTCATCAACATCGTCCGAAAAAGTGAAACACTCGTAAGTGCCATTGGCTGTGAGAACTGTGTCAGATTCAAAGGAAAAGTTTTCAAGCTCACAGTCGTCAAGTGTGAAATGAGGCGTGGTCGGAACGATGGAAAAGAGGGAGGGTGATTTAGGTAAAGGTTCAAGAGGATGAATTGGAAAATCCGACACATCAAAGAAAAATGGTTCAATCTCAATATGATCCTCACTACTCTCCTCAATATTATCCTCATAATTCTCCTCAATATTAAACTCATCCATGCCATTATCATCAAAATCAAGACGCATATGAGATTCGGGAGAAACGTTTAATAACTCGGGATGATGATTTGAACATAAAATTTTAATTAAATCGACAGGTTCATCATCCGAAATATTCCCGGCGTCTATATCCTCAATCAAGTGAAAATTAATTTCTTTAGACAGCTCATCAAAAGCATGGATATCTATCGATTTAGGTTCTAGAGTGGAGGTGTAAAGGTCAAACGGATTAGGTGCTGTTTCACTCAAAGGGGGTTCCTCACAATTTGGCAAATCAAACACTACAAAGTCGCACAACTCGTTGTTATTTTGAACTTGTGAATCATTTAGGACATTCGATGGAAAACTGGAGTTGTGGGCTTCAATTGGGTAAGGGTAGGTTTGATTTGGAAATCCTCTCACATTCTCATTCTGTCCAACCGCCTCCTCATACATTGAAAAATTTGGGGCTAGCGGGAAACTAGCTACCGGTTCAGCAGGTTGCATAAGGGCGGCTACGGACGCTTCCACATTCCTAACCATTTTATTTGTTGCTGCGATATACGCCTCCAACGCCTCTTCCAAACTAGACTTTGGTCGTAAAGGGGTTTCGGCAAAAGATTCGAAATTGTTTGGATATGTGAAACTCCCAAAAGGCTGTGTAGAAGCAGTGTCTAGTGAAGGTGGGAAGGTCGGGTAGGACTGGTAGGAAGTGGGTGATTGGACAGGGGTAGGGTCAACATATGGATAAAAAGATGAATAGTCTTGTGGATCCCTAGAACTAGATGAGTGGAGAGGGGTGAAAGATCGGCTGTGAGATTGAGCAATGTGCTCAGCAATGGACATCGGCCTAGGAGTGTCAGAAGGACTCGAAAGAGTGGTATCAACATATGGAAGTGGTGAAGGTTGACTTGGTTGACACAAAGTGGGTTGAAAAGTCAAACTGTTTCTCCTAGACTCCTCTATGTGATCTTTCAAAGATTTTTTAGGCATGGAAGGATCGTCTTTAAATTGATCGAACAAATTGCCGAACGACGCAAAATTAGGCTCGGGATACCAAAGTTCGGCAAGTGATTTATTATGTGGGGTACCCATGATAGAAGAAAGAGAAGATGAAGAAGGTAGGTGGTGCAAGGATTTCTCAGCGACAAAAGTTGCAAAACTTTTTTTTTAAAAAAAAATTCCTCTTATTATTCTTTTTTATTTGTTTTGCAAAAATTTTCGATAAAGGGCTAAGACACAAATGCAAATAACCAGAAATGCACAATCAGTCCGAGATCTAGGGTCACCTAGGTCAGCTAGACAGCTCCTAACTGTTCCAAAGGGCTAGAAATAGAACCTCAAACCGCCTCTTCACTGCCAATTGCGGCCAGGTAAGTGGGAAGGAACCACCACGACAGGGGGCCTAATTAAAAACCACTAGCCTAGACACCGCAAAATCAGTTAGGATAAACGGTCGATGCCTATACTAGTCCTTTTCCTATTGAGCTCGATTTCCTTAGGGCTGAGTCTAGTATTTTTTATTAATTGTGGTCGATGCAAAATGCTTTATGTGATTTCTGGGGTCCTGGGAAGGGTGATGAAATCCCCACCCAATCTGAATTGGTCAAAAGCCCCTTAAAATCCGATTAAAGATATGCAAAACAATAAATCACTTTCAATCAAATCTTTTTTTCCTATGAATTTCAAAGTTTGTAAGTTTTCTAATTAAAATTTTCCTTTTTTCTCTTGCTCTTTAATTGGAAAGATATTTTTAGCAAAATGATTAAGGATATGCAAATCAGAAAAGATCACTTGCAATCAATTATTATTTTAAGAATATCACAAAGAATCTTTATTTGGAAAAAAAAAATTGTTGCAAAAAGATATTCGAGAAAAGATATGCAACAAAAAAGATTACTTGCAATCAATTTCTATTTTAAACGAGGCACAAAAATCCTGCACAAGATTTTTATTTGGAAAGAGAAAGATTTTTAAAGCGCAAAGAATCCTGCAGGAGATTTTTCAGAAGATATATCGGAGATTTGCTGAGGAGGAGATCAGAAGACTTACAGATTTTTTTTTTTTTTTTACCGCGCTTCTGCCCCCTGGATTTTTTTTTTTAACCCGACCAGGCCGCGGCGGTTCCGCGGCCAGAAGTTGGGTCGCGCGGCGGTTCCGCGGCCGGAAAGGCAGCGTCGGTGGGTTTTTTTTTTTTTGCAGCACCAGATCGCGCGGTTGACTTGTTGACTCGGTCCTCTAAATTTTTTCTGTTCCTCTGTTGTTGCAATCTTCTGTTGATAGGATCGTCTATTTGCTGTTTCGCTTTCTGTAGATTTTCAGATCCGAATTTGTGCGTAGATCCTGCAAAATTCACACAAAGATACCCTTTCCAAAAATAACAGATGATATATTTTTATATTTTTTAGATTTTTCAGATTTTTATGTTTTTTTTTAATTTTGATTAACCCGAAATCGCGAAAAGGAAAGTTCTACGCCATCCCCGGCAACGGCGCCATTTAATTGATATGATTTAGCGTGCTTGCGCTTTCTAAAAGATAGATCAAAAATATTTGTAACCGCAATCAAGAACGGCGTCGCTTTGCAGCTAGCCGGTGAGTACGGGTCGGTCCACAGGGATGTTGTAAATTTCCTAATCGCGCTAACGAGTTAATTCCGAAGGGTGTTCGGATTGATTATTAAATCTAAAAATTGAAGTTGTATGATACAAGGATTAGAAACTTGCAAGGATTAGGTTTAGGGAAAATTTGGTAAACAAAGATCTACATCTCTTTCCATTGCCTTTAATTAAAGATATCATATTAGTGTTATGGTAAATCTTAACAAAGGGGATTAGGATGATTGGGAAGATTGATTCTTCCTCTAGATCCTTGTCCTTCCTTTCTTAATCTTTACCCTAATCTCCATGGAAAACCTTAAAATCCGGGCCTTTAGACTACGGAATCACCGTTACCTCGAGGGTAGAGTGCCGTAGGGAGCGGAATAAGAAGGTATGCATGGAGTTCTAATTTTCATAAAAGATTGGCAAAGAAAAGAGATGAGAGATCTTCATCTCTCAAATCCTTCCCCATTCCTAACCCTAACAAGCGAGGAAACTACTCACTCATTAGGGAATTGAAGAACATTTCTCTAGGGCAGAGAATAAAAATTACCTAGGGCAAGAATTGAAATCTAAACTAGAGCAAGGAATTAAATCTACTTACAGATGCATCTCTCCAATCATCAACGCAGGGTTGTCAGATTTGAATTCATGAATTGAAAAGAAACACCGATGCTCTCCAAAATAATTCTAAAATTTATTATTAAAAGGAGGCATAAGAAAATACAATGAGTAGAGTTCTTATTTATAGAGAATAGGAACCCTAGGTTACATTTTGATCCGCATGTCTAAAATTACAAAAATAGCCCCAGGGAATCTTTTCAGAACCGTCTCAACATCATAGTAAAATTTTCTTTAAGAGAGGGCTCTTAATGGCCGCGGTTCCGCGGCCCATTAGTGTGCTCAGTTGATAATTTTTCCTGGGCCACTTTATGTTCTTCTGGGTTTTCTGGTTCTTTGTTCCTTTTATCAATTGGGCTTCTTTATCAATTCCAGATCTTCAGTGAACATTTTGCTATGGATCTTTTAACCGTTTGCCTTATTATTTTGGACCTCGCCTTGCCTTGTTGATTGTGAACTGTTCTTTGATGTAGGCTTGATCAAGAGTTCTCTGTTTGTTGGTCAAAAGTCCATATTTTCATTGTCTTTACATTGTTTTCACTGTTTTCTGTCCAAGAACCTGTAACCTGTAACATGTAGCAGACATGCGTCAAAAGCACCTGTTTTCATTGTAAAATGCATAAGAATGGGGAATAGAAAATGCAATATTATGGTATGAACAACAAGCACAATCATAATCACAATATGCACAAACACACCTAGAGCTAGGGTCTTTAAAGTCCTCTAGACTGCTCCTAAGTATTCCAAAGTGATAAGTTGTGAGATAACCCTCAAATCGTCTCTTCACTGCCAATTGTGGTCAGGTAAGCGCAAATGAAGAAAAGATGGTTCCACTCATGAATCACCGTGAGACGGGCCTTTTAAAATTACCTTTCTCACTTGTCTAGCCTAGGCACCACAAAATCAAGTTTAGATAAACGATTGAATGCCCACAACCTTCCTTTGTCCTATTGAGCACGACAGTCCTTAGTTGGCTGAGTCTAGATATTTTTTAATTAAGCTTAAGGGTGATGCGTATGCTTTTAGTGATTTTTGGGGTCTTAGGAAGGGTGATGAAATCCCCACCCAATCTGAATTGGTGTTATAGCCCCTTAAAATACGTATTAATTATGCAAAGCAGTAACAACCAAAAATCCAAAACACTTGCAAATTTGTTTTTATTTGGCTGCGGCGCAAATAATTCTGCACAAAAATCAATTTATTGGAGAAGGAGAGAATTTGTGCAAAGAATGAGAGAAAATTGGGTCGCTGACGTCACCCTTTGACCGCGGTTCTGCGGTCAAACTTGCGATTCTGCCGCGGTTCCGCGGCAGTTCAGAAGTTTGACTGCTTCAAAGTTGTTCCCTGTGCTGAGTTGGTTCTCCTCTTCCTGTTTAGATCTCCTGAATCTTGATTTGTTCACTGAGTTTGCTCCGGAACTGAACCAAACCTTCTTTCTATCCTGCATACTTGCACAAAAACTAATCAAAGATAACAAGATGATTTTTTTTGTTTTAAAAATTTTCAATTTTTATAATTTTTAATTTTTTTTAATTAACCCGAAATTACACAAAGAAATAAACTACCGTCTTCCCGGCAACGGCGCCATTTGATTGTTAGAGGTTTTGTTTCTATTCGTTTTCTTAATTCTTAAATTACCGCAATCAAGACGGTTTCGCTTGGTAGCTAGCCGGTTGAGTACGGGTCGATCCACAGGGAGATGGAATCTTTTTCTTTATGTTTTAACGAGTTAAATCCAAAAAATTGGTTAGATTTGTTTTAAGATCTACTAATGAAATAAAGGATGATAAGGAACTTGCTAGGGCTAGGATTAGGTTAGTTTGAGTTAGGAATTTCTCACTTTTCTCAATGCCCTTCTTAATATCGGTGTCAAGATAATCGGCAACAACGGAGATTAGCACGTGTAACAACCCTAATTTTCTTATACACTTTTTCCTATACAAATTTTTTTTCAAATATTTTTTTCAAAAATCCACAAAGGGGTATTTTAGTCTGAACATAAGATATAGGTAATTATTTTGTTTTTAATTACAAGCTACAAGAATATAATAACTCCATTTTTAGTGTACAAGAAATTACTTTAAATTTAATGTATACTTGGAGTATTTACTCTTGCTGCTATCATTTTAAGTAATTAAATAACACCATAATTACAAGAGGGAGCTTGTAGCTCATTGGTAATACCTTGCACTGCTGAACCAAGCCCCCAGAGTTCAAATCCCATGCCCCACATTATTTTTAGATTATTTTTCTTTTAAAATTCTTGGAAGCCCAACAGTCCATTGACCATAACTCCCAAAAGATGAACTGAACCCTAAAAACGGAGTATACCAAAGTCTACATCAGAGAACCCCGCACCCGGCGGTCGCCGGACTCGGTCGGACGGCCGAGCTCCGAAAACCAAAAATGTGGCTTTTTGCATTCTATAACCCCCTGTTCACTCCATTTTAATAGATCAGTTCCAGAATTTTAAATACAACCTAATTACTACAAATTTTAATGTTTTTATTTAAATTTTTTTACAATTTTTTTAATAAAGAAAACCTTTCATCTACCCTATCCTAGCTACCCTATAACTAGACCCCCCTACCCTCACCCTCTCATCCCAAAATAATAGGTTTACTCTCTTGAAATTTTCACAAGAAATGTGTGCTTTGAAACCGAGTTCACGGTGAAGCGTTGACGGATTTCCGGCGACGTTCTTTGAAACAACCGGCGACGAAACAAAGCCTCGACCACTCACCTTGTTCCTCTATACCCTTTAGTATAGATCGAAGCCTGTAAATCCCGTTCTTTTCTTCTTTCTACTTCTCAAAAATACGGAATTATGAAACCCGACGGAAATCGGAACAAACCGATTTCCGATTCGTTTTTCTATAAAATCTCACTTGTCACCAATTCCTTAATATCTAAACTTATTCATGATGACTATTAATCACATAACAACTAAATTGGACAAAGTTTCTCACATGAAATGATAACTTTTGCAATATCGTATTCTTTTTCACGTTAATAACATAATATTTATTTTTCTTCTTCTAATCAATTCAATCATTCCTAAACACCTTCATCTTGACCACTAAACTTATAAAAATCAATTTGAATAAGTTTTCACACATGAAACGATAACCTTTTCAATTTACCGTATTTTTCACTTTAATACCATGAAGTTTCAATTTCGCATTTAACCCCTAAGCTTAATATACATTTAGAGTAGAACACGAGGTAATGACCTACCTCCATACACACGCAAAGACAACCCTAAAATGATAATATCAAAACTTAGAATACGACAAAATGATTTTTTCATTAAAATACCATAATCTTCATAAAACCATTCTTAAAAGGTTTTAGATTGTTACACTTTTAAGAAAATATTTCTTACTAGGAAAATACGATAAGTTGTGGACATCGATCGTTTATCTAAACTGACATTGTGGTGTCTAGGCTAGGCAAGTGAGCTTGGGTAACTTTAAAAGGCCCGCCTCACGATTCGTGAGCGGATCCCTCCCTCCTCACTTGTACTTACCTGGCCACAATTGACGGTGAAGAGGCGATTTGAGATTTCTAACGACTTGTCGTTTAGACCATTTAAAAATAGGCTAGTTGGCTTAGAAAACCCTAGAATCTAAAATACGGAAAACTACACTTTGCGAATAAATACCTTTTATTTTATAAAACTGTTTTCTAAAGGGTTAGTATTTTACAATCTTTGCAAAGCGCCGCTACAACCCACCTTTGGGGAACTCGTTAGGGATTGTACGGTTTATCGTGCACCCTCGGGCTTAGTAGTGCGAGATTCAGACCTCCGCAAGGAGCATTCAGTCTCGAAAGGTTTAAAATACGACATCTTAAGAAAATGAGATTTTTGGAAAATAAAATATTTATATAAAATTATTCTTGTATTAACATATGTATATTTATCATTTAAACACCTATTTTATTATAAGATAAAGTTTCCACCTTTTTCTAAAAATTAAAAGATTAAAATTTATATTAAAATACCATGAATTTCAAATAAATCATTATTATAAATTAATACTTTTATTAGGATATATTCACTAGAATAACACAAATAAAATTTACACTCATTATAACTATAAAGACGAATAATAAATACTTGAGGTGTATCTTGAAAACTATACAAAAGTATTTTTACATAAAACCCCCTCAAGTTTTTATAAATTACAATAAGGACCCTAACAATTATAGAACTTCAAATTACCTTTCTTTTAGTCTAACTCGGGTTAGAGTCTGACTATTTCTGACTTGAATATGATTCAAGTCAATCTATATTCTTAATATTCCAACTCAATATAAACACATGAATCCCTGAATCCAGTTAACAACCTATTCAACCTGACAGAATCAAACCATGGATATACATCCATTATTCCGTTATTCCAATTACATGATACAATCCGTTTACTGATATTATAGCTTTGGTCAGTCATCCAACTTACATAAAATAATACAACAATACTGTTAAAACACTACGGGGTTTAAAGAGGTAGATTGGTACGGAAGGTGTTAAAGGTGGCACGAGGTGGTCAGATTAAGACACCTAACCTATATTCCGTTGCTGTTGTACCGTGGCTTAACGGTTCCTTGTACTTTCCGTTTTCCCTGGTCTCTAGCATATAGAGATCCCCCTCGTATACACTGGCATCCTTCTGTACCAAGCTACAAACAACAGCGTTGACATAACATTACAACAATAGTTTACACTTTAAAATGTATCTTCTTATTCTGTCTTCTCTACTTCCCTCATACCTTTGGGACTTACCGAGCTATCAGTTCGCTGACGACATTCTGTTTCTCTCTTCTTTGAATGTCGTCAGGTGACTTGGACCCGACAGAAGTTGAGCCATCACAAGAAGACTTGGAGCAGTTTACTCAAGACCCTGCAGTATAATTTCATTGTATACTTTTCTTTCCAGTACTTTACATTTCCTGTTATGCCACCGTTTAGGCATCTTTATTTCAGTTGTACTTCCTTTTCATGTATTGTACAAAGAATGTTAATAAATAAAAGTTACTGTTCTTTTTATACTCTTGTCTCTTGTGTATTTATTTCTATATTGCTTAGCTACGCTTAGCGTATGTACTTCTGAGTACATACGTAGCGGACCTCGCCGCGTCCCCTTCGCCGTACACTGGGAAGCGGGGCGTGACAGCACGACTAGGAAGAAACTTGCGAGTATAATCTAGGCTTTCCATGTTTAGTTTCTTCCTTTTGGTCCTTGTCCGTCCGTTCTTGGCTCTTAGCCCTAACCTCCGGTTAATTCAACCACAACCGGTCTAACTAGGGAATCACCGCTATCATGTAAGATAGGGTGTCGTAGTGAGCGGATTATGGTTCAATTAACAGGAGTCCGAATTAAGGTGTTGGGCAAAGAAAAGAGTGAAAGGGGTTTCCTTCTCTCAAACTTTCCTTCTCCTGTCCTAACAAGTGAGAAGATTACTCATCCATTAAAAAGATAAAAATAAAAAGGAAGGTAGAAAGAAATGAGGTTAAGAGGAATTTACAACTAGTTATTTGAGACCTTAACTTGGCAAGGATCTTACTCAAGCATCATCGTTGTTTAATGATAAAGAAAATAGAAGAAGAGAAAAAAAAAGAAAAACACAAATAAAAATAAGCAACTAGATTAACAAATAAGAAATTGCAGAAATTAAATAGACATGCAAGATAAATAATAGAACTCTTTTTTTATTTATTTTTATTAATCAACGCTTATAACTCGCTATAATTTTTCATAGAAAAAGAACATAATTAATTTTAAATTCTAAACTAAAGAAAGGTACCCTTATTTGGCTTTGAGCTCTTCTATTTATAGATAGGAAGGTGAAACCCTAGGTTACATTCTGAGCTAAACATAAGATTACAAAACTACCCAAAAAGAGCCGAGTCAACTCTGCTTCAACTGCCACCGACACTACCACCGGTACTGCTTCAACGCGGCCGCGGAACCGTGGCAGAAGTACCTATTTGGTCGCGGTTCTGCAGCTATTTGGTGGATTTAGGGGACCATCTTTTTTGGGCTTCTCCATGTTTCTTTTATCTTCTGTTTTGTATTCTTGGTTTCTCAGAATTTCTTCAGTTCTCTTCCAGATATTCAGCAGTGCAAAATGATATGGACTTTTGCCTTGAACTCCGCATTGAAGCCTTGGATCTTGTGTTGCCCTTGTGCTTTGTGTATTGAAGTGACCAACGATTTGCCATTATGTCTCTTGAATTTGTAGGCGGCATCATACAGATAGTTAGCGGAGATCAGTATTCATCTGTTGTTGGTCGTAGTCCCGCATTTGTTGCAACTTTTCATGAATTTTACTGTAAAGAGCTGAGAACCTGTAACCTGTAATTATTCAGCAAACACGGATTAAAAGTACCTACCTATATGCAATGCGATTAAGAATGGGCGGTATAAAAATACAAAAATCTGATATGAACAGTGATCTTTAGCTCATTACAAGCTTGATGGTGTGAACAAGTTGAGGTTTTGAAGATTTTGAGCAACTCAAGAAAATTCTTGAGTTTCCAAATGAGGTATATTCCTACACCCTTAGTTTAGAATGTGAGTTTCCTTAACTCCTATAGTATTTTTGAGTTGATAATTGAAGTTTTGTTATCTTGGAAATTTCCAAGATGAGGTTTTAGGGGATTTGTGGAGTTTTAAAGGTCTAATTAAGGTTTAGTCAAGACTACAACCCCTCTAGCGTCAATTTACACTAACATTGAGTGTAGAAAACCCAAAACTTTAGTTTAAATCCTTGCAATGTAGGTTTGTGGGAATTTGAGGACTACAGGGAATCTGGAGCAATTAGGGATGTTCGCAAGAAAATAAAACAAGCCCGGTGACCTAGTTAGATCACTAGAAGACCACCACAGAGAGACGGGACACCAATTCTTAGATAAGGCCGACGACGGCGGGTTTTTAGGACATCTCTCTGGGCGACTTGTAGGAGTTGATGTTGGGGTTTTACCTGTAACACACATACCTTATGACTTAGCCTCTATAGTGTTAGTTTGGTCCCTTTTTACCCGAGGCAAAATCTAGGGATATTTTCTTAAGTTTCTGTTTTCGTTTTGCAACTTTAATGACTTGGATTTTTGGTATTTGGGTTCTGAATCAGTGGTTTGACGTTTGTACGTCAGCATCGAGGATTTTTGGTTATTCTTGCATGCGTAGGCCGTAGGTTCTAACCTATGTGTGTTTCGTGTGTACGTTTAATTTTCGTGTTTGATTCATGTTTACGATATAACGTATTGGAAACTGTAGATATCCCGCGTGGACTTCATACGACAAAGGAGAGCAAGGCATCATCGACATCCGCAAGCGAAGATCGAAGTGAATAGATATATATCTACGGGGGAAGTCAGGTGGACGGCATATAGCACCCCCGCAATTCGTAGATTAGGATGCGTATATTATTATATATATATTAATGTGAGACATGAGTGCGTAGCAAATAGGGTTCTAGGAGACCGTAGGATTAGATTTAGCGTACTCATAGGATGGTTTACTCATAGTTTAGTTCTTTAGTCGTGAGTCGTCGGATTACTTTGTCACGCACACACACACTTGAGATATGTGTGTATATGTGTATGTGTGTGTGTGTGTGTACACACATACATATGCACGTGAGATGGGGATATGGTATTATGGACATGAGTCAATAAGATCGGACCTGATGTCGTGGAGTAATGATATTTGATCGAGTGAGACCTCATATAGATTATGATATATTAAAGGATCGTTGGGCAATATATACACACTTGCGATAACATGTGACTCGATGAAATAATAGATTGTACTAGACCTTATATCCGTACCCATGATTTTGATATAGTACGTTGAATGATATCGTACAAATGATGATATATATGTATGATATTTGACTCGTACCCCTGATTCTAAGGATGTCGTACGATGGATATTACCATACGAGGTATATGTATGATGATTGATCCGCACTCTTGACTCGAGGATGCCGTACGATGTGTTATACCGTACGTGATGTTATGAGGCCGGATCGCCGACTACTAGATATATCAACTCGGATACGTATAGTCTACCACTATTTTGACCAGGTTTTAGTTTAGTTTTTAGTTAGCTTCTTAAATTATTAAGTAGATGTTAGAGTATAGTCGAGTCATACCTATTTTCAAAACTAGCGAATCGTGGGTATTTTCAATTGGGCAACCGAGGAATGCTACAGATTTTTAAAATGGTATTCATTCTTCAAAACATCGTAGCCCCTACTTTTCTAAAAACAACGATTCATGCTATTTCCAACAATATCACTGTATGGCTTGTGTATAGATTTGTATTTTATAATGTTGCATTATTGCTTATATCCTGTCATTCATTGCATTGTAGATCTAATTGTGTTTTTATTAGTTGTTATGCTCTCGTCTGCGAGGACACCTGTACCATTACCGATAATGCGTATGTTCCACGTACATTTTCTTGCCAGCTCACACACATCATTATCGGTAATTGCCATGTCACGCACACTGTAGTAACCTTTATTACATTGATTGCACTGATAGATGTAGCCAAGTAGCATTGTTTAGCATTCTGATATCATATGCTAGTTAGACATTGCATTTCGTACTTAGATGCCACATGCATTTGTCTACCTACATTCTGATTATATATTGCAGTTGGGCTTTATGCCGATGTTCATTGTTCGTTATTGGCTCATGATTATGAGATTCTGATTTATAAGATTTCTGGATTTGGGAAACCGCATGTGAATTTGAAAATTTATGCTTTTTTTAAACAAAGAAGAAATGCGGTTTTCCCTTGATATGATATTTAGTGTCCACCATGATGTTTTCTCGGTTCTGAGCTTGTTTTCGAGACCCGATTCGAGGAGTTGGATGAACCATCTGCAAATACATGGTGGACCCGGTAAGGTACCCCGGGGCATGAAGCTCGAAATGTAGACGATGAGCCTGGCTGGGGGAGAACTACCTACCGATGATATTTGGCGCGGTGGATATCCGGAGGATACCGAGCGTAGTCGTGAGATCAGATGATATGGGCCGATCTGGACTGACGGAGCCCGAGATATATGAGGATTATGTGTCGCTGATGGACACGGTTTTCATGATGTTTTAGAGTGTCGATACTGGGCACTCAGATTTTCTCATGATTTTGTGTGTCGATGCTGGACACACCCACTTGATGATGCATTCATACATAATTTACATGTCATGTAGTTACTTTGTGACACGGACACGAGTACTTGACTTTACACATCTGCTCATATTATTACTTATAGTGTTACTCGATGTTACCATGTGATTATTATTATCATTATTATTATTGTATTGTATGACCCAGGAGATCGTCATACATGCAATTTCTACTCGGTGATGTCTTCTACTCACGAGTTGGCAACTCATCCTCGTTGTGCCATAATTTCTTGTAGGTTTGGCCATACAGGTTTTCCGTAGCCGCTTGCTGGCATACCGCTCCTTCTGGGTGATTGCTTTGTTAGGTGGGATACTTTTGTTCGTGACCACCAGTATATATTTGTATATTGTATTTCAGTTGTATCTAGTTAGAAACTCCATCAACCAGACTATGTATATATTTGTAGATTTAGAAACACCGTTTGTATATTCTTTCGACCATAGTGTCACGCTCTTGTATTATTTGTTATTTCTGGATTTCTCGTTGATGTTTAGTTTCTTGCTTTATTTCTGAGTTTTGATCCTCGCCTTCGGCGTTGTATATTTATATTTCTTGCGTGGTTGTTTCCGCCATTTGGCGAAGAGCTAGCTCCAGCTTGGGGATACTTTATATTATATTGTTGTACCATTTTCGGGTTACGTTATACAAAGGAGGTGTTGCCCAATTTTTCAATGACCAAAATGTTTTCAAGTTAGATTCAATATTGTGTTTTGTATACCATTATCTATGTTTTAAAGAAAGAACTTGATTTTAGTAAAACGTTATTTCTAAACTACACCTCCACTATTTTTCCATAAAAGGTTTAGATTTCTGGGCTTTTGGGTTACTTGAATTAGGTGAGGTCCTATAGACTTCACATGATTCAAGTGCCAGTCACGTGTCTTTTCCGGGTCGTGACAAAGTTTGTACCAGAGCGTTAAGTTTAACCTTAGATCGAGTCTAGGTTTGACTATGCGGAGTCTAGGGCGTATATATATTTCGGAACCTAGGCTTGACCTTACGGAACTTAGACTTGGCCGGGGGGGGGGGGTATTAGACCCGGACTTTCGTCGCGTAGGTTGATCTTGGTTGATGGAGTATGTGACTTAAGTAAAGTGACGTACTGTGTGTGTGTTCCACGGCTTACTTATGATACGCCACTTCACTTAAGAAGCCTTAGGATGTACATTTCTTATGCATTGCATTTCTATTCGTTCCTATGATCTATCCTCATCGATATCGGATTGTGGTTTCTGTTACCACGGCTATACGAGCAGAGAGAGCTGCGGCTAGAGTTGCGTTCAACACGAGCTCATCATGGATGAGAACTGACCAGGCGCATTTCGATTTCATACGAATGCATTGAATTGTTATTTGTTAAGATTTTCATTGACGCGAGAATTTGAGATCTACACCAGATGATCGGGCCACTGCTAGAGGCCAGTCAGAATATGGAGACTGTTGATGTGCCGTCTACTTCAGATGATTAAGACATTGTCTACCATGCTGACAGATGAGCCATTTGTTGCTGGATTGATAAGATATCGTTCCCAGATCATTGATGCTAATGCAGCATGAGTTTATGCTTGGGGATAAGATAGAAGATCTCTAGTCACCCATGGATGATTGATTAGGACATGTGGTTCGTTTGTATACCCCTATGCGAGTTCACTAGATTGCTAGCTTTAGCTAGAAGAGGACCTCACACATGCGTTTTGTGAGTCGATCGAGAAAGGACGAGCGTAAGCGCATCACTCCGATGATTTGGACGAGTTCCCGAGAATTTAATTGGCCAGATGCCTACTACAGGATATTTGAGATTCCAAGTTCGTAATTTCGGAAAGGAGACTCTATATATGAGTGCAGCCGTTTGGAGCGCAGTTCACAGAACTATAGGGAGATGATTCCGAATTGGTCTATAGTGTAGGGAAACGGAGTAAGAGATTCGTGCAAGATCGTAATGAGTCGTTGTTCCACTTCGTTGATGCTAGAGATTTGTTACTCATGCAGAGGAATTGGATGCAGATGTAATTCTAGAGAAAAGTCATGAAGAGAATGCAGCTGTTCCGGAACAAGAAATGGATTAAGTAAAGGGTGATAACTTCCAGACAGTCCAGCAGGGATGAGATTTAGGAGAGACCCCGACAAAATCTTTCTGGAATACTACACGAGAAGACTTGGACCCAGGATCGGTCGTATCATGCATACTCAATGGGCCAGAATTTGCCATCATTGACGAGATACGTTACGAGTGACCATGTTAATTGATCAGAAGATCTTCAGAGAAGGCGCCAGGCCGTGAAAAGAAGGCAAGTAGATATCTTGCTCTGCTAGCTTTGGATGCACCGGAACCCTTTGACATTGAAGGAGGGGCACATCGATGATAGTATTTATGATTTGCGATTTGGTGATTCGAATATCATGTTTCTGTTGTTTTGGATTTCGGTATTTTGACGATTTGTTTCATGATTGATATTTCTTATGTGCACCACTGTTGCACTTAATTCATATTTTCATGTATCAGTCGTACTGATGATCGTTTTTGTGCGTACCCATTGCACTTGATTTTGATTCTTACACATTATGAGATATTTGATTTTGATTTCTTACACCTTGATATAATTGATTTGATTTCATGCATATGGTATGCACATGATTTGACTTATGCATTCGGGTAGTTTACGCGAGCTTTTAATACTTTGACTTGGTTTTGGTGCATGCAGATGCACAGGTTTATGAGTTTATATGCCATGGTAAACTTGATGTGATTTGGTGTATATCGTATACCGTCAATTTCGACTTTGATAATTGATAATTGTTTTCGTGCATCCTAGTGCACTGGATTTATGTTTTCGTGCACCTTATGCACTTGATTGGGGTTCTTGCGCACACTTGGCATGCTAGATACGATTTTGTGCACACCAGATGCACTAAATCGGGATTCTTCATGCATAACAGATGCACCTGATATTGTTGTCGTGCACACCCGTTGCACTGGAAAGATGTTTTCGTGCACACCCGTTGCACTTGGTTTTGTTTTTGTGTGCCCTCGTGGTACCTGTATTTGGTTTCAATTTCCGTGCGCACCAGACACACGCGGCAACTGTATACTCTATTTCGAGATTGATTTCCTTTCGAGCACTATGTTTTTCATGATATATATTATCCGGTTTAGTAACCGAGCAGGACTGGATACCTGAGTATTTTTTGCATGCATCGATAATTGTGAGGGGATTTCCAAAAATGAGCTATAGTCTCAATATTTTCTTACGTGTCCATGATGACACGAAACTTTACGAAGGAAAACCTTCAAAATCATTTTCAAAAGGCGGGACGTGTATGTTAAACAAAAGATGTATATATATTTAGCTATTTTCCTTATAAATGAACGTCCTCTACTTGTGCCGTGATACGCGCATCACACAGCGATTTGAAAAAGGTTTTGCATGCATTTCTATTTGGATGATTTGACAATCTTACAACGATGCGTAATATATACATGTCATCATTTTGAGTATAGCATATTGGTCTTCGTATTGGATTTTGACATTGTATTTTCTCCATAACTCCGATGATTGCGTGATGCTTGATGGAGTTTTGATTCTGAGTTTTACACTCGTTTTCATACGCATGTATTGTGCTATCATATGTTTTATGTTTTCATGATACTCGGAGCCCCGTTGATTTGATTTATTGACCGAAATGTTTTAAGTAATTGGGGGGTTTAAATTTAAATTCGGGGACCGAATTTATTTAAAGGGGGAAGATTGTAACATTTCAGAAAATAAAATATTATTTTTTGAATTTAAATAATTAAAATAATAAATTTCATGAAGATCGTTAAAGTATGGGGATTAGTTTTAATGATATGGTATGATTATATACCGATAGTTTAGAAAATAAATGGAAAATAAATGTGAATTATTTACTTTGAAAGAAATTTTGTGAATTGAACATTTATATATTTTAAAATAATTATTTGTATTCTATGTTAATACTAAACTTGATTAATATTTACTAATTATGTATTAATCATGTTTATGTGCATGGCATGCAACATGACATGTTGCAAATGCTTATTTCATATTTTGAACCATTCTTCATGTGCATGCATATGTGGTTCTTGTTTTTGTTGTTTTAAAAACAAAGAAAAAGAAAAGGAAAATGGGGACAAAAAGGTATGGGCATGGCATGTGAGTGAGAGAGAGGGGGGGGGGGTTTCATTTCCAACCATGGTGCATTCTTCATCCGCTTCATTCTCCTTCTCATTCTTCATCCCCTTCACCTCTACCACACCCCACAAAACACCACAAAAAAAAAAAACCAAACAAAACCTTATGGTCCCTTCACAAAAAATGATCTCTAGCTCACTACAAAATTGTTGGTGTGAACAAGTTGAGGTTTTGAAGACTTTGAGCAACTCAAGAAAATTCTTGAGTTGCCAAATGAGGTATATTCCTACACCCTTAGTTTAGCATGTGAGTTTCCTTAACTCCTATAGTAGTTTTGAGTTGATAATTGAAGTTTTGTGATCTTGAAAATTTCCAAGATGAGTTTTTAGGGGATTTGTGGAGTTGTAAAGGTCTAATTGAGCTTTAGTCATGACTACAATCCCTCTAGCGTCAATTTAGACCAACAATGAGTGTAGAAAACCAAAATCTTTAGTTTAAATCCTTGCAATGTCGGTTTGTGGGAATTTGAGGATTGCAGGGAATCTGGAGCAATTAAGGATGCTCAAAAGAAAATCAAACAACCCCAGTGACCAAGTTAGACCACTAGAAGACCACCACAGAGAGATTAGACACCAATACTTAGATGGGGTCGGCGACGCCGGGTTTTTGGGACATATCGCTGGGCGACTTGTAGGAGTTGATGTTGGGGTTTTACCTGTAGCTCACACACCTTATGACTTAGCCTCTGTAGTGTTAGTTTGGTCCCTTTTTACCTGAGGTCAAATCTGGGGATGTTTTCCTAAGTTTCTGTTTTCGTTTTGCAACTTTAATGACTTGGATTTTTGGTATTTGGGTTCTGAATCGGTGGTTTGACATTTGTACGTCAGCATCGAGGATTTTTGTTTATTCTTGCATACATAGGCTGTAGGTTCTAACCTATGTGCGTTTAGTTTGTACGTTTTAGTTTTTTTGTTTGATTCGTGTTTACGATATAACGTATTGGAAACTGTAGGTGGGTCTTGGACTTCGTACGACAAAGGAGAGCACGGCGTCATCGACATCGGCAAGCGAGGATCAAGGTGAGTAGATGTATATCTACAGGGGAAGTCGGGTGGATGGCGTATAACACCCCCGCAATTCGTAGATTAGGATGCGTATATTTTATATATATGTTAATGCGAGACATGAGTGCATAGAAAATAGGGTTCTAGGAAACCGTAGGATTAGATTTAGTGTACCCTTAGGATGGTTTACTCGTAGTTTAGTTCTTTAGTCATGAGTCATCGGATTACTTTGTCGCGCGCACACACTTGAAATATGTGTGTATATGTGTATGTGTGTGTGTGTGTGTGTGTGTGTGAATAATGGAGAAAAGATGTCATAGGAGGGAATTTCCTCCTTTGACGTCGAAAAAATACACCCTCCCTTATTTTTTCCGACGATCGGAACCCACCATCTTCATCGTTATCATCTAAGATGTGGTACACCAAATTTCATGTGATTCTACAACTTTTTCACCGTTGATTTAGCAATGTAAAAAGTTCTATTGTCGGTAAACTGCTAATTTTGAACCTACTAAATCAACGGTGAAAAGGTTATAGAATCACATGAAATTTGGTGTACCCACATCTTAGATGATAACGATGAAGATGGTGGGTATCGATCGTCGGAAAAAATGAGGGAGGGTGTATTTTTTCGATGCCATAGGAGGAAATTCCCTCCAATGGCCTCTTTCCTCCATTATTCTCTCTATATATACATATGCACGTGAGATGGGGATATGGTATTATGGATATGAGTCGGTATGATCATACTTGATGTCGTGAAGTAATGTTATTTGATCGAGTGAGACCTCATATAGATTATGATATATTAAATGATCGTTGGGCGATATATACACACATGCGATTACATGTGACTCTATGAAATAATAGATTGTACGAGACCTTAGATCCATACCCGTGATTTTGATATAGTACGATGAATGATTATATATATATATATATATGTATGTATGTATGTATGATATTTGATCCATACCCTCGATTCTGAAGATGTCGTACGATGGATATTACCATACGAAGTATATATATGATGATTGATCCGCACTCCTGACTTGAGAATGCCGAAAGATGTGTTATATCGTACGTGATGCTATGAGGCCGGATCGCCGACTACTAGATATATCGACTCTGATACGTATAGTCTACCAGTATTTTGACCAGGTTTTAGTTTAGCTTTTAGTTAGTTTCTTAAATTATTAAGTAGATGTTAGAGTATAGTCAAGTCATACCTATTTTCAAAACTAGCGAATCGTGGATATTTTCAATTGGGCAACCGAGGGATGCTACGTATTTTTAAAATGGTATCCATTCTTTAAAATATCGTAGCCCCTACTTTTCTAAAAACAACGATTTGTGCTATTTCCAACACTATCACTGTATGGATCATATATAGATTTGTATTTTATAATGTTGCATTATTGCTTATTTCCATTCATTCATTGCATTGTAGATCTAATTATGTTTTTATTAGTTGTTATGCTTTCGTCTGCTAGGACACCTGTACCATTACCAATTATGCGTATGTTCCACATACACTTGCTTGCTGGCTCACACACATCATCATCGGTAATTGCCATTTCACGCACACTGTAGTAACCTTTATTACATTGTTTACACTGATAGTTGTAGTCAAGTAGTATTGTTTAGCATTCCGATATCATATGCTAGTTAGACATTGCATTTCATACTTAGATGCCACATGCATTTGTCTACCTACATTCTGATTATATACTGCAGTTGGGCTTTATGCCGATGTTCATTGTTCATTATTGGCTCATGATTATGAGATTCTGATTCTTATGAGATTTCTGGATTTGGGAAACCGCATGTGAATTTGAAAATTTATGCTTTTTTTTAAACAAAGAAGAAATGCGGTTTTCCATTGATATGACATTTAGTGTCCTCCATGATGTTTTCTCGGTTCTGAGCTTGTTTTCGAGACCCGATTCGAGGAGTTGGATGAACCGTCTGCGGGTACATGGTGGACCCGGTAAGGTACCCCGGGGCATGAAGCTCGAGATGTAGACGATGAGCCTGGTAGGGGATAACCACCTACCGATAATATTTGGCACGGCGAATATCCGGAGGATACCGAGCATAGTCATGAGATCAGATGATATAGGCCGATTCGGACTGACGGAGCCCGAGATATATGAGGATTATGTGTCGCTGATGGACACGGCTTTCATGCTGTTTTAGAGTGTCGATGCTGGGCACTCAGATTTTCTCATGATTTTTTGTGTCGATACTGGACACACCCACTTGATGATGCATTCATACATAATTTACATGTCATGTAGTTACCTTGTGACACGGACACGAGTACTTGACTTTACACATCTGCTCATATTATTACTTATAGTGTTACTCGATGTTACCGTGTTATTATTATCATTATCATTATTGTATTGTATGACCCAGGAGATCGTCATACATGTGATTCTACCCGGTGATATCTTCTACTCTCAAGTTGGCTACTCACCCTAGTAGTGCCACAGTTTCTTACAGGTTTGGCCGTACAGGTTTTTCGCAGCGGCTTTCTAGCATACCGCTCCTTCTGGGTGATTGCTTTGTTAGGTGGGATACTTTTGTTCATGACCACTAGTATATATTTGTATATTGTATTTCAGTTGTATCTAGTTAGAAACTTCATCAACCGGACTATGTATATATTTGTAGATTTAGAAACACCGTATATATATTCTTTCGACCTTAGAGTCATGCTCTTGTATTGTTTGTTATTTCTGGTTTTTTCGTTGATGTTTAGTTTCTTTCTTTATTTCTGAGTTTTGATTCTCGCCTTCGGCGTTGTATATTTATATTTCTTGCATGGTTGTTTCCGCCATTTGGCGAAGTGCTTGCTCCCGCTTGGGGATGCCTTATATTATATTGTTGTACCGTTTTCGGGATAAGTTATACAAAGGCTGTGCTGCCTAATTTTTCAATGACGAATTTGTTTTCAAGTTAGATACAACATTGTGTTTCATATACCATTATCTATTTTTTTTAAAGAAAGAACTTGATTTCAGTAAAACCTTATTTCAAAACTACACCTCCACTATTTTTCTCTAAAAGGTTTAGATTTCTGGGCTTTTGGCATACTTGAATTAGGTGGGGTCCTATAGACCTCACATGATTCAGTGCCAATCACGTTCCTTTTCCGGATCGTGACAAATTGTCAGACCGATCCACAAAGATACCGAGGGAAGAGATCGATGATGTTCTGATTAAGGTCGGGGAAGTCATATTCCTTGTAGATTTCATCGTATTGGAAACTGAATCTGTCACCAATCCTAGCCGTCAGATCCAGTCATACTGGTACGACATTTTCTAGCCATGTCCAACGCGTTGATCAATTTTCGTAATGGATCCATGAAACTCTCTTTTGGAAATATGACGATTGACCTCAATATCTTTAGTTTAGGAAACCAAGAAAGTGATAGACACGATGACACATATAAAGTCAACACTATACACGATATGTTTAAGGAGGAGACATTTGACTTGAACAATGAATGCCTTGAAGAAACTTTTGAAGAACTGTTTTCTGAGGAACTTCTTCTGCTTGAGAAGCTAAGTCCTGAGTAGGCTTCCTACGCACATTGGGGGCCCTAATTAGAACCGCTTCGTAATGAAATGATCCCCAAAGTGCGACTATTAGTGGAGGAGCCACCTAAACTTGACCTCAAAATTCTTCCCGACCACCTCACGTATGCATACTTGGGCAATAACGAAATGCTTCCAGTTATAATCGCAATTGACCTTGCGCCTGAGCAAGAGTCGACACTCATGAATGTTCTGAGAAAGAACATAGAAGCAATTGGTTATCGTGCAAAATGTCTTAATAAATATACCTTCATATCTCCGCAAAAAAACTGTTTTAATAGAAAATTCGTCTCCACCAAGATTATTCTCCCACAAAGAACCGTGAGGATTTTTAACTCGGAGAGAACACTTGCTTAGCTTGTTTTATTTGGCGATTGGGAACTTAGCAAGCTTTGGGTCAATGACACCCAAACCACATGGTTTTAGGGCATTAGGTGTGGAGACACCCGAAGGACTTAATTACCCAAGTTACCAAGGTCACAAAAAAAGACTCATTTTATTTTAAAATATTCTGAATTCAGTGAAAATGGAGATATAGCCAGCATTTCTTTTAAATCCGAAGACGTTACATGTGGATAAAGTGTGTAATTACTCCAACAGGGGTTCGGATGGGTTATTTTTTAGACTTATAGCTTCTATTAACACTTCAATAATATCCTTCATATTCACTTAACTGTATGAACTATTCTTGATATTGTTCAATTTAAAACAAACCTGTTTGATCCTAAAGATATTTATCAGTTTTCAAAAGTTTGAGACATGTCAGACCTTTCATCTAATTCTCAAGAACATATGGCACGTGTAAAGTGATATAAAAGACGTAAATTAGCTACGGTTAAACACAAGGGAGGGTTATTTTTGGGGCTGTCGGTCTCATAAAAAGGATTTAGTTATTTCAACTTATCAACCGAACCATCAGATTTCGAATCTAAGTTCCACCGCTAACTAACATGACAAACAAGTTTTTATGTTTTGAAGAAATTTTTCAATTTTTATAATTTTTTTTAATACAATGCAATACAAAAGCCGATATGAAATGCAACTATATTCAAAGAAAAGAAAAAAAAATACATAATGAAAGTGCTAAAATGCAGGAAATATGCACATGCAACTATATGCTGATACAAAATACAACCAAAACAGCTCCACCCCCAAACTGAATATGACGATGTTCTCATCATCACTTGGCTTTGCCCTTAGCTCTGCTGCTCCCGCTTGCTTCTTCTTGGTTTGCTATGATCTGGATGAGTTGTTCCTTTATTTCCTTGATTTGCCTGATCAAAGTCTTGATGCCACGGACCTCCATCCTGTGTGATTCATAGGGATCTGTCGGAACGTCCTCTCCCAAGTAAATCTCTGAGAAAGTCTACGGTGCCGCATGCTCGCTGGGGTCAGTGGGTGACCAAATCTGCTGCTCACTCCTGCGTCTGTATAGCCTGGTGAGATCCTCTCTATCTCCACCGAGACGGTGCCATACATCGTGATGCAGGCCGCGAAATCATCGTCCTCCATATAGTAGCGACAAATTTGGGTGACGAGGACGGGAAGTAAAGATTTGGGTGCGGCGACACTTTCCTTGACCGTGGCAAATAGAATGCTTGCCATGCAAAATTGATAATCCTTGGTCATTAAACAATGAACCATGTGCCCTACAATTGATGGAAAAGACGAAACTCGACCCCCTGACGTTACGGTAAGCCCAGCGGCAAGCCGTATACACGTTTCTATAAATCTGTTGGGCATTTAGCCCAGCATCTCGTAACTCGTACCTGTCCCCCATAATCTTCCTATACTGGGCCAGCTCTAATGGTCTCTGAAAACCAGGTCAGATAGGGATGTTGGTGATGTTGGATATCCTATCAGCTGAAAATACCCTCCGTCTACCATGAAAGTGAAATCTAATGCGATCTTGGAGTATCTTACCATTTCTAAGCGCATCATAGAACTCATCTACCAAATGTTCACAAGCACATAACCCCTCTTTCCCATACAGAAAAAACTCCCACCCCAACAGTCGGATAGCATCATGGAAATAGCTCCCGAACACCTCATGGGTGAATACATCGACAAAATTTTGCTCTAATTCGAAAGGGGCCATGATCCGTGGGTTGGTGAAGTTTGCAGAAAATTTAAACAGTGCAGGAGAGGGGGGAAGAGAAAACTTACAGCTCTGACAAAGGAAAACGGCGATCGGAGGATGTACGGCCGGCCGCGCCGGATTTTTCGATGATGTCGCCGGTCAGATTCCAAGGAGATGGGCTAGGGTTTTAGAGAAAGGTGATTGGGAGATGTTTTCGCGTACGTGCGTTTTAAATCAAAGAATAGAATATACCGCAATCAATAACGGTGTTGCTTGGTAACTAGCCGGTTCAGTATGGGTCGGTCCACAGGGAGATGGATTCCTTTTCTTTATGTTCTAACGAGTTAATTCGATCAAGTCGGGTTTTGTTTTAAGATCTAAGAATGAGATTAAATTGATTTAAAGGCTTGCTAGGGTTAGGATTATGTTAGTTCGGAAAAGGGATTCTACCCACTGCTTTCTTTGCCTTAGTTAAGAATTTAGGTGTTAGGGTAATAGTCAACAAAGAGAATTAGTACGACTAGAAAGAAACTTAGTTTCTTCCCTTTGGTCCTTGTCCGTCCTTTCTTAACTCTTAACCCTTAGCTCCATGTAAATCAACCACAACCGGTCTAACTTGGGAATCACCGCTATCTCGTAGGATAGGGTGCCGTAGTGAGCGGTGTATGGTTAAATTAAATAGAGTCCTAATTAAAAATTATATGGGCAAAGAAAAGAGTGAGAGAGATTTCCTTCTCTTAAATCTTCCCTCTCCTAACCCTAACAAGTGAGGAATTACTCACTCATTAGGAAGATGACAAAAGAATTCATTTTTATAATTTTCATTTTAAAAGACTATCTAATTTGCAGATAATAAAAGACAGATAAAAAATTGCACGAATTAAATTCAGATAACAAAAAAGAATGCAAAAATAAAAATACCTTTATTGATGACCTCTTGACGATTACAATGGAATGAAAATTTTAAACTAGAAAATAAAAAGAGGCATCTCAAAAGAGGCACCCAAAGGAGGCACACCTAATTAGGCTCTCAACTTTCCTATTTATAGATAGGAGAAACCCTAGGGTTTACATCTGATCCACATCTGAATTTACAATACAACCCTAAAGACCGAGTCAACGCACCGACACGCACCGATAATTTGCACCGACACGTGCACAGCACGGCCGCGAAACCGCGGCGGAAAGCCATGTTGGGACGCGGATCCACGACCATCTTGGGGGTTCTCTGTCTCATTTCTTCAGGGTTGTTTTATGTTGCCTTTTTCTTCTGTTTTCTTCACTTGGTTCTTCAGAATCTTTTCTACTTTCTTTCAGATTTCCAACAGTGCAGAATTTATGGACTTTTACCGTAAGCTTTGCTTTGAAGTCTTGTATTTTGTGCTGCCCTTGAACTGTCTTGTGCATGGAACTGTTTACTGATCTTCATTTGTTCCTTGAACTGTTAGGCGGCATCATACGGATTCATCTTTTGTTGGTTGTAGTCTCACTTTTGTAACGACTTTTCATGAATTTCACTGTATTGTTCTGAGAACCTGTAACCTGCAACTATTTAGCAGACATAGATCAAAAGCACCTATTTATTTGTAATATGATTAAGAATGGGCGATATAATAATGCAAAATTCTGATATGAACAAATACCCCCAAATTTATCTTTTGCTCGTCCCGAGCAAAGCAAAATTTATTCTCCAAAAATCCTAACCTCACTTTCTCAGGGAATCGCGATTGCACTGAGCTCATGCAACAAGCCGTTAAACCTCTAGGTGTCCCTAGTAGGAGGAGTGTTGTCTCCTGGGGGTTTTCAGCGGATACTACCCACAAAATCCGATCAATTTGGCCAGTTGACATTCATTCTTCAATTCAGTATTCTAGCAAGAAATTCTATTATCTTCAACTTATAAATCATCAACCCATATTTTTCACACTCCCTCTTAATTTAACTTAAGATCATATATGTTTTGCAAGTTTATTCAGCTTTCAGCATCTTTTGAATTTTCCTTCTAAGGTTCCATCTCCACTTAGGAATTTTTATCATCTCTACTGAAGGTATAAGCCCTATCTTTCATTCATTTCTCTCATCCAAACCCCAATCATATACCCCTACGTGTGTGTATGTATCACCCATACACTTAGAAATTCAATTCAAGCTATCATACTCTTGTCCATCGTCCAAAGTAATTTTAATTGGTGAATTTTAGATGAAATTGCTCACACATCCTTCATGCGACCGTTAATACTTCTTGAGGTACTGAACGACCGATTACAAAATAGGTTAGCGCATTTAGGCGTAATTTCTCGTCTTGCAATACCTAAGGCTTAGCAGTGACTCCTAAATCAGTTGGTCTAAGGCACTAGGTGATAAAGCATCCTTGCTATATATTTTTTCATTTTACGCAGCCTTAAGTAATTACAAAACCAGTGTTCATTTTTTTATATCTCTTTATTCACTCTTGTACTTTTATTTTATTTTCCTTCATACTAAGGATTTTAGACAAGAGCATTTCAAGGTATCCTCTACTATTCTAAGTTTCAAGGTGCGTGTATGTGCTAATTGGAGGGTATATATTTTCAGAATTTAGACTTAAGGTTCAGAATTATTTTTCAGACTTACACTTCAAATAAAAATTCAATATCCTTCCCTTATTTTGACTTAGCCCAAGAACTGAACTCAAAATTTGCCTATTTCTAAATAAACTATAAGGACATATATTTTCTACAGTTAAATTTTAAGAAAGGTTATTTTTAGGGTTTTTAATTTACAAAATTTAGGATCTAGTTTTTCCTTACTATTCAACCGTCATGTTGAACTTAAGTCAAATATGACCAAAATTGAACTTTTCAATTTTTATAATTTTTTAAAATTTTTTTTCAATTTTTATGGGTTTTAAAATAAGTATGAAAATGCAAAAATATACACATGAAGGCAAAGGAAGAAACCTTACCTAGCACACCCCCAAACTTAAACTTGACAGTGTCCTCACTGTCAGGCTACACCAAGAGGGTCAAAATTGTCGGCACTCCCCTGTATTTTTTTTATTGTTATCAGAAAAAGAAAACAAAATATATAGACACAAAAATGTCCCTCCCAAACTTAAGTGAAACAGTGTTTCCACTGTTTAAGCGTTAAAGTTCAGAGTTAGGGGGGATAAAAACACAGTATCAAGCTATACAAGGCCTTACACAGGCCAAAGGTTAGCACCAACCATTCAAAAAATTTATCGTTATAATGGTGTGGTTGGTGAAAGAATGGAGTGTAGAGAAAAGAAATGAGAAGCACACGAGACCGTGTGGAGATAGAAGCAGTATACGGTCTCGGTGGAGGAGAAGAATGACGGAAGGGAAAAAGAAATGGTGGTGGTTTGACTTCTTCAGGTGGAGTTTGATTAATCACAAAATCCGTGTCATTTAGGAATGCGAGTTCGTTGGCGAAAATATCTTCGAAATTTCCATCGATGGTCCGATTGAACGTTTCAATGTCAATAAGTGTGGCGCCAGAATTCAGCACATTTGATTTTTCAAAAATTATGAAGGTAGGATAGTCGTAAGGCTCATTTACCTTATTTTCAAAAGAATTAAAATCAAGTTGTTTTTCTAGAATTATCGAACTCAAAATATCAGATTGTGATTCATTAACACTCGGTATCATTAAAGGAAGATTAGAAGAAGAACCAGAGAAAGTGGGAGAAAGAAGTTGAATACGAACTTGAGGGTAGAAATGGAGTGTATAAATTAGCACAATTTGTAATGACCGATGTGTAAAAAGCGATTGTGCTAATCTATCAACCCACTGAGAAATGAGGCCAAATCCCTCAATATTCGTGAGAAAACATGGGTACGTCGAACTTGGTAAAGCAGACATTGAAAAAGAAAGGGATACGGTTTTGATTGATTCTAATTCTTGTTGTGTGTGTAACTCGAATGAGTTTCTTTGTGTCGGTTTAAAAAATGAATAGAATTCACAATCAAAGAATTATTTGACCGCAATCAACTACGGTGTCGGATGTAGATCGTTAGCGAGTGCGGATCGTCCACAAGGATTGTGCGATTCGTTCGTATCTTGATTTGTTTGAATTGAAAACTTAATAGAAAAGAAAAGAAAACATGATTCAAGATTTTTATCAATGAGTTTCAAGTGTCACTATTCTAATCAAGAATCAAGAAAATAATAAACATCGAGAATCGAGTTTCGATAGAAATCCAATCACTTTAGGGTTTCAAGATTTGAAGTAAAGCTCGTAGGAATCGAGTAATTTGTAGATGTGATGAAGATTCAAGATTACGATTTCTTATCTAGTAACAAATTGATGCTAAATCGATGTCGAATTCATCGAGGATCAATGATCTTGTGAAGAATTAGGGTTTCTCATCCTATCCTTTGTCCTTTCGATGAATAGCATTCACTAGATAGCTTCTTGAAAGTCGAATGATCAATTGTCGATCTCTAGATCGTGCGAAAGGAATCAAGAACACATTCGCATCGATCTAGATCATCGATCAATCGATTTTCAAGAATTTACAATTGTTTTAAGACTTAACGAAACGTTTAACAATTCATCAACATCATCATTTTACAATTGTTTCGATTCCTCCACGAGCGGAGTTTTATTCAAGCATCATCACAAAGTACATATTCAAGAATCGAAATGAATCATAATGCTTGAATTAAAAATAAGCAAGTTAAAGAATCTTCACTTTTATTACATCAACAAGTAGTTACAACTCTCAAGATTTACAAGAGGTAGGAACTTCGCTCGTCGAATCTTGCATCACTCGGCTTCTTGAGTCTTGGATCGCATCGATCTCGTGCTCCGTTGAATACCGGCTTTGCTTCTAAAGGATGTTTGAAGACTTGCTTTGCTTGAACTCCATGGATCTTGAATTGGGTATTTCTAGATTGGATTAGGGTTAGGGTTTGGAGGTGGTAAGAATGTGGGTAGATGAAGAACTAGGGTTTCTCAACAATCAACAACTAATGATCAACCCACAAATGATTGATTTACAATATATGAGTCTCTTCCATTCTAGTGAGCCTTGGGTCCTATTTATAGATTTCCAAAACCCTAGGTCTAGGATTTTGAATTTGCAATTCCCTCCAAAAGTTTGTTGTAAGTTAGTTAGGAGCTTAGCTTAGACTTTAAGCTAGGAATGTTTAGTTTAGAAACCCTAAGGCTTGCTGATCTGGCAGAATCTTCTAGAGTCTTCTGGAAAATGTAGTAGCTTGATGAAGTGTACACACTGAGGTAGAAGTTATGGTGCATTGAATTAGGGCTGACGTGGCAGGGACGCCGCGGAACCGCGGCGCAAGGCGGCTCCGGCCATTTGGTGGAGCTAGGGCTTCATCTTTGCAGTGTTGACTTATAGTGTCTTTAAGTGTACATTCTAATATGTTGATTCTCTGAATGCTTCTTAGATCATTGCCAGATTCAAATTCCTTGAGTTGGCGTCTTTTTAACAGTCTTCGTTTGTAAATTTGACCGATCTTCTGTAATTTCCTGCACAGACTTCGAAACACAAGTTGCAATATATAGGAATGATGCCATGCTATGAAATGCCGTGAATTTCCCTTATAGTGCCGGTTTTAAAGTCTAACACATGCAATCTGATATTTAACGACTGATTTGCTAATATGTGCGATATGAATGCCGAACACTTCTATATGAATGCAAATGATAGGGAAATTGCCAGTTTAAAAATGCAGTATTTTCGACTGATCAAATTCCCCCAAACTTATTTTCGATCGTCTCGAGCGAACTTTTTATTAACAAGAGAAGGAGAAAAATAAAGAAAGAGAAAAACTAACTAGCACACTTTCGTAGGCAACACGATTGCACTGAGCACGTGCAACAAGCCTTTAAACCTCTAGGTGTCCCTAGTAGGAGGAGTGTTGTCTCCTGAGGGTTTTCAGCGAATTGCACCCACAAAATCCAATAATAAAAGGAAGATCATGAAATTTACATTTAAAGAAAAGAATTCTAAAAGAAAAGCTTTGAAAATTAGGGTTTCCAACTAAGCTATCTTTTTGGTTGTCATGAGCCCTATCTTAATAGTCATGAAAAGATGTCGGAAATCACGTCCTCCCTCAATAAAACATCGTCTTTATTCTTCATTCCTATCTTTCTTCCAAACATCGATCATATAACCCTGCGTGTGTGTAAAGACATCCCTACACCCGGAGAATTCAATTCAAGCTATCATACTCTTGCCCATCAGCCTCAGTACTTTTTAATCAATGAATATTTAGATGAGATTGCTCACACATTTTCATGCGACCGTTAATACTTCTTGAGGTACTAACCGACCGATTACTCTTATACTTGCTTACTTGGTGTATTTTTCTCGTCTTGCACCACCTAAGGCTTAGCAGTGACTCCCAGACCAGTTGGCCTTACGGCACTAGGTGAAGAGGCACCCTCGCTATATTTTTTTATTGCTGCCTTGGCGATAACAAAACCAGTGTCCATTTTTCTCACCACTTTATATTTTCTTCATTTTTTTTTATTTTCTTTATACTTTTGGCTTTAAGATAAGAGCATTTCAAGGTATCCTCTACTATCCCAGGCTTTAAGACGTGTGTAAGTGCGAATAGCAAGGTATCAACATTCAAAATGTTTGGCTTCCAGAATAGAAACTATTTTTCAGACTTATTTTTTATCCTCAGATTAGTGACGTCTTTCATCTTACTAACCCTTGGGACAACGGCTCATAACTACTTATTACTAGTTCGTATAAGAAAACTTCTAATTTTCTTAGTTTTCTTAAAATTTTCAAATCTCATGGATGTAATTTTTCACTATCTAAACTTTCATTATCTTATTTATGTACAAAAAATGTTTAATATTAAAATATTTTTGTATTTTGAAAATTTTAAATTTTTATGGATTTTGAATTTTTTTTCATATTTTATAAGTTTTTAAAGAAATGTTTTGTGCTTATGCAAATGATATGCAAATGATGCAAAAATAAGCACAAACCTCCCCCAAACTTGTTTTCAACAGTGTCCTCACTGTTGTCAACCGTTATATCTACAAAACCTGTAAGCCTAGGAGGAATTTATTAGTGGGGGCAAAATATATAAGTGAAGAATCTTCCCCAAACTTACTCTTTTCACTCACCTCCATTCAAAAAGATGATGCAGTGATATGCAGGATATGAAGGTGAGACGGAGGAATTTTAATCCAAATAAAATGGCTCCTGTAAGAACAGGAGCTCCTCCGTGGGGTCAGTGGAAAAATACGGCTTTAGTCTATATCCATTCACTTTGAAAAATGTGCCGTTTTTAACATTTTCTACTTCTACTGCCTCGTGCGGGTATACAGACAGCACAACAAAAGGTCCCTTCCACCGAGATCGAAGTTTACCCGCGTGAAGGTGTAATCGTGAATCATAAAGAAGGACTTGTTTACCTGGTGAAAATGTTTTCCTCAAAATGTTTTTATCATGAAAAACCTTAGTCCTATTCTTTATGATCACAGCGTTATCATAAGCTTCATCGCGGAGTTCGCTTAGCTCATTTATTTGCAGCTTCCGAAAGTTGCAGGCTTGGTTTAGATCAAAATTTATTTCCTTAATAGCCCATAATGTTTTATGCTCAATCTCGACGGGTAAGTGACATGCCTTCCCAAACACTATCCTATATGGAGACATCCCTAGGTCGGTTTTAAATGCAGTTCGGAATGCCCAAAGAGCATCCGTCAGTTTGGTCGACTAGTCTTTTCTATTCTTAGCAACAGTTTTCTCCAGGATTAGTTTGATCTGTCTGTTTGAGATCTCATCCTGCCCGCTTGTTTGGGGATGATAGGGTGTAGAAAGTCGGTGGTTGATTGAGTATTTCAGCATCAGAGTCTCGAAAGACCTGTTGCAGAAATGTGTCCCATTATCGCTAATAATAGCGCGTGGGTGTCCAAATTGCGAAAAGATATTCTCTTTCAAGAACTTAATGACAACTTTCCTGTCATTAGTGCGACATGGAATGGCTTCAACCCACTTTGAGACATAATCAACCGCCTGCAGTATGTACAAATTCCTAAAGGAGTTGGGAAAGGGACCCATAAAATCAATGCCCCAAACATTGAATATTTCAACAACCAGAATGGGTTACTGAGGCATTTCATTTCTCTGGAAGATTCTACCCATGTTCTGACATTGTTTATAAGTTTTGCAATAGTCAAATGCGTCCTTGAATAAGGTCGACCAATAAAATCCACATTGCAAAACCTTTTCCGCCGTCTTTTTAAGACCGAAGTGACCCCCACAGGCCTGATCATGACAAAAAGAAAGAACACTCTTGAACTCTTCTTTCGGGACACACCGGCGAATGATCTGATCAGGACAATACTTAAACAAATATGGATCGTCCCAGTAAAAGTGTTTTACTTGGGATAGAAAACGGGATTTGTCCTGTTTTGACCAATCGCTGGGTATAAGTCCTGTGACCAGATAGTTCACAATATCCCTGAACCAAGGTTCATTGGATACGCTCAAGAGTTGTTCATCGGGAAACGAATCATTGATCGGCAGGGTCACAGGGGAAGAAGAGATGTGTGAAAGATGGTCGGCTACTACGTTTTCACATCCTTTCTTATCTTTGATAACAAGATCAAATTCTTGTAGTAGAAGGATCCAACGTATTAGTCGACCTTTTGCATCTTTCTTCGCCAGAAGATATTTTAAGGCGGAATGGTCAGTGTACACAACTATAGATGAGCCAATTAAGTAAGGCCTAAATTTTTCTAATGCAAATACAACCGCTAAAAGTTCCTTTTCGGTGGCTGTATAATTGATTTGTGCATCATTCAGGGTCATACTTGCATAGTATATCACGTGTGGCATCTTTTCAATGTGCTGTCCTAAGACTGCACCTACTACAAAGTCGGATGCGTCACACATCAGCTCAAAGAGGTAGTCCCAATTTGGAGACGATAGAACGGGGGCTGAAATGAGTGAGTGTTTAAGTGAGTCGAAAGCTGTCTCACAGTCCGAGTCAAAGTGGAAGGTCGTATCCTTGGCCAGGAGAAGAGTTAAAGGTCTAGAAAGTTTGCTAAAATCCTTAATGAATCTCCTATAAAAGCCCGCATGGCCAAGGAAAGATCGAATATCTTTGACACTTTTGGGATGAGGGAGGTTTTGAATGACATCTATCTTAGCTCTGTCAACCTCAATGCCTTTCTGTGAAATAACATGTTCAAGTACAATTCCTTCTTGGACCATGAAATGGCATTTTTCCCAGTTCAAAGTTAAGTTCTTCTCTTTGCAACGAGTAAGAACAGCGTCAAGATTCGCTAGGCAATCAGAAAAAGAGTCTCCAAAAATCGAGAAATTGTCCATAAAGATCTCCAGAAAATTCTCTACCATATCAGAGAATATCCCCATCATACACCGCTGAAAGGTAGCGGGAGCATTGCATAACCCAAAGGGCATGCGACTGTAAGCAAAGGTACCAAAAGGACAAGTAAAAGTGGTTTTATCTTGATCCTTTTTGGTGATGGGGACCTGATTATAGCCTTAGTATCCGTCCATAAAAAAATAATACTCTCGTCCTGCTAAGCGTTCCAGCATTTGATCAATGAAAGGTAGAGGAAAGTGGTCTTTCCTCGTGGCGGCATTGAGTTTTCTGTAATCAATACATACACGCCACCCAGTTTGGGCGTGTGTCTGAATCAACTCATTCGCCTCATTGGTTATAACAGTAATGCCGGATTTCTTAGGGACGACATGTATAGGACTCACCCATTGGCTATCGGAGATTGGGTATATAATACTATTATCTAGGCATTTGACGATCTCTTTCATCACTGTTTCCTTCATGACGGGATCCAACCGTCTCTGTGGTTCTCGGGTTGGTCTGGCATCATCCATCACATGTATATGATGTTCAACAATCAAGGGACTAATCTCTTTGATGTCCGCCATAGTCCAACCAAACGCCTCTTTATTCGATCTCAATACCGATAAAAGTGCATTCTCTTGCTCTGATGCTAGAGAAGCGGATATGATAACCGGTAAAGACTCCTTCTCACCTAAATAAGCATATTTAAGATGAGAAGGTCAAATTTTGAGATCTAATTCAGGCGGAGAAATAATAGAAGGTGGGATCATCGAGTGATTTTTGGAATTACAAAGAAGCTCAGAGCCTGTGAAAGATACAGCCTCGGGTGGAGAAAAGTCAGGAGTGTAGGACTCAAGTGTTGGAAAAGTGTCCTCACTAAGATCATGTGTAAAGTCAAACAGAGATGTGGTAATGTCGTCGAGATCAGTAAAGCAAAGTTCCTCAACTCCGTAACTATCGGGAGCGATCTTGTGGACAGAGCACACATCGAGAATATGAGCAGAGGGTTCTGATGGCTGACTTCCAACTTTGTAGATGTTTAGTTCAATGGTCATATTTCCAAATGATAAGTTCATTGAACCATTTTTATAGTTAATAACAGCGTTGGAAGTGGCAAGGAAAGGACGACCCAGAATCACCGGAATTTGGCCCCGGGGGTTAGCTACAGGCTGTGTGTCGAGTACAATGAAGTCTACAGGGAATATAAATTCCCCGACCTGTATCAACACATCCTCTAGTTCACCCCTTGGTTTGGTGATTGAACGGTCTGCCATTTGGAGAGTGCAGTGAGCAGGTTTCAACTCTCCAATCCCTAGTTGCTCATATACAGAATATGGAAGTAGGTTAACACTTGCGCCAAGGTCTAAAAGAGCACGATTTATGTTTTTACCCTCAATAGAAATCGATATTGTAGGACATCCTGGGTCCTTTCGTTTCTTTGGTAGCTGGGGGATAAAAGCAGTGCTAATATTATTAGACATGAAGACCTTCTTCGGCACTTGAGTCTTCCTTTTCCTAGTGCACAAGTCCTTAAGAATTTTCGTATAAGCGGGGACTTGTTGAATCGCATCTAGGAGAGGGATGTTGATGTTAATCTGTTTGAACATTTCCATAATTTTCTCTATATAAGGACTGGTCCTGTTACCTCTTAACCGATTCGGGTAAGGAGCTTTCGCAATAAGCGCTGGGTCCATCATAGGAGAAGGAAGAGGGGGTAGAAGAGATCCCAAAAGAGGAGTGGGGATCGTCTGTGGAGAACTAGAAAGGCTATACTGAGGTGTCGAGCCTAGTGGGAAATGGAGAATAGGCTCGCGAGAAGGCGGTGGGGTAGAAGAATAAGAATCAGAAGTAGAAGTGTGTGTGTGAGGAAAGGTCTCAGCCGGGGTGTTATTGATAGGATTTTCAATATCATCAATTCCTTCCCCGACATGGTTGTTCAGCACTCTTCCCGATCTCAACGTTGTGACGGCATTTACATTGTAATGCCCAGGATTCGGTAAGGGTTGAGGCGGAAGTTTCCCTTTTTCTCTCGCACTCATTTCTGCTTTAAGTCGTGCGATTTCAGTTTCCATCGATCTGATACTCTCAGCTTGGGACGCTGAGTTTTTCTTTATCTCACTGACGGAAGTTCTAAACTCAGCCGAAACCTCTATGAAATTTGACAAGAGTGATTTCATGGTTTGAGTGAATTGAGAGAGTTCGTCAGAACCGGTCAACTGCATAGGATTAGACTGTGCAGGAGTGTTGACCTGGTTGTGGAAATTTTGTGACTGGTAGGGGTGCTGAGTGAGTTGAAGTGGTTGCTGTTGTGGTGGAAGAGCCCTTTGGAAATTATTTTGGCTTGGAACCGTGTTTTGAGATTGTTGTTGTTGGTTCCAAGCAAAATTCGGGTGATTCCTCCAACCCTGATTGTACGTGGAAGAATATGGATCGTTTCTAGGTCTTTGAAATGCGGCATTTGTATGCTCGTGACCTTGAAACTGAGAGTTTAATGGACATTCTTCCGTTAAATGAGACGGATCAAAACAGCAGCCACATACAGTTTTGGGGAGCGACATTAGGTTTAGGAAGGCTGCAGAAAATTTGTGTTCCACAGCGTCGAGCTTCTTTTTCATTGCTGCCATCTTAGCTCGAACACCTATGGACACATCTATTTGATGTACGCCACCCCTATTCAATGATTGGGTTCCACTCTCCCACTGTAGTGATTTTTCAGCGAACTCTTCTAAAAATTTCCAAGCTTCCCCATCATCCTTGGTCATAAAGGTACCTTGACACATGTTTTCAAGGTTCTGTTTAGTGTTTGGGTTAATGCCCTCATATATGATTCGGCAAAGATCCCATCTCGGGATGCCGTGATGAGGACATTGAACCAATAGATCCTTGAAACGTTCAAAGCATTTTGAAAATGGTTTAGTAGGGAGCTGGGTAAATTGATTCAGTTCGCTACGGATTCGAGCTGTCTTTTGCATTGGGTAAAATTTCTTAAGGAATGCCGCAACGATTTCTTCCCAATTCGTGATAGAGTGTGCGGTAGTGTTATATAGCCACTTCTCGGCTATATCGCACAAAGTAAAAGGAAGAAGTCGTAGACGCATAGCATCCACTGAAAGTTATGACGTACCCATTATTGCGCATACGTTTTCAAATTTGGTAATGAAAAGGTAAGCGTCCTCAGTCTCGAGTCCGTGGAATTTGGGTAAAAGGTTGATGTATTGGGTTTAATTTCAAAATTATCCCCGTTGGCTGGTGGAATGGATAAGCAGGTCGAAAGAGGACCTCGCAGTGGATAGCATCTCTCTTGAAGAGAGATGCGGGGTGGATTCTGCGCACCAACGGACGGCGGCATATTAGTGTTAAAGAAATTCGATGGAGGTGGATCCATCGATGTGGGTGTGGTGGTGGGTAAAGAAGAAGTAAATGGAGAAATACCGACATCGGAGTCGATAAAGGGTACGTGGACTAAACGGGCACTAGAATCTCGTGTCCAGCCTATCTTTTACTAAAAAGGGTTAGAAAAAGTGGCAGCGCGGCTTATAATCAGGGGTAGTGAATGAATGAATGCGGTGTTTGTTTTGAAAAGTGGACGGATTTTTGAAAAAAATGATGCAACACAACAAATGCAACACACAAAACCCTAATTCTATTGGTCGCCTAGGTCAAATCTCTAGACCGCTCCTAACTTCCAAAAGATAAGACGTAGGATAAATCCTCTACTGCCTCTTTATCTCTCCTGTGGCCAGGTAAGTGCCAGGTAAGTGGGAGGTTCTCCACTACGTAAGTAGTGGGCCTAATTAAGTAACCACTAGCCTTCGACACACTTGCCTTAGACACCACAAGAGAAACACGGATAAGCAATGAATTACCCACGGCCTTCTTCTGTCCTAAGTGAGCGCGACGGTCCTTAGAGTCATCTCTAGATCATTTTTAGTTAATTGGGGTAAATGCGGATGCAAGTTTTGCGATTTTCGGGCCTTAGGAAGGGTAATGAACTCCCTACCTAATCTGGATTTGGTCTTTGCCCCTTAATGTCTGTATTAATTATGCAAACAACCACTAAAATCAAAACAAGCACAATTTAATTTTGCTTTTTGCACGGCGCTGTGATATTTGCCAAGAAGCCTGCACAAAATGTTATTTGGAGCAGATTTGAGAAGGAGATAAGAAAGTAAGAAGTTACCTGAGAAAAATTTGCACAGAGAACCCTCTACCCAGGCGCGGAACCGCCGCAAATAGAGGCTAATACCGCGGAATCACGGCCGTTTGTGCTGCTCTCTGTACCAAAATTCAACAGCATGCTGCTGTTCACTCCTTCTGCTCTCTGGAATTTTCCAAAAATTATTTCAATTGCAAAGCAAGCTCCAGATCTCCTTGCAACAAACCACAACAAATTGTTTAGATTTTTGCGCGAATTTTGATCTCAAAATTGTAATGGAATAAATCTTTCAATTCAAATTTCAATATAAAACGAATTAGCGCGCGATCCCCGGCAACGGCGCCATTTGATTGGTTCTAATTCTTGTTGTGTGTGTAACTCGAATGAGTTTCTTTGTGTCGGTTTAGAAAATGAATAGAATTCACAATCAAAGAATTATTTGACCGCAATCAACTACGGTGTCGGATGTACATCGTTAGCGAGTGCGGGTCGTCCACAGGGATTGTGCGATTCGTTCGTATCTTGATTTGTTTGAATTGAAAACTTAATAGAAAAGAAAAGAAAACATGATTCAAGATTTTTATCAATGAGTTTCAAGTGTCACTATTCTAATCAAGAAAATGATAAACATCGAGAATCGAGTTTCGATAGAAATCCAATCATTTTAGGGTTTCAAGATTTGAAGTAAAGCTCGTAGGAATCGAGTAAATTGTAGATGTGATGAAGATTCAAGATTACGATTTCTTATCTAGTAACAAATTGATGCTAAATCGATGTCGAATTCATCGAGGATCAAGGATCTTGCGAAGAATTAGGGTTTCTCATCCTATCCTTTGTCCTTTCGATGAATAACATTCACTAGATAGCTTCTTGAAAGTCGAATGATCAATTGTCGATCTCTAGATCGTGCGAAAGGAATCAAGAACACATTCGCATAGATCTAGATCATCGATCGATCGATTTTCAAGAATTTACAATTGTTTTAAGACTTAAGGAAACGTTTAACAATTCATCAACATCATCATTTTACAATTGTTTCGATTCCTCCACGAGCGGAGTTTTATTCAAGCATCATCACAAAGTACATATTCAAGAATCGAAATGAATCATAATGCTTGAATTAGAAATAAGCAAGTTAAAGAATCTTCACCTTTATTACATCAACAAGTGTTACAACTCTCAAGATTTACAAGAGGTAGGAACTTCGCTCGTCGAATCTTGCATCGGTCGGCTTCTTGAGTCTTGGATCGCTTCGTTCTCGTGCTCCGTTGAATACCGGCTTTGCTTCTAAAGGATGTTTGAAGACTTGCTTTGCTTGAACTCCATGGATCTCGAATTGCGTATTTCTAGATTGGATTAGGGTTAGGGTTTGGAGGTGGCAAGAATGTGGGTAGATGAAGAACTAGGGTTTCTCAACAATCAACAACTAATGATCAACCCACAAATGATTGATTTACAATATATGGGTCTCTTCCATTCTAGTGAGCCTTGGGTCCTATTTATAGATTTCCAAAACCCTAGGTCTAGGATTTTGAATTTGCAATTCCCTCCAAAAGTTTGTTGTAAGTTAGTTAGGAGCTTAGCTTAGAATTTAAGCTAGGAATGTTTAGTTTAGAAACCCTAAGGCTTGCTGATCTGGCAGAATCTTCTAGAGTCTTCTGGAAAATGTAGTAGCTTGATGAAGTGTACACACTGAGGTAAAAGTTATGGTGCATTGAATTAGGGCTGACGTGGCAGGGACGCCGCGGAACCGCGGCGCATGGCGGCTCCCGTCACTTGGTGGAGCTAGGGCTTCATCTTTGCAGTGTTGACTTATAGTGTCTTTAAGTGTAAATTCTAATATGTTGATTCTCTGAATGCTTCTTAGATCATTGCCAGATTCAAATTCCTTGAGTTGGCGTCTTTTTAACAGTCTTCGTTTGTAAATTTGACCGATCTTCTGTAATTTCCTGCACAGACTTCGAAACACAAGTTGCAATATATATGAATGATGCCATGCTATGAAATGCCGTCAATTTCCCTTATAGTGCCGGTTTTAAAGTCTAACACATGCAATCTGATATTTAACGACTGATTTGCTAATATGTGCGATATGAATGCCGAACATTTCTATATGAATTCAAATGATAGGGAAATTTCCGGTTAAAAAATGCAGTATTTTCGACTGATCAGGTTTCTTGCGCGGTCGGAACGACAGAAAGGATGAAGGGGATTGATTTAGGATGTGTAACAGTTAAAGGTTCAGGAGGATGAATTGGAAAATCCGACTCATCAAACAAAACTGGTTCATCCTCAATACTATCCTCAATACTCTCCTCAAAATTTAGCTTATCCATGCAATTCTCATCAAATTCAAGACGTATATGAAGTTCGGGAGAAACATTTAATGTCTCGGGATGATGAATTGAAAAGAAAAACTCATCCAAATTTATGGGTTCATCATCCAAAATATTCCCAGCGTCAATATCCTCGATCAAGTGAAAATTAAATTTCTCAGACATCTCATCAAAAGCATGGATATCAATTAATTCAGGTTCTATAGTGGAGGTGTAGAGTTCAAAAGGATTGGATGTGGGTTCACTCGAAAGGGACCCTTCACAATCAGGTAAATCAAACACTACAAAGTCGCACATCTCATTAGACGTTTTATTTTCAACTGGTGAATCATTTGGAACACTTGATAGACATTCAAAACTGGAGTTATGGGATTCAATTGGGGATGGGTAGGTTTGATTTGGAAGTGTGTACAGCACACTCTCACCACTCAAATTCTCAATCTGTCCAACCGCCTCATCATACATTGGAAAATTTGGAGCTAGTTGGAAACTAGCTACCGGGTCACTAGGTTGTAGAAGGGTGGCTATGGACGCATTCAAATCCTTAATCTGTTGTCTTGACGCTACCATAAAATCTTCCAACGACTGTTCCATACAAGACATGGGTTGTGAAGGGGTTTCAGTAAAAGATTCAAAGTTGTTTGGATACTGGAAACTCCCAAATGGTTGTGTAGAAGCAATGTCTAGGGAAGGTACGAAAGTCGGGTAGGACTGGTAGGAATTGAATGGTTGGACAGGAGTAGGATCAACATTGAATGGTCCTGGCAACGCCCCGGCCGTCGAAACGCGGAACAAAAATTTACTAAACTGGCGCTTCCGCTACCCGATTTACGGGTCGACCTTAAACCCTAAACTAGCAAACTAACTAAGAGTTAGAATCGTTATACCGAGTAGATCCGTGTCCTTCGGTCTTCATTCCAAGCTCCTAGCGAACCTTTGATGATGTTTGGTTGCCAGTCTTCCTTCGTCTCCGATGATCCACCCGAGGGAAATGGCACAAGCTCCAGATTCGCCAAGCGGACCAACCGACTCTCCAAAATTGCTAGTGGTGGAGAATTGAGGTGTAGGATTGTGTCACTATTATTTTTCTCAAAACATATGAGCTCAATGTGAAACTCAAGAAAGATGAAGAAGGAGTGAGCAAAACCAATGGCATGAGCAAAAATGGTTAAGTGTTTTTTGTGGATTGAGAGTGTGAGAGTGAGGAGGCTAGTGTTTGTAATCATCTCCCAAATGAAAATGAACCCCCACCCAAAATATTGGCCGGCCCCCCTTTCTCTCTCCCATCAAAAAAAAATCACACCAATCTTCTTTTTCAATAAAATAATGTGCAACCATGCTTTGACCCATGCCATCCAACATGTCCATGACCATGCCTCCTTTTCCACCTCATTTATAAAAAAAAAATGAATTTCCATAAATAGAAAATCATATAAATGAGGTAGCATCTTCTAGAAGCTATTCCGTATAAAATACGGAATACTTCCCGGTACATGTATCGAAATACATATACGCGTATTCGTACCAAAATACGAATAGCCGAGAGAGAAAATGAATAGTGAACAATAATACTAGAATACATATATATAAATACATATGTAAATTATTAAATCAAAAACCCTATTTAATAATCTGGCTTAATCCTAAGCCGCTAGTATTATCAACCGTCCGATTAAAGTCCGCGCAGCGAGTGCACATATTTAATCGGACACCTGTATATACCAACATACGTCATGTACACCATATCGCCTGAACCGTGAAAACCCTCTGTATGGGACTCTAAAGACTCGTCAATACGCTGCCAGTGGGTTTAACCACAAGCACGTCAGCGGCACTAGCTGTACGTAACGGCTACCCAGGTATTGAGCGAAAAAGAGGCCGACGAGAAAACTCATCCTGAACCCCTACTGAGCCTGACAGTGACAATAGTCGTACAGTCCGGTCTGTTCGTCTAAGAGTATCGCATATCGAGTCTAGGGGGTGGATAAAGTCAGACTCCTAACAACGTGATATTTAGTGTCGGCATGTAACCCATCATCTCCTGAGAAACTATCGATCCTGGATCGATAATCCTCGTCTACCATGGACATGGATTTGTGGTGATGGCCACCCGTACACAATGCGACATCAACCCCCAATACCGGGAGAGACGAATCCCCGACGATCCGATCACTGCCTCCATGTGGCTCGGGACTGTACCCAACTAAAACCTGTTTCCACGACTCCTTTGAGCCGTGGTAGGGTAGTAATCAAAGCACAGTGGGAACTCACACGAGACAAATGACGATCTTAGGTCGACAGACTAACCTGCACACATGTCACCTGGGAACTGCTATCTGACAATAGGTATAATACCAACTAGCAGGTTCCCGGCGAGTCCGTCCAGTGTACTCATAACCCAATGAGCACCTGCATACTATCTTAGGTGAACAAACTAACACCAATGGCTTGTGAGACCTGGCCACCGTCCCTCGTCGGGGTCTCGATCAGTATACACTAGTCTACACTAGAGTATCGCTGTCCGGTCTCAATACTCCCACGACTAGGGAAATTTAAGGATGTGCTTATAGACCCCAGCTCCCACATATATGATCGCCATCATACTGCTGGCAGTCAAGCAAGAATCATATGGGCTTTATCAACATGATGATAAAGACAAACCAGATAGCATACTATCATCTTGAGTAAGACTGTTTTATCGGTATAGGTCCCCACTCACTCATCATAATCACAAGTCCACGACTATGATAATTGCCTTGAGGGCACTATAGCCAACAATCTCCCACTTGCACTTAAGGTCAATTATTGCGATGTCGCATACTCACAGCCCGTGTGATACCGAACACCCAACTTCTCTACTAATCAGTTTCGCAAAGCCTATTTGCGAAAATGATTGCGTTCGAGAAATAGCTTCAGTGAGTGGATCTGCTCCAATGTTTCTTTCTGTATCTCTCTTAATCTCAACTTCACGGAGAAAACTATCTCTCGAAATGAGCAATACTTGTCTTAGAATTTGTCTGGATATCTGATGGGACCCAGTTCACAAATGAACTCCAAATCCAGCAAACTACTTAGACTGTATCGTCCACTGAATTTAATCAGTATCCTGCGCCATGCCTTTCTTCAGTATTCACTTGGACTACCTGTCCAACATACTGTCCCTCAAAAGAGAGAAAACTATAACTCTTACAGTCATTCTGTCATCTAGGTCACCTTGGAAGCCTGAAATGATAACCGTCTCCTGAAGGAGGCTGCCGTAATCATTTCCCTAAAACATTCACTTATGTTCAATAACTGCTTCCTAATGTTTCTCCAGGAGTGGACTAATATATCTGCTTATTGCATCTAGTACAAAAGTAATATCTGGTGTGGTACTTGACATTTCATGATTAACTCAATTGCCTAAAGCAAATGATATGTTAATCATGTAAATCCCTCTCCCCTTTAGTCTGTAAGACACCTTTAGAGAGGTTGACCCTATCACCTGCAGGTAGACCACCATGCCAGGAGTCGTACATTTAATATCAAAATACCCAGATTAGGATACTTCCCAAATCTAGATCTAAAACCATAGATCTAGCGACCAGAAAACCTGATATTATATCCATGTCCTATGTGGAGAAACAACTTTGTGACAACCAAAGTACAACCGATCGTAGTATAGGAATATCTCTTCCTATTAAGTGCATGTCATCCCAATACCTGGACATCACTCTCTACTACCTTCTTACCAGATCCATCTCCTATTCTGATGAGGTCAAAGCCTATGACTGTCACATCAAAATTAGATGATCTATTTCCGCTATCCCTGCTTTAGTCTATAAATAGACATAAGCTACTTGCCCACTATGCTTCCACTGCTCCCACTGACTACAACAACCCTCTGGCTGAGTCATATACACGTGCTTTTCCAAATCTAGTTTAGAATGACGCTATACTCATCCTCCTGCCGGGTCTTATAGTCTAGAACAGCAGAAATGGCAAGTCTGGGTAAACAAGAACCTCCCTGTCACCATCACTGAGAAGACCGAAGTACCTCTCGGGTGCCTGAGGTTACCCACCAAATCTGCGGAGTGGCTAATGGAACGTCAACAACAATTGAATCTTTAGGTTCTATTAAATCTTAAGTGATCGTTTGCGGTTCTGGAATCACTTCCAATTCTACCATACTCCCACTTCTGTTTTCTGAAAAAATCCATTTTACTAAAACTGTGGCGAGTCAAGAACAATATAAATATTGATCTTCCTGATGGTAGAAAGTTAACCCTCGTCAAAGCCCGGGATAACCCACAAACTGCCATTACTGAAACGTGCCTTGAGTTTATCCGGATTCTGGTTTTAAGCATCAGCCGGACAACTCTCTATACCTTAACATCGTTAAGATATAAATTGATTCTATATAAATCTAATATAGAAACGAAAGCACTAATTTAATTTAAACCATATTCAAAAACATGCAGCTGTCTCCAGTGCATATCATCCAAATGGAAAAAGGTCAATCAGCATTACTCATCGAGGAGTGCATCCATATATGAGTAACCTGAAAAAGACGCAAGTTCTCAAAACAATTACTATTAACTGAATACCTAACATAAGTATCTACATCCTCGAATACTTCGAAGAATCCCGATACTTCTAACAAATGGTCCTCTACTTTATTCTTATACCAATAACTTCAGAATATCTGGACTTCGCATTTCAACGAAATACATGTCCAGAACTGGAGAAGTCATAAGTTAACAGAATATAGTACGAGTACCAACCCCTTTATCCTAATGGACACTGGACAACATACAAAAATTTGTATAAGTCCCCTGATTTCAACAACTCAAACCCTGTGCGTCGTAGGTTGAAAAAACTATAGTATGGTTAAGAAGAATTACACCGCTGTTGAATGCACCTTACCTAATCGCCAAACGATATAGGTAAATGTCACAGACAAAATATCAAGAAGATATATCTCACTTTATAAAAATAAACGTACAGATATATCAGTTTGAAATTGGTGCATAACAACGGATATTCAAAACCAAATATTTGCCATCCGGCAAAATCCAGATAATTTCCTCAAATATCACCAATTACAACGAATTTCGATATAATGAGAATCTAATCACCCAATTCCCAATATCTTACTCCCACTCACCATCTGTAATAACATACAGATGTAAGAAACTGATATGGTAAATACATACCCTGGAGTTATATTCTTATTGGGAAAACAGTTTTCAATTAACATCGCACAGTCAAACTGAAACATGAAAATGTTTCGAAGAGGTTTAACTGGTATTCCTAGTAACGCCTCTTCCACTCTCCTGATTCATGACAGTAACCATACACTTACTTGCCCTCACTCCAATCCCTTTATTATGTCTTTACTTATTACCTTCTGTACACCTTCTTTAGGCTAATTGGTTTTCTTCTTTCCCTACCCTTCGACACCAGCCTAAGGTTTGGAAGAAGACTATCCAATAAGCGTAATAGGTGTACTCTCCTAATCCTAGGATCCCTCGCAACTTGAGAGAAGGTAAAGAGAAAAGACATCTGAATAATCCTATTCTATCTCTCCAGAACCAGAATCCATCCTCAAAAAAGTTCCTTCGAGTTCGTATATAACCATACGATGGATTTATCCAATGGAAGTGGATATCCATAGTGATACGGGGTGTCCTAGAGAAAAGCAAAGTGGATGTAGGAGTGGCAGGGGTATACACGGTTTTTTGTCGTAAAATATGGTGGTCGCAATTTCCTTTGTCATTATTCGAATCTCTTTATATGTCTTTACTTATTACCTTCTATACACCGTACTTAAGCTTAATTGGTTTTCTTCCAACCCTACCGTTCGGCACCTGGCTATGGTCTGGAGGAAGACTATCCAATAAGCTCAATAGGTGTACCGTCTCCTAATCCTAGGAGCCCTCACAACCTGAGAGAAGGTAAAGAGAAAAGAAAACCGAATAATCCTATTCAATCTCTCCAGAACCAGAATCCATCCTCGAAAAAGTTCCTTCGAGTTCGTATATAACCATACGATGGATTTATCCAATGGAAGTGGATGTTCGTAATAATACGGGGTGTTCTGGAGAAATGCAAAAGGTGATATAGAAATGGTAATGATGTATGCGACACCGTGACATTCCAAAAGCCAAAGTGTTTTAAGAAGGTTCAGTCAACTTGGTTTCATGAGTTTTAGTCAAAGGTCGGGTCATAGTCGCAGCCAGAAAGAGAGAGAAGAAACATTCAGCGTGCACTCTAACCTAGATCAGAATGGTCAATCACTTTATCTAATCTAGATGGCTCCCACTGTTTCCTCGAATTCTCCTCCAAACCTAAAAGGAGAATTAGTCAAAATCACCCGAGGAGTATTCCTACTCATCAGTGGGAATCGGGATTCAACTATCATCGCATGATAACTTGATAGAAGCCACTCAAGTCACCACACTCCAGAAGGTATGCGCAAGCCTGGCAAGTTTCCTGTATGTTTGAAACTCCCGATATGTGTTTTTTCCCCTAGGACCCAAGTGACTTTGACGGAGTCAACAAATCAAAGAGTCCTAGCCAAGTTCAACCCGTCATTATCTTGATTGCATTAAACCCACCCGCGCGAGCCCTTGACGGAATCAACAAGGCCGCACGACTGTCCTAACCAATCACATATCCATACTACCAACAAGCACCACTTAGCTACCGCACACTACGCCTTGACAGAGTCAACAAACGCAGCACGAATACTAAGTACTACTTGTAGGAAATGACGGAGGGCTACGGATGGTTTTTGGCGAAAATCCTTTAACGTAATGAACTTGATCTCGTTGAAGGAATCCAAGTGGTTTTTATAAATATATAGTGGCGAAAACATTTGCTAAAGAGGTCACTCCCGGTGAAGGGATCTCGGCTCTTTCCCCGTCGAATAGGGTGCAGGATATCCCAAACTGAATACCACGATGCAAAGCAAAAGTAATCAACTACAGTGAAGTTATTACGTTGACGCAAACTTTTACTCAAGGGGTCACTCCCGATGAAGGGATATCGGCCCTTGCCTCGTTGAATGAGGTGCAGGATATTCCAAATGAATACCACGATGCAAAGCAAAAGTGTACGTCTGTAATGTCAGTTTTTAAAAACTTAGTTCCAACAATATCATATATAGGTTTGTTTTATCCTTGCATTGATAAGAATCTATGCAGTCCCATCAATTAATCACACCAGAAAAGAACGAAAATAAAATGTACATATATGCCATCCGCATTCGCCACTGGGTCCCGTCATCACCCGTTAGGTTACATAACTAACGACAGAGCGGGGACAGGGCTAGCGCGGGTGCAAACCATATACAACATCTACTAGTATATATAAATATATATATAACATTCGTCCTAAGCATGATATAAAGAAACATCACAGAAACATCACAGAAGCAAAACAGAATGGTGGATAATCTGGAGCCCCGGGTTTCACTTAAGCCGCAAGTGAGACCCGACTTTCCCTGTCATGTGGATAGCCTGTGCAATGAAACCTAGACCCCTACGAGCGCGGTAAGTTACCCGCCAAAACCAGAAGTAAGGCAACCCCCTTCAGCAACGTGAATGGACCACCAAGCACTTCACGGAATCCGGTAACTTGAGCACCCCTCCTGGGTCACCTATACCCCTTACGAGTGCGGCGAATAGCCCGCCAATTCTAGAGTAAGGTCCCCTCCGTCTGAATGCCTTGAGATGCGGACCAGTTGCCCTCTAGAACCTGGCTATTCGTGCACTCCACTACGGGGTAATTCTAGTACAGAAAATAAAATAATATACAAGGGTGACATCGATCTCAGCCCGGTCGTGCTCCAAAAGAATAATATACAAGCTGGCAGTGACGACAGTCCACATGTCGGACGCTCGCCCCGCAATATCAAATGTACAAATGAAATAAAATTGTACTAACATTGCACCACAGCTATCCACCACGACGATCCAACCAACATCACAGCACAACACAGAACATCAACGTGAATGTCACGTTCGCAAACCCGTCTAAAAGAACATATAGCAGTTAGACGGGTTTACCGATCAAACGACATTCACGGTCGCAGAATATAATGTATGTACTGTCAAACGCATGCTTAAAATATCGATCGACTAAGTTCCAAATTGGCCCCAATAGCAAAAACAATACTGCACAGAAACCTGGGCCAAAACAGGACATCATAAAAATCACAATTTCACATCAGGGGGATACAGTGAAAAATTTGAAGGCCCGTCGCTACTAAATGGCCGCGGAACCACCGCCAATAGGGAGTTAGCGCGGCGGATCCACGGCCCTTTAGTGGTATCACGAGCTCAAATTTTTCCAGTATCCTTAAAATTGCCTGCACGGATTTTTAAGATGCCTCAAATTATTTTTTGACCACTTTTGAAAATCGACAGCAAACAGAAGAATGAAAACGTGATTTTGGTAAATTCCGTCGATCGATCTTTTAAGCATGTTTAAACAAGCTAGTAAGGGGTTTAAAGGGTGGCTCTGATACAATGAAGGGTCCTGGCAGCGCCCCGGCTGTCGAAACGCGGCCAAAATGCGGAACAAAAGAAATTTACTAAACTGGTGCTACCGCTACCCGATTTACGGATCGACCTTAAACCCTAAACTAGCAAACTAACTAAGAGTTAGAATCGTTATACCGAGTTGATCCGTGTCCTTCGGTCTTCATTCCAAGCACCTAGCGATCCTTTGATGATGTTTGGTTGCCAGTCTTCCTTCGTCTCCGATTATCCACCCGAGGGAAACGGCACAAGCTCCAGGTTCGCCAAGCGGACCAACCGACTCTCCAAGATTGCTAGTGGTGGAGAGTTGAGGTGTAGGATTGTGTCACTATTATTTTTCTCTCAACATATGAGCTTAATGTGAAACTCAAGAAAGATGAAGAAGGAGTGAGCAAAACCAATGGCATGAGCAAAAATGGTTAAGTGTTTTTTGTGGATTGAGAGTGTGAGAGTGAGGAGGCTAGTGTTTGTAATCATCTCCCAAATGAAAATGAACCCCCACCCAAAATATTGGCCGGCCCCCCTTTCTCTCTCCCATAAAAAAAAATCACATCAATTTTCTTTTTCAATAAAATAATGTGCAACCATGCCTTGACCCATGCCATTCAACATGTCCATGACCATGCCTCCTTTTCCACCTCATTTATAAAAAAACAAATGAATTTCCATAAATGGAAAATCATATAAATGAGGTGGCATCTTCTAGAAGCTATTCCGTATAAAATACGGAATACTTCCCGATACATGTATCGAAATACACATACGCGTATTCGTACCAAAATACGAATAGCCGAGAGAGAAAACGAATAGTGAACAATAATAATAGAATACATATATATAAATACATATGTAAATTATTAAATCAAAAACCCGATTTAATAATCTGGCTTAATCCTAAGCCGCTAGTATTATCAACCGTCCGATTAAAGTCCGCGCAGCGAGTGCACATATTTAATCGGACACCTGTATATACCAACATACGTCATGTACACCATATCGCCTGAACCGTGAAAACCCTCTGTATGGGACTCTAAAGACTCGTCAATACGCTGCCAGTGGGTTTAACCACAAGCACGTCAGCGGCACTAGCTGTACGTAACGGCTACCCAGGTATTGAGCGAAAAAGAGGCCGACGAGAAAACTCATCCTGAACCCCTACTGAGCCTGACAGTGACAATAGCCGTACAGTCCGGTCTGTTCGTCTAAGAGTATCGCATATCGAGTCTAGGGGGTGGATAAAGTCAGACCCCTAACAACGCGATATTTAGTGTCGGCATGTAACCCATCACCTTCTGAGAAACTATCGATCCTGGATCGGTAATCCTTGTCTACCATGGCCATGGATTTGTGGTGATGGCCACCCGTACACAATGCGACATCAACCCCCAATACCGGGAGAGACGAATCCCCAACAATCCGATCACTGCCTCCATGTGGCTCGGGACTGTACCCAACTAAAACCTGTTTGCACGACTCCTTTGAGCCGTAGTAGGGTAGTAATCAAAGCACAGTGGGAACTCACACGAGACAAATGACGATCTCAGGTCGGCAGACTAACCTGCACACATGTCACCTGGGAACTGCTATCTGACAATAGGTATAATACCAACTAGCAGGTTCCCGGCGAGTCCGTCTAGTGTACTCATAACCCAATGAGCACATGCATACTATCTTAGGTGAACAAACTAACACCAATGGCTTGTGAGACCTGGCCACCGCCCCTCATCGGGGTCTAGATCAGTATACACTAGTCTACACTAGAGTATCGATGCCCGGTCTCGATACTCCCACGACTAGGGACATTTAAGGATGTGCTTATAGACCCCAGCTCCTACATATATGATCACCATCATACTGCTGGCAGTCAAGAAAGAATCCTATGTGCTTTATCAACATGATGATAAAGACAAACCAGATAGCATACTATCATCTTGAGTAAGATTGTTTTATCGGTATAGGTCCTCACTCACTCATCATAATCACAAGTCCGCGACTATGATAATTTCCTTGAGGGCACTATACCCAACAAACATTTGGATAAAAAGGTAAATGGAATTGTTGATCCCAAGAACTGGAAGTGTTGAAAGGAGTGAAAGATCGGCTACGAGATTGTTCAATATGTTCAGCAATAGACATGGGTTTCGGAGTTACAACAGGACTCGAAAAAGGAGTATCAACGTAAGAAGTCGGTGAAGGTTGAAATGGTTGATACAAAGTGGATTGCAGAGTCCAACTGTTTCTCCTAGACGCGTCTATTCGATTTTTCAAAGAAATTTTGTGCATGGAGGGGTCGTCCGAAATTCGACCAAAACAATGCGCATAGGAAGTAATGTCTGGTTGAGGGTACCAAAGTTTGGCAAGAGTTTTTCGAGGTGGAGTACCCATGATGTGAGAAAGGAGAAGAAAAAGAATGTGATGATTTTTTTTTTATTGTTTAATTTTTTTTTTATTTTAAAAAAAAAATTGTTTGTTTTTGGAGTTTTGAAATTTTTGAAAGTGTTTTTCAAGAAAGAGTTTTGCAAAAATTTGTACGGAACTACGACACAATTTCAAACAATCACAATTTATACATGCACAATCAAGCCTAGAGCTAGAGTCTCCTAAGTCAACTAGACTGCTCCTAACTGTTTCAAAGCGACAAGTTGTGAGATATCCCTCAAATTGCCTCTTCACCGCCAATTGTGGCCAGGTAAGCACAAGTGAAGAAAGGAGGGATCCGCTCACGAATCACCGTGAGACGAGCCTTTTAAAATTACCTTTCTCACTTGTTTAGCCTAGGCACCACAAAGTCAGGTTTAAATAAACGACCGATTGCCCACAACTTTCCTCTGTCCTAATGAGCACGACAGTCCTTAGTTGGCTAAGTCTAAATATTTTTTAATTAAGCTCAAGGGTGATGCGTATGCTTTTAGTGATTCCTGGGGTCTTAGGAAGGGTAATGAAATCCCCACCCAATTTTGATTGGTGTTATAACCCCTTAAAAGTCCGTTTTAAAAATGCAAAGCAGTAAACACACAAAATCTAAAACACTTGCAAAATTTTTTTATTTGGCAACGTAAAGAATCCTGCACATAAACAATTTATTGGAGAGGGAGAAGAATTTTTGCGCAAAGAACCCTGCAGGAATTTTTTTTTCAGTGGAGTCCTGAGGGTAGAAGAGAGGAAAAAAATACTTACAGAGAATTTTGGGATGCCGACGTCTCTGGTTGACCGCGGCTCCGCGGTCAAACGCTTGAATCCACCGCGGTTCCGCGGTGGTTTAGTTGGTTTGGATCTCCAAAATTTTTCTGTTGTCTGTTGTGATTCTCCTCTATTTGTTCAGATCTTTTGTTTGTTGATTTGTTCACTTGCTTTTTCCAGATCTGAATCAGTCCATCTTCTTTTCCTGCGCAATTCACACAATATCTCTAAAAAAGAACAAGATGAATTTTATTTTATTTTTATTTTATTTTTTTTGTTTGTTTTAAAAATTTTCAATTTTTATAATTTTTTTAACCCGAAATTACACAAAGAAAGAGACTACCGTCTCCCCGGCAGCGGCGCCATTTGATTGGTAGAGCTTTTTCACGTGTGCGTTTTAACATCAAAGTTTAGAATATACCGTAATCAATAACGGTGTCGCTTGGTAGCTAGCCGGTTTAGTATAGGTCTGTCCACACGGAGATGGATTCCTTTTCTTTATGTTCTAACGAGTTATCCGATCAAGTCGGGTTTTGTTTTAAAATCTAAGAATGAGATTAAATTGATTTAAAGGCTTTCTAGGGTTAGGATTAGGTTAGTTCGGAAAAGAGATTCTACCCACTGCTTTCTTTGCCTTAGTTAAGAATTTAGGTGTTAGGGTAATAGTCAACAAAGGGGATTAGCACGACTAGGAAGAAACTTAGTTTCTTCCCTTTGGTCCTTGTCCGTCCTTTCTTAACTCTTATCCCTAACCTCCTTGTAAATCAACCACAACCAGTCTAACTAGGGAATCACCGCTATCTCATAGGATAGGGTGTCGTAGTGAGCGGTGTGTGGTTAAATTAAATAGAGTCCTAATTAAAAATTATATGGGCAAAAAAAGAAGTGAGAGAGATTTCCTTCTCTCAAACCTTCCCTCTCCTAACCCTAACAAGTGAGGAATTACTCACTCATTAGGAAGATGACAAAAGAATTCATTTTTATAATTTTCATTTTAAACGACTATCTAATTTGCAGATAATAAAAGACAGATAAAAAAATTGCACGAATTAAATTCAGATAACAAAAAAGAATGCAAAAATAAAAATACCTTTAGTGATGACCTCTTGACAATTACAATGGAATGAAAATTTTAAACTAGAAAATAAAAAGAGCCATCTCAAAAGAGGCACCCAAAGGAGGCACACCTAATTAGGCTCTCAACTTTCCTATTTATAGATAAGAGAAACCCTAGGGTTTACATCCGATCCACATCGGAATTTACAATACTACCCCAAAGACCGAGTCAACGCACCGACACCCACCGACAATTTTCACCGACACGTGCACAGCACGGCCGCGGAACCGCGGCGGAAAGCCACGTTTGACCGCGGATCCGCGGCCATCTTGGGGGGTTCTCTGTATCATTTCTTCAGGGTTGTTTTATGTTGCCTTTTTCTTCTGTTTTCTTCACTTGGTTCTTCAGAACCTTTTCTACTTTCTTTCAGATTTCCAACAGTGCAGAATTTGTGGACTTTTACCGTAAGCTTTGCTTTGAAGTCTTGTATCTTGTGCTGCCCTTGAACTGTCTTGTGCATGGAACTGTTTACTGATCTTCATTTGTTCCTTGAACTGTTAGGCGGCATCATACGGATTCATCTTTTGTTGGTCGTAGTCTCACTTTTGTAACGTCTTTTCATGAATTTCACTGTATTATTTGAGAACCTGTAACCTGCAACTATTTAGCAGACGTGGATCAAAAGAACCTATGATTAAGAATGGGCGATATAATAATACAAAATTCTGATATGAACAAAAGGTGCGGGGAAAGCAAAGAAGATTTCAAGATCTGTTTGAGTAGTGAGGAGAAAGGGTCAGGGTCAGGGTCTGCTTGACTTTTAAAGGGCATTTTACAAAAAAAACCCTAACAAAAAGAAAACCCCACTTTTTTTTACAATTTTACTCAAACAAAAAGATAAATCATTGCCGTCCCAAAAAATTTAGCACTCACTCCCTAACGGGTGAGATCTTATTTTCAAAAAAAAATTAAAAAAACAAAGATTAATTATAGTATTCACAAGTTAAACGACATTGTTAGTCCAGAAATTAATACCAGTCACAAAATAAATTTATCGATATAATGTAGGGGCTGGTAAAAGAATATGTATATAAAAAAGAAAAAGAAAAAGAATGTGTTAGTTGTTAGTGAAAGGCATGGGTGTGTGTGAGTAGGGATTAGAATACGTTGAAAGTGAAAATGAAGTGTTGAAGAGGTCAACGAATTGTTGCCCGGATGAATTGAATGTTCAAAAAGCACATGTCGAGTTTCGGAGTCAATCTCGTTTAAAAACTGGATTTCATCCGCAAAAAAATTGGGAAAGGAAAGATTCATTGGATGTTTCCTAATTGATCCTGAATCAAAATCACCGAGGATATCAAGTTCATCCGCAAATAATTCTTCAAAACTCTGTATAAAAGACTGGTTTTCAAGGCTGTCTTCCTCTCTATAATTCTGCACAATCCTATACTCACTGCTATAGCTCACAATTCCCAAAACACGTTCTTCTTCATCACATACATATCTGGGTAGGTTCATGTCATTTAAAAAGGTAGGTTCCCACCCTAACGTTTCTTCCGAAACAATATCACTAGGTGATACAAAAATTATGGGTTCCTGATCATTGATCTCTTCTATTAATCTATCCAAACCATACCCGTCAACATCACAAGATTCCTCCTCTAAAATAGGAATGAAAAAATCAGTCGGTGGTTTTTCTTGTGTGTCCTGATAACACTTAGTCAATTCAATTGCACCATCATCCATGAAATTATCAAAATTCAATTGATCGTTTATTTTACTTGGGTGACTTCCTGGATGACAGATATCAACACTATGTGGTTCTAATTGACTGTGTTCACTCTTTACAATCACTATAGCTACATGCTCTTCAATTCTAGCCAAAGATTGAGTTTGAGCGTAAAACAATTGCTCAGACTGCTGTATAAACAGGGCAAGCATAGCAGCTATTTGATTCTCGACCGCAATCATCACTTCAATACCTTTTTCTAAAGTGGTCAACCTAGCATCCATCTCACCATCATTCCCTAAGGATGGGTCGGTTGTTTCAGGAAGAGAGGGTTGTGACGGTGGTGATGCTAAAGCAGTTACCCTATTGACTTCTTTCTTTGAAACTTTAATCATTAGGTCTCTAATTGAAGTGGGACTGGGTTCAAGAGTGTTAGGTGCGTGACTATTATAAAAAATCTAGGACGGTTGGTCACCCCCTAGAAAAGGACAATTTTCATGAATATGGGAAGAATCGTGGCACTTTGAACAAAAGAATTGGGACTGAGTATAAACAAAAAAAATAAGAATCGTGAGAAATTGAATTAAATCGTGTATCACCCATATCAACAAGAGTTCACAAATGTCACAAAGATAAAGAATATCACACCCCTAGCAGTCTATCGTATGCTAGTCAACTAGACTGCTCAAGAACCTGATTGTCGAAGTAAAATTGTGGCGAGAAACGGGCTCAAGATATACGGATCACGAAGCTAGATAAGTGTAAGTGATATGGGGAGGTTTTCCAACTCTTTTGCGAAGTTCCTTAATTAGATAACCCTTTCTCTTGAACACTTGCCTAGACACCCCGTGAACGATATACCGTTTAGCGGTGTTCTAAATACAGTTAACTTCTCCTAATGAGCGCGAAGTCCTTAGAGTCAAAGTTCTAGTTGATTTTAAATTACTGTGGGTATGCAAGAATTCAGTTTTGTGATTTGTGGGCTACGGAAAAAGGTAATGAACTCCTTTACCGTACCTTGTTTGGTCTTTTTTTCCTTAAATCCGTATTAAGATGCAAATGCACATTCAATAAAAGAATTCAAGATATCAAGCAATTTAAGCAATTCTTTTTCGTTTAAGGTTTAAGCGCTGCAACAAATACGGTTAGTTCTCTGTGCAATTGGTGACAAGCTTGTGCGAAGAACCCCGCAGAAGATAGAATAGTGGAATGCGTCGGATTCAAGAGGAATGTGTTAGGAAATACGTACCGATGTGATTTAGTTAAGAAACCCCCCTTTTGAAGTGATCCCGAGACTTTGATTGTTCGCTTGTGCGGGTCAAACTATCCGGATCTATGGCACTATACTTCACTAACGTTTTGCAATTGAATTTGAGCCTCGCTCCGCACGATCGCTGGTCGTAATTCCTTAAAACTGAAATGTTGGAAAAATACGATATTTAGTGTCAAAAGCGATATATCTGTCCCAATTCCTGCACACATAAAATTAGAAAAATCAAATAATACCACTAGAAAACCAACACTGCACTGGACATCACAAAAAACAAAAAATCCTAATTCGCCTCTCTAGACCCGGCGGCGCCGGAAATTTCAATGATGTCGTCGGTCGAAATCCGAAGAGAGGGGCTATAATTTTGTATGGGTTCTCTAAGCACTATTAATAATCTATTGGTATATTTTGATTTTTCAGTTGATTCACAGAGTGCTAGCAGGTTGCAAAGACAGAGAACAAGGTGAAAAGAATTTGTTAGTTTTGAAAAAAAATTGAGTTAAAAGTTAGTTTTGTTAGTAAGAACCAGAAATAACAATACCCAATACTACCAAGTCCCCGGCAACGGTGCCAAAAAATTGTTGGGAGCTCACCAGCGTGCGCAAACGTGTATGTTTTGGAAACGGATATGATTTTAAGAAAATGGAATGCGCACGCGAGATCTTTCTCATTTTAAAATTTATAAACCGCAAGTGCACGACACGTTGTAGCAAGCCGGCAGGTACGGGTCGATCCGCAGGGAATTGTGTATTAGGTCTTGTTGTTTAAGGTTCAACAAATAACGAATGGTTTGGTTTTGTCACTAAAAATAGAAAGAATACGAAAACAAAGAAAAGCAAGCAAAGAAGCTAAGAAATAAGTGGTTGTGGTTTTGGCTCGGAAGGTCGAATCGCGACGATTCCTTAGACGCTCCCTTGATGATGAGTTGTCCGTCCTTACGTCGATCCCGGCATGAAGCATGGCTTGTCAAGACTGTTGCGAAGCACAAATCATCAAATTCCGATATTCGCCGCAAAATACGAAACGAGTCCGTTTTGTTCACTTACTGTTTTTATGTCGGAGCTCGGGATATCAACACTAAGCATGAGGGTTAGCAAGCTTACCACAACATCAAAAACACAAATTAGTTAATGAGAGCAAATGATTTTAGTGTTGAGTTTGCTAAGTGTTTGTGATAGTGTATAGTATATGAAATCAAGAGATTGTCAAGCACTTGATCACAAAATACCATATCTAAACCTAGCAATCTTAACACTAAATTGATTTTAACTTGAACATTGAAATGGGGAAAGGGAATGTATATGGTATATGAGGAGGTTATAAGGTAACCATGTTTCAAAATACCATATCACATCAATACATAAACAATCTTTAAGTTAGAATCATATATATAAGCACATTAAACATTAACAACAGGAGGAGGAAGCAAAGCCTTTCATCTCATTTCCTCACCAATACCACAACCAAAGAAAGATTAGTTAAGCATGATAAAGAAAAGCAAAGAAGAAAAAGAAGCAAGTAATCAAAGAAACAATAATATTATTAACACTTGTAGTTGAGGTACAAGATATTGGTAACTTATTCAACCTCCATAATGAAGCTCTCAAGAGAAAGCTTCAAGAGGGAAGAAGAAGAAGAGACCAAGTTAAAGCCCACTCACTCTCAAGCCTAAACCAAAAATAAACTAAAACAAAAATATCAAAATGTATGCATCTATGTGAATATAAGAGAGAGCCATTCCCTTGCTCACTAATCTGGCTTTTATAGGCACCAAAAAAGATTAAACAAGTAATAAGAATGAGGTGATATAACTACAGCGGAGGGACAGAAGAATGATAGGGACCATTGAGGCAAGGGGGCCGGCGAGCTCAGAATTTATGGGGGTTTGGCAGGCCAAAATCCGAGTTAGGGGCTCAGGTTGATGTGGTGGTCTTGTGTCTACTCCAATATCATCCTGGTGCAGTTTGATTTGTCTAAAATAATCTGGTTTGCATTCAGAGATTTGGAGGGAACTTGAAGCAATGCATCACATCAAAACTTTTAGCATTTATCAAACATGTCCCCTTACTTGCACAAGCCATCATTTGTGTGCCATGGGTAGCCCTACCATGGTCCATACCAAAGAGCTAATGTCACACATGTATTGTGTTGGACCAAAAATTGTGTGCACCTTTGTTTATTGCAAAACAGCTCTTTGGATATCGGTCGGTTCTCTGTTCTGATTGCAGTGTCGGCTCCCAAACGCTATATCCGTGATATTGAGTGTGTTTCTAGTATTTTATCACGAACACCTGTAATCTGTAATTACTGAGCACACACTGGTTAAAAGACCGATATATAACAAAATAGATAATGAATGAGCGGTATTAAAATGCAGTTTTCTGAGATGAACAACTGATATCAAAGGAATCATCCTTGCTATCTGTCTGCACAGAATCCATATGACCGATGATTCCAAACCCTTCAACGATCCTCAACGCTGGCTTAACCCGGTTATGAAAGAAGCGGTGTGGAAGGAAATGCTGAAGTATCTTGACAATGGGATCATTTATCCCATATTTGATAGAAAATGGGTAAGCCCCATTCATGTCGTACCCAAAAAATTGGGAATCACGGTGATTGCGAATAAACCGAACGGGCTAGTCCCAACCCGCACACAGACATGTTGGAGGGTCTGTATTGATTATAGAAAACTAAATGAAGTAACCCGCAAAGATCATTTTCTACCGCCCTTCATTGATCAGATGCTTGAACGCCTAGCCGGCCATACTTACTATTATTTCCTTGATGGATATTTTAGCTACAATCAAATCCCGATCGATCCGGTGGATCAGGACAAGAAGACTTTTACCTGACCTTTTTGTACGTTTGCCTACCGCCGTATGCCCTTTAGGCTGTGCAATGCACCGACAACATTTCAGCAGTGCATGATGAGCATATTTTCTGATATGGTAGAGTGATTTCTGGAAGTGTTCATAGATGATTTCTTCGTCTTTGGAGATTTATTTTCTGAGTGTTTGAGGCATCTTGAACCGATGATGATACGATACAAGGAAAAGCACCTCACACTCAATTGAGAGAAGTGCTCTTTCATGGTCAAACATGATATTGTGTTAGGTCACATCATCTCTGAAAATGACATTAAGGTCGATAAAGCAAAAACCGGCGTCATTTCAAGTCTCCCACCTCTAAGGACTGTCCGTGACATCAGGGCATTCTTAGACCACGCCGGTTTTTACTGGCATTTCATCAATGATTTTAGCAAACCGGTTAGACCCTTGATTTCTTTGCTGGCTAAAGATATTCCTTTTGAGTTTAATTCCGAGTGCCTTACTGCGTTCTTACTACTGAAATCAGAACTCACTTCTGATCCGATCTTATGTGCACCACACCGGAACGAACCTTTCGAGCTGATGCGCGATACTTCTGAATTTGCATTAGGTGTTGTCTTAGGACATTGATTTGAAAAGAAGTCGCACGTAATACACTACGCGAGCAGGACGTTGAATGACGTACAGCTGAATTACACCACCACCGAAAAGGAATTCTTAGTTATCATATATGCACTTGAAAAATTCCGTCCATACTTGATCGGGACCTACGTCACAATTTACACTGATCATTCCGCACTTAGGCATCTATTTGTAAAATGGACGCCAATGCAGATTGATATGATAGATTCTCTTTCTTTAAGAGTTTGACTTGACCATCAAAGATAAGAAGGGAATCAACAATGTTGTTGCCAATCACCTGTCTCGCTTGACGAATGCACCAATTGAGAAAATTCCAATCAATGAATAATTTCCAGATGAACAAGTTCTCTCCGTATCAGTCGAACCCTGATTCGCTGATATTGTGAACTATCTTATCACCGGAGAAACACCTTCTTTTTGGTCAAAACAGGACAAGTCAAAATTTCTCTCCCAAGTCAAATTCTTCTATTAGGATGAACCTTACCTGTTCAAGTACTGTCCTGATCAGATCATTAGAAGATACGTTTCCAGCTCTGAAATGAGAAGTGTGTTATCTTTCTATCATGACCAAGTTTGTGGGGGACATTTTGGACCCAGAAAGACGGCTGAGAAAGTTTTGCAAAGCGGCTTCTACTGGCCGACGCTTTTTAAGGATGCTTTCGAATATTGCAAAACTTGTAGCCGATGTCAACATATGGGAAAGACTGAAAAACGAAAATAGATGCCCCTGAATTCCATTCTGGTTGTAGATATTTTTAATGTCTGGGATATCGATTTCATGGGGCCGTTCCTGAACTCTTTCGGGAATTTATACATCTTATTGGCTATGGACTATATGTCCAAGTGGTTGGAGGCAGTACCGTGTCGAACCAACGACGACAAGGTTGTCGTGAAATTCTTAAAAGAGAACATCTTTTCTTGGCTCAACATACTTCACACCATCATCAGCGATAACAAAATACATTTTTGCAACCGATCTTTTGAATCGCTGATTAAAAAATACTTCATAAGCCATAAATTGTCAACGCCCTACCATTCTCAAACTTGCCGCTATGTTGAAGTCTCAAATAGACAGGTTAAACAAATTCTGGAAAAGAATGTCAGCCACAACCGTAAAGATTGGTCGTTGAAGTTAAATGACACGTTTTGGGCATTTCGCACCGCCTTCAAAATGAATTTGGGTACATCTCCATACCGACTCATCTTTGTTAAAGCATGTCATCTACCTGTTGAACTGGAACACCGTGCATTCTGGGCAATTAAACAGCTCAATGTCGACCTAGAAAAGGCCGGTGAGGCATGAAAATTTCAACTGAACAAACTCGATGAAATACGCAATGATGCATATGAGAACGCCAAACTATACAAAGAAAAAACGAAATTCTTTTATGACAGGACGATTCTCCGTAAAACGTTCACGGTAGGCCAAAACGTTCTAATATACGATTCCAGACTTCATCTATTTTCAGGGAAATTGAAGTCACGATTGACATATCCATTTCTTGTGCGCACCATTTTTCCGCATGGTGCAGTCAACATCGAAGATCCGCACTTTGATAGCACCTTTAAAATCAATGGCTAGCGTTTGAAGCCATTCTTAGAAATGCCAGCGGAAACGTAGAGCTCATGTTTTATATGAACTGCGTTATATCGATTAATGACGTCCCCACATCTTGTAAATACAAGTTGTCTCTTTTTGTAAAGATATGTTTTTAATTACTTTTTATGGGGGGGCTTATATAAAAAATGCCATTAAAAACACCCCCACACTAGACCCGAGACTCCATCTTAGGTTTTCCCAGAAACTCAAAACTCTCTCTTCCTCTCCGACCCCCTCCCACAAGCTCCACCCCTAAATCGACACTCCGGCCGTCGAAAAAAATCCTCTGACCCGCAATTTGCGTCCCGCACTTCCCCAATCTCGATGAGATTTTCCCACCGTAAGCTTCTCTCCTCCTCTGTTCACATCTATATGCAAAATCTGTAAATTTTTAAGATGGTGGCTTTCGAGTGTGAAAATAACTTTTTTGATATATTCTCCGATGAAATTTACGTGGAGTATTTTTAACATGAAATTCGTCAAAGGGGGTGGGAATTTCTAGTTTATAGCAGCGAGGGTTTCTTTGCAATAAGAGAAATGGTTGAGGAATTTTACTATGCTTTGAGAAATGGCGAGCCGGGGTCAGGATATGTAGAGTTTTACTTTCGAGGAGGAAAAGAAATTTTCAACCCGAAACAATCTTGAGAGTAACTAACGTTCCGATGAGGCCTGGAAATCAGCAGCCAAACGAGTTGGCAGTGTATCGATCTCTGTTAGGCGATTTCGTAGAGTTGAAGGACGCAGGGTTAAACTCTGCGCAGATGTATCGGAATATGCTTGCGGTTTGCTGATGGGTAAACCGCAACATCAAGGGTATTAGCCGTGTTTCTTCCTTCCTGGTTGGAGTAGGGCATATCGTCCATTGCTTAATGGAAAAGGATCACCACTTTTGTGTTGTGACCCAATTTTTCAGTACGATAATAGAGGGGGTTGCTTAGAAGAAACCCCTGCTTCTGGTCCTGATCACCCTCATTTGCAAGTACTATATAGCGAAGGAAGAGTTCGATGGGTATGCTGCCTCTTACGCACATTGGCCAGTTGAAAAAGGGAGGATTTCGCAGGGATACATAGGCCGCCACTACGAACAGAAGAATTGGATAAGGGAGAACCCTAGCGAGCATCCCAGACCGGAGGAATCTACGGGGGCGCTTCTTCACGAGCCTAAGCCAGACAACGAAAATGACTTGCAGCGCTTGACATTTTGAAGCATCTACCATATGATGAAGAAGCAATAAAAGATGCAGGAATAACTAGATAGAATTGAGGCGGCACAGCACAGGAAGAAGCAAGCAATAATAGAAAGGGAAAAGGGATATCGAGATGACAATGAGGACATTGCCCATTTTGAGTTTGGGGGTACTGGGATGAGTTGGTTCATCGCATGTAGTTGCATTTGTACGTTTCTTGCATTTTCGCACTTTCATTCCCATATTTTTTCCCTTTATTTTCATGTAGTTTGCATTGCATATTTACTTTTGTACCGCATTTTGCTTATTGTACCAAAAAAATTTGAAAAATGAAAAAAAATTAGTTATTAAAAATTCTTTTTTCTGTTTGTACATACAACAATCCACAAAAACCATAAAAATGTGAAAAATTTCTTTAAAAAAATATAAAAACTTAGTCGTCAAGTTAGCTAGCGGGAAAACCTAGTTTCGAAGTATCGATGGTTTTTGTTTGATAAGTTTGAAACAACTAGATCCTATTTTTAGAAATTAAAAATCCGAAATGACAACCCTTCTTTGAATTTAACTATAGATAATATATATCTTTTACATCACTATATACGTGTCGTAAATTTTGAGAATTAGAGGACGAGTTTTGACATGTCGTAAAAACTTTAAAAATCGATAAATCTCTTTAGGATCAAACATAATATTTGGAAATAAGTAATATTAAGAATAGTTCATAAAATAAGGTGGATATGAAAGGGTATTATTGAAGCTATAACAGAGTCCAAGTCTGAAAAATAACCCATCGTGATCCTTGAGTAATTACACACGCAAATCCACACAAAACACATCTTTTGATCTTAAAAAAAATAATTTTATCTCCGTTCGCATTACTTTGAGATTTTCACTTATAAAATAAGACCTTTTGTTTTAGGGCCTAGGTGACTTGGGCAATTAAATCCGCCGGAGTGTTTTCACACCTAATGTCCTAAAACCATCTAGTTTAGATGCATTGACTCAAAGCTCGCTAAGAAATATAGAAAGTCCGTTTTAAAACAAAGTCAAGCGAATGTACTCTTCGAGTTAAAATTCCCCACGGTTCTTTGTGTGAGAATAATCTTGGCTTAATACAAGTTTTACTATAAAAAAAAGTTTTAACGGAGATACACAGATAAAAGACTATGGCATGTGCATGAGAGTGTGTATGATACAAAATCAGGTAATAGGTGCAGTGAAGAATAAATCTTAGTCCTCTATTGAAAATGATAGAAACTCTAATTTGAATCCAAGCTGGACAATGAAACTTGAAAAAATATTTATGTTTTAAACAAACTAGTGTGATCCTTCTGAATTTTTTCTTGGACCATTTTTGACTTAAAAACTTTAAATCGACGTTTTTGAAATAGAACGATGCTATTCGCACAAGCACGAAAAGACGTATAGGATCTTGGTTAAATAAAAAGGGAGAAGTAAAATAGAAGGTTCGATATTTTTGACTTAGGATAATAGAATTTCTAAGTTTTGATACTAAACCTTAGTATCAGAGATGGCATTTACCCCATGGAAACTAGCTTGATGGAATTTTATGGGTATAATCTGCTGAAAACCCTCAGGAGACAAAATTCCTCCTACCATGGACACCTAGAGATTTAACGGCTTGTTGCACGAGTTCAGTACAATCGCATTCCCTGCGAAAGTGAGGTTAGAATTGTTTTTTGCTCAGGACGAGCAAAAGGTATGTTTGGGGGTATTTGTTCATCATGTAAAACTGCATTTCAATACCGCTCATTCGTTATCATTTTTGTGAAATATCGGTACTATTAACCCGTGTCTGCTTAATAAATACAGGGTACATGTATTCGTGAAAAAACACTGGAAATACACTTAAGATACACGGATACGACATTTGTAAGCCGACACTGCGACCGGAACGGAAAACCGATCGGAATTCAAGAAGCTTTTTTGCAACAATTAAAAGTGCACAAAACAATTTTCATGCAAATGGTCCAATATGTCTACAAGTGTGAACACAAGAGTTTTTTAGATGCATGCACCTTGGTGGCCAATAATGATGTGGTGTGAACACACTTTAGCAAGTGGGTTTGGAATAATGAGTGATTTTGAAAAGTGTTGATGTGATAGATTTTCAAGATATACTTTTTCCCTTCAAGACTCCAGATTGTATCTTCCTAATATTTAGAAAAAATTGTAAATACAGAGAGATGATATTGATGATAGAAGATCACAGAACCAAGATGAGCCCCGCCCCCTCTCTTTCGACCTCCGGTTTATTGCTAATGGCCGCAATTTGCGGCCCCCACCAGCTCAAATGGTTCCAATTTTCTTTAGAGCATTAATCTTGGTCACATCAACTCATTGTTATATGCAACCTCTGTTTTTATAAATTCTATAAATAACAGATCAATTTGTGAGAAAAGGGAGGTACATTTTCATTACTTGTAAACACTCTTGATGGTATTTTGTAGTTCTAGTGATTTGATTGAGTTCTTTTCTTTCTTCTTATTTTCTAAATTCTATTTTTGAGTTTGCAAGATCAGATTTTGGTAGTTGAACTCATTCCCTTGTACTTGGATCTAATATCAATAAAAGCTTCATTTTGCTCAATTGTGGTTATTTGTATTCTCTTCTTTACTTTTTCTTGCATTTGCTTTATATGTTATTTGTTTGTTTGTGCTCTCTTTACCATGGCGTGTGAGTAGTATTTACTTAGGCAATGATGAGGTGGGTTGATGAATGGCTTGTCTTCCAATCCCTCATTCTTGATTCTTAGCACTTGTTGAACTTCTTCTCTTAATGTTTACAATATTATCGTGTTATTTATTGATAGGATATGTTGTTTTGAATGGTTGCAAATCAACTTTTAACACATATCCTATTCTTTCTTTACATATCATTTTTGTTACATTAAGAAGTGAAGTATAAAGGAGGGTTAAATTTAACTAAGTTTAGTGAACTAGCTAGATAGGACATGTATCCACAAAAGCATATGTCTTATACTTGCTCGCTTCACTTAATTTATGTCATCCTCATTTCATCTAAATCCTTTAAAATTTGTAGTTTCTTTTGTTCCGATTTTGATATCGTTTCCTAAACGATTCTTTGTAATCGGCTTAAATATAACCTGCTTTTCAAAATCAAATAGAAATTAGAAATGGATGTTGAATCAAGATTGAGAGTTGGGGGTAATTCCATAAGTCAATTTACCAAATCTTAGCCTAAGTATTCCGTATATATCAATTTTCTCTTTATATCGCATTCTTTGTATGAAAATGCGACAAAATCAACTTCAAAACATTGTTCCTAACTCAAAAGAACGTTGTGATATCCATTCCCTATGGATCGACCCGTACTTGCCGGATTGCGTCAACGCATCGTGCACTTGTAATATTTTATAACTCAAGAATCACATCATGCAATCTTTTACATCAAATCGACATATCCGATATTGAACCTTATCCTTCTTAAAAAGCACGACATCGTGAATCTTCAATAAGTTTTTGGTGCCGTTGCCAGGGAGTGGCAACATCACGAAATTTATTTTGAGTTATCTCTGTATATACTTTGAGAAAAACAAACAAAAAATTTAAAAAACGTCAAATACAATACAAAAATTAAGAATTTTGCTAACTTTTGCTCTCTGTTTTTTATCTGTTGTTACTATGAATATTATTGAAATATTTTGCATATAAAAAGGGGATACTAATAGAACTAGAAGATCACACCGAGAAACTGGAGCCCAAACATCACATTTTGGCCGCCAAAAAAACCATTTTGACCGCAATTTGCGGCCTAACAGTTCCTATTTCTACCAAATCTTTTGTGTTTTCTCCCTTGTTATGTTGTTGATCCATTTTAATATGCAAAATCTCATAATTATTTGTTTACAGCACTTTGGCCATAAATATCATATTTTACACTAAATATCGTATTTTCTGACATTTTCAGATTTTGACGGAATTACGGACTACGATCATGCGAAGCAAGGAGAAAATTCAAGGACAAGGCATTAAGAAGTTATAGTGCCAAAGGTCCGGGTAGTTTGACCCGCACAAACGAACATTCAAGCAATCGCGGATCGACTCAACGAGGGTTTTTTAACCCAAAACTTGAGGTACGTATTTTTCTAAAACACTTTCTCTTGAACCCGACGCTTCAATATCTCGATTTTATGCAGGATTTCTTTGCAAACTCTGCCACACAAGTGCAAAAGAGAACTAACCGTATATCTTGCAGCGCACTGTTTAAAACTTAAAAAACGATTGATTGATAATTTGAACAACTTTTTATTGTTTACGCATTGCATGAATTTAATACGGACTTAAGAGTAAAGAACACCAACAAGATATGGTAAAGGATTTCATCACCCTTCTCCATGGCCTACAAACCATAAAGAACGAGCATTTTTCACACCCCAAGTAATTTAAATGAAACTAGACTTTCATCCTTCAAGGTCTTCGTGCTCAATAGGAAAAATTTGATTGTATTTCGAACACCGCCCATTATTACATTGTTCAAGAAGTGTCTAGAAAAGTGTGAAAGACGCAACCGTCAAAAGAGAGAAGGTTATTCTAATTAAGGAATTTCACGAAAGCGTTGGGCAACCTCCCTTCTTCTCTGCACTTACCTTGCTTCTTGATGGGTCTATTTTGGGCCCGTTTCACGATACACTTTTACTTCACAAATCACGTTTTTTGAGCAGGTCCAGTTGACCTAGGTGAACCCTAGATTGTTTAGGTGTATGAAGTGTGTCGTGATTGTGTTTTTGCTGTACCTTTTGTGTGATATTTCTTTATTTGTGAATATTTGAAGAAAAAAAGAGAAAAAAACAAAACAAAAATTAGGATTTGTAAACAACACTTTCTTCCATTCTCGTAGTCTTTTCCAAACCATGTTGGGATAGTACATGTCAGCTTGGACTAGAGATTCAAAATATCGATTAGTCCGGTTCCAAACCGTATCTTCCGACTCTTCTTTACCATCGAATTCCTCGGAACCGTTCAAGACGTTCTCACAATCCACTTTATCGGAATTCTTCGTTCGCCTTCACCTTCTTCTTCTCCCACATCACCAACGATGATGGAATAAATGATCATGGAGCAGCAAGAAACAGCGTTGCAGGACAGATGCTACCCTCAACATTCATTCTTACCTTCGTGCATTGTATTGCCCACCATCATGGCAAGTAACTATTAAATCAAACTTCAATTCATACCGCTTCTCCCAAAATTCCACGGAATCGAGTCCAAGGATGCTTACCTTCTAATCGGTGAATTCGAGAGATATTCATACAAGAATATTGCATTTTATACCGCCAATTCTTATGCTCGTTGGTTTATAGTCAGGTGCTTTTAATCCGTGTTTGCTACATATTTACAGGATACAGATTCCTAGTCCAAAATAACGCAAATGATACAAAATCTCCACTGTTACGCCAAAATGCAGAATATCTGTTGCCAACAGATAAAAGCCGGTTTCCAGTCATCCGTATCCTCCTAGTGCCGCGTACCAGTTCATGAGACAAGACAAATGACAGTGTTCATTCGTGTCTCGGACAAGCACAGAGCACGAGAGGGGCGGCACAAGAATCAATGGGTGCGCGGAGCTCGAATGTGATAAGGTCAAAAGAATTATTTTCGAAGCCATTTTGGACTGTTGCAGGTGTGAAGAAATTGTGGATGCAATTTGCAATTTGGGACATATATAACAATATAAGATAGCAACACAAGGAAACCCAGAAAATACGAGACCCCACTTCCACAAAACCGAGGCGGAACCGCCGCCAAATTTGGGTTTTTGCGGTGGATCCGCCGCGGTTTCGTGTCATCATCTGACCAAATTTTGGGGTTGGTTTGGGAACTTCATTTGGGCAGAGAATCTTGCCCTAGGGTTTCAGCACGCAACCAATAAATAGCCCAGTTTTGTGCCAAGCCAAACATGCTTCTTTTTGTTAGGATTTAGTTTAGCTTTAGTTCTTCTTCTTCTTCTTCTTGTATTCTCCATTAAAATGTAGTGAGAGCATTGAGTGGATGATGAAATGAAGATGAGGGTTTGTTATTTTTTAACTTTTATCTTTTAATTCTTGCATTGTCTTTTAATTCTAGTGTAACTTTTATAATTGTTGTTAAGTAGTTGTTGTTATTTCTTACTCTTTTCTTTTCTTCTCTTATCCGTATTATTTTCAAGCTATGATACTCGACGGAGTTCCTTACTTAGGTGAGGACCCACGTAGTTAGCTTGCACCATTTTTCAAACCGTATTTTTCTTTTTCCATCTTTTCTTCCTTCTTGTTTTGTTTTATTTTCTTTTGTAATGTGTGAATAATTCCCACGCTTGTTAAGGTCAAGGAAGGTGGTATGAGGGACGGAAAAATCCCTTGTGCTTCTCTTCACCAAACATCTTGAAAAGAACCTCGACCAAACAAACGCAACTCCCTCACTTAGGCGCCCTATACGTGACATATAGCTGCGACCTAAGTTGAGAAGTCCTTTAAGCGCACTACAACGTGACATGTAGCTGTGACTTAATTGGATACATGGTTGTGGGTGTTTGGCCGAGAGTTGGGATAAGCGTATTTAGCGGATGTACAAGGGGCACTAGGAATGGATTTACTGTTGGAAAGCTCGTTTAAACTCGCAAATCCCATTCCTATGTCTTCCTAATCCCCGCAACTTTTTTTTATCCCAACATTGTTTTAAGAATGGCAAAAGATAAGCACAAGACTAATCCTAACTCTACTAACCAACCTTAACTTTAACAAGCATACTTGAACATAAATACTAACACTTAGGATAGAACTGAACATACACATATATATTCTTCATTGACTCGTCTAAAAAAACGAACAGACATACTACCATCTCCCTGTGGATCGCCCCGGGCTCAACCGGCTAGCTGCAAAGCGACACCGTCTTGATTGCGGTAACAAAATCTCTCTCAATCAAATGGCTGTAGGGTTCCTGGGCACTCTTACAAGGGTTAATAAGGCATCAACCATGCCCGAATAAAAATTTAGACGTGCCGAATAACCCAAAGCCGGGATCTTTGCTAGATTATTAGGGTTTAACATGCAAGTAAAAAACTTTACAACTAAGTGTAAGGGATTACAACCTTTGTATTAGTTATATGTATGCCCTAGAGGCCATTACTGTACATACGATGTATATTGTAGTGAATGCTAGGACATATATAGGGAGGACTTTCCTGCTCGACATGATAGTACGATATCTGGTTGTACTTTATCTTAACATGTACTCTGATGTCTCTATGTTATATGTTGATAAAGCCCTTAGGATATGTACTCGACTACTGGGACTATGATGAGATCATACTAGTGGGGCCACGGTAGTCGACGAGTATATCCTATAATTGTTCCTAGTCGAGGGTGTATCGAGACAGGGCATCGATGCACCAGAGTAGACTAGCGTATACGCATCTTGACCCATATGATGGGCGATGGATGATCCCATATCCATCGGTGTTTGATATCAAGGATGGTGTACGGGTGCTCAGTGGAGACTGGGTACACTGGACGGACTCGCCGAGAACTCCTAGATGGTATTATACCTTACGTCAGATGGCAGTTCTCCGGTGACACTGGTACAGAGTAGTCTGTTGACCCAAGATCGTCATAAAGTCTTGTGTGATTCCTACTGTGCTTTGATTTCCATCATACCACGTCCAAGAGGGCGTGCAAAAAGGTGGCTTTTGGGTACAGTCCCGAATCATATGGAGGCAATGAGCGATAGGAGGGGATTCGTCTCTCCCGGTATAGGGAGTTGATGTTGTGCTGTGTTCGATTGGCTATAACCGGAAATCCTTGGCCAGGGTTGCTGAGATTTACTGGTTAGTGTTATCAGTAGTTTCTCGAACTGTTATAGACCTCATATTGACATGACTTATCGAGCTACTGGGGTCTGACGTTTACCACCCGTAGGCAAGATATGCGACATATCAGACGACGAGACCGGACTGTACGGGAGTGTTACTGATTGGATTCACAGGAGAATGTACAGGCTTGCTTGTTGATCTTCTGAGCGCTCAATACCTGGGTGGCTGTTACGTTTAGCTGACCGCTTGCAGCTTATGGGTGTTTGATATGATCATCACCTACTGCCGGCGTATTGACGATTCTTTAGAGTCCTACACAGAGGTTTCTTAGCTCAGGCAAAACGGAGTAGGAGTACATATGTGATATATGCGGGACCGAGGATAATGCGGTATTTGATACCGTATTGGATTCTCGCGATATGAGTTATCGGTCGGGTATATGTGATATAGCCGGGTCATCGTATTAGTCGGTTATATGCGATATAGCCGGATTATCGGATCAAGTGTTGATTCGATAATTTAATGTATAATAATATATATGATATATTAAATTACATTAACTAATATTAGCTCACTAAAAGATTCATTTTCACACGGGATAATACATTGATATATATGCGATATATGTTAATTGTATTATTTTCTATTGTTACAAAATATATTGTATATGTGATATATAATATTGTAACATGTTAGGGTTACAAATTTAACAATGGATTAGGGTTTAAACTAGGTTAGGGTTTGGATTAGGGCAAGCTTTTGCATGAAGCTTCCATGAAGCTTTGACTTTGTGGTTGCTTGATATTTTTGAGAGATATTATGTTAACCCAATTCAAACCATTAACTCTAGTTAACTCTCTACATGGGTTAACTCCTTCATGCTTAACCCTTGGTTAGATTTGTAACCACTACAATAATTCATTATTCATCACAAAAGGATGAAGGTTATCATCTTCATTCTTCTTCTTCATGCTTGAGTTCCTTCATGAAAAAGCTTTCTTTTGTGATGAAAGTGAGTGAGAAAAAGATCTTAAATGAGAGCAAAAATCCTACTTCATCATCCTCATCTATCCTTGCCATTTAGATGAGGGTGTTCACTTCATATTATGAGTGTTAGCTTGTGTTAACGAAACTTCAAGGTAGATCATCTTTGTATCGAAGATCGGAAGCAAAGGTTGCATCATTCTCTTCGTGAAGCCTCTCGAGAGTCCAGAACACGATGACCGCAGCGAAGGGACCTCAACACGGAGCTAAAGAAGTGAATGACCAGATCTACAAAGGTTGTAATCCCTCTCACTTAGTGTTAAAGAGTTTAACATGTATGTTTTCGCCTAAACCCTAGTTTAAAGATCTGGCTTCGGGTTGTTCGGCACGGCTAATTTTTTAATCGGGCATGGTTGATGCCTCGTAGACCCTTGTGCGCGTGCCTAGCAACCCTACAGTAGTATCAGAGCCAAGCTAGAGGTTTAGGCGAAGTCTGAGCGAAGTTTAAATTCCGATCTAACCCGGATACCCCGATGTTTACCCCTCTCTGGATAATTTTCAAAAAGTTGATTTTTTTCTGAATTAAAAATGCCCAGAAAAACAACCAGGAAAAACTAAGAATTACTGTGAAGTACGGATCTCTGAGTCAACAATTTGACCGCGGAACCGCGGCCAAATCATGGTTTTTGCGGCGGTTACGCGGCCAAAATTTGGACTTAGTCCCTGGAATTTCACTTATTTATTCTTAGGTCCTTTCTTGGTAATTTTTTCTGGGAATTTTTTAATTCCACTCAAGTGTTGAGTTTTCTGGGTTGTATTGGGGACTTAGTGATTCGATCGGATAATTAAACTTTGTTTAGTTTTTCCGAATATTTTTTAGAAACTGTTAAAAAGTTCGAACAGATATCAATAACTCACTTTTTCCCCAGTCGGAAATTTTTTCAAAAGTTGGATTTTTTTTCTCGAGTTTAAGAACGTTCTAAGTCATGCAAGTAATGCGGTGGACCTTCTAGAAGACAACAAACCTTAACTCGATTATGTGACCGTCTTGAACTGCCTCTAAATTTTAGGGTTTGGGGCAGTACGGCGTGCCACATGTGAGGCGTTGGCTTGACCCTTCTACGGCTGGACCATTGGTACTGTGGCATGTGATGGATGTTTTTAAACTGATTTCAAGTGTTGAGATATATTGGGGAAATCTTGGGTGTTTTATTATTCGATCGGAAAGTTTAACATTGTCTATTTATCTGGAATGTGATACAATAATTGGAATCCAAATGTAGTTATGAGATAACTAATTTGAATGTTATAAATTTAGCGGTTTAGTCTCAAATGATCGGTTGCCACGGAATTTTGATGTGATCAAAAGTCCATCGCAATCACGTAGCGTACGCGGATACTCGCCGGGTAAACTTAATAGATAGCCACGCCCCATAGCCCCGACCAAGTGACTGTAGGAGAACCCCGTCGCCAAAAGCATCCATTCGGGTGCTCGCGGCAGCGGTGTTCCGCCTTAGTGCACTTCGTCGACGGCATCCGGGGGTACAGCCGTCTACTAAAGTTTGCGACGAACATTCGATCAGGATGTCGGGAATCTTGTTGAATTGTCCGACTTGATATTGAAAAGAGTTTTCGATAATGAGACTAAAATGCGGGGTTTATAATTGTTAGGCATGCGATGTCTAAGGAATTCATTTGGTTAGGCATGCGATGTCAAAGGAGGTTGCGGATTCCAACTGTTGTAGTTTTACACTTTCTTTTCTGTGACCGTAAGCGTAGTATGTGGTGTTTCGCCGGCTTCGTTTCTATACATCAACGACAATCGGGATACGCATACTTACTTACGTTGATTATATGAGATATTATGTGTTGCTGTGATATGTTATATTGGATCGTCGTATTCTGAATAGACGGGGGTTTTATGTGAGATGAGAGTTTTTCTTTTTCATTCATGTAAAATTCATTTGTATGTAATATTCTTTTATTGGAGAACTTCCGGGCTGAGGATGATGTCACCATTGTATATTATTTACTTTTCCGCATTAGGTAGACCCAAGGCGGGGAGCACAAGTAACCGGGTTCTAGGGTCCAGTGGGAGACCATCTCGAGGAGTCGAGACCGAGTCTCCTAACCCTAGAATTGGAAGTGTTGCTTGCCGCTCTCGTAAGGGTCTAGGGATGTGGGTTTGGCTATTCATCGCGACCGTGGAATCCTTGTTTTATACAGGCTCGTATTGAAAACACGGACGTCCTAGTATATCCAATATTTCATATATGTTTCTTCTGCTGCAATGTTCTGTGATGAGATCATATTACTGCCTGAGACGAATGTTTATATTATATATATGAGATATATGTTATATTGCAGATTTCGTTTCAAATGTGATGCTTGTGAAGCACAAATAAAATGAGACTTTATTAATGAGATTAATGAAATAAAAGAAACCTAAAGATGTTGTAGAAACTTGTTTAAAAACTGGTAGCTCTAGTTCTTGCTTTGCATAGTGGTGTTCCTTGCAGAACATCCAGCACCTTATTCGATAAGGAAAGAGCCGAGATCCCTTCACCGGGAGTGACCTCTTTTATGAAACTAGCAGATGCTACAAACTCGGTTTGTCTTTTGATTGCTTCTATAGTTTTTGCTTTGCACAGCGATATTTGTGAAATATCCTGCACCTTATTCGATGAGGAAAGGGCCGACGATCCCTTCACCGGGAGTGACCCCTTTAGCAAAACTAGAAAAGCCTCAAAAACACTCCATTTAAAAATCACTCGATTCTACAACGATATCAAGTTCATTACGCAAAAGGTTTTCTTAAAAACCTGTCTTAGCCCTCCGTCATTTCAGATAAGTACTAGTTAGTATTCGTGCTACGTTTGTTGACTATGTTAAGGCGTAGTGTGCGGTAGCTGATTAGTGCTTATCTGTATAAGCATATGATGCATTTGGATTAGGGTAGTCGTGCAACTTTGTTGACTATGTTAAGGGTCGTGCGGGTGAGTTTAATTCAATCGGGAAATGACGGGTTGAACTTGACTAGCACTTATGATTTGTTGACTATGTTAAGGTCATATAGCTGCTAGGGGTAAAATATTATTGGGAATTTCAAGTGTTGAAATTTGCAATGAGATTGCATACCTTCTATGAGATAGTTGGAGCCCGATACCCGCTGCAAGTAAGAGTTACTCCTGAGAGAGTTTTACACATTACAATTAGCCGATGAAGTAGGTGTCTAGAAAGGTGTTAACGGGGTTACGTCTCTGGGAAAACGAGGTTTACTTTAATTAGGTCCGTGCGAAAGCACGGGGAACCTCCCTCAAAGTACCGACACTGGCCTGGCTGAAAGATAGGCGAACTTGTAGAGTGTAATTAATCCCGGCTAGTTTTTCCTTTTAGGGTTTGAAGGAAGATTTGATTAAAACAGTGGGAGACATCCTGATTAGATATATATTAGATAACCAATCTAATCTTGCAAGAGCATACGCTGAGTGTTTTCTTCTCTCTCTCTCCAGGTAGCGACCATATCACGCCTTAATCAAGATAATAATACGGATATATTGACCAAACCAGCTTGTTATACTGAGCTGGGGAACGTTGGTCCCGCTCCAACTTATAATTGTTATAAGACAGAGCAGGAAATTAGGGAATACCAGATTTCCCGTGCCGCCTAAACGAAGAAAGTGCATGCTGATGCATCTTCTTTGGGTGTGTTCATTACAGAGAACCGTTTCTCAGTATCCTTTACGTCCTGGGTATGAGATACCGAATCAAGATCCCGCATATGTAATCTGTTACATGGGCTACAGATAGGTAGAGAACTGAGAACGGGTGATAAGTTTTTTGAGACAGAAAACGGTGCAAGTGTTGCAGCAAAGTCTGTTGGTCACTATCACCCTGTATTGCCAGAATACATTGATTCTGAACAAATGTTATTAGATACCGAACCTGATATACAACATCATATCAGTCTCTTTATTAGTAAAGAAGGATATAATTTTGTATTGTTGGATAATATTTTGAACATTTCCTATATCAAGAGTTGATCGGTTCATGCACGTTATCTAAAAGCATTGACGTTCTAAATCAAACCACAGTTCTTAGTATACAGAACATACACAAGAGGAAGAATTCAGAAATGATCGAATCCTTCTTAAGGCATTGTAGACTAGGTCATATCAATGTGGCCCGACTAGCTGAAGTTACATAAAGATGCATATTCAAAATTAGTTTGAATTTACATCTTGTGAAACTTACCGGTCATGTCACAGAGATAAGATGACCACAGCTCCGTTTATTGGAAACAGAGAAAGAGTTAGTGAACTCTTGGGATTGATACATGCTGATGTATGAAAGTCTCCTGTCTATACATGCTAAGACCGGTTCTTTGTACTTCATTACATTCTCTGATGATCTCTCAAGATTCAGACATATGTTCCTATTGAAACACAAGTCCGAACCTTTTGAGATATTCACAGAATGTAAGTTAGAAGTAGAGAACCAAAATACGGGTAAATGTATTATGACCTTTGATGTGATCAAGGAGAAGAATACTTAAGCACGGAGATTCCTGGACAATTCTAAAGGAGAATGAGATTCTCTTTCAGCATTACTCCTTCGTATACACCATAGCACGATGGTATATCGGGGCGGAGCAATAGCACCCTATATGATATGGTGTGCTCTATGATGAGTACTACTGAGTTTCCTATTTCCTTTTGGGAGTTATGCACTTGAGAAGCTGCGTACCTATTGAATAGGGTTCAAATCAAATCAGTTGCCTTCCATTTCATATGTGATATGGAAAAGGAAGAGCCCATATCTTAAGTTTGTTAAGATTTGGGGTTGTCCGGCCTATATCTAAAAGCAAAATCCGGACAAGCTCGAGGCAATGTCTGTTATGTAGAACTGGAAAGGTTCCAGCTATACAAAGTATAGCAGATGATTTGATAGAACCAAAGGATTCAACAGTAACCAACGAACCTCAGCCTCTCCGCCGATCCAGTAGGGTTCCTCACCCACCTGAGAGATACTTCGGTTTTCTCTATGACAGTGGGAGCGAGGATTGCATCATGAGATGATGACCCAACTAGTTTCGGGCTGGCCATCAGGAGTGGGACTCTGTAAGAATGGCTCGATGCTTATCGATCTGAGATGGAATCCTTATACACCAACAAAGTATGGACTTTGGTTGCTTTATTTGAAGGGTTAAATCCCCATCAGGAGCGAGTATATCTTGAGAAGATTACTTGGCGTACATGGAAAAGTTGAGACTTTCAAAGCTATGCTTAAGTCCATCCAGATCCTACTTGCCACGGCTGCATACCATGACTACGATATTTGGTGGTTGGGTGTCATGACTTCTTTTCTAAATGATGTTTTAGAAAAGAGCGTCTATAAGTACACGGCCAGAGGGCTTCATAGACAGTGGGAGCAGCGGAAACGTGTGCAAGATGTTTTATGTGATAAAACTGGCATCGCGGAGTTGGAACATCTGTTTTGATGTGGTAGTCAAAGAGTTTGACTTCATCAAAATGGTAGAAGAACTTTGTATATACAAAAAGGTAGTAGAGAGTATGGTGGTGATCCTCGTAGAGTACGTGGATGACATACTCTTGATAGGGAAGGAGTTTCCTATGCTACGCTCGGTCAATCTCCGCTTATCATAAGGATTATCCATATAGGATCAAAGTGATACCTCCTAAATCCTGGGTTTTTTGGATCTATGAGATAGATCTAATTGGATGTTAGGATTCTTACTATTTGTAGTGAGATGGTATCAATCGATCCTGGGGAGAATCACTGGAAAGGTTCCAGGGTGATAAGGACGACTGAATGTCAGTCGCAGGCATTGTCTTTACCCTCAGTGGAGGGACGGTATGTTGGAAGAGTTCCAAGCTAGATACTGTGACTTACTAGACGATTAAAGGCAAGATACATCGTTACCAAGGATGCTACCAAAGAGGCAGTCTGGATATATATAAGTTCATGGATGAACTTCGTTCCTACCATTGTGTGACAATGGAGTTGTGGCTTATGCCAAGGAACCCCCGTCCCATCAGAAATCCAGATATAATTCTTAGGCAGTATCACCTGATCATGGAGATGGATGATCTCCAGGGAGATCGAGGTTAGGAGAGTAGACACAGAGGACAACAGCGCGGATCCACTCACAAAGGCCTTTTTCCCAATAGAGACTTTTATGGGATGGTTGAGTATGAGATACTTCAACCGCAGCTAATTGTTGGGTATGTGATACCACAACAGATGGCCCTAGTGCAAGTGGGAGATTGTTAGTTATATGTATGCCCTAGAGGCCATTACTGTACATACGATGTATATTGTAGTGGATGCTAGGACATATATAGGGAGGACTTTCTTGCTCGACATGATAGTACGCTATCTGGTTGTACTTTATCTTAACATGTACTCTGATTGTCTCTATGTTACATGTTGATAAAGCCCTTAGGATATGTACTCGATTACTGGGACTATGATGAGATCATACTAGTGGGGCCACGGTAGTCGACGAGTATATCCTATAATTGTTCCTAGTCGAGGGTGTATCGAGACAGGGCATCGATGCACCAGAGTAGACTAGCGTATACGCATCTTGACCCATATGATGGGCGATGGATGATCCCATATCCATCGGTGTTTGACATCAAGGATGGTGTACGGGTGCTCAGTGGAGACTGGGTACACTAGACGGACTCACCGAGAACTCCCAGATGGTATTATACCTTACGTCAGATGGCAGTTCTCCGGTGACACTGGTACAGAGTAGTCTGTTGACACGAGATCGTCATAGAGTCTTGTGTGATTCCCACTGTGCTTTGATTTCCATCATACCACGTCCAAGAGGGCGTGCAAAAAGGTGGCTTTTGGGTACAGTCTCGAATCACATGGAGGCAATGAGCGATAGGAGGGGATTCGTCTCTCCCGGTATAGGGAGTTGATGTTGTGCTGTGTTCAATTGGCTATAACCGGAAATCCCTGGCCAGGGTTGCTGAGATTTACTGGTAAGTGTTATCTGTAGTTTCTCGAACTGTTATAGACCTCATATCGACACGACTTATCGAGTTACTGGGGTCTGACGTTTACCACCCCTAGGCAAGATATGCGACATATCAGACGACGAGACCGGACTGTACGGGAGTGTTACTGATTGGATTCATAGGAGAATGTACAGGCTTGCTTGTTGATCTTCTGAACGCTCAATACCTGGGTGGCTGTTACGTTTAGCTGACCGCTTGCAGCTTGTGGGTGTTTGATATGATCATCACCTACTGCCGGCGTATTGATGATTCTTTAGAGTCATACACAGAGCTTTCTTAGCTCAGGCAAAATGGAGTAGGAGCACATATGTGATATGTGCGGGACCGAGGATAATGCGGTATTTGATACCGTATTGGATTCTCGCTATATGAAATATCGGCCGGGTATATGTGATATAGCCGGGTCATCGTATTAGTCGGTTATATGCGATATAGCCGGATTATCGGATCAAGTGTTGATTCGATAATTTAATGTATAATAATATATATGATATATTAAATTACATTAACTAATATTAGCTCAGTAAAAGATTCATTTTCTCACGGGATAATACATTGATATATATGAGATATATGTTAATTGTATTATTTTCTATTGTTACAAAATATATTGTATATGTGATATATAATATTGTAACTTGTTAAAGTTACAAATTTAACAATGGATTAGGGTTTAAACTAGGTTAGGGTTTGGATTAGGGTTAGCTTTTGCATGAAGCTTCCATGAAGCTTTGACTTTGTGGTTGCTTGATATTTTTGAGAGATATTATGTTAACCCAATCCAAACCATTAACTCTAGTTAACTCTCTACAAGGGTTAACTCCTTCATGCTTAACCCTTGGTTAGATTTGTAACCACTACAATAATTCATTATTCATCACAAAAGGATGAAGGTTATCATCTTCATTCTTCTTCTTCATGCTTGAGTTCCTTCATGAAAAAGCTTTCTTTTGTGATGAAAGTGAGTGAGAAAAAGATCTTAAATGAGAGCAAAAATCCTACTTCATCATCCTTATCTATCCTTGCCATTTAGATGAGGGTGTTCACTTCATATTATGAGTGTTAGCTTGTGTTAATGAAACTTCAAGGTAGATCATCTTTGTATCGAAGATCGGAAGCAAAGGTTGCATCATTCTCTTCGTGAAGCCTCTCGAGAGTCCAGAACACGATGATCGCAGCGAAGGGACCTCAACACGGAGCTAAAGAAGTGAAGAACCGGATCTACAAAGGTTGTAATCCCTCACTAAGTGTTAAAGAGTTTAACATGCATGTTTTCGCCTAAACCTTAGTTTAAAGATCTGGCTTCGGGTTGTTCGGCACGGCTAATTTTTTAATCGGGCATGGTTGATGCCTCGTAGACCCTTGTGCGTGTGCCTAGCAACCCTACACTTTGTAGTTCGCTCCTTCGCTTTATAAGCTCCGAGTAGAAGTCCCTTCGCCGCGATCCACGATCTCCCGGACTCACGAGAGGCTCCAGAACTCGAACGATCCATGCTAGCTTGTAGTCTTCTTTTTCTCCGATGATCTACCTCGAAGTTTCTATAACTCAAGCTCTCTCTCTCTAATGAGGTGAACACCCTAATCTAATTGGCTAGATTAGATGAGAATGATGGAGTAGTATTTTTGCTCTCTTTTCTTATCAAATTCTCACTCTTAATCATCACAAAATGAAAACCTAGAAAGCTTTCTCAAAGCTCAAGGTTGAAGAAGAAGAAAAAAAAATGGATAAATTCTTTTGTGATGAATAATGAAATGATATATGATTAATAATGTAACCATGGTCAACTATGACAAGGCTAACTCATGTAGAGAATTAACTAGGGCTAGGGTTTGGGTTGGGTTAACGAATGACTCACTTGAAAATATCAACCATAATATCTCATGACAAAAGAAATCCTTCTAGAAGCATCAAGAAAAAACTAAACCAAATCAAACCCTAACCTTGTTTAATCTCCACTAAACATGTTGCATTAGTAATCATATCATGTTACTATATTATATATCACATATATAATATATATTTGTAACAAAAGAAAATAATACAATTAACATATATCAATGTATTACCTGGTAAGAAAATGAAATAATAAAGCAAGCCAATATTAGATAATGTAATGCAATATATCATATATATTATTATACAGTAAATTATCGAATCAACACTTGATCCGACAATCCGGCTATTTCGAATATAACCGACTAATATATCATGTACCAATTCATCGAATCAACACTTGATCCGATGACCCGGCTCATATCAAAATATATCGAGAATATAATACGGTATCTCATATCTCATTATCCTCGGTCCTGCACATATCACATATGTGCTCCTACTCCGTTTTGCCTGAGTCAAGAAACCTCTATGTAGGACTCTAAAGAATCGTCAATACGCCGGCAGTAGGTGATGATCATATCAAACACCCACAAGCTGCAAGCGGTCAGCTAAACGTAACAGCCACCCAGGTATTGAGCGCTCAGAAGATCAACAAGCAAGCCTGTACATTCTCCTGTGAATCCAATCAGTAACACTCCCGTACAGTCCGGTCTCTTCGTCTGATATGTCGCATATCTTGCCTAGGGGTGGTAAACGTCAGACCCCTGTAGCTCGATAAGTCGTGTCGATATGAGGCTCATAACGGGTTGAGAAACTACTGATAACACTTACCAGTAAATCTCTATATCATCCCTAGCCAGGGACTTCCAGTTATAGCCAATCGAACACAGCACAACATCAACTCCCTATACCGGGAGAGATGAATCCCCTCCTATCGCTCATTGCATCCATGTGATTCGGGACTGCACCCAAAAGCCACCGTTTTGCACGCCCTCTTGGACGTGATAAGGTGGAAATCAAAGCACAGGGGGAATCACACAAGACTCTATGACGATCTCGGGTCTACAGGCTACCCTGTACCAGTGTCACCGGAGAACTGCCATCTGACGTAAGGTATATCACCATCTGGGAGTTCTCGGCGAGTCCGTCCAGTGTTCCCAGTCTCTACTGAGCACCCGTACACCATCTCTGATGTCAAAACACCGATGGATATGGGATCATCCATCGCCCATCATATCGGTCAAGATGCGTATACGCTAGTCTACTCTGGTGTATCGATGCCCTGACTCGACACACCCTCGACTAGGAACAGTTATAGGATGTAATCATCGACTACCGTGGCCCCACTAGTATGATCTCATCATAGTCCCAGTAGTCGAGTATAGATCCTAAGGGCTTTATCAACATGTGAGAGTAAGACAGTAAACTAATATAAGTCAACATGTTAAGATAAAGGGAAACCAAATAGCATACTATCATAACGAGTAAGAAAGTCCTCTCTATATATAACCAAGCATCAATTATAATATACATCATATGTACGACAATGGCCTCTAGGGCATATACATAACTAACAATCTCCCATTTGCACTAAGGCCATCTGCTGTAGTATCTCATACCTAGCATCCCGAATAATCTCTCAAACTGTATCTAGGGAATGGCCTTTGTGAGTGGATCCGCGGTGTTGTCCTTCGTATCTACTCTCCTGACCTCGATCTCCCAGCGATCAACTATCTCCCTGATCAGGTGATACCGCCTCAGAATATGTCTGGACTTCTGATGGGACCTGGGTTCCTTGGCCAAAACCACAGCTCCATTGTTATCGCAATACAGAGGTATTATATGTTCAATGGATGGAACCACACCAAGTTCACTAATGAACTTTTTTATCCAGACAGCCTCTTTGGCAGCGATGTATTCAGCTTCCATCGTCGAGTCTGCAACGGTATCCTGTTTGGAACTCTTCCAACACACCGCCCCTCTATTGAGGGTAAAGATAAATCCCGAGTGCGACTTGGAGTCGTCCTTATCACTTTGGAAGCTCGAATCGGTAAAGAACTCCACCTGGAGTTCTCCGTTACCATACACCAAGAACATCTCTTTAGTCCTTCTCAAGTACTTGAGAATGTTCTTCACAGCTATCTAGTGACTCTCTCCAGGATCTGCTTGATACCTACTCACTATACTTAGTGAGTATGCTACATCGGGTCTGGTACATAGCATCGCATACATGATAGAGCCTACTGCCGAAGCATAGGGTATCCCTTGCATGCGAGCTCTCTCTAAATCAGTCTCGGGAGACATCTTTTTGGAGAGAGTGAGTCCAGAGATCGTGGGTAGGTTCCCACTCTTGGATTCTTCCATAACCTCTTTAGTATGGTGTCAATGTACCTGGATTGGGACAATCCCAGTATCCGTTTAGATCTATCTCTATATATCATAATTCCAAATATACAGGAGGCATCACCTAGATCTTTCAGTGAGAATCTTTGTGATAAGAAGAGCTTGACTAATTGCAGCATAGGAACATCATTTCCTATCAAGAGTATGTCATCAACGTACAATACGAGGAAGACAACCTTACTCTTTGCAACCTTCTTATAAATACAAGGTTCATCTACGTTTTTGATGAAGTCAAACTCTTTGACTACAACATCAAAGTAGATGTTCCAACTCCGCGATGCTTGCTTTAACCCATAAATGGATTTAAGCAGTTTGCATACCTTTCTGCTGCTCCCACTATCTATGAAGCCCTCTGGTTGAGTCATGTACACACACTCTTCTAAATCACCTTTTAGAAAGGCGATCTTAACATCCATTTGCCAGATTTCTTAATCATGGTGGCAAGTAAGATCCAGATGGACTTAAGCATAGCCACTGGGGAAAAAGTTTCATCATAATCCACACGTGGTCGTTGACGAAAACCCTTTGCTACAAGTCTAGCTTTGAAAGTCTTAACTTTTCCATCTACACCAATTTTCTTTTTAAAGATCCACTTGTTCCCAATGGGTTTTACCCCTTCAGGAGCATTTTCCAAAGTCCATACTTTGTTGGTGTACATGGATTCCATCTCAGATCGCATTGCATCCAGCCATTTCAAAGAGTCACCACTCGTGATGGACTGCTCGAAACTAGTCGGGTTATCATCTTCCATGATGCAATCCTCGCTCCCACCATCAATGAGAAAACCGTAGTATCTCTCAGGTGGATGAGAAACCCTGCTAGATCGGCGGAGAGGCTGGGGTTCGTCGGTAAGTACTGAATCATCTGATTCCACTAAATCTTCAGTTATAGTTTGTGGTGCTGGAACCTCTTCTAGCTCTACCGCATCGCCACTAATTTCTTTTGCAAGAAATTCTTTTTCTAAAAAGGTGGCTTGTCGAGAAACAAACACCTTTTGTTCCTCGCTGTGGTAAAATAGATATCCATGTGAATGTTTAGGATATCCCACAAACTTACAAAGAACTGACCGTGCCTCGAGTTTGTCCGGATTTTGCTTTTTAACATAGGCTGGACAACCCCATATCTTAACTCGTTTAAGACATGGTCTCTTCCCACTCCATATCTCATATGGTGTGGTAGGTACAGATTTAGATGGAACTTGATTCAATAAGTATGCAGTTGTCTCTAGTGTATGTCCCCAGAAGGAAATAGGTAACTCAGCAGTGCTCATCATAGAGCGCACCATATCTAATAGGGTGCGATTCCTCCGCTCCAATACACCGTTGTGCTGTGGTGTATAAAGAGGAGTAAGCTGAGAGAGAATCTCATTCTCTTTTAGATAATCTAGGAACTCATTGCTTAAGTATTCACCTCCTCGATCAGATCGAAGGATCTTAATACTTTTGCCTGTTTGGTTCTCTACTTCGTGCTTATATTCTCTGAATTTCTCAAAAGCTTCAGACTTGTGTTTCATCTGGAACACATGTCCGTATCTAGAGAGATCGTCAGTGAATGTAATGAAGTAAGAAGAACCGTTCCTGGCATGTGTAGACATGGGTCCGCATACATCACTATGTACCATTCCTAAGAGTTCCGTAACTCTTTCTCCGTGACCAGTAAATGGAGTTTTGGTCATTTTTCCTTGGAGACATGAATGACAAGTATCATAAGATGATAATTCGAACGGATTCAAATATCCATCCTTATGTAACTTAGCCAGCCGTATCGCATTGATATGACCAAGTCTACAATGCCATAAGTATGATTCGTTCATTTCTGAACTTTTCCTCTTATTTGTGTTTTGTATATTAAGGACTGTATTTTGATTGAGAACGTATATGCCATTATGTAACGATCCTGATCCAATCAACTTTTGATCTAGGAATATTTTCATAATATTATCCTGTACTACAAAATTATATCCTTCATTACTTAATAAGGAAACAGATATAATATTTCACGTCATGTTCGGTATATAATAGCACTCGTTCGGAATAATGTATTACTAATTGGTAATACAAGGTGATATTCGCCAACTGCTTTGGCTGCAATACTTGCACCATTCCCTACTTGAACGAAATGATCATCCTTTCCCAGTTCTCTACCTTTACGTAGCCCACGTAACAATTTACATATGTGGGATCCCGATCCGGTATCTAATACCCAGGACGTAGGGTGAACTGAGAAACAGTTCTCAATAACTAACACACCCGAAGAAGATGCATCAACATGCATGTTCTTTGTTTGGGTGGTATGAGAATCCAGATATTCTCCTGTTTCCTGTTCAGTCTTATAACTCTTATAAGAAAGAACGGGACCAACGATCCCCTGCTCAGTATAATAAGCGGGTTCAGTCAATACATCCATATTATTATCTTGATTAAGTCCTGACACGGTCGCTACCTGGAGAGAGAGAGAAGGAAACACTTTAGCATATGCTCTTGCAAGATTAGATTGGTTATTATCTTATCTAATCAGGATATCTCCCACTGTTTTTATCAAATCTTCCTTCAAACCCTAAAAGGTAAGATTAGCCGGGATTAATCACACCCTACAATTTCTTCAATCTTTTAGCCAGATCAGTGTTGGTACTTGAGGGAGGTTCCCCGTGCTTTCGCACGGACCTAATTAAAATAAACCTCGTCTTCCCAGAGGCATAACCCCGCTAACACCTTTCTAGACACCTACGTGATCGGCTAATTGTCCTATGTAAAATTCTCCCAGGAGTAACTCTTACTCATAGTGGATATCAGGATCCATCTATCTCATAGAAGGTATGCAATCTCATTGCAAATTTTAACACTTGAAATTCCCGATAATATTTTGCCTTAGCCCCCTATGACCTTGACAAAGGCCAACAAACCATAGGAAGCTAGTCAAGTTCAACCCGTCATTTCTTGATTGAAATAAACCCACCCGCACGACCCTTGACAAAGGACAACAAGGTCGTACGACTACCCTAATCCAATCGCATCACATGCATAATCAGATAAGTACTAGTCAGCTACCGCACACTACGCCTTGACAAAGGCCAACAAACGCAGCACGAATACTAAATAGTCTTTATCTGAAATGACGGAGGGCTACGTAGGTTTTTCAGAAAACCATGAGCGTAATGAACTTGATATCGTTGTAGAAACAAGTGATTTTGAAAAGGAGTGTTTTTTAGGCTTTTCTTAGTTTCTCTAAAGAGGTCACTCCCGGTGAAGGGATCTCGGATCTTTCCCCATCGAATAAGGTGCAGGGTATATCATATATACCGCTGTGCAAAGCAAGAACTATATAAGCTGTCAAAAACTAAACAGCGAGTTTGTAGCATCTGCCAGTTTTTCTAAAGAGGTCACTCCCGGTGAAGGGATCTCGGCTCTTTCCCCATTGAATAAGGTGCAGGGTATATCATATATACCACTGTGCAAAGCAAGACCGTAGCTACCTTTTTATAAAGTTTTGATTCTACAACATCTTTTAGGTTTCTTTTCTTTTATTAATCTCATTAATAAAAATTCCATCAATTAATGCTTCCTAAGCATCACAGAAGAAACGAAAGCAGTATTATTTATATATCAGCATATATATATAGTATAAGCATTCGTCTCAGGTAGTAATATGATCTCATCATAGAACATTGCAGCAGAAGAACATATATGAAATATTGGATATACTAGGATGTCCGTGTTTTTAATACGAGCCTGTATAAAACACGGATTCCACGGTCGCGGTGAATAGCCAAACCCACATCCCTAGACCCCTACGAGAGCGGCAAGTAACAATGCCAATTCTAGGGTTAGGAGACCCGGTCTCGACTCCTCGAGATGGCCTCCCACTGTACCCTAGAACCCGGTTACTTGTGCTCCCCTCCTTGGGTCTAACTAATGCGGAAAAGTAAATAATATACACCGGTGACATCAACATCATCCCGGAAGTGCCCCAATAAAAGAATATTACATACAGATGAATTTTACATGAATGAAAATAATAATAAAAAAACATCTCACATAAAACCCCCGGCTATTCAGAACACAATGATCCAATATAACATATCACAGCAACACATAATATCTCATATCATCAACGTAAGTAAGTATGCATACACCGACCGTCATTGATGTATATCAACGAAAATCGGCAATACAACTACATACTACACTTACGGTCACAGAAAAGAAATTGTAAAACTACAACTTTTAGAATCCACAATCACTTTAGACATCACAAATCCAAAATATCACATACTTCGCATTTCATGCCTAACTATATGAATTCCACATATTGTATCACATTCCACATAAAAAGACAGTATTAAACTTTCCGATCGGATAATCAAATACCCAAGATTTCCTAAATAGCTCAACACTTGAGCGGAGTTCAAATAATCCCAGAATATGTCACAGTATCAATGGTCCAGCCATAGAAGGGTCAAGCCAGCGCCTCACATGTGGCATGCCGTACTGCCCCAAACCCTAAAGTTTAGAGGCGGTTCAGACGGTCATAATCGAGTTAATGTTTGTTTTCTTCTAGAGGGACCACCGCGTTACTTGCACGTTTTTCCGAAAAATTTAAACTCAATAAAAATTCAACACTTGAAAGTTTTTCGTGCCGGGAAAAAATGAGTTAATGATATCCGTTCGAACATTTTAACAGTTTCTAAATTATCCGGAAAACCTAACGAAATTAAACTTTCCGATCGAATCAACGAATTCAAAATAATCCCCAGAACACTCAACACTTGAGTCAGATTAAAAATACCCAGAAATATGCAGGATTGGCTACGGATATTACTGTTTAATAACTTGTCCCCAATTTACTATTCCTGCCGCGGAACCGCCGCGACAAGTAGGTTCTTCCTGCGGTTCCGCGGCTATATGAGAGCCTTGGGGGCTCGTATTTTATGGTAACCCTTAAAACTCCCTGCTGATTTTTTAAAGTATTTTTAATGCAGAAAAAATCACATTTTTACAAAATTTCTGAGAGGGGTAAATTTCGACGTTTTTGGGTTCGATCGGAGTTTTAACTTCGTATACACGTCGCCTAATGCTCTAGCTTGGCTCTGATACCACTGTAGGGTTCCTAGGCACTCTTACAAGGGTTAATAAGGCATCAACCATACCCGAATAAAAATTTAGACGTGCCGAACAACCCAAAGCCAGGATCGTTGCTAGATTATTAGGGTTTAACATGCAAGTAAACAACTTTACAACTAAGTGTGAGGGATTACAACTTGTAGTCCGCTCCTTCGCTTCATAAGCTCCGAGTAGAAGTCCCTTCACCATGATCCACGATCTTCCGGACTCAAAAGAGGCTCCACAACTCGAACGATCCATGCTAGTTTGTAGTCTTCCTTTTCTCCGATGATCTACCTCGAAGTTTCTATAACTCAAGCTCTCTCTCTCTAATGAGGTGAACACCCTAATCTAATTGGCTAGATTAGATGAGGATGATGGAGTAGTATTTGTGCTCTCTTTTCTTATCAAATTCTCACTCTTAATCATCACAAAATGAAAACCTAGAAAACTTTCTCAAAGCTCAAGGTTGAAGAAGAAGAAGAAGACAAAATGGATAAATTCTTTTGTGATGAATAATGAAATGATATATGATTGATAATGTAACCATGGTCAACTATGACAAGTCTAACTTATGTAGAGAATTAACTAGGGCTAGGGTTTGGGTTGGGTTAATGAACGAGTCACTTGAAAATATCAACCATAATATCTTAACTCATGACAAAAGAAATCCTTCTAGAAGTATCAAGAAAGAACTAACCCAAATCAAACTTAACCTTGTTTAATCTCCACTAAACATGTTGCATTAGTAATCATATCATGTTACTATATTATATATCACATATATAATATATATTTGTAACAAAAGAAAATAATACAATTAACATATATCGCATATATATCAATGTATCACCCGGTGAGAAAATGAAATAATAAAGCGAGCCAATATTAGGTAATGTAATGCAATATATCATATATATTATTATACATTAAATTATCGAATCAACACTTGATCCGACAATCCGGCTATATCGAATATAACCGACTAATATATCATGTACCGATTCATCGAATCAACACTTGATCCGATGACCCGGCTCATATCAAAATATCGCGAGAATATAATCGGTATCTAATATCGCATTATCCTCGGTCCTGCACATATCACATATGTGCTCCTACTCCGTTTTGCCTGAGTCAAGAAACCTCTATGTAGGACTCTAAAGAATCGTCAATACGCCGGCAGTAGGTGATGATCATATCAAAACACCCACAAGCTGCAAGCGGTCAGCTAAACGTAACAGCCACCCAGGTATTGAGCGATCAGATGATCAATAAGCTAGCCCGTACATTCTCCTGTGAATCCAATCAGTAACACTCCCGTACAGTCCGGTCTCTTCGTTTGATGTGTCGCATATCAAGTCTAGGGGTGGTATACGTCAGACCCCAGTAACCGATAAGTCGTGTCGATGTGAGACTCATAACGGGTCGAGAAACTACTGATAATACTTACCAATAAATCTATATATCAGCCCTGGCCAGGGACTTCCAGTTATAGCCAATCGAACATAGCACAACATCAACTCCTTATACCGGGAGAGACGAATCCCCTCCTATCGCTCACTTCCTCCATGTGATTCGGGACTGCACCCAAAAGCCACCGTTTTGCACGCCCTCTTGGACATGGTAAGGTGGAAATCAAAGCACAGTGGGAATCACACAAGACTCTATGACGATCTCGAGTCTACAGACTACCCTGTACCGGTGTCACCGGAGAACTGCCATCTGACGTGAGGTATATCACCATCTGGGAGTTCTCGGCGAGTTCGTCCAGTATACCCAGTCTCCACTGAGCACCCGTACACCATCTCTGATGTCAAAACACCGATGGATATGGGATCATCCATCTCCCATCATATGGGTCAAGATGCGTATACGCTAGTCTACTCTGGTGTATCGATGCCCTGTCTCGACACACCTTCGACTAGGAACAGTTATAGGATGTACTCATCGACTATCGTGCTCCACTAGTATGATCTCATCATAGTCCCAGTAGTCGAGTATAGATCCTAAGGGCTTTATAACATGTGAGAGTAAGACAGTAAACTAATATAAGTCAACATGTTAAGATAAAGGGAAACCAAATAGCATACTATCATGACGAGAAAGAAAGTCCTCTCTATATATATCCAAGCATCCATTATAATATACATCATATGTACAACAATGGCCTCTAGGGCATATACATAACTAATAATGGCGCCGTTGCCGGGGTGACGGTAACGTATTTTCTTTCTTGTTAGTCGTGTTAATATTCTTTTTGTATATATATAAAATTATAAATATAACAATAAAAAAAATCTTTTTGTTATTTGTGATTTTTTTGTGCAAGTGTGCAGGCGATCTGGAGCAATTACAACATGTGAATCAATAAACAGAGGTTTTTATTAGGGTGTATAGAGAAAGGGACGTGCATTGACCAAAGTTTCAAGCGCCAACTCAACAATTTGACCGCGGAACCGCGGTCAAAGAGGGAGTTTCGCGGCTGTTCCGCGGTCCTATTGTGGGGTTTTGACACCAATTTTTTTTTCACCCCTTCTCTTTCTTCTAATCTCCTCTGTAAACTCTACTTAACTATATTTAATGCAGGTTTCTTTGCACAGATTGCGCCGCCGCCAAATAAATTTTTTGTTGTTTTAGATTTTGTTTGTTTATACGCTTTGCATATAATAATACGGACTTTAAGGGGCTATAACACCAATTAAGATTGGGTGGGGATTTCATCACCCTTCCTAAGACCCTATAAATCACAAAAAGCATACGCATCATATTGAGTTAATAAAAAATATCTAGACCTAACCTATAAGGACTGTCGCGCTCATTTAGGACAAGTGAAGGTTGCGGGGAATCGGTCGTTTATCTAAACTTGACTTTGTGATGCCTAGGCTAGAGAAGTGAGGAGGTAATTTTAAAAGGCCCGTCTCACGGTGATTCGTGAGCGGAACCCTCCTTACCTCACTTATGCTCACCTGGCCACAATTGGCAGTGAAGAGGTGATTCGAGGGTTATCTTGCAACTTGTCGCTTGGAAGTCTAGGAGCGGTCTAGTTGGACTTTGAAGACCCTAGCTCTAGGTGTGTTTGTGCATATTGTGTTTGTGATTGTGCTTATGTAAAGTTTAGTCCCATAATTCCGTATTCTTTCAGAAACCAAACAAACAACTTCAAAACTCCAAAAACAAATATTTTTTTGTAAAAAATAAATAAAGAAAAAACCACTTCCTTCCCTCCCTACCATTTCACTCTTCTAACATGGGTACCCCATCTCGAAAAACACTTGCCGAATTTTGATACCCACAACCAGACATTACTTCTTACGGTTCTTCCTTTGGCCGAACTTCGAACGATCCAATCATGCATAAAATTTCATTGAGAAATCAGATAGACGCGTCTAGGATAAACAATTGGACTCTACAATCCACTTTGTATCAACCGTTTCAATCTCCCCCACCTTCTTACGTTGATACCCCTTTTGAGAATCCTGTTGCAACTCCAAAACCTATGTCCATCGCTAACCGAACTGAACAATTCCGTAGCCAATCTTTCACTTCTTTCACCACTTCCAATTCTTTTGATCAACAATTCCAACCACTTTCTTGTCATAACGTTGATCATCATCCTGTTCAACTATTTGATTCATATCAATCCTATTCGACTTTTACACCTTCCCTAGACATTGCTTCTGAACCGCCATTTAGGAGTTTTTAGTATCCAAACAACTTTTAATCTTTTACTGAAACCCATTCACAACCCATGTCTAATCTGGAACAGTCATTGGAAGACTTTCGCGTAGCATCGTACCAACAGATGATAGATTTGAATGCGTCCATGGCCGCCCTCATACAACCTAGTGACCCGGTAGCTAGTTTCCAACTAGCTCCACATTTTCCAATGTATGATGAGGCGGTAGGACAGGTTTAGAATTTGAATGGTGAGAGTGAGCTGTACACCCTTCCAAATCAAACCAACCCATTACAAATTGAATCTCACAACTCCGGTTTTGAATGTCTATCGTGTGTCCCAAATGATTCATAATAGCCGATAGAATGTTTGACGAGTTGTGCAACTTTGTAGTGTTTGATTTACCCGACTGTGAAGGGTCCATTCCAAGTGAAACCAATCCCAAACCTTTTGACATCTACACCTCCATCTTAGAACCTGAATTGATTGAAATCCATGCTTTTGATGAGGTGTCGGAGAATATTGATTTTCATTTGATTGAGGATATCGACTCTAGGAATATTTTGGATGATGAACCCACAGTTTTGGATGAGTTTTTCTCTCCAATTCATCATCCCGAGTCATTAACTCTTTTTCCCGAACTCCATATGCGTCTGGATTTTGATGATAAATGCATGGTTAAACTGAATTTTGAGGAGACTTTTGAGGATAGCTTTGAGGATGAACCAGTTTTACTTGATGAGTCGGATTTTCCAATTCATCATGTCCCTTCCACCGACTATGTACACCCTCCTGAACGTTTAACCGATCCCATTCCTCAATCACTTCCCTCCATCCTTTCCATCGTTCTGACCTTGCAAGACACCGTATCAGTTTCGTTTCTTGTGTCTGGTTTACCAAGTTTGGTCTACCCATGTTTTCATACAAATCTTGAGGGATTTGACCCAATTTCTCGCTATCTTGATAGATTAGTACAATCAATCTTTTCACATCGATCATTACAGATTATACTAATTTATTCAATCCATTTCCACCCTCAAGTTCGTATTCCACTTCTTTTTCCCTTCCGCCATTCTTCTTCTCCACCGAGACCGGACGCCGCTTCTATCCCTACACGGTCTCGCGTGTTTCTCATTTCTTTTCTCTACACTCCATTCTTTCACCAACTGCCACTTTATAACGATAAAATCATTGAATGGTTGGTGCTCACTTTTGGTCTTTTTAAAGCCTTGTATAGTTTGATACTGTTTTCTCCCCTAACTCTAAACTTTAACGCTTAAACAGTGGAAACACTGTTTCACTTAAGTTTGGGGAAACCTTTTTGTGTATATACATTTTGTTCATAAATAATAAAAAAAAACAGGTGAGCATCGACAATTTTGACCCTCCTGGTATAGCCTGACAGTAAGGGCACTGTCAAGTTTAAGTTTGAGGGTGTGCTCGGTAAGCTTTCTTCCTTCGCATTCATTTGTATATTTTGCATTTGCAAACTTATAAAAAATCCATAAAAATAAAAAAATTTACAAAAATATAAAAACTTTGTCGTCAAGTTAGCTAATAGGGTAACTTATATTTTTTATTTCGAAAGTTTAGTTGATACGTTAGAAATAACTAAATCCTAAGCTTAGGAATTGAAATCCCTAAAAATAACCCTCATTTTGTTTAACCTTGGTAATTATACGCCCTTACAGTTTTTTTTATAGAAGAAGGTAATATTGAGTTCAGTTCTTAAGTTAAGTCAAGATGAAGGGAAAGTATTGAAACTTTATTAAAAGATAAGTCTGAAAGATAGTTTCTATTCTTGAGTCCAAATTCAGAAAATATATACCCTACAAACTGCACTTACACGCACCTTGAAACTTGGGATAGTAGAGGATACCTAGAAATACTCTTGCCTGAAAGCATAGTATGAAAGAAAAAAATGGTATTTAAAGCTAACCACTATAAGAGCATCATTGAAAAATATATCCGGTCTTGAAAAGAAAAACAAAAACAAAAAAAGAAAAACAAAGAGTAAAATCAAGACCTGGAAATTGTTATTTACGCTTTAAGTTCATACATTCAGTAATCGGTTGTTAGTGTCTCAAGAAGCATTAATAGTCGCATGAAAGGCGTGTAAGCAACACCGTCCATCATTAATGAAAAGAAGTAGTATTAAGTATTAGATCAAGGGTACTATAGCTTGAATTGAATTCTCAAGTGTAGGGGTGAAATAATACACACATGTAGGAGTATACATTCGATGTTTGGAGGAAATATAGAAATAAAGAATAAGACTTATGTTTTCTGTAAAGATGATAAAAATCCCTGATTGGAGACCACACTTTAGAAGGAAAACTCAGGAGAGACCGAGATCTTTCTAAACTGTAAAATGTATAGGATCTGGGGTTGAATAAATTGGAGGTATGAAAAATAAGGGTTGGATATTTCTAACTTAGAATGATAGAAGTTCTAACTTAGATACTAAACTGTAGGAGTAGAATCAACGTTAACTTATGAAACTAGCTTGACGGGATTTTGCGCGTAATATCCGCTGAAAATCCTCAGGAGACAACACTGCTCCTACTAGGGACACCTAGAGGTTTAACGGCTTGTTGCACGAGCTCAGTGCAATCGCGTTCCTTGCGAAAGTGAGGTTAGGACTTTTTGTGAATAATTGGTTTTGCTCGGGACGAGCAAAAGTTAAGTTTGGGGATATTTGTTCATACCAGAATATTGCATTTAATACCACCCATTCTTATGCTCGTTTGTTTATAGGCAGGTGCTTTTAATCCGTGTTTGCTACATATTTACAGGCTACAGGTTCCTACTCCAAAACAACGCAAATGATACAAAATCTCCACTGTTATGCCAAAATGCAGAACATCTGTTGCCAACAGATAAAAGCCGGGTTCTGGTCATCCGTATCCATCCAGTGTCGCGTACCAGTTCATGAGACAAGACAAATGACTGTGGTTATTCGTGTCTCGGATAAGCACAGAGTACGAGAGGGGCAGCACAAGAATCAATGGGTGCGCGGAGCTCGAGGGAGATAAGGTCAAAAGAATTATTTTTGAAGCCATTTTGGACTGTTGCAGATCTGAAAAAATTATGGATGCAATTTGAAATTTGGGACATGTAGAACAACATAAGATAGCAACACAAGGAAACTCAGAAAATACGAGACCCCAATTCCACAAAACCGCGGCGGAACCACCGCCTAATGTGGGTTTTTGCGGCTGATCCTCCTCGGTTTCGTGTCATCATCTGACCAAATTTTGGGGTTAGTTTGGTAACTTCATTTGTGCAGAGAATCATGCCCTAGGGTTTCAGCACGCAGCCTATAAATAGCCCGGTTTTGTGCTAAGCCAAGCATGCTTCTTTTTGTAAGGATTTAGTTTAGCTTTAGTTCTTCTTCTTCTTCATCATATATTCTCCATTAAAATGCAGTGAGAGCATTGAGTGGATGATGAAATGAAGATGAGGGTTTGTTATTTTTTAACTTGTATCTTTTAATTCTTGCATTGTCTTTTAATTCTAGTGTAACTTTTATAATTGTTGTTAAGTAGTAGTTGTTATTTCTTGCACTTTTCTTTTCTTCTCTTATCCGTATTATTTTCAAGCTGTGATACTCGACGGAGTTCCTTGCTTAGGTGAGGACCCAAGTAGTTAGCTTGCACCATTTGTAAAACCGTATTTTTCCTTTTCCTTCTTTTCTTCCACATTTTGTTTTATTTTCTTTTGTAATGTGTGAATAATTTCCATGCTTGTTAAGGCCAAGGAAGGTGGTATGCGGGACGGAAAAATCCCTTGTGCTTCTCTTCGCCAAACATCTTGAAATGAACCTCGACCAAACAAACACAACCCTCTCACTTAGGCGCGCTATGTGACATATACCCGCGACCTAAGTTGAGAAGTCCTTTAAGCGCATTACAACATGACATGTAGTTATGAATTAATTGGATACATGATTACGGGTGTTTGGCCGAGGGTTGGGATAAGCGTATTTAGCGGACGGATAAGGGGCACTAGGAATGGATTTAGCGTTGGAAAGCTCACTTAAAACTGAAAATCCCATTCCTATGTCCTCTTAATCCACGCTACTTTCGATTATCCCAACATTGTTTTAAGAATGGCAAAAGATAAGCACAAGACTAATCCTAACTCTACTAACCAACCTTAACTTCAACAAGCATACTTGAACATAAATACGAACACTTAGGATAGAACTGAAAATACATATATACATTCTTCATTGACTCGTCTAAAACACGAACGGACATACTACCATCTCCTTGTGGATCGACCCGTGCTCAACCGGCTAGCTGCAAAGCGACACCATCTTGATTGCGGTAACTAAATCTCTCTCAATCAAGAGAGTATGCACTATGGTGAAAATCTAAGGAGCAGTTGAGGATGTTGTTAAGCTCAAGTTCATTCCTTTTGCGCTTAAGGACAACGCGAAGAGTTGGTTAAACAGTTTGCCAGCTCGATCGATTATGACGTAGGATGACTTTGTGAATGTATTTCTTAAGAAATTTTACCCAATTCACAAAATAGTACGAATTCGAAATGAAATTCACAATTTCAAATGAAAAGAGGGTGAAATCTTTTGGAAATACTTGGAAAGATTCAAAGATATCCTAATTAAATGTCCCCACCACGTTTTAGAACAATGGAGCCTTTGTCAGATTGTCTATGAGTGTTTAGACTCGAGTTCATGCATGATATTAGAATCATGTGTCAATGCAAATTCTTGAGTTATGGTGGTAAGGACGCATAGAACATTTTAGAAGAACTGGCTTATAAAACCATTCAGTGGGAGAGTGTGGGTGAGAAACCATCATCATCGTCTAGGGGCGGTGCACACATAGTTGACAACTCTATAACAGCCAAAGAAAAAATCACTGCTCTTGTACGGCGAATGGAAGTTTTAGATAGCGAAAATTGACCGTCACCAGTCAACCAAGTTTCTCAACCGGTGTGTGCTAATTGTCAGCATCCTATCCAGATAGAGAGTGTTCGTTTCTCTTCAAAACAACAATTCAAACCCGCCGTTCCAACAATTTTCAAATTCGAATTTTCAAAATATGAAATTGGGATATTCCAACAACCAGCCCCAACAGCCGAATCAGCCAAACCTAACCTTTGCACCCCCTGGGTTCATCTAAGACGAAAAGAGAGTGCCAACTATTGAAAAAGGGTTGGAAACTTTGATTAAAACCTCTGCGTAGGCTACATCTAGTCTGGCTACTTTCATGCAAATCTCTAGTCAGTTGCATAGCGCTAACACACAAGCCATATCTAGGCTAGAAATTCAAATCAGTTAACTCACTGCTGTAGTGAATGAACGAGAAAAGAGAACATTTCCTTCCCAACCGGTAATGAACCTGAGAGAACAGAGGAACCACAATGCTCATATTGTTCAACAGAACAGCATAGAGAATGCGAATGCCGTCACCGTCCTAAGGTCAAGATGCGTGATTGACAACAAGGTTGTCAAACGTAACGATTCATCCAAACGTGTGGTTGCTAATTTACCGGCACATGTCTCATCACTTGTTCCATCTTTCGGTCCGTCTACTTATTCTTCTTCTTTACCATCTTCTTCTTCGTCGTTAGCTGCAAATCCTTCGAAACAACCAGATTTACCTCCACAAATTTTTCTTGCAGTTCCAGCACGAATGATCACGCCTTCTACATCTACTCCATATGCATCTTCTTCAAACCAAATGTTCGAGCCTAAGGCTCCTTATCCCAATAGGTTAAGATCGAAGAAGCCTTCTTCAAGTATGGAAAATGTGTTAGAAGTCTTCAAACGTTGTGAAGTCAACATCCCGCTGTTGGACGTGGTCCAACAAGTCCCGGCGTATGCAAAATTTCTTAAGTATTTGTGCATGCAGAAACGATTCATGCATGTGTCCAAAACAGTCTTCTTGGCCGCCACTTTAAGCGATGTCTTGTCCAAATCCATTCCAGTAAAATATAAGGACCCTGGCTGTCCTACTATTTCTTGCACTATCGGGGAAAAGCAAATTAATCGAGCCTTGTTAGACTTAGGGGAAAGCGTGAACCTACTCCTTTACTCAGTATACGAACAACTGGGTTTAGGAGAATTGAAGCCGACCAAAATGATTCTGCAATTGGTAGACCAATCCACAAATATACCGAGGGGAGAGATCGATGATGTTCTGATTAAGGGCGGGGGATTCATATTCCCCATAGATTTCATCGTATTGGAGACTGAACCTGTCGTTAATCCCAACGGTCAGATTCCAGTCATACTTGGGTGGCCTTTCCTAGATACGTCCAATCAATTGTTGTAATGGATCGATGAAACTCTCTTTTGGAAATATGACGATTGACCTCAACATCTTCAGTCTAGGAAACTAAGCGAGTGACAGACACGATAACACATATGAAGTCAACGCTGTACACGACATGTCTAAGGAGGATACATTTGACTTCCACAATGAGTGTCTTGAAGAAACTTTTGAAGAACTATTTCTGAGGAACTTCTTCTGCTTGAGAAGCTAAGTCTTGAGCAGGCTTTCTACGCATATTTGGGGGCCCAATTCGAATCACATCGTAATGAACCGACCGCCGAAGTGCGACCATCAGTGGAGGAACCCCTAAACTTGACCTCAAAGTTCTTCTTGACGACCTCAAGTATGCATACTTGGACAATAACGAAACGCTTCCAGATATAATCGCAACCGACATTGCGCCTGAGCAAGAGTCGGCACTCATGAATGTTCCGAGAAAGAACATGGAAGTAATTGGTTGGTCGATAGCTGATATCAAAGGAATGAGCCCGGCTATCTGTCAGAACAGAATCCATATGACCGATGATTCCAAACCCTTCAAGGTTCATCAACGCCGGCTTAACCCGGTTATGAAAGAAGCAGTGCGGAAGGAAATGATGAAGTGTCTTGACAATGGGATCATTTATCCCATATCTGATAGCAAATAGGTAAGCCCCATTCATGTCATACCAAAAAAATCAGGAATCACGGTGATTACGAATGAAGCGAACGAGTTAGTCCCAACCCACACACAGATAGGTTCGAGGGTTTGTATTGATTACATAAAGCTCAATGCAGCAACTCACAAAGATCATTTTCCGCCACCTTCATCGATCAGATGCTTGAATGCTTAGTCGGCCATGCTTACTATTGTTTCCTTGATGGATATTCCGGCTACAATCAAATCCGGATTGATCCAGAGGATCAGGACAAGACAATTTCTACTTGTCCTTTTGGTACATTCGCCTACCGCCGTATGCCCTTTGTGGTGTGCAATGTGTAAGTCCATGTCACGCATCCCACAAACTTGCGGGGAGGCGGAAAATATGAAAAAAGATTATCAAAGCTTCGTAACACAGACTTGAGCGCATGAATCGTATCTAAACCATTACTAGCAAACTACGAAAGGTTTAACTACTCTGATTCGAAGTTATACCTCACGTTACTTGTCCTTCGGGTCTTCATCACTGTCCTCCACTCCTTGTAGGCTCTTTGGAACGTCGGCACCTCAAAGGCCTCCTTGAGTCAAAGACGATCCACCCGAGAGCTCCTATTCCAAGCTTACCCTCTAACTTGAGGTAACTAGGTTACTCAAAGTGCTAATCTAAGCAACCTAGGTGATATAGAGTTGGATTATGGATGTATTAGTCTAGATAACCCTTGATCTCAACACATGAGAGGTTAGGGTTAGGGTTTGAAGAGAGAGAGCTTGAGGAGAGAGAATGTGAGAATGAGAATCGTTTTGGATAAATGAAATCATTTGTGTATATATGAAACATATCATATAATTAAATGAATAACAAATAATGATATATCATCATGTTTCATTAATACACTAAGTGATTCATCACATGAGTCATATAAATCATAAATGATTCATTAACTCCATGTATGAATTACACCATGACTCATTTATCCAATTAATGCAAATGCCACCTTAACCCCCAAGTCACCATGCTTCTAGAAGCTTCCCGACAAATTACGAGAATGCCCCTCCTATCCGTGAAAACACGGAAAAACTTTAGACTGTATAAATCCAATAATCCGATACAAGAATCTGGCTTAAACCAAAACCGACTAGTAAAAACTGTCCGAACGTCGTACGTGCATAAACACACGTATGCGTCCGAACCCTTGTCGTAAAACCATACGACCTCTATATCGTTTCGCCCGAAGCAGGGAAACTCTCTGTGTGGGACTCTAAAGACTCGACACTATACTGGCAGTGGGTTTAACCACAGACCGCAAGCGGCACTAGTTGTACGTAACGGTCCCCAGGTAGATGTCGATAAGAAGGCCGATGAGGAAACCCATCCGAACTCCTACTGTGCCTGCTGTGACAATCTCCGTACAGTCTGGTCTTTTCGTGTAGGACTATCATATATCGGGCCTACGGGACGGCAAGCGTCAGTCCCCTAAAAGCGGTATAAGTCGTGGCGGAGCGTAGCCCATTACACCTTGAGAAACTACTGGAAAACTTACCAGTAAATCTCGCTTGCCCTGGCCAGGGACTTTGCGCAATGGCTCCCTGACACAGCGTGATATCAGCTCCCAATACGAGAGAGACGAATCCTGTCTAACCGCCACTGCCTCCAAGTGCTCGGGACTGCACCCAACTGCTACCTGTTTGCACGACTCTTTTGAGCCGTGGTAGGGTAGCAATCTAAGAACAGTGGGACACACTCCAGGCGAAGTAGCAGTGTCAAGTCTGCGGACTATGCTGTACTCATGTCACCTGGAAACTGTTAACTAACGACGGGTATAATACCAACCAACAGTTCCCCGCGAGTCCTGTCCGGTGTACCCGTAACCTAACGAGCACATGTATACTATCTCCAGTACGATGTACTGATGGCTGTGGGACAGACCATCTCCCCAACTGGGATGAGAAGCGTACACACTAGTCTACTCCGGAGTATCGATGCCCTATCTCGATAATCCTACAACTAGGGACCTGTATAGGATGTTGCTTATAGACTACCCAGCCCCCACTAGTGTGACTGCCATCACAACGCTGGTAATCAAGCAAAGATCCTAAGGGCTCTACTAATATGTATAAGCGATACATTACAAGAAACATATGCACATATTAAAGTAGACACAAACCAAGTAGCATACTACCATTTTTAGCAAGACTGTCAATACAACTGTGAATATCCCAAGCTTCCATTAAGTAATATACAAACTAGTATGATGCAGTAATGGCCTTCTAGGGCATAAACACTGACAATCTCCCACTTGCACTAGGGCCATATACTGGCATATCGCAGACCTATCATCTCGAATAGCCTCTCGAACTGCGTCTGAGGAATGGCCTTTGTGAATGGATCAGCAGTGTTATTCTCTATATCTACTCTCTTTTCCTCGATCTCCCGGTGATCTACGATCTCCCTGATCAGGTGATTCCGCCTTAATATGTGTCTGGACTTCTGATGGGACCTGGGTTCTTTCGCTAAAGCTATAGCGCCGTTGTTGTCGCAATACAAAGGTATTGGACCAACACTGGTAGGAACCACCTGAAGTTCTGTGAGGAACTTCTTCATCCAAACAGCTTCTTTTGCGGCATCGCAAGCAGCTATGTACTCCGCTTCCATCGTTGAGTCAACAACGGTCTCCTGCTTGGAACTCTTCCAACAGACCGCCCCTCTATTGAGGGTAAAGACATAACCCGACATGGACTTGGAGTCATCCTTGTCACTCTGGAAGCTAGAGTCGGCAAAGGACTCAATCTGGAGGTCTTTTCCGCCATACACCAAGAACATCTCCTTAGTCCTCCTCAGGTACTTGAGAATGTTCTTTACTGCTATCCAGTGCTTCTCCCCTGGGTTTGCCTGATACCGGCTTACAACGCTCAATGCGTATGCTACATCTGGTCTGGTACATAACATCGCATACATTATAGAGCCTACCGCAGAAGCGCAGGGTATAATCGACATGCGATCCCTTTCCAAATCAGTCTTGGGAGACATCTCTTTGGAGAGGGTGATTCCGTGACAAGCCGGTAGGTTACCGCGCTTAGAATCATCCATACTGAATCTTTTCAATATGATGTCTATGTACCTGGACTGCGAAAGTCCCAACATTCTCTTTGATCTATCACGATAGATCTGGATTCCCAGAATGTAGGTGGCATCACCCAGGTCTTTCATAGAGAACTTCTGTGACAAGAATCTTTTTACTGACTGCAGCATAGGAATATCATTTCCTATTAGGAGAATGTCATCCACGTACAAGACGAGGAATACAACAACTCTCCCTACAATCTTACTGTATATGCATGGTTCATCTGGATTTTCGATAAAGTCAAATTCTTTGACAGTATCATCAAAACAGATGTTCCAACTCCGTGATGCCTGCTTTAGTCCATAAATGGATTTAAGCAGCTTGCATACTTTACCACCGCTCCCACTCTGAATGAATCCCTCTGGCTGATCCATATAGACGCACTCTTCCAAATTACCATTTAGAAAGGCCATCTTTACGTCCATCTGCCAGATCTCATAACCGTGGAAGGCAGCAATAGCAAGAAGGATCCGAATGGATTTGAGCATAGCCACTGGAAAAAAGGTTTCGTCATAGTCCAAACCAGGTCTTTAACGAAAACCCTTTGCAACAAGTCTAGCCTTATAGGTTTCAACCTGTCCATCTACACCAATCTTCTTTCCGAAGATCCACTTGCATCCTACAGGTTTTACCCCATCTGGAGCAATGTCCAAAGTCCATACTTTGTTAGTGTACATGGACTCCATTTCGGTCCGCATTGCATCCATCCATTTTACCGAGTCGCCGCTCTGAATGGCTTGCTGGAAGCTAGTAGGGTCATCATTATCAATGATGCAATCTTCTCGATCCACGTCTATGAGAAAACCATAGTATCTCTCGGGCTGATGAGACTGCCTACTATTTCTGCGGATAGGCGCTGGTATGTCCCTTTCTTCTGAAACCTCTGGTTCAACCATACTTTCAGTAACAGCTTGTGGTTCTGGAATTTCTTCAAGTTCTACTGCGCTCCCACTCTTCTGATTTTCTAAAAATTCAGTTTCTAAGAAGAGGGCATGACGAGAAACCAAAGACTTTTATTCCTCTGCGTAATAGAAGCAATATCCTATGGAGTTCTTTGGATATCCCACAAACATATACTCTACTGAGCGTGCCTCGAGCTTGTCCGGATGCTTCTTTTTTACAAAAGCTGGACATCCCCATGTCTTCAGGTACTGAAGATAGGGTTTCTTCCCACTCCACATCTGATATGGTGTGGTAGGCACAGTCTTAGTTGGAACCTTGTTCAAAAGATATGCAGCTGATTCTAGTGCATAACCCCAGAAAGATCGCGGTAACTCAGCCTTACTCATCATGGAACGAACCATATCCAATAGGGTTCGATTCCTCCTTTCCGATACACCGTTGTGTTGTGGTGTGTATGGAGGAGTAAGCTGAGAGAGAATTCCATTCTATTTTAAGTAACCCAGGAACTCGGCACTTAAGTATTCACCACCTCGATCAGATCTCAGTGTCTTGATACTTTTGCCTATTTGGTTTTCCACTTCATTCTTGTATTCCTGGAATTTCTCAAAAGCCTCGGATTTATACTTCATCAAGAAGATATGTCCATACCTAAAGAAATCATCCGTAAAAGTAATGAAGTAGGAATAACCACCTCGCGCATGTGTAGACATTGGACCGCACACGTCACTGTGTACGAGTCCCAAGAGCTCGCTCGCTCTTACTCCGTGTCCAGTAAACGGAGTCTTTTTCATCTTTCCCATGAGACAAGATTCGCAAGTAGCATAAGATTGATATTCGAACGGATTCAAATATCCTTCTCTATGTAAATTAGTTAACCGTGTTTCATTGATGTGACCTAGTCTACAATGCCATAAGAAAACCTGATTTATTTCTGGAGACTTTCTTTTAAGTGTGTTCTGGACATTGAAAACCTGAGCTTGATTCAATACGTATATACCGTTATCAAATGTACCGGACCCAATCAGAACTTGATTTAGGTGGATATGAACTACATCACTTACGAATGTAAAGTCATATCCCTCTCTCAAAAGTGAGGACACTGATATGATATTACAAGTCAAACTAGGTATATACAGACAGTTACGTAGAATCAATATCTGCCCACTTGTCAAACCTAGGCGATATTCTCCCACGGATTCAGCGTCCACGCTCATTCCGTTTGCAACTCTGAGAGAAAAATCACCTACCCTTATAACTCTACGGTTTCTCAAAGTATGTAATGAATTACAGATATGAGATCCTGCTCCGGTATCTAGTACCTAGGAAGTAGAGTTAATTGACAAACAGTTCTCAATTACAAACACACTTGAGGCCGAAGCCACAACATGCTTCGTATCCTGGCTACTGGCTTCCAAATCCCTGCAATCCTTCTGCCAATGCCCGTTCCCATAACAATAGGAACATCCCTCTATACCTACACCAAGTCCCGAAACTTTTGCTCTTCCCTTTCCTCCTACTTTACCGACACCGTATATCGGCTTTGTAGAGGTCTTCTTCTTTTCATCCTTTGCTTTCGTCCTGGATGTAGAAGAAGAAGGTCCCCCATTAAGCAGAGCTTGTGTCTCCCTGGTTTCTTTCAGGGTGTAAGTAGAGGGTAGGGACTGTGGAAATAAGTCAGCCTATGACCTGTTTCCCAACGTGGTCTCTAGGTCCTTGAGCTCATCAATATAGCTAGTCATTGTAAAAACGTCGTCCCCTACAGATGACCCGACAGCCAACCTCGCTTGAATTAATTCGTTCGAGGTCTCATATCTTGTGATATGAGATTGCTCTCCATATAAATCTTTGTTATGGAGAAAGATGGAAACTAAGTCCATCTTCTCGTGCTGCTTCTGGTATACACCATCAACTGAAGCTAACATGAGGCACTTAACTTTCGCTTTATTCTTTTTCCTTGTCTGACGGATATCCATATCCGCGACGGTGGAAACTGGACCTGGGACGGCGGGATCTTGAGTAGTAATAGGGTGGTCCAGCTTGTCATAGGCAATGGACATCTGGACAGACCTTTGCCTGTCATATAAGTTAGATTTAGTCAACTTATTATCTAGATGTAACCTAGTCATGGTCACAAGGTCACTGCATTGAGAGAGAGAAAAGAAAACACTTTAGCATGATGCTCTTGCGAGTTTAGATTGGTTTTTAATTTATCTAAACTGGATGGCTCCCACTGTTTCTCGAATCCTTCCTCAAACCATAAAAGAAGAATTAGCCAGGACTATTCTCACTGTACAATACTTGCTTAACCGTTCAGCCAGGCCTGTGTCGGTACTTCGAGGGAGGTTTTACAACGCTTTCGCGAAGTTCCTTAATTAAATAACCTCTTATCTCTGGGGGCGTAGCCCCGCTGACACTTTTCTCGATACCTACTTGGTTTATAGCATTGATTGTTAAGTGACGAATCTCCTAATAAGTAGCATATACTCACAGTAGGATCGGGATCCAAATATCATCGTATGATAATGTTGAAGGAATCATACCAACATTCATCAAACTCCAAATGGTATGCAACACTAGCAAGTTTCGGTTTCTTTAGAAACTCCCGATGTGGATTTTTGCCCCATGTTCTTATGACCTTGACGAAAGCTAACAAATCATAAGTCACATGTCAAGTTCTGCCCATCATTATCTTGTTAATTTCAACCCACCCGTACATACCCTTGACGAAAGCCAACAAGGTAATACGACTGTCCCAAATCAACTCATCTATCTATGCAACAAATGAGTACCCCAGCAGCTACCAAACACTATGCCATGACGAAAGCCAACAAACATAGCTCGAATACTACTGACCATCCATAGGAAATGACGGAGGGCTACGACTGGTTTTGGCGAAACCGTGAACGTAGTGAACTTGATATAATCGAAGGAACATGATAGCTTTTTTTAAAAGGAGTGGTTAAAGCTCCGCAATTAAAAATTCTGCTCTTTTAAAATAACCGAGTGGTTTCTTTTAAATTTGTTCCAACGATTCAACTTTGGTTTATTTTCTTTGCATTAAAATAACGCGTCCCATCATTTAACCTATCATTGCAGAAAACAACGAAAATACAACGTCATCTTATGCCATCCGCATTCGCCACTGGGTCCCGTCATCACCCGTTAAGTTACTTAACTAACGACATAGCTTGGGCTGGGCTAGCGCGGGTGTAAAACGTAAGTGACGTCTAAATAGCTATCATATATAGATATTGTACATTCGTCAGACGCAATAATAGGCATTCCAGATTATTGATGAACATTATTGCATATACAAGCAATCCGCGTTTGCTTTGAGCCTGCAACAAAAGACGGATTACACAGTTGTGATGAATAGCCATTACCCCACCCTAGACCCCTACGGGTACGGAAAACTACCCGCCAAGTACCCGAAGTGAAGCGGTCTCCCTCAACAACGTGAGTAGGCCACTAAATACTTCAACGTACCCGGTAGTCTGTGTACCCCACCTTGGGTCTATCCTAGGAGAAAAAAACAGTAAATGAAATAATACAACGGTGCCTACAACCGCAACCTGGATGTGCCCCGCAAAAGAATATTACATCATATTACAATTTACATCGAATGAATGAATATAAAACCCATCTCAAACCCCGGCTAATCATCACAACGATCCAATCAAGTTCATATACACAAACAGTAAACATTATAGAAATGTGCAACCCCCTGCCAACCGACATACTAGCAGTTAGGGGAGGTTTACGAACACATTAAACATTACATATAAAAACCCGATTAGCAAATAACTTAGAATATCGATCGACAACCTTTTTCCGTGTCTACCCCAAATGCAAGCCAGCACAGAAGTAACCTGGGCAGAAACAAAATATACAGGAAAACAAAACACCATAAAATATGAATTTCTGTGAAACTCCGAGTCAACTCGGGGTTGACTCGACGGCGGATCCGCGACAAAAAGCACCATTTGGCCGCGGTTCCGCGGCCGTCTTTCCGAGTTGTGTCCTCGTATTTTCCCAGAATTCTTATAATACCCTGCTGTGAATATTAAGGTATATCAAATATTTTTTTCGACACTTTTAAAATTAATAGAAACTGATAGGGTTCCAGGGTGTTGTTTTCGCGTTTTTCCGACGAACGAAGTTCTAATTAGTTGCTAACAAGCTAGTAAAGGTTTAGTTGGCTCTGATACAACTGTAAGTCCATGTCACGCACCCTGCGAACTTGCGGGGTGGCGGAATATATGAAAAACGATTATCGAAGCTTCGTAACACGGACTTGAGCGCATGAATCGTATCTAAACCATTACTAGCAAACTACGAAAGGTTTAACTACTCTGATTCGAAGTTGTACCTCACGTTACTTGTTCTTTGGGTCTTCATCACTGTCCTCCACTCCATGTAGGCTCTTTGGAACGTCGGCACCTCAACGGCCTCCTCGAGTCAAAGACGATCAACCCGAGAGCTCCTACTCCAAGCTTAACCTCTAACTTGAGGTAACTAGGTTACTCAAAGTGCTAATCTAAGCAACCTAGGTGATATAGAGTTGGATTATGGGTGTATTAGTCTAGCTAACCCTTGATCTTAACACATGAGAGGTTAGGGTTAGGGTTTGAAGAGAGAGAGCTTGAGGAGAGAGAAGGTGAGAATGAGAATCCTTTTGGATGAATGAAATCATTTGTGTATATATGAAACATATCATATAATTAAATGAATAACAAATAATGATATATCATCATGTTTCATTAATACACTAAGTGATTCATCACATGTGTCATATAAATCATAAATGATTCATTAACTCCATGTATGAATCACACCATGACTCATTTATTTAATTAATGCAAATGCCACCTTAACCCCCAAGTCACCATGCTTCTAGAAGCTTCCCGACAAATTACGAGAACGCCCCTCCTATCCGTGAAAACACGGAAAAACTTTAGACTGTATAAATCCAATAATCTGATACTAGTATCTGGCTTAAACCAAAACCGACTAGTAAAAACTGTCCGAACGTCGTACGTGCGTAAACACACGAATGCGTCCGAACCTTTGTCGTAAAACCATACGACCTGTATATCTTTTCGCCCGAAGCAGGAAAACTCGCTGTGTGGGACTCTAAAGACTCGACACTACGCAGCTAGTGGGTTTAACCACAGACCGCAAGCGGCACTAGCTATACGTAACGGTTCCCAGGTAGATGTCGATAAGAAGGCCGATGAGAAAACCCATCCGAACTCCTACTGAGCCTGCTGTGACAATCTCCGTACAGTCCGGTCTGTTTGTCTAGGACTATCGCATATCGGGCCTAGGGGGCGGCAAGCATCAGTCCCTTAAAAGCGGTATAAGTCACGTCGGAGCGTAGCCTATTACACCTTGAGAAACTACTGGAAAACTTACCAGTAAATCTCGCTTGCCCTGGCCAGGGACTTTGCGTAATGGCTCTCTGACACAGCACGATATCAACTCCCAATACCGGGAGAGACGAATCCTGTCTAACCGCCACTGCCTCCAAGTGCTTGGGACTGCACCCAACTGCTACCTGTTTGCACGACTCCTTTGAGCCGTGGTAGGGTAGCAATCTAAGAACAGTGGGACACACTCGAGGTGAAGTAGCAGTGTCAAGTCTGCGGACTATGCTGTACTCATGTCACCTGGGAACTGTTAACCGACGACGGGTATAATACCAACCAACAGTTTCCCGTGAGTCCTGTCCGGTGTACCCGTAACCTAACGAGTACCTGTATACTATCTCCAGTACGACGTACTGATGGCTGCGGGATAGACCATCTCCCCAACTGGGATGAGAAGCATACACACTAGTCTACTCCGGAGTATCGATGCCCTGTCTCGATAATCCTACGACTAGGGACCTGTATAGGATGTTGCTTATAGACTACCCAGCTCCCACTAGTGTGACTGCCATCACAACGCTGGTAATCAAGCAAAGATCCTAAGGGCTCTACTAATATGTATAAGCGATACGTTACATGAAACATATGCACATATTAAAGTAGACACAAACCAAGTAGCATACTACCATTTTTAGCAAGACTGTCAATACAACTGTGAATATCCCAAGCTTCCATTAAGTAATATATAAACTAGTATGATATAGTAATAGCCTTCTAGGGCATAAACACTAACACAATGCACCGGAAATATTTCAGCAATGCATGATGAGAATATTTTCTGACATGGTAGAGCGATTTCTGAAAATGTTCATGGATGATTTCTCCGTCTTTGGAGATTCATTTTATAAGTGTTTGAGGTATCTTGAACTCGTGATGATACGATGTAAGAAAAAACACCTCAAACTCAATTAGGAGAAATACCATTTCATGGTCAAACACGGTATTGTGTTAGGTCACATCATCTCTGAAAATGATATTGAGGTTGATAAAGCAAAAATCGACGTCATTTCAAGTCTCATATCTCCACGGGTTGTCCGTGATATCAGGGCATTCTTAGGCCACACCAATTTTTACAGGCATTTCATCAAGGATTAGATATCGTGGAAAGTTTTAGATGAAAAACATCTTTCATTCGGTGTAGACTCTCATAACATGAAACTGGGAATTGCAAGCGACGGTTTCAGTCTATTTAGGATGGTTCACAGCGGGCGTACTCACGGTTCATGGCCCATTGTGGTAACTATATACAACCTACCGCCATGGAGGGTTATAACTCAGCCTTATTTTACGTTGGCACTTTTAATTGATTGTCCATCGTCTCCTTAGGAAAACCATCGACGTATACCTTCAACCGTTGATTGATGAGTTAAAGTTGTTCTGGGAATCTGGCGTGAGAACCAATGACGCAGATGGTAAACAATTTTTTCAGATGCGAGCTATTTTGTTGTGAACTATTAATAATTTTCTAGCCTACGACATGTTGTCGGGGTGGAAAACTCAAGGTAAGCTTGCTTGCCCCAGTTGTCATACGCATACGAGTGTCGTACGCTGGAAATTTAGTGGGAAAGTGTCGTTTATGGGCCACCGACGTTCCTTGCCTCTAACTCATAGATTTAGAAAGAATAAATAATTGTTCGACGGCAAGATGGAGACTGGTAGACCTCCTAAACCATTTTCCGGTAACGATATATTGCAACAATGGAGAGGTTATCAGAATATCACATTCGGAAAGAAATAAAACAAAATTGCAATGCTATGCCCAACCGGTTGGAAGAAGTTAAGTGGTTTATTTCAACTTCCGTACTGGTCCGATCTACTGCTCCGCCATAATTTAGATGTTATGCATATCGAGAAGGGCGTTTCTGAACACATCATCAATCTTCTACTTTATAAGGATGTAAAAAACGAAGGAAAAACTCAATGCTTGCCGTGATTAGATAGATTTGGATGGTTTGCCCATTAAATAAGAATTGCATTCTCGGTTTGTAGTTGGTAAACTAGCTTATTACGAGACCCACCAGCAATTTACAACCTAGACAAAAAGAAGATGCGGTAGTTCCTGCGGGTGTTGATAGAATTGAAAGTCCCTGATGGTTTCTCATCAGACATTTTCAAATAGGTACATGTAGAAAATAGAAAAATCGTAGGACTCAAGAGCCATGACTACCATATATTGATGCAACATCTTCTTACTTTATACCAGAGAACATCGGTAAAATCCGAAGTTGATCTCGTTCTTAACGATTTCTGCACGTATTTTCGACAACCGTGTTCAAAAAACGTCGACGTCAATGAGATAGCAGAGCTCGAAAAAAATATTCCTATGATCCTTTGCATGCTTGAAACTATCTTTCCACCTTCATTTTTCGATATTATTGTTCAGATGTCCGTCCATTTGGCAATCGAGCTGAAGATTGGCGGTCTGGTGTATTACCGTTTGATGTATCCCATTGAGAGGTATGAAAATGTATATTATTAATCATTTAAATTTCCAAATATTATCATGGATTATTAATATATATTATTTTCAACAGATATCTATTAACTTTAAAAAACTATATTCGCAACAAGTATCGTCTTGAAGGTTTGATTGCGGAAAGTTATCTCTCGGAAGAAATGACATCTTTCTTTGCTCGTTTCCTGAACGACGATATCAGAACGAAGCTGAACACCCCCCCTGCGTGTTTCTGATGGTCCAATTGGAGCAAGAAGGCTAAAAACATGTCTTACGATCTCATTAGCGGTTTACATGCGTTCATCTTGCTAAACAACGAATATTTTGCTAAATATGTAACGTAAGTTTTTCTAATTTCATCCATTTAAACTGTTTGAAATATAACCAATATAACTGTAAATTAATGAACAGAGTGCAAAAAACTATACTTGTAACACACTAGTTCATTTATACCATAATTTATTTGAGTATTTTCTAATCTTGTGGCTATTTCTTGATTATTATTTGTTTTGGGAGTGGATAGTATTTTGGTATTGTGTTTAGTATCCTGCCGGACCCACATGCTTGAAACCCGTCTTGGTTCTAGATTACGACATATCTTTACTAGTACAGAGGATCCGTGCACACTTATTTGCTCTATATACATGTATCATATATTTAGCATCTGCATATATCTTACACAATACAATTATAACCAAATATAATATTTTTAATACCTAACACGACTTGCATCATACCCGATAACCTATGGTTGCATCGTATATCGTGTTCACTTCCCGTTTAATGAAACGGACTCGTTTGGATCGCTAAGTGCATTTACGTGTATCCGTTCTTAGGGTTATGCATTTTCTCTAACCGGATATCATATTATGGTTTTGGTTGATACGTATATTATCCGCATTTTAAAACTAGATTTTTGACAGGACCCAGGTATTTTTAAGAGTATTTTGATATTAGCTATAAAACCAATATATATATATATATATATATATATATATTTATAAAAACCTAAACTAAAACTTCAGCATATATATAATATATACTTTTAACTAATATATATTTTCTTAAATCCTAACTATTATCTCTCTCTCTCACACCCGGCCTCTCTCTCTCTCTCTCCTCTCTCTCTCTATATATCATATATCTTTTATATTATAGTTACCTAAATTTTAAACCCACAGCCTCTGTCTCTCTCTCTCTCTTCCTCAGCTCTCTATTTTTTTCCCTGCCTTACGCCAAACCCACGCTAAACCCTAACCCCAGCACCACCCTCGCTGTCACCACGCTCACCTTCATCCCCTCACCATCTCCTCGCCCTTGTAGGCATCACCTCCACCTTCATCACCTCTCTGCACCAACATCCTCGACGAACCAATAACCCTTACAGCCCACACCCAACGCCTGCACCCTCACCGTCGACCTCCTCGCCACCGCCCTCGTCACCACCTCCGTCTCCTCACCTCTCTGCAAACCCCAACCCACAACCACCACCATCACCTTCATCCCTGCACCCAAGAACCTTTAGCCCTACAACTTGACCTCCATCGCTGGAGACCTTCACCTCGTTGTCACCCCGCCTCCTCTAACTTAGGGCTAAGCTAGAGAACCAAACCCCAGACCTCCACTCTTTTTCTTCTTCTCTTTTCTTTTCTTGATTCTTGGTTTTTCCGGTAATCGCCGGAGTCACGCACGTCGCCGACGATCCGGGGGACCCAGTCGTCATCCTCATCCAGCGCGGTCACGTCCTTGAGTAGCCTAGTTCAGTTCTGTACGCACGTAGTTCGCATCGTGACGTTTACCCGACGTCGAACGTGATGTACGCACCCCGTCGTGAGTTCCGATCAGGAAAGTTTATCTTGCTACATGCTATGCTAATATATAAATATCCACATGAATAAAGATTTTACATGTATCATAGTTATGCATCCGATGTTATTGTTTTACCGATTTACGATACCCGTACATATCCATACTGACAATTGCATATCTAATTACATGCCGGAACACCCTGATGTAATTTCACTATTATATTATCATGACATGTATCTAGCTTGCACCATAAGTAGTCATGGATATATATATATATATATATATATAGGTTATTACAGATAGACACAAATGCATCCTGACATCTGCACTATGTACCGTGATCCCGATATCATTTACAGTTTTACTTTTGGTATCCTTTTTATACATATGCACCGCATGACATGCCCTGATACACTATTTGACTTGATACTTGATCTTGTTACTAATGCCGACAATCCTGACTTGTTGTTCTGACGGACGTAACCTATTGTCTACATAGACAATACCTGTACCTGCTTGATCCTGTGTTGACATTAGTTCCATATTCTCAATACCTGACTTGAACACAAAACCTTGGGGGTAAGGGGAAATCAATAATGAAACCCAACTTGTAACTCGACAGTTCGATGCTCATACTGATCAGTCTTTACGGGCTAGGCCAGCCTCGGGATGCTGCTGCTGACATCATTCGTCTGTACATGTGTTCATCACTAAAAATTGCATTTTAATACCGCTCATTCATTATCTATTTTGTTATATATCGGTACTATTAACCAGTATCTGCTCAGTAATACAGATTACAGGTATCCGTGAAAAAATACTGGAAATACACTTAAAATCACGGATATATCGTTTATCTGCCGACACTGCAACCGGAACTGGAAACCGACCGATATCCAAAGAGTTTTTGCGAATAATATGTGTGCACAATATTTTTGTCCAACACAATGCAAGTGTACACATGCTCTTTGGCACGGACCATGGTGGGGGCTGCCATAAATCATGGCACAAGTGGGCATGAGAAGTGATGGGTTATAAATACAAAAAGTTGTGATGTGATGTATTGCTACAAGTTCCCTCCAAATCCCTAAGTTCAACCATGCATCTATAGAGAAATCTAGCAGCACCAAAGTGATATTGGGAAGAACACAAACCATCACAACAAATACGAGCATGATTCCTCGGATTTTGGTCGGCCATATGCCTACCAAAACCGAGCAGGCCGACCCCCTGCCTCCAATTAGCCCCAATTTTCTGTGGTCCCTCCCTTACTACCATATCATCTTATTTTTATTGCTAGTTTATATTTCTTTTGTGCCTATATAAGAAAGATGAGTGAGCAAGGGACAATGGTCTTGGTTTTGTGCTCATATTGTCTTATTCTTTACCAAAGCCTCTTTTGTTTTTCTTTTGTTCTTCTTTTGTTCTTGTACATAGCTTAGTCCCTCTTGAGTTCTTTGCCTTCTCTTGATCTTGCAACCTCTTAATTGAGCTTGCAAGTTTAAGATTAGGTTATTGATCTCAAGGGTTTGTATCTTCATTTGGAATCAATAAAGCTTTCTTCTTGCTATTATTTTGCCTTGGGTTCTTAGCATTCTCTTGATCTTGCAACCTCTTCATTGAGCTTGCAAGTTTAAGTTTGGGCTATTGAACCCATGGTTTGTAATGTGTTCTATGGTTCCTAGTATATTTATTTCTTGCTTTACTTTCTTACACTTTTATTCCATGCTTTAATTACTTGCATTTATATTCTTGCTTTACTTACTTGCTCTTTAATTCCATGCCATTTACTTTCTTACAATGTTGTTTTTATTCTATTCTTTGTATCTTTTCTTTTGCTCTTTTTGTTTGTTGTTTGAATGGTTGTGAATATTGTTGTTAGGAAAAAGATTTGTTTTGTTAGTTAAGATTTCGTTTCTCATTTCCTTTTCCCGATCTTTTCCATTAAACTCCGCCCAAATCTTACGCAAGCGCTCCGTTAGCCACCCTACCCTACCAAGGTATCAGTGTATCCTAACCGCGACCAGTTGCGTTCGGATTGGCCAGAGGCGAAAGCAAGCGACAAGAACGGACGGACAAGGGTCAATAAGCCGGATTTCACAAATACCGTTGATTGGTTCGAAAGAGTGTGTTTGTAGTTAACCGCAATTAGAACGGTGTCGCGTGTAGCTAGACCGAGGTGAGTACGGGTCGTCCTCAGGGAAACGTTGAATATTTTACTCTTACTTTAGATGTGTTGAGAGAGAGAAGAGGGAATAAAGAATGTTGTAGAATGGTTATAGGATCTAGATCTACGTTAAACAAGAATGCAAAATATAGATCTAGATTAACTACGGATGTAAGTTTATATAAGAAGAGGGCTTGTAGGGTTCATTAGGATTTAGTAGTTATGGATGATTAATTAAAAATTACTCTTTCTATCCTTTAATAGATTTAAAACTAGAACGACAGTGATGCGTGTAGATTAGGATTTCTGGAAGGAAAAGGAATCCCACTCTTAACCCCTATCTCGACACGGAACTCCGTTCATATCTTGTCTTTACCAAAACAATCATTAATCTAATCTCTAATCGCGGTCGGGACTAACAATGAATTGTCAGCGTGCCCGATTGGGATGTTAATGATTCTTTTGATAAAGTTTATAAACTTTATAGGACTTAAAAAGAGTTTAGAGATGTTCATCATCCATTAGCCTACCCTAATCCTACGAACCCTAACAAGCGGAGAATTACTTGCGCATGTTGGGAGAAAAAGAGATGGAGAGAAAATGCATAATTAAACTACGAAGAAATAGAATAAGAAAAAGAAAGCTACCTTTATTAATCAACAATATTCATTACACTTTGATTCCTTAGAAAATGATTACAAAGACTGGTTTGCTTCTCGATCTCTTCCAAGGAGGTAGACGAACAGTTGATGATCAGTCTGGATGCGTGAGCCGTCTTGGACTTCGTGATCTCATCGACTTGATGATTTTTCCAAGAGGCTTTCGGTCTTTATTTATAGTCCCAAAGCCAGAAAATTAGCTTCCAAATTAGGAAGATAATGTTAGTCCACGTTGCGACCCCCGGTTCTTACGGGGAGGCGGAAACGGTATAAAAATCAAATTTTTGGCGCAAGAGGCAACATGGACTATGCAAGGTCGGGATCGTTGTCTAAACTAAAACTAGCAAACTAGCTAAAGATATTTAGCTACTCGGATAAGGATGATTATACCTAAACTTGAACTCCTTCTTCTTCAAACTTTGTTGTAGAGGTTGATGGTTCTTCTTTGTCGCCTTCTCCCGTCGAAGATGGATCCACCTCGAAGGCTCGACCTTTGGGCTCTTTCTCGTACTTGGAGTGAACTAGAATCGCCGGCTTGCTAGACCCTTGATCCTAGAGTGAGTAGAGAGTGTCTAAGGGTTGCTTTTGTTTTCAAGAGAAGGATTCTCAACTCATGAGAAGGTTTCTCTTGACTAGAGGAAGAAGAAGATGAGAATGAAGAGAGAGAGTGAATATGATAGAATGAGCCTCTCTTTTTCCTTTTGCAACCATATCAAAAGAAAAAAGAATAATCAAATAATAATAATAATCAAAATGAAAAAGGTTTGATGGAATGTTTAGGAATGACTAATATCATTACAAACATTAAATGAAAAAGCAAGAATGAAAAAGCATCTTGCATTTGTAATGATGGTAGTCAAATGTTCAACCATGGTCAACAAGTCAACCATGGTCAACAAGTCAACAAAAACTAACCATGACACAATTTCATTTTATTATATATTATTAAATGATGTAATACAAATCCATTAGGGTTTGGAAAAAGACAACTGTCAACTGTGCATACGCACCCGTTCCGAAACCCTAATGAAAAGCCCTCTTCCTCTTCCTCAAATAACTGTGCATACACACCTGCATTCTTGTTCCGAGGAACATGAATACTGAGAGATAAAAGCAACCCCAAATACTATACCAGTATCCGGCTCAAACCAGAGCCCGCTGGTAATATCTGTCCGGACTCCAAACGTGCACAAGTGCGCGGATGAGAACGGACCCTGTCGCAAAAACCATGCGACCTCTACTCTGTTTTGCCCATAGGCGAATACCCTCTGTGTGGGACTCTAAAGACTCGACACTACGCTGGCAGTGGGTTTAACCACAGACCGCAAGCGGCACTAGCTGTCCGTAACGGTCCCCAGGTAGATGTCGACAAGAAGGCTGACGAGGTGAAACCCCATCGGTACTCCTACTGAGTCTGAATGTGACAGTCTCCGTACAGTCCGGTCTGTTCGTCTGATACATCGCATGGCGGGCCTAGGGGGCGGTAAACGTCAGTCCCCCAATAGCGGTACAAGTCGTGCCGGAGCGAAGCCCAAAACACCCTGAGATAACACTGGAAACCTACCAGTATATCTCGTTTGCCCTGGCCAGGGACTACTCGTGTAATGGCTCTCCTAGACACAGCGCCATGTCAACCCCCAATACCGGGAGAGACGAATCCTTTCTAACCGTCACTGCCTCCAAGTGCTTCGGGACTGCACCCAACCACCACCTGTTTGCACGACTCCTTTGAGCCGTGGTAGGGTAGTGATCAAAGTGCAGTGGGAACACACTCGAGGCGAAGTGCCAGTGTCAAGTCAGCGGACTAAGCTGTACTCATGTCACCTGGGAACTGATGACTGACGATAGGTATAATACCAACCTGTCAGTTCCCGACGAGTCCTGTCCAGTGTACTCGTAACCCAACGAGCACCCGTATACAATCTCCAGTACGACGTACTGATGGCTGTGGGACAGACCATCTCCCACACTGGGATGAGAAGCGCATACGCTAGTCTACTCCGGAGTATCGATGCCCTGTCTCGATAATCCCGCGACTAGGGACCTGTATAAGGATGTGCTTATAGATTACCCAGCCCCCACTAGTGTGACTGCCATCACAACGCTGGTAATCAAGCAAAGATCCTAAGGGCTCCACTAATGCGTATAAGTGATATAGTAAAATAAACACAAGTACACATTGAAGTAGAGACAAACCAAGTAGCATACTACTATTTTGAGCAAGATTGTATATACAAGGTGAATATCCCAAGCATCCATTAAGTAATATACAAACTAGTATGATACAGTAATGGCCTCTAGGGCATATACACTAACAATCTCCCACTTGCACTAAGGCCATGTACTGGCGTATCGAAGACCTATCATCTCGATCAGCCGCTCGAACTGAGTCTGGGGCAGGGCCTTGGTGAATGGATCTGCAGTGTTGTCTTCTGAAGCAACTCTCCGAACCTCGATCTCCTTGCGATCCACGATCTCCCTGATCAGGTGATACCGCCTCAAGATGTGCCTGGATCTCTGATGGGACCTGGGTTCCTTCGCTAAAGCTATAGCCCCATTGTTGTCGCAATACAGAGGTATTGGATCAACAATGGACGGAACCACCTGAAGTTCTTTCAAGAACTTCCTCATCCAGACAGCTTCTTTTGCGGCATCAGATGCAGCGATGTATTCCGCTTCCATCGTCGAGTCTGCAACGGTTTCCTGTTTGGAACTCTTCCAACACACCGCCCCTCCATTGAGGGTAAAGACAAAGCCCGACATGGATTTGGAATCATCCTTGTCACTCTGGAAGCTGGAGTCAGCAAAGGCCTCGATCTGGAGGTCTTTTCCGCCATACACCAAGAACATCTCCTTAGTCCTTCTCAGGTACTTGAGAATGTTCTTTACCGCTATCCAGTGTTTCTCCCCAGGGTTTGACTGATACCGGCTTACCACACTTAGTGCATAAGCTACATCCGGTCAGGTACACAACATCGCATACATTATAGAGCCCACCGCAGAAGCGTAGGGTATAATAGACATGCGATCCCTCTCCAAATCAGTCTTGGGAGACATCTCTTTAGAGAGGGTGATCCCGTGACAAGCCGGTAGGTTACCGCGCTTGGAATCTTCCATACTGAATCTCTTCACTATGGTGTCGATGTACCTGGACTGAGAAAGTCCCAATATCCTCTTGGATCTGTCACGATGGATCCGGATCCCCAGGATGTATGAGGCATCACCCATGTCTTTCATGGAGAACCTGTGTGACAAGAACCCCTTGACAGATTGTAGCATAGGAATGTCATTTCCTATTAAGAGAATGTCATCCACGTATAAAACGAGGAATACTGCAGTTCTCGCTACAAATCTACTGTAGATGCATGGTTCATCTGGATTTTTGATAAAGCCAAATTCCTTGACCGTCTTATCAAAGCAGATGTTCCAACTCCGCGATGCCTGCTTCAGTCCATAGATGGACTTAAGCAACTTGCACACCTTTCCGCTGCTCCCACTCTGAATGAAGCCCTCTGGCTGGTCCATATAGACACACTCCTCTAAATTTCCATTTAGAAAAGCTGTCTTTACGTCCATTTGCCAGATCTCATAATCGTGGAAGGCAGCGATGGCAAGAAGGATCCGAATGGATTTCAGCATGGCTACTGGAGAGAAGGTTTCGTCATAGTCCAAGCCAGGTCTTTGACGGAAACCCTTCGCTACCAGCCTAGCTTTATAGGTCTCAACCTGTCCATCTACACCAATCTTCCTTTTGAAGATCCACTTGCATCCTACGGGTTTTACCCCGTCTGGAGCAATGTCCAACGTCCATACCTTGTTGGTGTACATGGACTCCATTTCGGTCCGCATTGCATCCAGCCATTTTACTGAGTCAACGCTCTGAACGGCCTGCTGGAAACTAGTAGGCTCATCATAATCTATGATGCAATCCTCTCTATCCCCGTCTATGAGAAAACCACAGTATCTCTCGGGCGGATGAGACTGCCTACTACTCCTGCGGAGCGGCGTAGGAATGTCCTGTTCTGTTGAACCTTCTGGTTCCACTAAGCTTTCAGTAACAGTCTGTGGTTCTGGAACTTCTTCCAGTTCTATTGTGCTCCCACTTATCTGGGTTTCTAAAAACTCAGTTTCCAAGAAGCGGGCATGCTGAGAAACAAAAACCTTTTGTTCCTCAGCGGAATAGAAAAGATACCCCCTGGAGTTCCTTGGGTATCCCACAAACTTACACTGTACTGAACGTGCCTCAAGCTTGTCCGCATGCTGCCTTTTTACAAAAGCTGGACATCCCCATACCTTAAGATACTTAAGACAGGGTTTCTTCCCAGTCCACATCTCATATGGGGTGGTAGGCACAGTCTTGGTGGGAGCCTTGTTCAAGAGATACGCAGCTGCTTCTATTGCATATCCCCAGAATGATCGCGGTAACTCAGCGTTACTCATCATGGACCGAACCATATCCAATAGGGTTCGGTTCCGTCTCTCCGATACACCGTTATGTTGCGGAGTGTATGGAGGAGTAAGCTGAGAGAGAATACCGTTCTCTTTTAAATAGTCCAGGAACTCGACACTTAAGTATTCTCCACCTCGATCCGATCTTAGAATCTTAATACTCTTGCCGGTCTGTTTCTCTACTTCATTCTTATACTCCTGGAATTTTTCAAAGGCCTCGGACTTATGTTTCATTAAGAAGACATAACCGTACCTTGAGAAGTCATCCGTAAAAGTAATGAAGTAAGAATGTCCGCTTCGGGCATGTGTAGACATTGGACCGCACACGTCACTGTGTACGAGTCCCAAGAGCTCGCTCGCTCTTACTCCATGTCCAGTAAACGGAGTCTTTGTCATCTTTCCTTTGAGACAGGATTGACAAGTGGCATACGACTGATATTCGAACGCATTCAAATACCCTTCTGTATGTAACTTCGTCAACCTTCTCTCATTGATGTGACCCAATCTACAATGCCATAAGAAAGTCTGGTTTATTTCTGGAGACTTTCTTTTGTGTGTTTTCTGGACATTAAAAATCTGTGGTTGGTTCAATATGTATATACCATTACTCAAAGTACCTGACCCAATCAAAACTTGATTAAGGCGAATGTTTACAACATTACTTACAAACGCAAATTCATAACCTTCTTTAGAAACTAAAGATACAGAAATGATATTACAAGTTGCGTTGGGTACAAAAAAGCAATTACGCAAAACCAAAACATGTCCATCTGACATTCCCAGGTGATAGTCCCCCACGGCTTTAGCATCCATGCTAGCTCCGTTTGCAACTCTGAGGGTCATGTCACCTGCTTTCAAAACACTACGGTTTCTCAATGCCTGCAAAGAATTACAGATATGAGATCCTGATCCGGTATCCAATACCCAGGAAGTAGAGTTTATAGAAAGACAGTTTTCAATAACATACACACCTGAAGCTGAAGCTGCAACCTGCTTCAATTCCTGTGTTCTGGCCTTCCAGGCCTTGCAATCATTCTTCCAGTGTCCTTTCTTATGACAAAAGAAGCATTCTTCTTATCCACAAGCTTCCCCGCTATCTTTGTTGCTTTTCCTTTTCCCTTCGTATCCACTTTACTAACACCGCCCCTTGGTTTGGCGGGGGCTTTCTTCTTCTTTCCCTTGGCTTTCGCCTTGGACCTAGAAGAAGATGATCCTCCTACAAACAAAGTGGATGTTTCCCTACCTTTCTGTAGGGTGCCCTCTGCGCTCCTCAGCAGGTTGAGGAGCTCTGAAAGTTCAACCTCCTTTTCTTGTAGGTTGAAATTCATTATAAACTGGGCGTAAGTGGAAGGAAGGGACTGGAGAACTATATCCGTATATAGCTCACTCTCCAATGTGATCCCTAGGTCAGCGAGCTCCTCAATGTAGCCGATCATCTTTAGCACGTGCTCGGCAACTGATGATCCGACGGCCATTCTTGTCGAAAACAACTTTTTCGACGCTTCGTATCTTGCGATACGTGATTGCTCTCCATACAGTTCTTTTGTATGAAGCAATATGGACTCCATGTCCATATTCTCATGCCTCCTCTGATGTTCGTTGTCCATCGAGGCAAGCAGGAGGCACTTGGCCTTCGCGCTATCAATCTCCCAAGTCTTGCGGATTTCCTTATCCGCGACGCTGGAAGTTGGACCAGGGACAGGGGGAGCTTTGGTGGTAAGAAGATACCCCAGCTTGTCATAAGTGATTGCAATCTTGACATTCCTGAGCCAATCTTTGTAGTTTGGCCCTGTCAGCTTGTTTTTATCTAGGAGTAACTTAAGTCCAGTCATGTTGATTGGTCGCTGCAATTAGGAGAGAGAAGAAGAAACACTCAGCATGATGCTCTTGCAAGTTTAGAGTGGTTTTTAGTTTGTCTAAACAGGATGGCTCCCACTGTTTCTTGAATCCCTCCTCAAACCATAAAGGAAGAATTAGCCAGGATCAATCCCACCGTACAATACTTGCTTAACCGTTCAGCCAGGCCGGTGTCGGTACTTCGAGGGAGGTTTTCCAACGCTTTCGCGAAGTTCCTTAATTAGAGAACCTCTTTTCCCTGGGGGCGTAGCCCCGCTAACACCTTTCTAGGCACCTACTAGGTTTATAGCATTGATCGTTAAGTGAGAAATTTCCCGAGGAGTAGCATATACTCACAGTAGGATCGGGATCCAAATATCATCGTGTGCCGAAACTGAAGGAATCCTACCAGAATCACCACACTCCAAATGGTATGCAAATCTAGCAAGTTTCAGTACTTATGAAACTCCCGATGTGGATTTTTGCCCCATGCTCTTATGACCTTGACGAAGGTCAACAAATCATAAGTCACATGTCAAGTTCTGCCCGTCATTATCCAGGTTAATTTGAATCCACCCGCATATACCCTTGACGAAGGTCAACAAGGTAATGTGAATGTCCCAAACCAACGCATCTATCTATGCTACATATGAATACTTAACAGCTACCAATCACTATGCCTTGACGAAGGTCAACAAACACAGCTTGAATACTATTTGAATATTCATACGAAACGACGGAGGGCTACGAATGGTTTTGGCGAAACCGTGAACGTAGTGAACTTGATTTGGTCGATGGAACGAGATAGCTTTTAGAAGGAGTGGCTCAAGCTCTGCATTTAAAAGTTGGTTTTGAAAAGAACCGAGTGGTTTTTCGAAAGTGTTCCAACGACTTTAACTTGGTTTATTATCTTGCATTAGTTCTTTTAATGCGTGATATTCTTGCATTAGTACTTTTAATGCGTCCCATCATTTAATCCTACCATTGCAGAAAACAACCAAAATATGACGTACGCTTATGCCCTTCGCATTCGCCACTGGGCCCCGTCATTACCCGTTAGGTTACTTAACTAACGACAGAGCGGGGGCTGGGCTAGCGCGTCTGTAAAACATAAGCAACGCCTAAATAGTTATAGATATAGCAATAGTAGACATTACAGATCACAGATGAATGCATTGGATATACTAGCAATCCGCAATCCTTTCGAGCCTGAAACGAAAAGCGGATAACACGGTCGCGGTGAATAGCCAAATACCCCACCCAAGACCCCTACGGGTGCGGCAAACTACCCGCCAAGTACCCGAAGCGTAGCAACCTCCCTCATCTCCATGAGTAGGCCACTCGACACTTCGGCATACCCGGTAGTTTGTGCACCCCTCCATGGGTCTATCCTAGGAGCAAAAACAGTAAAAAGAATTATACAATGACGGCTACAACCCCGACCCGGTTGTGCGGCCAAACAAATAATATTATTACATCAATTTACATTTACAATGAATGAAAGAAAAACAAAAGCTCGTCTCACATCCACCCCGGCTATTCACCCGCGACAGTCCAACACATTCATATACACATTCCAGCACATTACAGATCATGTATAACCCCGACTAATCGTCTTATAGAGATTAGCCGACGTTCAATACATGCAAGCATCACAGATATAACCATCATAGTCAAAGTGCAGTGAAGTTCGGAAAAATACGGAATTATAGGACCCCAAAAGAAAATTTCTTTTCTGGAAAATCTGGGCACATATAATATATTTCAAAAATCCCAAAACCAACACCTACACACACTGCACGAAAAACGATGCAGAGAGGAAAACAAACGGCGGCGGTTCCGCGGCACATGCCTACCTCGTGCCGCGGAACCGCGGCGGTTTAAATGAATTGGCTCATCGTTTTTCTTGGGTATTCTAACAAAACCCTGAGACGAATTTACAAGTATAAAGTTTTTCATTTTGAGCCAAAAAAATTTCAACAGAAACTCAGGTTTTGAAAAAGTATGGTTTTTGGGTTTTTATCGGTTCCGAACTTCGTTACACTTCACTACCAAGCTAGTTTAAGTTTAGTTAGGCTCTGATACCACTGTTAGTCCACGTTGCGACCCCCGGTTCTTACGGGGAGGCGGAAACGGTATAAAAATCAAATTTTTGGCGCAAGAGGCAACATGGACTATGCAAGGTCGGGATCGTTGTCTAAACTAAAACTAGCAAACTAGCTAAAGATATTTAGCTACTCGGATAAGGATGATTATACCTAAACTTGAACTCCTTCTTCTTCAAACTTTGTTGTAGAGGTTGATGGTTCTTCTTTGTCGCCTTCTCCCGTCGAAGATGGATCCACCTCGAAGGCTCGACCTTTGGGCTCTTTCTCGTACTTGGAGTGAACTAGAATCGTCGGCTTGCTAGACCCTTGATCCTAGAGTGAGTAGAGAGTGTCTAAGGGTTGCTTTTGTTTTCAAGAGAAGGATTCTCAACTCATGAGAAGGTTTCTCTTGACTAGAGGAAGAAGAAGATGAGAATGAAGAGAGAGAGTGAATATGATAGAATGAGCCTCTCTTTTTCCTTTTGCAACCATATCAAAAGAAAAAAGAATAATCAAATAATAATAATAATCAAAATGAAAAAGGTTTGATGGAAAGTTTAGGAATGACTAATATCATTACAAACATTAAATGAAAAAGCAAGAATGAAAAAGCATCTTGCATTTGTAATGATGGTAGTCAAATGTTCAACCATGGTCAACAAGTCAACCATGGTCAACAAGTCAACAAAAACTAACCATGACACAATTTCATTTTATTATATATTATTAAATGATGTAATACAAATCCATTAGGGTTTGGAAAAAGACAACTGTCAACTGTGCATACGCACCCGTTCCGAAACCCTAATGAAAAGCCCTCTTCCTCTTCCTCAAATAACTGTGCATACACACCTGCATTCTTGTTCCGAGGAACATGAATACTGAGAGATAAAAGCAACCCCAAATACTATACCAGTATCCGGCTCAAACCAGAGCCCGCTGGTAATATCTGTCCGGACTCCAAACGTGCACAAGTGCGCGGATGAGAACGGACCCTGTCGCAAAAACCATGCGACCTCTACTCTGTTTTTCCCATAGGCGAATACCCTCTGTGTGGGACTCTAAAGACTCGACACTACGCTGGCAGTGGGTTTAACCACAGACCGCAAGCGGCACTAGCTGTGCGTAACGGTCCCCAGGTAGATGTTGACAAGAAGGCTGACGAGGTGAAACCCCATCGGTACTCCTACTGAGTCTGAATGTGACAGTCTCCGTACAGTCCGGTCTGTTCGTCTGATACATCGCATGGCGGGCCTAGGGGGCGGTAAACGTCAGTCCCCCAATAGCGGTACAAGTCGTGCCGGAGCGAAGCCCAAAACACCCTGAGATAACACTGGAAACCTACCAGTATATCTCGTTTGCCCTGGCCAGGGACTACTCGTGTAATGGCTCTCCTAGACACAGCGCGATGTCAACCCCCAATACCGGGAGAGACGAATCCTGTCTAACCGTCACTGCCTCCAAGTGCTTCGGGACTGCACCCAACCACCACCTGTTTGCACGACTCCTTTGAGCCGTGGTAGGGTAGTGATCAAAGTGCAGTGGGAACACACTCGAGGCGAAGTGCCAGTGTCAAGTCAGCGGACTAAGCTGTACTCATGTCACCTGGGAACTGATGACTGACGATAGGTATAATACCAACCTGTCAGTTCCCGACGAGTCCTGTCCAGTGTACTCGTAACCCAACGAGCACCCGTATACTATCTCCAGTATGACGTACTGATGGCTGTGGGACAGACCATCTCCCACACTGGGATGAGAAGAGCATACGCTAGTCTACTCCGGAGTATCGATGCCCTGTCTCGATAATCCCGCGACTAGGGACCTGTATAAGGATGTGCTTATAGATTACCCAGCCCCCACTAGTATGACTGCCATCACAACGCTGGTAATCAAGCAAAGATCCTAAGGGCTCCACTAATGCGTATAAGTGATATAGTAAAATAAACACAAGTACACATTGAAGTAGAGACAAACCAAGTAGCATACTACTATTTTGAGCAAGATTGTATATACAAGGTGAATATCCCAAGCATCCATTAAGTAATATACAAACTAGTATGATACAGTAATGGCCTCTAGGGCATATACACTAACAGATAACAGTATAGATTCACCCCCAAAAAGCGCAGCCTCTATCTCTTCTATCATGCCGCGGATCCGCGGCCCAAGAGGGGTATGGCCGCGGATCCACGGCCATTAGATCTCATCCCTTCATCAAACTTCAGGGGCTCTGTCCTTGTGACATTTGGCGATCCTTGGAACCTTTGTATCATAGAAATCTTCTTGTGGTTGCTGCCAAACTTGGTCTCCAAGTTTTGCTTTCTTAATTAGGCAAGTTTTCTTTAACAACTTGATTTCCTTGATTTTAGTCTTGAAAAATTCTGCACAACTTGGAAAAATTCTGCACAACAACTTAAATAATATTTAGTAGACTTTGTTCTACTAGGATTTGGTCAATGATATTATTTGCATAAATTTTTCTACCAAATGCTAATTATAATATATCAACACATGGAAAATAGTATTTTTACACATAAACCCTCATATGTATGATATATTATAATAAAGACCTTTTTTAATATGAAAATGGTAGGAAAAATGTAATAACAAATGTGCAATTTTATCAACTGAAAAAAAAACCCCAAACTTATCTTTGATCGTCCCGAGCAAACTAGTTATTCAAGAGAAGGAGAAAAAAAAGAAAGAAGAAAACTAAGCACGCTTTCGTAGGCAAACACGATTGCACTGAGCACGTGCAACAAGCCGTTAAACCTCTAGGTGTCCCTAGTAGGAGGAGTGTTGTCTCCTGAGGGTTTTCAGCGAATTACACCCACAAAATCCTATAACAAAAGAGAGATGGTGAAATTTACATATAAAGATAAGAACCATAAAAGAAAGACTTTGAAAATAAGGGTTTCCAACTACAATAGCTTTTCAGTTGTCATGAGCCCTATCTTAATAGTCTTGAAAAGATGTTAGAAATCACATCATCCCTCAATAAAACATCGTCTTTATTCTTCATTCCTACCTTTCATCCAAACATCGATCATATAACCCTACGTGTGTGAAATGAGCATCGCTACATTCGGAGAATTCAATTCAAGCTATCATACTCTTGTCCATCTACCTCAGTACTTTTTAACTTGATGAATATTTAGAATTGCTCACACATTTTCATGCGACCGTTAATACTTCTTGAGGTACTAACCGACTGATTACTCATGTGTTTGCTGATTAGGTGATAATATTTTCCTCGTCTTGCACCACCTAAGGCTTAGCAATGACTCCCAGACCAGTTGGCCTTAGGGCACTAGGTGATGAAGCACCCTCGCTATATTTTTTTATTGCTGCCTTGGCGATAACAAAACCAGTGTTCATTTTTCTTTTCACCATTTTTATATTTTTCTTCATTTATTATTTCCTTCATACTTTGGCTTTTAGACAAGAGCATTTCAAGGTATCCTCTACTATCCCGAGTTTCAAGACGTGTGTAAGTGCATATAGTAAGGTATCAACATTCAAATGTTTGTCTTCAAAAATAAAAACTATTTTTCAGACTTATTCTTATCCTCAGATTAGTGACTTCCTTCATCTTACTAACCCTTAGGACAACAGCTCATAACTACTTATTACTAGTTCGTTTAAGAAAACTTCTAATTTTCTTGGTTTTCTTAAACTATTCCTATCTTTTGGATGTAATTTTTCACTTTACTCTTTTGTTATAAATTTTTTTAAAAATTTTTGAAAATGTTGTGCTTATGCAAAGTATGATGCAAATTGATATGTAAATAAGCACAAACCTCCCCCAAATCTATTTACAGCAGTGTTCTCACTGATGTCATCCGTTAAGCTCAAAAACCTGTAAACTTGGGGGGAAATTATTAATGGGGGCATGAATATATGAAAGTGAAAATCCTCCCCCAAATTTATTTTTGGCTAAAAATTTTGTAAAAAACATTTTCTTTCAAGAGCCAAAAAAAAACCATCCCCCAAACTTGAGTTAAACAATTTTAATCTTTTAAAATCACACGAGTGGGTCAAGATTATTGGTCAATGCCAAGCTTTGCAAAGACCGAAGGTCAACACCAACCATTCAAAAATTTTATCGATGAAGCACCAAGGTTGGTGGAAGAACATGTCACCTTTCGACGTGAAGAAGTGGGGAGGTGATAAGAGGGGTAATGGAAAAGGATTGCGCCTCAATTTGGAGAGACGACACAGTGATAGTGATGATGGATTACTCGCATTATCGTGATTGTCCAGAAGAAGGGGTGGAGGTTCAATTTCTTTATCTTGGAGTTGATTCATCTCAACACCCGTGTCTTTTAAAAATGCGAGTTCATCAGCGAAAATTTCCTCAAAGCTTTCATCGATACCCCGAAGAATAATGTCATCAGAAAAAATGGGGTGATCATCAGACTCTATAAAAAGTTCCTCATTAGCGTTAGATGTTGACCCGGACAACTCGGTGGAAGAGTCCGTGTATGTATAATACATGGTTGGGTCAAGCAACAACATATGAAAAGAGTCAGTATCATGAGTTTGATCAAATTCGCTGCTGTCGACATCCATTAATTCGATAGAACACACATGAGCATAGGATTCATAGGGTTCACTTTCCAATTTGTAAATGTTAAGCTCAATTGACTTCTTTCCAAAGGATAGGGTCATAGAGCCGTTTCTACAATTGATTACTGCGTTGGAAGTGGCCAAAAAGGGTCGACCAAGTATCACCGGGATTTGATTGCGTGGGTTTGCCACAGGTTGTGTATCTATAACGATAAAGTCCACAGGGAATATGAATTCCCCAACTTTGATTAACACATCCTCTAGCTCGCCCCTAGGTTGGGTGATAGATCGATCAGCCATCTGAAGAGTGCAATGCGCAGGCTTTAACTCTCCAATCCCTAATTGCTCATAAACAGAATACGGAAGCAAGTTAACACTAGCACCTAAATCGAGTAGAGAACGATTGATATTTTTACCCCCAATAGGAATAGAAATTGTAGGACTTCCGGGGTCCTTACGTTTCTTGGGTAGTTGTTGTGTAAAAGCAGTGCTCACATTACTCGCAAGGAAAACTTTTTTAGGTACTTGAACTTTTCTCTTCCTAGTGCACAAGTCCTTTAGGATTTTCGTATATGACGGAACTTGTTGAATAGCATCTAGGAGAGGAATGTTTATGTTAACTTGCTTAAAAATTTCCGCAATCTTCTCCATTTGTGGACTTGGTCTGTTGCCCCTTAACCTGTTTGGATAATGTGCTTTATCAATAAGGGTTTGGTCCAACATTGGAGAGGATTGTGGGGATGGAGTGGATCCCAGAATTGGAGTGGGGATCGTTTTAGGTAGATTCGAGGAAATGGGCGAAGGGTTCGAGCATTGGGGAAAACGGAGAATAGGCACGGAAGTAGGTGGGAGACTAGACGAATTAGGGGAAGAAGTAGAAGCCGGGGTATCATTGGTGTCACTAACATCATCACATTGCTCACCCACTCGATTATTCAGCACTTTTCCCGATCTCAACGTAGTAACGGCACTCACATTATAACTTTGTGAGTGGCCAGGATTAGGTATGGGTTGAGATGGGAGTTTCCCTTTTTCTCTTGCACTCAGTGCTGCGTTCAACTGTGCAATTTGGTTTTCTATTGATTTAATACTCTTACCGTGGGAGGCAGAGTTTTTCTGTATGGTATCAATAGAAGACTTCATATCAGCCGACATTTGAATGGTATGTTTCATAAACATATCCAAAGTTTATGCGAGTGAAGAGTTGTCAGTACCGGCCACTTGTGGTGTGGATGTGTTGGCCGGATTTTGAAAATTTTGTGACTGAAAGGGGAGCTAACTCTGTGGTTGTGGTTGCTGTGGAGGAGGTCTTTGATAATTGCTATGTTGGTTTTGGTTCCAAGCAAAATTAGGATGATTCCTCAGTCCTTGATTGTACGTGGAAGAATAAGGATCGTTTCTAGTACGCTGCTGAAAAGCAGCATTAGCTTGAAACGATGCATTCATAGGACATTCTTCCGTTAAGTGTGAAGGATCTGAACAGCAACCACAGACGGTCTTGGGAAGCGTGACCTGATTTAGGGAGAAAGATGAGAACTTGTTTTCAATAGCGTCGAGTTTCTTCTGCATCACTGCCATTTCGGCTTTCACTGCGATGGAAACATCGAGCTGGTGAATACCTCCCCTAGATGAAGGTGGTCTTACACTTTCCCACTGCAAAGTGTTTTCAGCGAGATCTTCCAGATATTTTCATGCTTCACCGTCATCTTTAGACATGAAATTGCATTGACACATTGTTTCAAGCATTTTCTTTGTCGCTGGATTAATGCCCTCATATATAATTCGGCATAAATCCCATCTATTGATTCCATGATGAGGACATTGGACAAGCAGATCTTTGAAACGTTCAAAGCACTTCCAAAATGGTTCATTGGGAAGCTGGGTGAACTGGTTGATCTCGCTCCTAACACGGGCAGTCTTATGGTTTGGGTAAAACTTCTTAAGAAATGCTATTACGAATTCATCCCAATTAGTGATAGAGTGTGCGGCAGTACTATAAAGCCATTTTTCTGCCAAGTCGCACAGTGTGAATGGGAGAAGACGTAAGCGCATAGCATCGACAGTCAACTATGAAGTACCCATCATTGCGCATACGTTTTCGAATTTGGTGACGAAAACGTACGCGTCTTCCGACTCAAGCCCGTGAAATTTGGGCAGCGGATTGATGTAGTGGGGTTTAATTTCAAAATTATCCCCGTTAGCTGGTGGAAGAGGACCACTGATAGGATAGCATCTCTCTTGGAGAGAGATGCGCGGTGAATTCTGCGCACCTACGGGCGGTGGCAGCGTGGTGTTATAATCTGATGGAGTACCGTCCATCTCGGTCGTGGTGTGTGGTGGGGGAAAAGAAGATGAAGAAGTACTGACTTCAGCGTCGATAGCAGGAACGTGGACAAGACGGGCACTAGAATCCCGTATCCAGCCGAGCATGCACTAAGAGGGTTTAGTGCAAGTGGCAGCGTGTGTGTGATTTAAAATTGGTCTGTTTTGAAAAAAGTGGGACTCAAGACAAATCACTCTAAAATGCACAAGCAACCCTAGAACTAAGTTCACCTAAGTCCAGTCTCTAGATCGCTCCTAGACTTCCAAAGGACAATCGCAGGATCAATCCTCTACCACCTATTTACTACTCTTGTGGCCAGGTAAGTGCCAGATAAGTGGGAGGTATCCGTTATACGAATCACCGAAAATAGCGGGCCTAATTAAGTAAACCACTTGCCTTAGACACACTTGCCTAGGCACCACAAAAGTAATGCGGATAAGCGATAGATTACCCACGACCTTCCTCTGTCCGTAATGAGCGCGACAGTCCTTAGAGTCTGGTCTAGATATTTTTTAAATTAATGTAGGGTTGATGCAGATGCTCGGTTTGTGATTTGTGGGGCTTAGGAAGGGTGATGAAATCCCCACCTAATCTTGATTTGGTCTTTGCCCCTTAAAGTCCGTATTAAAATATGCAAAACAAAACCAATCACAAAACTTTTGCAAAAAGATTTTTGAGCGGCGCTAGTTTGCAAAGAATCCCGCAAAAAATAGATTTTATTGGATTTGAGAGGAGAGAGAAGAAGTTAAGAAAGATACCAGAGAAGTTTAGAACCCTAGATCTCCTGTTTCCTCAAGTCTGTGACTCAAGATCTACTTGAAAAAATTCACGCACAAATCGTTAAATATGCAATTTGCAGTTTTGTGTTAATAATGATATGAATCGTCTAAGAATTCAACACAAACAGTAAGAAAAAAAATTACGTACGTATCCCCGGCAACTCGCAATTTGATTGGTTCGAAAGAGTGTTTGTAGAATAACCGCAATCAGAACGGTGTCGCGTGTAGCTAGACCGAGATGAGTACGGGTCGTCCTCAGCGAAACGATGAATATTTTACTCTTACTTTAGATGTGTTGAGAGAGAGAGAGAGGAGGGAATAAAGAATGTTGTAGAATGGTTGTAGGATCTAGATCTACGTTAAACATGAATGCAAAATATAGATCTAGATTAACTACGGATGTAAGTTTATATAAGAAGATGGCTTGTAGAGTTCATTAGGATTTAGTAGTTATGGATGATTAATTAAAAATTACTCTTTCTATCCTTTAATAGATTTAAAACTAGAACGACAGTGATGCGTGTAGATTAGGGTTTCTGGAGGGAAAAGGAATCCCACTCTTAACCCCTATCTCGACACGGAACTCCGTTCATATCTAGCCTTTACCAAAACAATCATTAATCTAATCTCTAATCGCGGTCGGGACTAACAATGAATTGTTAGCGCGCCCGATTAGGATGTTAATGATTTTTTTGATAAAGTTTATAAACTTTATAGGACTTAAAAAGAGTTTAGAGATGTTCATCATCCATTAGCCTACCCTAATCATACGAACCCTAACAAGCGGAGAATTACTCGCGCATGTTGGGAGAAAAAGAGATGGAGAGAAAATGCATAATTAAACTACGAAGAAATAGAATAAGAAAAAGAAAGCTACCTTTATGAATCAACAATATTCATTACACTTTGATTTCTTAGAAAATGATTACAAAGACTAGTTTGCTTCTCGATCTCTTCCAAGAAGGTAGACAAACAGTTGATGATCAGTCTGGATGCGTGAGCCGTCTTGGACTTCGTGATCTCGTCGACTTGATGATTTTTCCAAGAGGCTCTCGGTCTTTATTTATAGTCCCAAAGCCAGAAAATTAGCTTCCAAATTAGGAAGATAATAGTATAGATTCACCCCCAAAAAGCGCAGCCTCTATCTCTTCTATCATGCCGCGGATCCGCGGCCCAAGGGGGGTATGGCCGCGGATCCGCAGCCATTAGATCTCATCCCATCATCAAACTTCAGAGGCTCTGTCCTTGTGACATTTGGCGATCCTTTGAACCTTTGTATCATGAAAATCTTCTTGTGGTTGCTGCCAGACTTGGTCTCCAAGTTTTGCTTTCTTAATTAGGCAAGTTTTCTTTAACAACTTGATTTCCTTGATTTTAGTCTTGAAAAATTCTGCACAACTTGGAAAAATTCTGCACAACAACTTAAATAATATTTATTAGACTTTGTTCTACTAGGATCTGGTCAATGATATTATTAGCATACATTTTTCTACCAAATGCTAATTATAATATATCAACACATGGAAAATAGTATTTTTACACATAAACCCTCATATGTATGACATATTATAATAAAGACCTTTTTTAATATGAAAATGGTAGGAAAAATGTAATAACAAATGTGTAGTTTTATCAACTGAACAACCGTGATTAAGCACCCTAATCCACATTGTTACCGATCGCTCTAGCTTTAGTGGTCGAGTTCGGCTCAAAGGATTTAGTACGGAAAGCCATAACTTACACTATTCTATCTAATCCTAACAAACGTTTACTTTGCATATAAATACATAGGATAGATACGAACGATTCCGCCCTACACATTAACTCGTGAAAACAAGAACTTAAAACGCTCCGTCTCCCTGCGGACGATTCGTACTCATCGCGGCTAGCTGCAAAGCGACACCGTCCTGATTGCGGTTAACTTTAGAACTTTAAAACTCGACACACCAAAACCGTGCAATCAAATGGTGCCGTTGCCGGGGAGACGGTAATGTTTTAATTCTTTCTATTTCGGGTTAATCTCCGTACATCTCATTTACAACTCTAACCCTACTCTTAAAAACAACATAAAAATCAAAAAAATTCAAAACCAACAAAAAACTAACATTGCTAACATTTTTGTTCTCTGGATTTCTGACCTGCTAGCACTCTAGATTTCAACAAAATAGATAAACAATACCAGTGAGGTACTAATAGAACACTGAGACAGCAGAAGAAATTTGGAGCCCCAACTCCAAGGTAAAACCGGCGAGACCCATCAGAATTCCGAGCTCGCCGGCCTCCTTGCCTCCATTTTCTCCAAAATTTTGTTCTCTGCTGTATTGTTCTATTTTTGTCCCTTTTTTATTGCTTGTTTTTTATAATTTTGTGTCTGTAGGTATTTGGGAATTCATATCGCTTTTCCGCACTAATATCCATTTTTCCGACATTTGTAGATTTTTACGGATTTGCGAACTGCGATCGTGTGGAGCAAAGTGTACATTCAAAATTAAGGCGATTGCGAAGTGCAGTGTCAAAGATCCGGGTAGTTTGACCTGCGCAAGCGAACTTTCTAAGCTATTCGGATTTAACTTCAACGGGGGTTTCTTAATCCGAAAATTTTGGTACGTATTTTACTAACACCTTCTTCTCAAATCCGACGCATCCACTATAATATCTTTGTAGGATTCTTTGCAAGTTCGGTTTCAAACGGCAAAAATTGACTAACCCGTATTTGTTGCAGTGTCGTGCTTAAAGTAAAAAACGATTGTTTGATTCTTTGAATAATTTTTTATTAAATTGCGCATTGCATCCATTAATACGGACTTAAGGGCAAGAGTACCCCACAACATACGGTAAAGGCTTTCATCACCTTTTCCGTGGCCTACAAATCACGAAATTGTGTATAACGTTTACCCGCACAAATTTTTAAAAGAATCTAGACTTTAAGCCTTTAAGGACTTCACGCTCACTAGGAGAAGTTAACTCTCTTTAGAACACCGCTTAACGGTATATCGTTTACGGGGTGTCTAGCAAAGTGTTCACGGCAAAACCGCCAAAAGACAAAGGGTTATCTTATTAAGGACCTTCACGAAAGCGTCGGAAAACCTCCCCTTATCTCTGCACTTACTTGGCCTCGTGATCAGTATATCTTGAGCCCGTTTCTCGACATAGTTTTACTTCGACAATCAGGTTCTTGAGCAGGTCTAGTTGACCTAGGTGAACCCTAGATCCTATTAGGTGTGTGGTATTGTGTCGTGATTGTTTTTTGTCCAGATTCTTTTTGTGTGTATATTTCATCCTTTTGTTAATAACTAACATATAAAAAAACCACATTCTTTCTCTCCTTTTCTTCCTTTTTCTCTTCTTAACATAGGTACCCCACCTAGAAAAGCTCTTGCCGAATTTAAATACCCACAACCAGACATTACTTCTTATGGTTCTTTCTTTGGTCGAGCTTCGAACGATCCCTCCATGCCTAAACTCTCTTTGAAATATCGGATAAACGCGTCTAGGACAAACAATTGGACTCCGCAATCCACCTTGTATCAACCATTTCAACCTTCCCTACCTTCGTACGTTGATACCCCTATTGAGATTCATGTTGCAACTCCAATACCTATGTCTATTGCTGAACATATTGAATAATCACGTAGCCGATCTTTCACTCCTTTCACCACTTCCAATTCTTTGGATCAACAATTCTATTCACCTTCTTATCTAAATGTTGATCCTACTCCTGTCCAACCATTTGATTCCTACCTGTCCTACCCGACATTTACACCTTCCCTAGACATAGTTTCTGAACAGCCTTTTGGGAGTTTCCAGTATCCAAACAACTTTGAATCTTTTACTGAAACCCCTTCACAACTTATGTCTAGTCTGGAACAGTCGTTGGAAGATTCGGGTAGCGTCATACCAACAGATGATGGATTTGAATGCGTCCATGGCCGCCCTCATACAACCTAACGAACCGGTAGCTAGTTTTCAAATAGCTTCAAATTTTCCAATGTATGATGGGGAGCTAGGACAAGTTAAGCATTTAAGTGGAGAGTGTGAGATGTACGCCCTTCCAAATCAAACCTACCCATTGCAAATTGAATCCTACAACTCCGGTTTTGAATTTCTATCAAGTGTACCAAATAATACACTAATTGAAGATAGAATGTTTGATGAGTTGTTCAACTTTGTAGTGTTTGATTTACCGTATTATGAAGGGACCCTGTCAAGTGAAACCAATTCTAAACCTTTTGACCTCAACACCTCCACTCTAGAACCTGAATTTCTTGAAGCCCATGCTTTTGATAAGGTGTCTGAGAATATTGATTTTCACTTGATTAAGGATATTGACGCTTGGAATATTTTGGATGATGAACCCGCAATTTTGGATGAGTTTTTCTCACCAATTCATCATTTACTTTCACTTCCGTGTGGCCATCATCCCGAGTCATTAATTGTTCTTCCCGAACTCCATATGCGTCTAGATATTGATGATAAATGCATGGAAGAGATAATTTTTGAGGAGAATTTTGAGGATATTTTTGAGGATGAACCAATTTTGCTTGATGGGTCCGATTTTCCAATTCATCTTATCCCTTTCATTGACTGTGTACACCCTCCGGAACCTTTAACCGATAACCTTCCTCAATCACCCCCCTCCATCCTTTCCATCGTTCCGACCTTGCAAGAAACCATATCACTTTCATTAACTATGTCTGGTTTACCAAGTTCGGTTTACCCTTGTCTTCTCATGAATCTTGAGGGATTTGACCCCATTTCTCGACGGGTTAATAGATTAGTACAATCGCTTTTTACACATCGATCATCACAAATTGTACTAATTTATTCACTCCATTTCACCCTCAAGTTCGTATTCCACTTCTTTCTCCCTTCCACCATTCTTCTCTTCCACCGAGACCATATCCCGCTTCTATCCATATACGGTCTCGCGTATTCTCCATTTTCTTCCTCTCCGCATTCTTTCACTAGCCCGGGCCTTATCCCGATAAAATTTTTGAATGGTTGGTGTTAACTTTTGGCCTATGTAAGGCCTTGTATAGCTTGATAATGTTCTCCCCCCTAATCCTGAAATTCACCGCTTAAACAGTGGAAACACTGTTTCACTTAAGTTTGAGGGGGGGGAAACCTTTTTGTGTATATATTTTTGCTTTGCGTTTTGTTTTGTATAAAAAATTTTGTCAGGGGAGCGCCGAAAATTTTGACCCTCTTGGTATAGCCTGACAATGAGGGCACTGTCAAGTTTAAGTTTGAGGGTGTGCTCGGTAAGCTTTCTTCCTTCGCATTCATGTGTATATTTTGCATCTGCATACTTATTTTTAAAAAAAACCAAAAAATTCAAAAAAAAAATTTACAAAAATATAAAAACTTTGTCGTCAAAGTTAACTAATAGGGTAACTTAGATTTCTATTTCCGAAAGTTTATTTGATACGTTAGAAATAACTAAATTCTAGACTTAGAAATTGAAAACCCTAAAAATAACCCTCATTCTGTTTAACCTTGGTAATTATACGTCCTTACAGTTTTTTTTATAGAAGTAGGTAATCTTGAGTTCAGTTCTTGAGTTAAGTCGAAATGAAGGGAAAGTATTGAAAGCTTTACTGAAGGATAAGTCTGAAGTTTCTATTCATAAGTCCAAAGTTAGAAATTATATACCCTACAAACTGCACATACACGCATCTTGAAACTTGGGATAGTAGAGGATACCTAGAAATACTCTTGCTTGACAACTTAGTATGAAAGAAAAAACGACATTTAAAGCTAAAACACCAAAAGAGCATCATTGAAAAAATATATCCAGTCTTAAAAAGAAGAATAAAGAAAAGAAAAACAAATAAATAAAGTCAAGACCTGAAACTGCTATTTACGCTTTAAGCTCACACATTCAGTAATCGGCTGTTAGTGCCTCAAGAACCATTAACAGTCGCATGAAATATGTATGAGAAACACCGTCCATCATCAATGAAAAGAAATAATATTAGGCATTAGGGAAAGGGTATTATAGCTTGAATTGAATTCTTGAGTGTAGGGGTGAAAATTTACACATATGTAGGGGTATACAATTGATGTTTGGAGGAAAGATAGAAATAAATAATATGACTTATGTTTTCCGTAAAGATGATAAAAATCCATGATTGGAGACCGCACTTTTAGAAGGAAAACTCAAGAGATGCCGAGATCTTTCTAAACTGTAAAACGTATAGGATCTGGGGTTGAATGAATAGGAGGTGTTAAACATAAGGGTTGGATATTTCTAACAAAGGATAATAAAATTTCTAACTTAGATGCTAAACCGTAAGAGTAGAATCAACGTTAACTTATGAAACTAGCTTGACGGGATTTTGTAGGTGTAATCCGCTGAAAACCCTCAAGAGACAACACTCCTCCTACTAGGAACACCTACAGGTTTAACGGTTTGTTGCACGAGCTCAGTGCAATCGCGTTCCCTACGAAAGTGAGGCAAGGATTTTTTTTTGCTCGGAACGAGCAAAAGATAATTTTGGGGGTATTTGTTCATCACTAAAAATTGCATTATAATAGTGCTGATTCATTATCTATTTTGTTATATATCGAGACTATTAACCAATGACTGCTCAGTAATATAGATTACAGGTATCCGTGACAAAATATTGGAAATACACTTAAAATCACGGATATATCGTTTGCGAGCCGACACTACAACCGGAACTGGAAACCGACCGATATCCAAAGAGTTTTTGCGAATTATATATGTGCATAATATTTTGGTCCAACACAATGCAAGTGTACACATGCTCTTTGGCATAGACCATGGTGGGGGCTGCCATGAATCATGGCACAAGTAGGCATGAGTAGTGATGGGTTATAAATGCAAAAAGTTGTGATGTGATGTATAACTACATGTTCCCTCCAAATCCCTGAGTTCAAGCGAGGCATCTATAGAGAAATCTAGCAGCACCAAGGAGATATTGGGAAGAACACAAACCATCACAACAAATATGATCATTATTCCTCGGATTTTGGCCGGCCACATGCCTACCAAAACCGAGCAGGCTGGCCCCCCGTCCTCCAATTAGCCCTAATTTTCTGTGGTCCTTCCCTTACTGCCACGTCATCTTATTTTTATTGCTAATTTATTTTTCTTTTGTGCCTATATAAGGCAGATGAGTGAGCAAGGGACAAGGGTCTTGGTTTTGTGCTTATATTGTCTCATTCTTTACTAAAGCCTCTTTTGTTCTTCTTTTGTTCTTGTACATAGATTAGTCCCCCTTGAGTTCTTTGCCTTCTTTTGATCTTGCAACCTCTTACTTGAGCTTGCAAGTTTAAGATTAGGTTATTGATCTCAAGGGTTTGTATCTTCATTTGGAATCAATAAAGCTTTCTTCTTTCTATCATTTTGCCTTGGGTTCTTAGCATTCTCTTGATCTTGCAACCTCTTTATTGAGCTTGCAAGTTTAAGTTTAGGCTATTAAACCCATGGTTTGTAATGTGTTCTATGGTTCCTAGTATATTTATTTCTTACTTTACTTTCTTGCACTTTTATTCCATGCTTTACTTACTTACATTTATATTCTTGCTTTACTTACTTGCTCTTTAATTCCATGACATTTACTTTCTTTCAATGTTGTTTTTATTCTATTCTTTGTATCTTTTCTTTTGCTCTTTTTGTTTGTTGTTTGAATGGTTGTGAATATTGTTGTTAGGAAAAAGATTGGTTTTGTAAGTTAAGCTTTATTTTCTCATTTCCTTTTCCCGACCTTTTCCATTAAACTCCGTCCAAACCTTACGCAAGCGCTCCGTTAGGCATCCTACCCTACCAAGGTATCGGTGTATCCTAATCGCGACCGGTTGTGTTCGGATTGGCCGGAGGCAAAAGCAAACGAAAAGAACGGACGGACAAGGGTCAATAAGCCGGATTTCACAAATACCGTGCTTAAGCACCCTAATCCACATTGTTGCTGATCGCTCTAGCTTTAGTGGTCGAGTTCGGCTCAAAGGATTTAGTACGGAAATCCTTAACTTACATTATCCTACTAATCCTAACAAACGTTTACTTTGCATATAAACACATAGGATAGATACGAACGATTCCGCCCTGTGCATTAACTCGTGAAAAAAAGAACTTAAAACGCTCAGTCTCGCTGCGGACGACCCGTACTCATCGCGGCTAGCTGCAAAGCAACACCGTCCTCATTGCGGTTAACTTTAGAACTTTAAAACTCGACACGCCAAAAGCGTGCAATCAACATGTTACCTGTTTACTGCCTAGCGGCACGTCTCGGATTCAATTTGAGTGTCTTCACCGTGGTCCCGGGCATGCACGGAATACTATTGAGTTACATCGACGATTCTATTAAATTGATTTCAAAAACTTTAGAATAGATAACCCAGTAGCACAATTTAAATTACTCATCGCACTTCACATACACATACACACCTCACGTTTATATTCATGTTGTTGATTTATATTCATGCATGTATATCTGGTTAAATCCTGGTTATTATTATTGTTTGATATTATGACACACTGACGTTTGGGTTTTGCATGGCCCATATACTTAACATAACATGTGAGTATTCGACATGATCGCCGATCAGTGAGGACCACATAATTGATATAGCTCTTATGTGGGTTGGTTATTCCTTGGATCTTTATTGCTTCCGCTATTTTTTTTCCAGTTATTGTTCTTGTGGCTATTGGACATGTGATAGATAGATTTAGTAGTTTATTGTTCTTGATATCTGATTGAAAGCCGTAATGTGACTGTGGAGGGATGATTCCTATCCACAGGTAGCATGGCTGGCTCTGTCACATGCCGTAGTTTACGTATTGTTCATCACAGAAAACTGCATTTTAATACCCCTCATTCATTATGTATTTTGTTATATATCGGTACTTTTAATCAGTGTCAGCTCAGTAATTACAGTTTACAGGTAATCGTGATACAACATTGAAAGCATACTCAACATCACGGATATAGCATTTGGGAGATGACACTGCAAGCAGAACAGGAAATCGACCGATATCCCAGGAGCTTTTTTAAAATAAATGTGTACACACTTTTTGTCTAAAATGGTCCAACACAATGCAAGTGTACACACAAACTCTTGGGCATGGACAATGGTGGGGCTGCCATGGCATGATGGCTTGAGCAAGTGGGCACATATGGCATGATGTGCATTGATGGTTCAATAAATGCTTAAAAGCTTTGATGTGAGTTAAAGCAACCATGTTTCCCTCCAAAACTCTAAAAACAAACCAGGTTAATTTAGACCAAGAAAACAACACCAGAGTGATATTGGGATGTGTACAAGACCACACAACAAGTACAAGCCTCGTTTCTCGGATTAGACCCGACGAGAACCCCTTGAAATCCGGCGAGCTCGGCTAAACGGTGCCTAATGGGCCCCATCATTTCTCCGTCTCTTCCTTTCTGCCACGTCAGCTTATTTTTATTGTTTGTTTATTCCTCTTTGAGGGCTATAAATAGGAGATCAGTGGCAAGGGGAGGGCTCTCTCTCATTCTACCATACACTTCTATAGTTTTGTTAGTTTCTTTCTTTTTGTTTAGGCTTGAGGGTGAGTGCTCTTCATATTGATTTCTTCTTCTTCTTCCCTCTTGAAGCTCTTTTTGGAGAGCTTCATTAAGGAGGTTGAATAAGCTACCATAAATCTTGTATTTTTTCTTCAAGTGTTTATAATATATTGTTGCTTTCTTTTTATACTTTCTTTCTTTTCTTATTTGCTCTTCTTTTACCATGTTTAACTAATCGTTAATTTGGTTGTAGTGTAGGTGAGGAAGTGAGATGAAAGGCTTTACCTCCTCCACCTCTTGTTTATGTTTCATGTGCTTAATCTTATGATTCTAACTTAAATATTGTTATGTATTGATATGATATGGTATTTTGACACATGGTTACTTGTAACCTCCTCATATACCGTATTCATTCTCTTTCCCCATTTTCAATGTTTAAGTTAAAATCCATTTGGTGTTAAGTTTGCTAAGTTTGGATATCGTATCTTGTGATCAATTGCTTGACAATCTTTTGTTTTCATATACTATATACCATCACAAATACTTAGCAAATTCAACACCAAAATCATTTGCTCTCATTAAGCACTTTGTGTTTTTGTTGTTGCGGTATGCTTGCTAACCCTTGTGTTTAGTGTTGATACCCCAAGCGCGGACATACAAACGGTAAGTGATCAAAAGGACTCGTTTCTTTCTTTTCGGCGAATAACGAAATTTGACGGTTTGTGCTCCGCAACCGCGTTGACAAGGCGTGCTTCATGCCGGGATCGACGTAAGGAACGGACAACCCATGATCAAGGAGTGTAGAGGGAAATGTCGTGATTCGACCTTCCGAGCCAAGCCACAACCATGCTTTCTTACCTTGTTTTCTTGCTTCTCTTTGTTTTCTTGTTTTCATTCTTTTATAATTATTTGTGACAACCAAACAATTCATTAATTTGTTGAACCTTGAATCACGATACCCAGTACACAATTCCCTGCGGATCGACCCGTGCTTGCCGGCTCGCTACAACGCACCTGCACCTGCGGTTATAAATTTTAAAACGTGAACGATCTCGCGTGCGCAATCCGTTTCCTTCATTTCATATCCATTTCCATAACATACGTGTTTGCGGGCGTAGGTGAATTACCAACACGCACTCTGGGATGTGGGGTGTGACAGGATTTGTATGGTATCATAGCCATAAGATTTAGGATTAATCGGGTTTGATTTTTTTGTAGTTGGATATTAAACCCAATACACTAATCAGGAAACCCAGAGTTAGGAACATGTCCTGCCACATTATTATCTTGTCATTGGAATTCTTGAATCGTATCCTTCTCTTAAACTCTTTTATCTCAACAATTTGGGAATTAACTTTGCTTCTTAACTTGGAATCCTCTTGATTCCTTATTGTTTCTCTCTTCTTATTTCTTCGATTCTGATAGTGGGATTTAGGTGACTTGAATGGAGTTATGTAGTTGTAACTATATACCGCGGCATGGTTACAATGTTGTACTCTATCTAAGTAACTTGGAGTCCTATTTTGATTCTTTTTCTTGATTTGTGGTCCGTATATTACCTTTTCTCTCTCGGTTGCATTGCGTACCAGTTTATGTTTTATCGCAGGCATGAATCCAACAACCGCGTTGTATCTTTTCCCTTGTCCCATAGTGACCAATCCGTTTGTATTTCGAAAACAAGGAGAAGCGCATGAGAAGCTTTTGATTGCAGTAGTACCGACTGCTTCAAGACCGTTCAGATGCAGGATGTTTTGAGGAGTTCCGATGAACCCGCCTCAGATTATCGGAGTAGCGCAGCGGAAGAGTGGTTGGCTAATAACCTACAAGTCTTAGAACAAACTTGCAAATTCATGATGAAGGGAACCGTTTACTGAATGGTGAAGTTTGTAAACAAGTTGCAGATGAAGCGCTGATAGCAGTTCAGGATTTCATGGACGTGTTCGAAGACATCTCGGGTTTATCGTCGAAACGAGATGTGGAGTTTATGATTGATCTTTTTTCTGGAGCAGCGCCAATCTCAAAAGCGTATTATCCGATGGCACCAGTAGAGTTAGAAGAAGTCAAGAAACAGGTTGCCGAATTATTAGAGAAGGGTGGGATTTGCAGCAGCAATTCACCCTGGAGAGCTCCAGTTCTTCTAGTCAAGCAGAAAGACGGCACGCGGAGAATGTGCATCGATTATCAAGAACTAACCCGGTGACTATTAAAAACAAGTAGCCAATCCCCGCATCGGCGAATTATTCAATCAACTCAGTGGCACGAGGGTATTTTCTGTTAGTTATATGTATGCCCTAGAGGCCATTACTGTACATTGGATGTATATTGTAGTGGATGCTGGGACATATATAGGGAGGACTTTCTTGCTCGATATGATAGTATGCTATCTGGTTACTCTTTACCTTAACGTGTACATTGATTGTCTCTCTGTTACATGTTGGTAAAGCCCTTAGGATGTGTACTTGACTACCTGGACTGTGATGCGGATCATTCTAGTGGGGACATGGTAGTCCATAAGTACATCCTTCAAAGTCCCTAGTCGAGGGTGTATCGAGACGGGGCATCGATATACCAGAGTAGACTAGCGTATACCTTCTCGACCCATACAGATGGGCGATGGATGATCCCATATCCATTGGTGTTTGATATCGGGGATGACATACGGGTGCTCAGTAGAGACTGGGTACACTGGACGGACTCGCCGAGAACTCCCAGATGGTATTATACCTCACGTCAGATGGCAGTTCTCTGGTGACACTGGTACAGAGTAGTCTGTTGACCCGAGATCGTCATAGAGTCTTGTGTGGTTCCAACTGTGCTTTGATTTCCATCTTACCACGTCCAAGAGGGCGTGCAAAATGGTGGTTTTTGGGTACAGTCCCGAGTCATATGGAGGCAATGAGCGATAGGAGGGGATTCGTCTCTCCCGGTATAGGGGGTTGATGTTGCGCTGTGTTCGATTGGCTATAACAGGAAATCCCTGGCCAGGGTTGCTGAGATTTGCTGGTAAGTGTTACCAGTAGTTTCTCGAACAGTTATAGACCTCATATCGACACGACTTATCGAGCTATTGGGGTCTGACGTTTACCAACCCTAGGCGAGATATGCGACATATCAGACGATCAGACCGGACTGTACGGTAGTGTTACTGGTCGGATTCACTGGAGTGTGAGCGGGCTTGCTCGTCGATCTTCAGATCGCTCAATACCCGGGTGGCCGTTACGTTTAGCAGACCGCTTGCGGCTTGTAGGTGCTTGATATGATCATCACCTGCTGCCGGCGTATTGACGAGTCTTTAGAGTCCTACACAGAGGTTTCCTGGCTCAAGCGAAACGAAATAGGAGCGCATATGAGATATGTGCGGGACCGAGAATAATACCAGTATGTGATACTGTATTTGATTCTCGTGATGTGACATTGATCGGTTATATCCGACATAGCCGGGTTATCGGATCAAGTGTTGATTCGATAAGTTGTTACTAAAGATACCAGTCGGTTTTGTGCGACATGACCGGATCATTGAATCAAGTGTTGATTTAATGATTTAATGCATAATTATATATTTGATATATTACTTTGCATTAACTAGTATCGGTTCACTTTAAGATGGATTTTCTCACTCGGATGTGCGCATTATATATGTGATATGATTTTGTGCACTAGCTTGTATCATGTTTGATGATACATGCTTTTTGGTTAAGTGTAAAGTGTTAAACCTTGGTTAATGAATAGGTTAGGGTTTATTATTTGTTATTCATTTATCTTATTTAATTATCCATTTCTTTATGATAAATGAATAAAAGAAAATGAAATGAAATGGTTGCTAATTTTGGAAGCTTGTTGAAGCTTCATGAAGACTTTGACTTTAGCAACCATTTTGTCTCATGCTTAACCCTAACCATCTCATGTAACCATGATTGATTCTCTACACATAACCATAGTTAACATTATGATAAGAATGAATTATTCTTTTCTTTTTAATTATTCTTATCATAACTATTATCTTCTTCTTCTTCCTTTCTTCAAGTGAAGAAAGCAAGGTCCATCAATGGTGATTGATGGAAACAAGTGAGAAATCCAAATCTAAAGTCTACCCACTTCCTATTTCTTCATCCTCTACCTCTTGCCAAGTAGTAGAGTGTGTTTTCTTCACAAGTTTCTTGACTTGGTGAAGTCGGAGCTTGATTTAGCGATGCCTCGACGTAGATCATCTTCGGCATGGACATCGACGACCTAGCTCGCTTTTTCTCCGACGAAGCCGACTCTAGAGCCCGGATTCTTATTGGACAGCGGAGAGGACTTCGTTGCGGAGCTATGGAGGTGGAGCACCGGATCTACAAAGGTTTTATTTCCGTATTCCCTTTAGCTAAGTTGTTAGCTAGTTTACTTTTCGCCTAAATATCTAGCAAACGATCTTGTTAGGGTTTGTGGGCACCGTTAATTTTTGAAAATGGAATGTTCGATGCCTTGCATAACCTCATTAGGGTGCCTAGGAACCTTTCACTGGTATCAGAGCCTAGCTAGAGCCTTAGGCGAAGTCCAGACGGAATTTGAAGTCCGATCGAACCGAAAACACGAACCCAAAATTGCTCTCTGTCCAGATTTTAAAATTGTGGATTTTTCAAGATTAAAAATATCCAGAAAATCAAGCAGGGTTTTCTAGGAATTACTGTAAATTTCGTGGACCTGATTCAACTTTACCACCGCGTTTCCGCCGCACGAGCATGGCTCGTGCGGCGGAAGCGCGGCCGGTTTTGTCGTTTTGTGCATTTTGTTTTCACAGTTATTCTCAGATTTCTGTGCTGATTTTCCTGGGATATTTTAATATTTATTATACAGTTGATTTTTCAGAGGTGGTTTTGGGGTTTCGGAGTTTCGATCGGAATATCAAATTTTGTCTGTGTGTCTTTCCGGATAAATTTTAGAATATGTTAAAAAGTTCGACCGGATATAAATACCCAATTTTTCCCCTGTCGGGAAATTTCCAAGTGTTGGATTTTTCCGAAGTTTAACGACGTTCTAAGTAGTGCAAGTAACGCGATGGTCCCTCTAGAAGACAACAAACCTTAACTCGATTATGTGACCGTCTTGAACTGCCCTTTGAACCTTCGGGTTTGGGGCAGTACGGCGTGCCACATGTGAGGCGTTGGCTTGACCCTTCTACGGCTGGACCGTTGGTACTGAGGCACGAACTGAATGTTGTTAGACTTGTTTCATGTGTTGATCTGTATCGGGAAAACTTGGGTGTTCGATTGTTCGATCGAAAAGTTTAACATTTTCTGTTTATCTGGAATGGGATACAACAATTGGAATTCACAAAAGTTATGTGATTACTGAATGAATGTTATAAACATAGCAATTTAGTCTCACTTGATCGGTTGCCACGAAATTTTGATGTGATCAAAAGTCCGTTGCAATCACGTAGCGTACGCGGATATTCGCCGGTAAACTTAATAGACAGCTACATCCCTTAGCCCCGACCAAGTGACTGTAGGAGAACTCCGTCGCCGAAAGCATCCGTTCGGGTGCTCCCGGTAGCGGTGTTCCGCCTTGGTGCACTTCGTCGACGGCGTCGGGGGTGCGGCCGCCTACTAAAGTTTGCGACGAGTACTCGATCAGGATGTCAGGAATCCTGTTGAATTGCCCAACTTAATATTGAAAAGAGTTTTCGATTTTGAGACTAAAATGCGGGGTTTATAATTGTTAGGCATGCGATGTCTAAGTAATTCGTTTGGTCAGGCATGCGATGTCTGAGATGGTTGCGGATTCCAACTGTTGTAGTTTTACACTTTCTTTTCTGTGACCGTAAGTGTAATATGTGATATCGCCGGTTTCGTTGCTATATGTCAACGACAATTGGGATGCGCATATTTACTTACGTTGATGACATGTGATGTTATGTGTTGCTGGATATGTTATATTGGATCGTCGTGTTTGAATAGCCGGGGGTTTTTATGTGAGATGAGTGTTTTTCATTTTCATTCATGTAAAAACTTGTATGTAATATTCTTTTATTGGGGCACTTCCAGGTAGCGGAAGTAGTCACCTTTTGTATATTATTTACTTTTCCGTACTAGGATAGACTCAAGGAGGAGGGCACAAGTAACCGGGTTCTGGAGTCCAGTGGGAGACCAACTCGAGGAGTCGAGTCCGGGTCTCCTAACTCCAGAATTGGTAGGGTTGCTTGCCGCTCTCGTAGGAGTCTAAGGGTATGGGTTTGGCTATTCATCACGACCGTGGAATCCGTGTTTTATACTGGCTCGTATTGAAAACACGGACGTCCTAGTATATCCAATATTTCATATGATTCTTCTGCTGCGATATCTGTGATGTGATCATGTGATGTTCTGATGATAGATACAGTATATAGTATATATGATATATTATATAGACGTTACTTATGTTTTACACCCGCGCTAGCCCTGCCCTGCTCTGCCGTTAGTTACCTAACCTAACGGTGCACGAGGGGACATCGAAGCGAATGCGGATGGCATAAGTGTACGTCATATCATCTGTGATGTTTAGGTACTTAAATGATGGGACTTCATTAATGTGATTAATGAAATAAAAGAAACCTAAGATGTTGTAGAATCGAATTTCAAAATAAAGCAGGTAGCTTCAGTTCTTGCTTTGCACAGCGGTATATGTGATATATCCTGCACCTTATTCGATAAGGAAATGACCGAGATCCCTTCACCGGGAGTGACTCCTTTAGCAATAACTGGCAGATGCTACACATTCGGTTTATCTTTTGATTGCTTTTAAGAGTTTTTGCTTTGCACAGTGATATATATGATATATCCCGCACCTCATTCGACGAGGAAAGGACCGACGATCCCTTCACCGGGAGTGACTCCTTTAGCAAAACTAGAAAAGCCTCAAAGACACTCCATTTCAAAAATCATTCGATCCTACAACGATATCAAGTTTATTACGCAATAGGTTTTCAGAAAAACCTGTCGTAGCCCTCCGTCATTTCAGATAAGTCCTGTTTAGTATTCGTGCTGCGTTTGTTGACCTTGTCAAGGCGCAGTGTGCGGTAGCTAACCAGTATTTATCTGTTTATGCATATGATGCAGATTGGGTTAGGGTAGTCGTGCGGCCTTGTTGACCTTGTCAAGGGTCGTGCGGGTGGGTTTGATTCAATCAAGAAATGACGGGTTGAACTTGACTTGCGGTCTATGGTTTGTTGACCTAATCAAGGTCATAGATTGTTCGGGGCAAAATATTATCGGGAATTTCAAGTGTTGAAATTTGCAATGAGATTGCATACCTTCTATGAGATAGTTGGATCCCGATACCCGCTGCGAGTAAGAGTTACTCCTGGGAGAGTTTTATACATTACAATTAACCGATCAAGTAGGTGTCTAGAAAGGTGTCAACGAGGTTACGCCTCTGGGAAAACGAGGTTTACATTAATTAGGTTCGTGCGAAAGCACGGGGGACCTCCCTCAAAGTACCGACACTGGGCTGGCTGAAAGATTGGCGAACTTGTAGTATGTAATTAATCCCGGCTAGTCTTTCCTTTTAGGGTTTGAAGGAAGATTTGATAAAAAGCAGTGGGAGCCATCCTGATTAGATAAAACAATAACCAATCTATTCTTGCAAGAGCGCACGCTGAGTGTTTTCTTCTCTCTCTCTCCTGGTAGCGACCATATCACGCCTTAATCAAGATAATAATACGGAATATTGACCGAACCCGCTTGTTATACTGAGCTGGGGAACGTTGGTCCCGCTCCAACTTATAATAGTTATAAGACAGAGCAGGAAATTGGGGAATACCAGATTTCCCGTGCCGCCTAAACGAAGAGAGTGCATGATGATGCATCATCTTCGGGTGTGTTCATTATGCAGAACTGTTTCTCAGTATCCTCCACATCCTTGGTATATGATACCGGATCAGGATCCCAGATATGTAAGATATTACATAGGGCTACAAAAGGGTAGAGAAACTGATAACGGGTGATAAGTTTCATGAGGCAGAAAACGGGGCAAGTGTTGCAGCCAAGTCTGTTGGTCACTGTCACCCTGTATTGTAATACATTGATTCTGAACGAATGTTATTAGATACAGAACCTGATATACAAAATCATATCAGTCTCTTTATTAGTAAAGAAATGATAAAATTTTGTATTGTTGGATAATGTTTTGAACATTTCCTATATCAAAAGTTGATCGGTTCAGGCACGTTATCTAAAAGCATTAATGTTCTAAATCAAACTACAGTTCTTCGTATACAGAACACACACAAGAGGAAGAGTTCAGAAATGAACGAATTCTTCTTGAGGTATTGTAGACTAGGTCAGATCAATGTGACCCGACTAGCTAGAGTTACATATAGATGCATATTTAAATCAGTTTGAATTTACATCTTGTGAAACTCGCCAGTCATGTCACAAAGATAAGATGACCATAGCTCTGTTTATTGGAAACAGAGAAAGAGTTAGTGAACTCTTAGGATGATACATGTTGATGTATGTAAGTCCCCTGTCTACACATACCAAGACCGGTTCTTTATACTTCATTACGTTCTCTGATGATCTCTTTTAGATTCAGACATATGTTCCTGTTGAAACACAAGTCCGAACCTTTTGAGATATTCACAGAATATAAGTTAGAAGTAGAGAACCAATATATACGGGTATAAGTATTATGTCCTATGATGAGATCAAGGAGGAGAATACTTAAGCACGGAAATCCTGGACTATTCTAAAGGAGAATGAGATTCTCTCTCAGCATTACTCCTCCGAATACACCATAGCACGATGGTATATCGGGGCGGAGCATATACACCCTATTTGATATGGTGTGCTCTATGATGAGTACTACTGAGTTACCTTTTTCCTATTGGGTGTTATGCACTTGTGAAGTTGCATACCTATTGAATAGGGTTTGAATCAAATCAGTTGCCTACCGCTTCATATGTGATATGGAATGGGAAGAGCCCATCTCTTAAGTCAGTTAAGATTTGGGGTTGTCCGGCCTATGTCTAAAAGAAAAATCCGGACAAGCTCGAGGCAAGGTCTGTTATGTAGAACTGGAAATGTTCCAGCCATACAAACTACAAAAGATGATTTGGTACAACCAAAGGATTCTGTAGATGCCAACGAATCTCAGCCTCTCCGCCGATCTAGTAGGGTTCCTCACCCACCTGAGAGATACTTCGGTTTCTCTATGACAGTGGGAGCGAGGATTGCATCATGAGATGATGACCCAACTAGTTTCGAGCTGGCCATCAAGAGTAGGGACTCTGTAAGAATGGCTGGATGTTTAGCGATCTGAGATGGAATCCTTATACACAAACAAAGTATGGACTTTAGTTGCTATATCTGAAGGGTTAAATCCCCATCAGGAGCAAGTATATCTTGAGAAGATTACTTGGTGTACATGGAAAGGTTGAGACTTTCAAAGCTAGACTTGTTAAAGGCTTTCATCATCAACCAGGCGTGGATAGTGGTGAAACCTCTTCAAGTAGCTATGCTTAAGTCCATCCAGATCCTACTTACCACGGCTACATACCATGACTACGATATCTGGTGGTTGGGTGTCATGACTGCTTTTCTAAATGATGATTTAGAAGAGTGCGTCTATAAGTACACAGCCAGAGGGCCTCGTAGACAGTGGGAGCAGCGGAAACGTGTGCAAGATGCTTTATAGGATAAAGCAGGCATCGCGGAGTTGGAACATCTGTTTTGATGGATTAGTCAAAGAGTTTGACATCATCAAAATGGTAGATGAACCTTGTATAAACAAAATGGTAGTGGGGAGTATGGTGGTGATCCTCGTAGAGTACGTGGATGACATACTCTTGATAAGAAAGGAGTTTCTTATGCTACACTCGATCAATCTCCGCTTGTCACTATGATTCTCCATATAGGATCAAGTTGATACCTCCTAAATCCTGAGTTTTGGATCTATGAGATAGATTTAATTGGATGTTAGGATTCTCACTAGTTGTAGTGAGATGGTATCGATCGATCCTGGGGAGAATCACTGGAAGGGTTCCAGGGTGATAAAGTCGACTGAATGTCAGTCGCAGGGATTGTCTTTACCCTCAGTAAAGGGACGGTATGTTGGAAGAGTTCCAAGCTAGATACCGAGGCATACTAGATGATAAAGGAAGAATACATCGCTACTTAAGATGCTACCAAAGAGGATGTTTGGGTGTATGATAGTTCATGAGATGAACTACGTTCCTACCATTGTGAGACAATGGATTTGTGGCTTATGCCAAGGAACGCCGGTCCCATCTGTGATCCAGACTTATTCTAAGGCAGTATCACCTGATCATGGAGATGGTTGATCTCCAGGGTGATCGAGACAAGGAGAGCAGACTTAGAGGATAACGCAGCGGATCCACTCACGAAGGCCTATTCCCAGAGAGAGACTTTTATGGGATGGTTGAGTATGAGATACTACAACCACTGCTACAGATGGCCCTAGTGCAAGTGGGAGATTGTTAGTTATATGTATGCCCTAGAGGCCATTACTGTACATTGGATGTATATTGTGGTGGATGCTGGGACATATATAGGGAGGACTTTCTTGCTCGATATGATAGTATGCTATCTGGTTACTCTTTACCTTAACGTGTACATTGATTGTCTCTCTGTTACATGTTGGTAAAGCCCTTAGGATGTGTACTTGACTACCTGGACTGTGATGCGGATCATTCTAGTGGGGACATGGTAGTCCATAAGTACATCCTTCAAAGTCCCTAGTCGAGGGTGTATCGAGACGGGGCATCGATATACCAGAGTAGACTAGCGTATACCTTCTCGACCCATACAGATGGGCGATGGATGATCCCATATCCATTGGTGTTTGACATCGGGGATGACATACGGGTGCTCAGTAGAGACTGGGTACACTGGACGGACTCGCCGAGAACTCCCAGATGGTATTATACCTCACGTCAGATGGCAGTTCTCTGGTGACACTGGTACAGAGTAGTCTGTTGACCCGAGATCGTCATAGAGTCTTGTGTGGTTCCCACTGTGTTTTGATTTCCATCTTACCACGTCCAAGAGGGCATGCAAAACGGTGGTTTTTGGGTACAGTCCCGAGTCACATGGAGGCAATGAGCGATAGGAGGGGATTCGTCTCTCCCGGTATAGGGGGTTGATGTTGCGCTGTGTTCGATTGGCTATAACAGGAAATCCCTGGCCAGGGTTGCTGAGATTTGCTGGTAAGTGTTACCAGTAGTTTCTCGAACAGTTATAGACCTCATATCGACACGACTTATCGAGCTATTGGGGTCTGACGTTTACCACCCCTAGGCGAGATATGCGACATATCAGACGATCAGACCGGACTGTACGGTAGTGTTACTGGTCGGATTCACTGGAGTGTGAGCGGGCTTGCTTGTCGATCTTCAAATCGCTCAATACCCGGGTGGCCGTTACGTTTAGCAGACCGCTTGCGGCTTGTAGGTGCTTGATATGATCATCACCTGCTGCCGGCGTATTGACGAGTCTTTAGAGTCCTACACAGAGGTTTCCTGGCTCAAGCGAAACGAAATAGGAGCGCATATGAGATATGTGCGGGACCGAGAATAATACCAGTATGTGATACTGTATTTGATTATCGCGATGTGACATTGATCGGTTATATCCGACATAGCCGGGTTATCGGATCAAGTGTTGATTTGATAAGTTGTTACTAAAGATACCAGTCGGTTTTGTGCGACATGACCGGACCATTGAATCAAGTGTTGATTTAATGATTTTATGCATAATTATATATTTGATATATTACTTTGCATTAACTAGTATCGGTTCACTTTAAGATGGATTTTCTCACTCGGATGTGCGTATTATATATGTGATATGATTTTGTGCACTAGCTTGTATCATGTTTGATGATACATGCTTTTTGGTTAAGTGTAAAGTGTTAAACCTTGGTTAATGAATAGGTTAGGGTTTATTATTTGTTATTCATTTATCTTATTTAATTATCCATTTCTTTATGATAAATGAATAAAAGAAAATGAAATGAAATGGTTGCTAATTTTGGAAGCTTGTTGAAGCTTCATGAAGACTTTGACTTTAGCAACCATTTTGTCTCATGCTTAACCCTAACCATCTCATGTAACCATGATTGATTCTCTACACATAACCATAGTTAACATTATGATAAGAATGAATTATTCTTTTCTTTTTAATTATTCTTATCATAACTATTATCTTCTTCTTCTTCCTTTCTTCAAGTGAAGAAAGCAAGGTCCATCAATGGTGATTGATGGAAACAAGTGAGAAATCCAAATCTAAAGTCTACCCACTTCCTATTTCTTCATCCTCTACCTCTTGCCAAGTAGTAGAGTATGTTTTCTTCACAAGTTTCTTGACTTGGTGAAGTCGGAGCTTGATTTAGCGATGCCTCGACGTAGATCATCTTCGGCATGGACATCGACGACCTAGCTCGCTTTTTCTCCGACGAAGCCGACTCTAGAGCCCGGATTCTTATTGGACAGCGGAGAGGACTTCGTTGCGGAGCTATGGAGGTGGAGCACCGGATCTATAAAGGTTGTATTTCCGTATTCCCTTTAGCTAAGTTGTTAGCTAGTTTACTTTTCGCCTAAATATCTAGCAAACGATCTTGTTAGGGTTTGTGGGCACCGTTAATTTTTGAAAATGGCATGTTCGATGCCTTGTATAACCTCATTAGGGTGCCTAGGAACCTTTCATTTTCAAAGCTGGATTTGCGATCCAGATATCATCAAGTTCGAGTAAAATCAGAATATATTTGTAAGACAACATTCTGAACTCGATATGAGCATTACGAATACTTAGTGATGCCATTCGAAGTCACAAACGCACCGGCGATATTCATGGACTTGATGAACCGAATCTTTTCAAAGTATTTGGACCAGTTTATATTAGTGTCTATCGATGATATCCTGGTCTATTCGAGGAGCTAAGAAGAGCATGCAGAACACTTGATGATCACACTACAAACATTGAGGCAAGAAAGATTATAGATGAAGATGAGCAAGTGCGAGTTTTGGCTCGAAGAAGTGAAGTTTTTGGGGCATATCGTATCCGGAGATGGAATTTTTGTTGATCCTGAAAAGATTGCAGCAGTTCATGATTGGCCGATTCCGAAGAATGTAGCGGAGATCAGAAGCTTTCTTGGGCTTGCTGGATATTATAGAAGATTCATGGAGAATTTCGTTCGTTTTGCTGAACCATTGACCAAGCTTAATGAAAGGAGGTACCGTTCGTATGGACGGATCGATGTGTGTCGGATTTTGAAACGTTGAAATAAAGATTGACCACTGCTGCTATCTTGACAGTCCCAGACGGTTCCGGTGGGTAGGTTATTCACAGCGACACATCTGAGAAAAGCTTGAGATGTGTTCTTATATAGAATGGGAAGGTTATAGCCTACACGTAGAGATAGTTTAAGACTTACGAGAAGAACTACCCAACTCATGATTTGGATCTTGCAGCAGTGATTTTCGCTTTGAAGATTTGGAGACACTACTTATTGGGCGAAAGGGTAGAAGTATTTACCGATCACAAAAGCCTAAAGTATGTGTTCACGTAGAAGGAGCTCAACATGAGGCAGCACAGATGGTTAGAGCTGATGGCCGACTATGATCTTGATCTCAAATACCATTCGGGGAAAGTTAATGTAGTGCCAAATGTGCTAAGTCGGTTGCCAGCAATACGGATGTTGACTGCACAGAAAGAGCTTATAGATGATTTTCAGAGACTCGAGTTGGAAATTGTATTACCGCATTCTTTGGGATAGTTGATACAGCTAAAAGTACACTCGTCCTTGATCGATATTATTAAAGAACCGCAGTTGCACAATCCAAGGTTGCAGAAGTTTCGAGAACAGGTAGAAGCGGGACTTCAAACGGACTTGTTGATTCATGAAGATGGTTCATTACGATATGGGAGCCGTTTATGTGTGCCGAAAGGAGATATTCGTGAAGTAGTTATGAAGGAGGCGCACAGTTCCGCATATGCCGTACATTCGAGAGGCACGAAGATATACCGAGATCTACGATAACATTTTTGGTGGGAAGGCATGAAAAGGGAGATTGCTCGCTATGTAGCGAAGTGCTTGGTGTTTCAGCAAGTCAAGGCTGAATAGCAAAGAGCAGCTGGTTTATTGCAACCACTGCCGATTCTTCAGTGGAAGTGGGAACATATAACCATGGATTTCGTGACAGCTTTATCGCGGAGTCCAAAGGGTAATAATGCAGTTTGGGTGATTGTTGATCGATTGACCAAGATAGCTCATTTCATACCGTTACGAGTTGGTCAGTCGACGGAAGCATTAACATAGCAGTATATGCATGATTGTGAGATTGCATGGATTACCTGTGAGTATCATTTCCTATCGTGATACCCGATTCCTATAGCACTTTTTGAGTAGTTTACACGAAAGTTTAGGGACTCGATTGTAGTTTAGCACTGCTTATCATCCTCAGACAGATGGCCAGTCAGAAAGAACGATCCAAAATCTTGAAAATATGTTGAGAGCATTCATGTTGGACTTCAATGGTTCTTGGGAGGATCTCTACACTTGGTGGAGTTTTCATATAATAACAGCTTTCAGGCGACTATCCAGATGGCTCCATTCGAAGCATTATATGGTCTTAAGTGTCACTCGCCCATCTGTTGAGACGATGTTGGAGAACGAAGATTATTGGGACCAGATCTTGTCATGCAAACCTTGGAGAAAGTTAATATGATACAAAATCATATGAAGGCAGTGCAAGATCGGCAAAAAATTTAGGCCGATACAGGACGAAGACCTCTGGAGTTCGCAGTTGATGATCTTATATTCTTAAAAATATCACCGACCAGAGGAGTGATACGATTTGGTAGTCGAGGCAAGTTTAGTCCTCGATTCATGGGGCCTTTCAGTATTATCGAGCACGTGGGAGAAGTAACTTATCGATTGGCTTTACAACCATCCTTGGTGAGTGTTCATGACGTGTTTCATGTATCTCAACTCTGCAAGTATGTTCGAGATGAGATGCACATACTAGATCATTCGGAGCTGAAAGTAAGGGATGACATGACATACGAAGAACGACCGATGGTGATTGTAGATCGAAGAGAAAAGGTCCCCAAGAACAAGGTTATTCCTCTAGTACTTGTTTCATGGGGGAATCGTTCGCACGAAGAATTAACTTGGGGACGAGAAGATGAGATTCGACAGAAGTTTCAACATTTATTCTCTTAGATTCATGTTTGCTTGTTTTTTCTTGTTCCAGGAATTTCGAGCACGAAATTCTTTTGTAGTTGGGTATAATGTAATACCCTAGTTCATTTATACCATAATTTATTTGAATAATCTTGTGGCTAATTCTTGATTTTTATTTGTTTTGGGTACGGATAGTGTTTTGGTATCTGTGTTTAGTATCTGATCCGACCCACATGCTTGAAACCTGTCTTGGTTCTAGATTACGCCATATTCTTACTAGTACAGAGGATCCGTGCACACTTATTTGCTCTATATACTTGTATCATATAGTTGGCATCTGCATATATCTTAAATAATACAATTATAACCAAATATAATATTTTTAATACCTAACATGACATGTATCATACCTCATAACCTATGGTTGCATCTGTATATCATGTTCACTTCCCATTTAATGAAATGGACTCGTTTGGATCGCTACGTGCATTTACGTGTATCCATTCTTGGGGGTATGTATTTTCTCTAACCGGACATCGCATTATGGTTTTGGTTAATACGTATATTATCCGTATTTTAAAACTAGATTTTTGATAGGACCCGGGTATTTTTCAGAGTATTTTGATATTAGCTATAAAAACCTATATATATATTATAATATATTTTTAAAAACCTAAAGTAAAACTTCAACATATATATATATATATATATAATATACTTTTAACTAATATATATTTTCTTAAATCCTAACTTTTATCTCTCTCTCTCTCCCCTCTATATATATATATATATATATCATATATTTTTTTAATATTATAATTAACTAATTTTTAAACCCACAACCTATCTCTCTCTCTTTCTCTCTTCTTCACCTCTTTTCTTTTTTCCCCGCCTCACGCCAAACCTTGACCCCAGCACCACCCTCGCCGTCACCACCCTCTCCTTCATCCCCTCACCATCTCCTATACCTCATCATCATCACCACCACCTTCATCACCTCTCTATACCAACATCCCCGACGAACCCATAATCCCTACAGCCCATACCCGACGCCTGCACCCTCACCGCCGACCTCCCCAACCTCCTCGACATCGCCCTCGTCACCACTTCCGTCTCCTCACCTCTATGCAAACCCCTAACACTACAACCACCACCATCACCTTCGTCCCTTCACCTAAGAACCCGCAGCGTTACAGCCCGACCTCGACCCGACGTCCATCGCCGGAGACCTTCACCTCGTCGTCACCCTTCGCCTCCTCTAACCCAGGGCTAAGCCAGAGCACCAAGCCCCAGATCTCCACTCTTCTTCTTCTTCTCTTTTCTTGATTCTTGGTTTTTCCGGTGATCGCCGTAGTCGCGCACGTCGCCGAAGATCTGGGCGACCCAGTCATCGTCCTTATCCGTCATAGTCATGTCTTTTAGTAGCTTGGTTCGGTTCTATACGCACGTGGTTCGCATTGCGACGTTTACCCGACGTCGAACGTGACGTATGCATCCCGTCGAGAGATCCAATCAGGCAAGTTTAACTTGCTACATGTTATGCTACTATTTATATATCCATATGAATAAAGATATTACATGTATCTTAGTTATGCTTCCGATGTTATAGTTTTACCGTTTTACGACACCCGTACATATCCATACTGACAATTTCATATCTAATTACATGCCTGAACACCCTGATGTCATTTTACTATTATATTATCATGACATGTTATCTAGCTTGCATCATAAGTAGTCATGTATATATATAGGTTATTACAGATAGAAACATATGCATCATGATATCAGCACTATTTACCGTGATCCCGATATCGTTTACAGTTTTACTTTTGGTATCCTTTTTATACATATGTACCCCATGACATGCCATGATACACTACTTGACTTGATACTTGATCTTGTTACTAATGCCGACAATCCTGACTTGTTGTCCTGACGGACGTAACCTGTTGTCTACATTGACAAAACCTGTACCTGCTTGATCCTGTGTTGGCATTAGTTCTATATTTTCAATACCTGACTTGAACACATAACCTTGGGGGTAAGAGGAAATCAATAATGAAACTTGACTTGTAACTCAAAAGTTTGATACTTATACTGATCAGTCATTATAGGCTAGGCCAGCCCCAGGATGATGCTGCTGACATCATTCATCTGTACATGTTACCTGTTTACATCCTAGTGGAACGTCTCAGATTCAGCCCGAGAGTCTTGACCGTGATCCCGGACATGCATAGGATACTATTGAGTCACATCGACGATTCCATTAAATTGAATTCAAAAACTTTAGAATAGATAACCCAGTAGCACGGTTTAGATTACTTATCGCACTTCACATACACATACACACCTCACAGTTTATATTCATGTTTTTGATTTATATTCATGCCTGTATATCTGGTTACATCCTGATTATTACTATTGTTTGATATTATGACGTGCTGACGTCTGGGTTTTGCATGGCCCAGATACTTGACATAGCATGTGAGTATTCGACAGGATCGTCGATCAATGAGGACCACCTCATTGATATAGCTCTTATGCGGATTAGTTATTCCTTGGATCATTATTTCTTCCGCCATCTTTTTCAGTTATTGTTCTTATAACTATTGGACATATGATAAATAGATTTAGTAGTTTATTGTTCTTGATATCTGATTGAAAGCCGTAATGTGACTGGGGAGGGATGATTCTTATCCACAGGTTGCATGGTTGGCTTTGTCACGTGCCGTAATTCGCACACTCTGGGAAGCGGGACGTGACCAAACTCAAGAGAGCAAATCCTAGGATGTGATCGGATGACAGAATCGAAGAAGAATAGAGATGCACTTTCGTCGCTTGGTGTAGAGAAAAGTCAATGGACAAATGAATCGTGGAGAGCAGATTGATAGAGAGATCCAAGACCTTTTAATCGGTCCATCGATTGCAGCTACGTTTTACAACGGGTACGACTTTTCTGGCTATAAATTTGAGATCGAAAGGATATAAAAAATTAAAGCTACACAAAATAGCGGCGTCGCAACCTCCGGCGACAGAGGAAATCACTATCACGGTGTTCTTGAGCAGATTATAGCGGTCTTATACATTCATAAGGCTGCTCCATTTATTATATTTCAATGTATATGGTACGATACCAAGTCTGAACGGGGTATGAAGGTCGATGAATACAAACTCACTTTGGTAAACACCAAATGGACAACCTATGAATACGATAATTTTATCTTTCCACCGATGGAAACACAAATATATTATTCTCGGGACCCGAAGAAGGCTGACAGGAGTGTTGTTTGTTATTGAAAACTAAGAGATTTTTATAATATGCTTACATTGAGTGACTTTGAAGATGAGAGTGACGAGGAAAAAGCGATAACATGTCTTAGTTCGTCTATTGAACATACCAACGATCCAAACCATTCTGTTCCATCCATCAATACATTATTAAGACGTGATATTGGCCAAGTGATTCTCACCGATCAAGATTTCGATAATCCACCCAACGAATCTTCAACTAATGCATTGAACAAACGTGTTAGGTAATGAAATTGAACTAAATATTTTAAATTGTATAATGTTTATAAGTAAATTTTTAATATTTGAATAAATATGTAGGGTCTGATGGGAGGCTGTGGATCCGGCTCTAGACGTCAAAGGAAATGATGTCTAAACGAGATTGGCAAGATGTCAGCAGCTGCAGCAGCGACGGCAACAACGCCTACCCTTACTCGCACCCTACGTACTAACGCCCCTCCTACCGGTGACCCTCCTACCACCCCTCCTACAATGGCCCCTCCTATCGGCGCCCCTACTACAGGACCCCCACCATCCACAGCAGCCGCAACGCAACAGGACTCGCTGCCTACCCCTATTAGCGGGGTAGTAGATCCTCCTACCCCAGTCACTGCTCCTGCACATGGTATATAATTATATATTCATATTTCAGTTTTCTATTAAAATAATTCTATTGAATCATTTAACAGTTTATTGTTTGCAGTCATGCATGGTACTGACGGTACGGGGTCTGGCATTGGTTCTAGCGCCACATGGAAGACGTCTGGTATAATCATTATTGCTTAAATATTTTAAATAACGATTGTAATTTAAATTTGTCAAATTCTGTATACATACTCTGAATATTATAATATTTTGTTCATATATCTATCTTTTTTCAGGCTCCACCAGTGTTAGTACGAAGGTCCTACTAGGCCCTCCTCCTCCAGGCCATCCCAGGCGATGCTCCATGGACCCTGGAGTGGACCGCGCCAGGTGTGCCCGTTGGTGACTACTTGACTAAGTGAGGGGATTATTTAGGAGTGGAGATTCATACCTACTATAGATACCTAATCTATATTAGATGGAGTCCACGCTAGACAGATTGTGTTCGGTAGCTTTTTGCAGAGACAACGGTATCACACAACCTTTTATACATTTAAATTTAATCTTCGTTATATATATATATATATATATATATATATATATATATATTTGTAATTTCAGACCCAGGGACATTACAGATTCATCGGCGTCATCGGCCAGAATGGCGTTCTTACGCCATTCGATGCACATCGGGCTATAACTTGGGTTATATCCGAGTGTCATACTACTACATACAGTCACTATTAGAGACCGTATGAAACGGACTCCAAAAAATCAGAAACGGTCTATAATGTTTATTAGCGAACGTTTATATTTTAAACGGTCGCTAAAACATGGTCGCTGATACATATATGAGCGACCGTTCATGAACGGTCGCTGATATATGTATTAGGGACCGTTTTCTCCTGCCGCTAATATGGAGACACATGGACATCCTAAAGAATTTAACCGTTTCCTAATATCAGTGAACGGTCGCTGATAAGGTATTAACGACCGTTCATATAGCTAATTCGGTCGCTAATACATTTTTTTTGAAAAAATGTTACAGAAAAATGTTACATTCAATACAATAATACATAAAATCACAATATATTATGCCACAATAGTGTTTCGCATAAAAATCAATATATATGCACAATTCACAACATATCCAACAGGATCCACAGCAAATACGAACACATACGTATACAAAGCAACATATAAACACTATTCACGATATATCCACCAATATCAATAACTCAATCAAAAACATATGAACTAAATTCTTAATAAAAAAGCATACATAAACTAAATTATTTTGAATACGAACAACACAATACATACGCTATATATATGTCCAACAATACGAAAAAAATCTCCAAATCACGCGCAATCAAAGTTCACTCAACCCTGTGAATCGAAACAAACAAATAAATATATAAATTCAAATCATAATTTTTGAAACAATGTTAGCTATACTAACACATATATATGCGTACCTCACTCCCACCACTTTTATCGTGAAGATATAATCCTTTCGTCGTTAACATATAAGAACCATACGAATACACAATATGAATTTTAAATATCAAAACTCATCACAGTTTAATTGTATTCTCAAATTTATGTAAATAATAATTATGGGTACCTCACTAACTCCCACCGCTACCGTCACCACTAGAAGTTCGTCTTGAATAGTATCGATTCACACCATCTAAGTCTTCCTGCAAAAAAAAGTTACCTAATGACCATCCCTGTGGGATCGGCTGATCAGAGTTATACGGTTCCTGTGTCGGAGGGTTAGGGTAATAAGGATCTTGTGGCGGAGGCGGAGGCCGAGGGTTGTACCCTCTTTGTGACTACGGAAGCGGAGTATAAGGATAGTACGATGTTCCTTGTGATGGGGGGGGGGGTTAATACGGTCTCTGTTTTGGAGGAGGGTAATATGCCGGCTGCGGCGGCAATGGACCCTGTGTTGACAACAGTTGCGGAAGCGGAACGTATTGTTGCGAGAATTATTCCCACCGCGCATCCATTTGCACTCTCTAAGACACTTCATCTTCCACATTCTTCTTATCTGCTTCATCCGTCCTCCTGAGCTGCTCTTCTAGCTCATTGATCCATTGTGCTTCAGCCGATTGCAGGTTGGAGTGAGAAGTCGACGAATTTGAAGTAGTTCTTCTGGAACCGGACCGCAAAAGACTAACGGGACCGCCGTATAGGGGAATACAACCGTGTCCCCTCGACTGAGAAAAAAACTGCTCTATTATAGATACCTCGGCCTCCGTAGGAATAGGATCATCGGCCAGATATTCAGGATTTGATTCCTGATAGCTCCTCTCCGCCTCCTGGAAATCCTCCATCGATAAATAAAACAATAATTAATACTCTTTACGAAATTATCAAGTGTAATAAATTTACTTAAAAGAATTGAAAAATGCAAGCTTACCACATGTTGAGTGGCTATATCCATCCTTTCTTCTGATATGCCCTCTCTCAATCCCAAGTCTTTGGGAGGCTTGAATTTTTCCTAGCCTTCTCCTGTAACGAATATTTGATTTATTTATACGTGAAGATATATAAAGATGAAATTGAAAAATCAAACATTAAAGTAATTAAAGATAAGCTAACCCAAGAATCCCTATATCAGTAGGAACTGATCCACCATAATAGTCATCTGTGTGATTCTCTCAGTTCTGCTTATTCCTTTCCGATACTTCCAATTTATTCAGAAGATAATATCTCTTAATGTAATTTAATCTAAATTTGGTATTCAAATTATTTAAGTATATTTTTAATTATCTATGATTCAGGTGTATCCTAATGCAATAGTAGAAACACAAACTAATCTCTAGGGATGATGGCAGGAAGAGCGGTAAAACGTTCCCAATCATCCGTAAATTTCTCTGACTGTTTGAATTTTTTCTTCAATTTTTGACGCCATCTCTTGAATATTTGTGATATCTCATACCAGATATGCATCTAATGTCTGTCTATATCGTCTTCTAAGGCAAAATGTTTCTGTAATACAGATTAATAAATATATTATTTAATAAATTTATAACATATAACATGTATGCATGTAATGTTGAAATATAATTGAGTTATGTATTACCAAGATTGAGCGCCAAGTCCATATGTATGCTTCCCTGGGGTTATCTGCAAATGTCAAGCCCGCGTTCCAGAAGTCAGCGTTGCGAACGAGAATACTGATATAACCTTGAAAATATATAGCCCACATACCCGGACCTACGGGCTTCCCACCTACCCATTGTAGAACTGCCCTTTTTCTACGCATATCGTATTTCGTAATTTCGTTTGTAACACCTCTTCCGTGGTGTTCAAACCGGGCCAAATTATCCCTCGCAACCCATGCTTCATCAATACTCGTGTCTATTGTCTCTATCATCATATCAATTTGAGATTGAGCAGCAGCCCACCGCGCCATTGTCTTCATATTTCCCCTATCTTGATACGGTTTTTCATTTTGTAAATCACGAGGAAGAGACAATGCAAGAATCCACTCATCGGTGAAGGGGTCCGAGAATGCCACAGGTTCTCTATTCAAATCTGTGCACTACTAGTCTAGGTGTGCATACGGATCATACTGCACTGATGGACCTGCATCCTCCTAATCAGATAAACCTATACATTATAATTTATTATAATCAATGCAATAAATATTTAAATAAAATAATGTGGTCAATGATTATTTAAAACTCGTAATATATACCTCAACTCTCAGGATCAGGCAGTGTCGAGGAGAAAGTATCTCGATCTCTTTTCTTTGAAAAATTGCTTTGGAAAATTTTCCGAATATGCCTTTTCGTCCTATCTATTTTATGTAAGAGTAATGACGATACAAAATATATTATATGCAAAAATCATTAAACTAACAAATCAATACATTTCAAGTGATTAGAACTGGAGTCTGTCTCGGCATCACTTTGGGTTCTTATCTGCGTAATCTAAAAAGGCTTTAAGCCTATCTTTAAATCTGGTGTCTTTCAAACAATACCTATCTTTTTTCTCTTTGTGCATAAACGATTTATCCATAAGAATTCGTATATGTTATCATACAGATAATAATATGAGTTTAACATATCTTAAGTGTTTATTACAAGCTCATGATTAAATAAATTTTTAAGTTTTAAATAAAATTTCATGATGTAGACGCATCAAAACATCGAAAGTTATTTATGATTGGCGTAAGAACCCAGGACAAATGGTCGGGACGAATAATTAGTTTCACGGCTATTAGTAATAAAGGTCCTAATTCCCATTACGAATGCAACACTCACATATCGCATCCTCCTATTTTTCGTCCATTTCGAGAAAATTTCGGTAGCACTTTCCCCCGTTCCCCATGTTTGTACATAAATCTATATACCGAGAACAAGTGGAAAGCACAGTCGAAACTTATCGAAATAGATGAAAATACAGGAGGATGTGAGATGCGAGTCTTGCTGCATTCGTAACATGTCCAAATTGGAAAAATCCAACAATCACTGTATGTTAAATCCCCTCGTCGAATATGTTCATATCAGAATTTTGCACTTTTATACCACCCATTCTTGATCGCAATTCATATAGGTAGATATTTTTGATTCGTGTTTGCTACAGAATTGCAGATTACAGGTTCTCAGTCCCAAAAAATGCAAATCACGAGCGTTCACGACAAATTCAGGACAATCGCCAACAACGGATAAAAATATGGGTTCCGCTAACCATCTATCAAGTGCCGCTTACCCGTTCAGGAGATAAAATCAATCGAGGGTCATTCGTGTATCAAACAAGCAAAGAGCACGAGAGAGAAAGCACAAGAATCAAGAAGGCAACATGGAGCTCGAGAAAAATCAAGGCAAAAGTCCACTCATTTTCATGTTTGGGACTATTAAATATCTGAGAGTATTTTGGAATGATTCTGCAAATGCAAGTGTACTAAACAGACTAATAAAGCAACACAAGGCAGCCCAAGAAAACTGAAGATTCAACCCCACAGAACGACCACGGTTCCATTGTCTAAACCCCATATAGGCGGCGGATCCGTGACCAATACGTGGCTTCTCGCGCCAAATTTTCAGGGGTAGTTTTGTCATTTTATAAGGGCTCAGAAAAAGATCTTAGGGCTTCACTTCACTGCCTATAAATACTCCAGATCAGAGCCATATGAAGAATGTATTTTTTCACTAGTTTTTTTTAGAATTTAGTGTAAACTTCTTCTTCTTCTTCATCATCTTTCCTCCATTAAAATTGCAGTGAGAGTTTTTGAGTGGATGATAAATGAAGAGAGGAGCAATTTTTTATTTGCATGTCTTGTTGAATTGATTAACTAGATTTTATATATTACTTGTCCACTTCTTTGTTAAGTAGTTTTTGATTTTATTTGTTCTTTTTTTTCGCCTTCTCTTTTCTTTTATCCTTGCAAGCATGATACTCAAGTGTGATCTTTGTCTAGGTAAGATCCCAAGTAGCTAGGTGTAACCTTCTATCTCATTTCTTTTTATCTTCTTTTCTTGTTTTTATTTTATTTTTTTATAATGAGTGAGTAGTTTTCTCACTTGTTAAGGTAGAATAAAAAAAGTTTGAGAAAATGAAATCTCCCTCACTCTTTTCTTTGCCCAACAACTTGAATTGAACTCCCGTCAAAGCAACCACAATCTACTTCCTACGACACCCTAACCTCTATGATAGCGGTGACACCCTAGCGAGACCAGTTGTGGTTGAATTGACCGAAGGTTATGACTAAGAACCAAGAACGGACGGACAAGGACCAAAAGGAATGAACTAAGCATTGGAAAGGTTTGCTTATACTCGCAAGTTTTCTTCCTAGTCGTGCTAATCCCTGTTGTTGTCGATTACCGTAACATCGATATCAAGAGCGGCAAAAGAAAGAAATGAGCGAACTACTAACTCAAACTAACTTAATCCTAACCCTAACAAGCTTCCATACATATTTAAATACATAGTTAGTTTTGAACAAACTCAGACAATTTAGACTTAACTCGTTAAAATACTAAGAAAAAGATTATCACCCCTCAGTGGATCGACTTGTACTCAACTGGCTAGCTACAAAGCTATATATATATATAAACCAAACAAAACTATAAAAATCATCTTGTTATTTTTTTATTCTTTTTATGCGAGTGTGCGGGATAGGGAGAAGATCAAGTTCAGTGCCAAAGTTGTGGGGAGTTGGACACACATCTCGCGGCTATACTGCGGCGGATCAATACGAAACCGTGGCTAACCGTACAAATTCTGGAGAACTTTCAGTGACCAAATCAATTGCCAGAGACTAAAACCCAGAAGAGGAGATCAATTGTGGTTCCCTGAAGAAATTTGGATCTCCAAGTCATCAAATCGACCGCGCTTCCACAGCCAAACGATAGGTTTAACCGCGCTTCCGCAGTCAAATATTTGAATCAGAACCCAAAATTTTTGGTAAATATTTCTTTCTTCTAAAGCTATCCTCTGAACTCCACTGAACTATTTTTTCTGCAGTATTCTCTGCGCAAACTCTATCCCCCTCTCCAATAAACTGTTTTTGTGCAGGATTGTTTGTGCCGCCGCCAAATAATTTTTTTGCAAGTGTTTTAGATTTTTGTTTGTTATCATTTTGCATAAATTATACGAACTTTAAGGGGCTATAACAGCAATTCAGATTTGGTGGGGATTTCATCACCCTTCCTAAGACCCAAAAAATCATAAAAAGTATACGCATTACCCTTGAGCTTAATTAAAAATTATCTAGACTTAGCCAACTAAGGACTTGTCGTGTTCAATAGGACAGAAGAAGGTTGTGGGCATTCAGTCGTTTATCTAAACATGACTTTGTGGTGCCTAGGCTAGACAAGTGAGAAGGTAATTTTAAAAGGCCTTTCTCACGGTGATTCATAAGCAGAACTCTCCTTACCTCACTTGTGCTTACCTGGCCGCAATTGGCAGTGAAGAGGTGATTTGAGGGTTATCTCACAATTTGTCGTTTTGAAATAGTTAAGAGTAGTCTAGTGGAATTTGAAGATCATAGCACTAGGTGTGATTGTGCGTATTGTGACTACGATTGTTTGAAGTTGTGTCTATAAATCCGTATATATTTTGCAAAACTCTCTAAAAAAAACCCAAAAACTTTCATAAAAACTTGTCATTTGTTGCCAAATTCCCATTCCACCTACTTTTCTCCATTGACGTTTTCTTACCCTCACCTTTTACGCTTTGACCACATTAGACTTGTTTAGTGTATGTCCGTTTAAACTCGGGACACCGGTGCCTGTCTAGTCCGCGTTACGTTAGTCTCTACCAACTACGCGATCGACTCCGAAGTCGAAACTCCTTCCACACCTCATTCACCATTACCTTTGCTGGTCAATTTCAATGTTGACCGTGATTCTGTTCATACTTTTTCACCTTCACCTTCACCCAACTCTTCTTCCGAGATGTCGGTATTTCCTACTAACATCACCTTACCTCCTCCGGGAATAATTCTACCTCCACTTGGTGCTAATAACCCGCAACCACCTCCAGCAGCGCCGCAGTAAATCGCGCTTGACGTTTACCATCCCCCTAGGCCCGATAAGTGAGTATCTCAGACGAACAGACCAAACTGTATGGAGGTTGTCACAGATAGTCTCAGTAGGAGTTTGGATGAGTTTGCTCATCGGCCTTCTTATCAAAATATACCTGGGTAGCCGTTATGTGTAGCTAGTACCGCTGATGGACTTATGGTTAAACCCACTGCCAGCGTACTGTCGAGTCTTTAGAGTCTCACGCAGAGGGTTTTCCTGTTTCGGGCGAAACGATGTAGACGCCGTATGGTTTTACGGCAAGGTTCCGATCACATACGTGTACTGGCTACATAGATGTGGTTTCCAGCGGATAGTACTAGTGAGCTTTGGTTTAAGCCGGATCCTAGTATTATATTATTGGATTGTTATTGTCTTATTGTATTCGTATTTTTCGGAATACGGTTACGGGTAGGTATATATGGTGAGTGCATTCTTGTAATTTCGTAAGAGATGCTTCTAGAAGGGGACACCTCATTATTTGGATTATCTATTTTATGAAATAGATTAATGAGGTGGAAATTGGAGAGATATTATAGATATGGGTGAAGCATGGCTCTTTATATTAGTTTATTTGTTTGACTTCACTATTGAAGCATGGTTGATTATTTGTATTGGAAAATAATCCATGCTTTAATGAGTGAAGTGAGAGGGAGCCATTCTTCACTTGCTAACTTTAGTTCATTTTCTATTTTTCATTCTCCCTCCAAGTTTCCTCTCCTTCTTTCTCAATGATCCTAACCCTCACATGAGTTGTGAAACATAAGATCTTATGAGATAAAACACTCCATTAGATACTCTACATCACTCTAGGCTATCTAGTTTAGCGAACTAGGTATCCTAATTACCTCGATTTAGAGGTTGGAGCTTGAAGTACATACTCTCGGGTGGATCATCTTCGACACAAGAAGGCCGATGTTGCAAGCTCGATTCGTTTTTCCAGGAGCTAAAGAAGAGGAGGAGAAGAAGAACCGAAGGACATGGTTCAAGGAGGTATAACACTTTTCATAGTAGTTAGAACCTCCTAATTAGTTTAGTTAGTTATGGTTTTCGTAAAGATCCTGGAGTTTAGTCGGTGTTGTGAAGCATAGAAAAATTGTTTTTGCAAATTCCACCTCCCCGCGAACCCGCGGGGTGCGCAACATCGACTTAAATGTGCATGAAACAACAATCAAGTCATTAAAACACAAAGGCCAAAATAAAAGCGTGATATCCAGATCACCAAAAACAGAAATCAAATAACTGACATTGAAGTGTACTTTCTTCAACGTCGAAAAGTGCCTTAGCACTCAGAGCAGTCAGAGCAAGAACTCTCTCTCTCTCTCACCACTCACGGCCTCCAAACGAGAAATACTATCAGAATACGGAGGATCAACTTCCTTCACTCACCGGAGTACTGACCTGGTCAGCCCTCATCTCAGATGAATGTGTCCTAACCTCATCTCTAACTGCAGCACTCTCTGCATACTATGAATACGAAATTTGGAAGATAGACGTCAAGAACGCTTTTCTAAATGGTGATTTAGAAGAGAGCGTATACATGACTCAGCCAGAGGGCTTCGTAGATAGTGGAAGCAATGAAAAGGTGTGCAAGCTGCTTAAATCAATCTACGGATTAAAGCAGGCATTACGAAGTTGGAACATCTGTTTTGATGTGGCAATCAAAGAATTTGACTTCGTAAAAAACGTAGATGAACCTTGTATAACAGGAAGGTGGCAGAGAGTAAGGTCGACTTCCTCGTATTGTACATGGATGGCATACTCTTAACAGGAAATGATGTTCCCATGCCACACTCGGTCAAGCTCTTCTTATCACAAAGATTCTCCATGAAGAATCTGGGTGATGCCTCCTACATCCTAAGGATAAAGATCTATAGAGATAGATCTAAACGGATGCTGGGATTTTCCCAATCCAGGTACATTGACACCATACTAAAGTGGTTTAGTATGGAGGATTCCAAGCGTGGGTATTTACCCACGATCTCAGGAATCACTCTCTCCAAAGGGATGTCCCCCAAGACTGATTTGGAGAGGGCTCGCATGCAAGGTATACCCTATGCTTCGACAGTCTGGTCTATCATGTATGCGATGTTATGTATCCGACCGGATATAGCGTACGCAGTGGGTGTTGTAAGCAGATATCAATCTGATCCTGGGAAGAATCACTAGACAACTGTGAAGAATATTCTTAAGTACTTGAGAAGGACTAAAGAAATGTTCTTGGTATATGGTAACGGTGAACTCCAAGTGGAATCCTTTACCGACTCGAGCTTCCAGAATGATAAGGACGACTTTAAGTCGGTCTCTGGTTTTTTCTTCACCGTCAATGGAGGGGAGGTTTGTTGGAAGAGTTCCAAGAAAGAAACTGTGGCAGACTCGACGATGGAGGCTGAATACATCGCTGCCAATGATGCCGCCAATGTGGTTGTCTGGATGCAGAAGTTCATAACTGAACTTGGTACGGTTCCGTCCATCGAGCATTCAATACCTTTGTATTGTGATAACAATGGAGCTGTGGCTTTTTCTAAGGAACCCAGGTCCAATCAACAATCCAGGCATATTCTGAGGCGGTATCACCCGATCCAAGAGATAGTTGATCGCCGGGAGATCGAGGTCAGGAGAGTTGACCCGAAGAATAACACGGCGGATCCACTCACGAAGGCCATGCCCCAGATACAATTTGAGAGCCTCTTCGGGATGTTGTGTATGAGGTACTATAACAACTGGCCTTAGTGCAAGTGGGAGATTGTTAGTTGTATGTATGCCTTGTTAGTTATGTATATGCCCTAGAGGCCATTATTGTACATATGATGTATATTGTAGTGGATGCTTGGATATATATAAAGAGTACTTTCTTGCTCGACATGATAGTATGCTATCTGGTTTCACTTTGTCTTAACATGTTGACTTGTTTTGTATTACTGTCTTACTCTCACATGTTGATAAAGCCTTTAGGATATGTCCTTGATTACTAGGACTATGTTGCAGATCATACTAGTGGGACCAGGGTAGTCCACGAGTATATCCTATAATTGTTCCTAGTCGAGGGTGTATCAAGATAGGGAATCGATACTCCAGAGTAGACTAGCGTATACGCATCTTGATCCATATGATGGGCGATGGATGATTCCACATCCATTGGTGTTTGACATCAAAGATGGTGTACGGGTGCTCAGTGGAGACTGGGTACACTGATCGGACTCGCCGAGAACTCCTAGATGGTATTATACCTATCGTCAGATAGCAGTTCTCTGGTGACACTGGTACAGGTTAGTCTGTTCATCCGAGATCATCATAGAGTCTTGTGTGATTCCCACTATGCTTTGATTTCCACCTTACCACGTTCATGAGAACATGCAAAATGGTGGCTTCTGGGTACAGTCCCGAATCACATGGAGGCAATGAGCGATAGGAGGGGTTTCATCTCTCTCGGTATTGGGGGTTGGTTTTGCGCTTTGTTCCATTGGCTATAACTGGAAGTCCCTGGCCAGGGCTGATATGGAGATCTACTGGTAAGTTTTATCAGTAGTTTCTCGACCCGTTATGAGCCTCACATCGATACGACTTATCGGTTACTGGGGTCTGACGTTTACCACCCCTAGACTGGATATGTGACATATCAGACGAAGAGGCCGGACTGTACGGTGGTGTTACTGATTGGATTCATAGGAGTGTGAGCAGGCTTGCTTTTTGATCTTCTGATCGCTCAATACCCAGGTCGCTGCTACGTTTAGCTGACCACTTGCAGCTTGTCGGTTTTGATATGATCATCATCCACTGCCGGCGTATTGACGAGTTTTTAGAGTCCTACACAGAGGTTTCCTGGCTCAGGAGAAACGGAGTAGGAGCACATATGAGATATGTGCGGAAACGAGATTAATATGATATGTGATACAGTATTCTATTCTCGCGACTTGTGACATTGGTCAGTTATATGTGATATAGCCGGATTATCGGATCAAGTGTTGATTCGATAAGTTGTTGCATTTGATATTAGTCGGTTATATGTCATATAGCCGGATTATTAAATCAAGTATTGATTTGATAATTTAATAAATAATTATATTTTTATATATTAAATTACGTTAACTAATATATATTCACTTAAGTATTTCTTTTTCTCACATTAGGATACATTTAACATATTTGTGATATATGTTTATTGTATTCTTTTCTTTTGTTACAAAATTATATATATGTGATATGTATAATTGTAACATACTAGGTTATACATGCTACTAGGGTTTATGAGATTCTCACCATGGCTAGGATTAGGGTTAGATATAATTATTTTAGTTAATTCTAAATTGTGGATTTTATGTTGAGATATTTTTATATATTTACTAAGTCCACTCTTTAGATATTTTCTAAGATATTTGTTAACCTAACCTTTAACCCTAGTTCATGGTTAAGTCTCTACAAGGGTTAAGCATGACATTCTTAATCCATGGTTGCATTTCTAACCTAATACAATAATTCATTTCATCACTTGCTTCATCTTCTTCTTGCTCTCTCTCATTTTGCTTTCTAGCTTGTGATGAATTGATAAAACATTGTGAGAAAAAGAAAACTGAAGACAGTAAAATTCCTACTTCATCATCCTCTTCTATACTAGCCATATAGATTAGTGTGTTAACTTCACTAATCCCTAATTAGTGAAGAGATAGCTTGGGTTTGTGACTCCTCAAGGTAGATCATCTTGGATAGTGAAGACTTCAAGTAAGGATGCATCATTCACTTCATGGAGCCTCTCAAGAGTCCGGGAACATGATGATCGCAGCGAAGGGACCACAACTTGGAGCTTATGAAGCGAAGGAATAGACTACAAAGGTTATAAACCCTAACACTTAGAAGTAAAGTTGTTTGCTTTAAGTTTCCGCATGATTGTGTAGGATTACGAAACCGAAACGAATTGTGTAGGATTACGAAACCGAAACGAACCCGAAACTTGAAACCTAACAACCTAGTTTCTGTCGAATTTAAAAGGTGCTTTAAATTTTTTTTAAACAACTGCAGTGTGTTATATGTGATATAATATGAACACCACCAAAAATTGAAGAAATTTATCCCAATTCTGGCCGGCCACAAGCATGAAATTTCCGAGCTCCTCGGGTGAATTTTGGATTCCAGGCTTCAAATTTTGGTAGTGTTGCTGTCTCTGGGTTTTAGGGTTTTAGGTGTTGTTTGTTTTTTCTAAATTTTCATGTGATGCTAATTTTCTGCATATGCAATTCGGACTATTTTTTATTCGTAATTCTAGTTTGTTTTTGGGTTTTTTTGGAAGGTGTTAAAAAGTTCGAACGGATATCAATAACTCATTTTTTCCTTTGCTGGAAATTTTTCCAAGTGTTGGATTTTTCCTTAGTTTAAAACAATCAGAAAATCATGCAAGTGATTCTATGGACCCTCTAGAAGAACGAAACCTTAACTCGATTATGTGACCGTCAGAACCGCCACTAAACCCTAGGGTTTGTTGTAGTTCATGTAGGGTTCCTAGGCACACTAATGAGGTCTCACAACAGATCAAACATGCCCAATTCAAATTTTTCATGTGCCTACAAACCCTAATACGGATCGTTAACTAGAGGTATAAGCGATGCAAGTAAGCAAACTACTTAATTGCTAAAGGAAAGTGACTACAACCTTTGTAGATCCGGTCCTCCGCTTCCTTGGCTCCGTAATGACGTCCCTCCGCTGTACCAATCGGAATCCTAGACTCTTGCGGTGGTTTCATCGGAGAAATGATCGGGCTAGGTCGTCGACTTCGATGCCGAAGATGATCTACGTCGAGGCAACTCAAGATCAAGCTCCAACTTCACCAAGTCATGAAACTTATGAAGAAAACACCCTATACTACATGGCAAGTGGTAGAGGATGAAGAAATAGGAAGTGGGTTCACTTTGGATTTTAATTTCTCACTTAGAATCATCACTTTATCTTTTTCAAGCAAGGGTTTTCTTTTTCCTCTTGAAGAAGAAGAAGAAGATGAAGGAAAAAGAAAATTATGAATAATTAAAAAACAAGTGATGGTTATTATAATGCAACCATGGTTAAGTGTAGAGAATAAACTAGGGTTAGGTGAATGGTTAGGTTAAGCAAAAGAAACAAAAATGGTTGAACTTTTCAAAGCTTCATGAAGCTTCAAAGAAAAGACAAAGTAAGCAACCATTTCAATTTCCTTGCTAAAATGAATAAAAGAAATAAAAGAAATAATCAAAACCCTAACCATTGACATAACCATGGTTTGATCATACACACCCAAGTTTGCATGTATCATCAAACAGGATACAAACTAGTGCACAAAACTATATCATATATACAATGTGCACATCAAGTGAGAAAATCCATCTTAAGTGAACAAATACTAGTTAATGTAAAGTAATATATCAAATATATAATTATACATTAAATCATTAAATCAACACTTGATTTAACGATCCAGTCATATCGCATATGACCGATTAATATCCAATGTATCGACTTATCGAATCAATCTTCGATTCGATAACTAGGTTATATCGCATACAACCATTCAATACATTCATCACAAGAATAGAATACGGTATCACATACACGCATTATTCTCGGTCCCGCACATATCTCATATGCGCTCCTATTTCGTTTCGCTTGAGCCAGGAAACCTCTGTGTAGGACACTAAAGACTCGTAAATACGCCGGTAGCAGGTGATGATCATATCAAACACCCACAAGCCGCAAGCGGTCTGCTAAACGTAACGGCCACCCGGGTATTGAGCGATCAGAAGATCGACGAGCAAGCCCGCTCACACTCCTATGAATCCAACCAGTAACACTTACCGTACAGTCCGGTCTGTTCGTCTGATATGTCGCATATCTCGCCTAGGGGTGGTAAACGTCAGACCCCAATAGCTCGATAAGTCATGCCGACGTGAGGTCCATAACATGTGTGAAACTACTGATAACACTTACCAGTAGATCACTGCAACCCTGACCAGGGATTTCCTGTTATGGCCAGTCGAGCATAGCGCAACATCAACTCCCAATACCGGGAGAGACGAATCCCCTCCTATCGCTCATTGCCTCCATGTGAATCAGGACTGTACCCAAAAACCACCTGTTTGCATGACTCAGTGGAGCCGTGGTAGGGTGGAAATCAAAGCACAGTGGGAGACACACAAGACTCTATGACGATCTCGGGTCAACAGACTAAGCTGTACCAGTGTCACCAGAGAACTGCCATCTGACGTGAGGTATAATACCATCTGGAAGTTCTCGGCGAGTCCGTTCAGTATACCCAGTCTCCACTGAGCACCCGCATACCATCTCTGATGTCAAACACCAATGGATATGGGATCATCCATCGCCCATCACATGGGTCGAGAAGATATACGCTAGTCTACTCTGGAATATCGATGCCCCGTCTCGATATTCCCACGACTAGGAACAATGAAGGATGTACTCATTGACTACCCAGGCCCCACTAGTATGATCTACATCATATTCCTGAAAGTCGAGTATACATCCTAAGGGCTTTATCAACATGTAACAGAGAGACTGAAAGTATACATGTTAAGATAAAGAGCAACCAGATAGCGTACTATCATGTCGAGCAAGAACGTCCTACCTATATATGTCCCAGCATCCACTACAATATACATCCAATGTACAGTAATGTCCTCTAGGGCATACATATAACTAACAGTTCAGCGGTGCCATATGTGAGGCATAGGTTGGCCCTTCTACGGCCGGTTCATAGAAGCTGTGGTATGTTCTGGGACCTTTTAAACTACGCTCAAGTGTTGAGCTTTTGGAAAATTTTGGGTGTTTGTTGATTCGATCGAAATGTTTAACGTTGTCTAGCTTTTTCTGAAATGTGATACAATATGTGGAATTCATTTAGTTAGGCATGAAATCCGTAATATGTGATATTTCGGGTTTATGATGTCTAAAGTGATTGTGGATTCCAAATGTTGTAGTTTTTCACTTTATTTTCTGCAACCATAAGTGTAATATGTGGTGTATCGCCGGTTTCGTTGCTATACATCTACGACAATTGGGATACGCATATTTACTTACTTTGATGACATGTGATGTTATGTGTTGCTGTGATATGTTATATTGGATCGTCGTGATTTAAATAGCCGGGGGGTTTATGTGAGATGCGAGTTTTTCATTTTCATTCATGCAAAATTCAATGTATGTAATATTCTTTTATTGGGGCACTTCCAGGTTGAGGATGATGTCACCATTGTATATTATTTACTTTTCCGTATTAGGATAGACCCAAAGAGGGGAGCATAAGTAACCGAGTTCTAGGGTCCAGTGGGAGGCCATCTCGAGGAGTCGAGACCGGGTCTCCTAAACCTAGAATTGGTAGGGTTGCTTGCCGCTTGTTGGGGTCCAAATTTGCACTCCGGTTGACCAAGTCAAAGTCAAGGTCAACCCCAAGCCAGGTGGGCCCAAGCCCAAGCAGGTGGGCGAATGCCCAAGTCGAGCCCGAACACGAAGCGTCCGGCTTTCCGCCATGCCAAAATAAAAAGTCATGTAATTGTTAGTGTATATGCCATAGAGGCCATTACTGTATCATACTAGTATGTATATTACTTGATGGAAGCTTGGGATATTCACAGTTGTACAGACAATCTTGCTCAATATAGTAGTATGCTACTTGGTTTGTCTCTGCTTTAATGTGTACTTGTGTGTTTATTTATTATATCACCTATACGCATTAGTAGAGCCCTTAGGATCTTTGCTTGATTACCGGCGTTGTGATGGCGATCACACTCGTGGGGGCTGGGTAATCTACAAGCACATCCTTATACACGTCCCTAGTCATGGGAGTATCGAGATAGGGTATCGATACTCCGGAGTAGACTAGCGTATGCACTTCTCATCCCAGCACGGGAGACGGTCTGTCCCACAGCCGTCAGTACGTCGTACTTGAGATAGTATGCGGGTGCTCGTTAGGTTACGAGTACACTGGACAGGACTCGTCGGGAACTGATGGTTGGTATTATACCTATCGTCAGTTATCAGTTCCCAGGTGACATGAGTACAGCTTAGTCCGCTGACTTGACACTGTCACTTCGCCTCGAGTGTGTTCCCACTGTTCTTTAATTACTACCCTACCACGGCTCTACTGAGTCGTGCAAACAGGTAGTAGTTGGGAGCAGTCCCGAAGCACTTGGAGGCAGTGACGGTTAGACAGGATTCGTCTCTCCCGGTATTGGGGGTTGACATCGCGCTGTGTCTAGGAGAGCCATTACACAAGTAGTCCCTGGCCAGGACAAGCGAGATGTACTGGTAGGTTCCAGTGTTATCTCAGGGTGTATTGGGCTTCACTCCGACACGACTTGTACCGCTATTAGGGGACTGACGTTTACCGCCCCCTAGGCCCGCCATGCGATGTATCAGACGAACAGACCGGACTGTATGGAGATTGTCACATACAGACTCAGTAGGAGTTCGGGTGGGTTTACCTCATCGGCCTTCTTATCGACATCTACCTGGGGACTGTTACGTACAGCTAGTGCCGCTTGCGGTCTGTGGTTAAACCCACTGCCAGCGTAGTGTCGAGTCTTTAGAGTCCCACACAGAGAGTTTCCCTGCACTGAGCGAAACGTGTAGAGGCCGTATGGTTTTACGGCAGGGCTGCGATCACTTACGTACACTTGTGTGCGTGTGGTGTTCGGGCAGGCAATACTAGTGGGCTTTGGTTTAAGCCGGATCATAGTATTGCATGGATGGATTTGTTTTGTCTTCTGCGCATCCGCATTCTACGGAATACGGATGCAGGTGTGTATGCACAGTTTTCCGGAGCGATGAAGGAGGAGGTGCCTCATTAGGGTTTTGGCAGTTGGTTCGGCCAAAACCGCTATGTGGCAGGCTCATTAGGGTTTTGACAGTTGATTCGATCAAAACCATTTTGAGGCGGACTCATTAGGGTTTCGACAGTTCGTTTGGTCAAAACCATTATGAGCCGGGAACATTATTTACTAATCCTTTCATTGATAATTTTGTTATGGCTAATTACATTGACCATTTGACCATCTTGACTTTGTTGACCATTTGACCAAAGTTGACTTGGATTTTCTTAAAAGATCTAAAGTATTCTTTGGTTTTCTTTTTCTTTAGTTATCATAATGTTAATGTCATTTGTAGCCATCACCTTTATCTTGATGGGATTAGTAATGATAATGGTTGTGCATTATTGCAACCATGGTTAGGTTTTCTCTTGGTTAAGCTTTTCATTTGCTCATTCTCATTCTCTCTCTTGAAATGAGAAGCTCCATGGTTGCTAGAAAACTCCTTCTTCTTCCTCCTCTTGATTTCTCTTTTGATCTCATGTGTTGAGAGAAAAAGGATTTCACTTGACAAACACATCCATACATCTTCTCTACACATCCTAGGGCTTCTAGATTAGCAATCTCCTTGCCCTAGTTACCTCGGCTTGAGGTGAAGCTCGATGTACATCTCTCGGGTGGATCGTCTTCAACTCAAGGAGGCCGCGGAGGTGACCGAAGTCCGGATCAACCATTGAGCAAGCAAAGAGAAGAACAACAAGAAGAGAAGAACAACAAAGAAGAAGAAGAACAAGAAGAGAAGGAGTTCAAGTTGAGGTATAACCCCTAACCGAGTAGATACATCTCATGTTAGGATGCTAGTGTATTGTTTAGCAAAGATCCGGCTTTTACGGTCCATGTTACAAGGTTTAGAAAAAATTTTGTTTTACCATTTCCGCAACCCCGAAAGTACCGGGAGAGGTAACGTGGACCTAACAGTGGTATCAGAGCCTAACTAAACATAAGCTAGCTTGGTAGTAAAGTGTATCGAAGTTCGGAACGGAAAAATCGAAAAAACCAAGTTATAAAAACCTGAGTTTCTGTTAAAAATTTTTCTGGTAAAAAAAAAATTTGTTATACTCCAAAAATCATCTCAGGGTTTTTAGAAGAAAGCCACCAAAAACGAGCCAGCAACTCGACCAAAGCGCCGCGTTTCCGCGGCAATAGCAAGCTAATGCCGCGGAACCGCGGCCATCTTGGTGAGCTGCTGGGTCGATTTTGGTGCAGTGTGTTTCTGACTTGGATTTAGGATTTTTGAGATATATTATAAGTGCCCAGATTTTCCAGAATAGAAATTTGTTTTTGGGGGCCTATAATTCCGTATTTTTTCCGAACTTCACTACACTTTGACTATGTTGGTTAATTCTGTGATGTTTGTATGTATTGAACGTCGGCTAATCCCTATAAGTCAATTAGTCGGGGTTATACATCTCTGTGATCTGTGTTTGATATTGGAATGTGTATATGAATGTGTTGGACTGTCGCGGGTGAATGGCCGGGGTGGATGTGAGATGAGCTTTTGTTTTTCTTTCATTCATTTGTAATTTATAAATTGATGTAATATTATTATTTGTATGGCCGCACAACCGGGTCGGGGTTGTAGCCGTCATTGTATAATTCTTTTTACTGTTTTTGCTCCTAGGATAGACCCATGGAGGGGTGCACAAACTACCGGGTACTTGGCGGGTAGTTTGCCGCACCCGTAGGGGTCTTGGGTGGGGTTTTGGCTATTCACCGCGACCGTGTAATCCGCTTTTCGTTGCAGGCTCGAACGGATTGCGGATTCCTAGTATATCCAATGCATTCATCTATGATCTGTAATGTCTATCATTGCTATATTTATAACTATTTAGGCGTTGCTTATGTTTTACAACCGCGCTAGCCCAGCCCCCGCTCTGTCGTTAGTTAAGTAACCTAACGGGTGATGACGGGGCCCCGTGGCGAATGCGAATGGCATAAGCGTACGTCATATTTTGGGAGTTTTCTGCAATGGTAGGATTAAATGATGGGACGCATTAAAAGAACTAATGCAAGAAAATAAACCTAAAAGATGTTGTTGGAACAATTTTTCAAAAAGCTGTTATTGCAAGGACGTTCATTTTTTGTTTTGCATCGCGTTATTCGATTGTGAATGCCCAGCACCTCAGTCGACGAGGCAAGGGCCGAGATCCCTTCACCGGGAGTGACCCCTTAGACAAAAGTTTGCGTCAGGGTAATAACTTCACTATAGTCGATTATTCTTGCTTTGCATCGAGGTATTCAATTTGGAATATCCTGCACCTCATTCGACGAGGAAAGAGCCGAGATCCCTTCACAGGGAGTGACCTCTTTAGCAAAAAGTTTTCGCCACTATATTTTCAAAAAACTGTATCATGTTCCTTCAACGATATCAAGTTCATTACGTTAACGGGTTTTCGCCAAAACCCAGTCGTAGCCCTCCGTCATTTCGGATTGATATTGCTTAGTATTCGTGCTACGTATTTCATGCTCAGCCGAGGCGTGGTGAACGGTAGCTATGTAATATTTTTCCGTAGGATACAAAGTGATTGGTTAGGACAGTCGTGCGGTCATTTTGGCTCAGTCAAGGACTCGTACGGATGGGTCTAATGCAGTCAAGATAATGACGGGTTGAACTTGACTAGGATCCTTTGATATGTTGGCTCAGTCAAGGTCACTTGGGTCCTAAGGGCATAAACCACATCGGGAGTTTCAAAATAACTGAAACTTGCAGATTTAGCATACCTTCTGGAGTGTGGTGACTAGAGTGGATTCCATCTAGGTTATCACACAATGACAGTTGGATCCCGATCCCACTGATGAGTTGGTTTACTCTCGGGAGATTATTTCACTTAACGATCAATGCTATAAACCTAGTAGGTGTCTAGAAAGGTGTTAGCGGGGCTACTCCCCCAGGGAAAAGAGGTTCTTTAATTAAGGAACTTCGCGAAAGCGTTGGAAAACCTCCCTCGAAGTACCGACACTAGCCTGGCTGAAAGGTTAAGCAAGTATTGTGACGTGAATTAAAACCCGGCTAGTTCTTCTTTTAAAAAAGGTTTTAAGAAGAATTTGAGGAAACAGTGGGAGACATCCTGGTTAGATAAATTAATAAACCAATCTAATCTTGCAAGAGCATACGCTGAGTGTTTCTTTTCTCTCTCTCCAGGCAGCAGCCTTTTCACGCCCTAATCAAGATAATAAAATGTATCGCTTGACCGATCCGAATTCTTATTCGGGAATGGGGAAAGTTGGTTCAGCTCTAACTTGTGACAACAGTCATGAGAATGGGAAAGGGGATTGTATGGATTTCCAGGACACCCAGTTGAAGAAGAAGCATGGTTTTGCATCTACTTCAGGTATTCTTGTAATTGAGAACTGTTTTACGGTCAGCCCTACCTCCTGGGTACTTGATACCGGATCAGGATCTTATATCTGTAATTTATTGCAGGGACTGAGAAAAAGTAGGAAAGTTGCACCGGGTGATATGTCGCTCAGAGTAGCGAACGGAGCACAAGTTAATGCGGCAGCCATCGATGAATATCACCTAGTATTGCCAAATGGCAAGACTATGATTTTGAACGATTGCTACTATGTACCCTCCATGGTTTGCAACATCATATCAGTTTCTTTACTCGATAAAGATGGATATAACTTTGTTCTTGAAAAGAATATCATGAACATTTACCTTGATAAGGTACTGGTTGCAGAGGGTACACTGTGTAATGATATCTACGTTCTAAATCAGAATACAGTTCTCAATATACAAAACACACGCAAGAGGAAGAATTCAGATACGAATGAATCCTACTTGTGGCATTGTAGACTTGGTCATATCGGAGAGAAAAGACTGAGTAAGTTGCATAAAGATGGACTCTTGGATGCGTTCGAGTTTTCATCTTATGAAACTTGTCGGTCTTGTCTCAAAGGGAAGATGACCTAATCTCCGTTCACCGGACATGGAGAAAGAGCAGCAGAGCTCTTGGGACTCGTACATAGTGATGTATGCGGTCCAATGTCTATACATGCAAGGGGTGGGTTCTCGTACTTCATCACATTCACCGACGATCTCTCTAGGTTCGGATATATGTATCTGATGAAACACAAATCTGAAGCTTTTGAGAAATTCAAGGAATTTAGAAACGAAGTAGAGAACCAGACAGGCAAAAGTATCAAGATCCTCCGGTCTGACAGGGGAGGGGAGTACTTAAGCACGGAATTCCTAGATTACTTAAAAGAGAATGGTATTCTCTCTCAGCTTACTCCTCCTTATACACCACAGCACAACGGTGTATCGGAGAGGAGGAATCGTACCCTTCTGGATATGGTTCGCTCCATGATGAGTAATGCCGAGTTGCCTCTTTCATTTTGGGGACATGCGCTGTTGACAGCTGCATATCTATTGAACGATGTTCCTTCTAAATCTGTGCCTAAGACACCGTTCGAGATATGGAATGGTAAGAAGCCGTATCTTAAACGCATTAAGATATGGGGTTGTCCGGCCTATGTAAAAGTACAAAATCCGGACAAACTTAAGGCACGTTCAGTTCTATGTAAATTTGTGGGATATCCTAAGAACTCCGCAGGATATCTGTTCTACCACACCGAGGAACAGAAGGTGTTTGTATCTCGCCACGCCACCTTTTTAGTGTGGCAATTTCTTGCAAAAGAAACAAGTGGGAGTTCGGTAGAACTGGAAGAAATTCAGCGACCACAAAATGAAACTGAAAATTTGACAGAACCTCAGAATTCAATAACCCCAGAAGAACCTCAGTCACTCCGCAGATCTGGTAGGATTTCTCATCCGCCCGAGAGATACTACGGTTTTCTCATTGACGGGGATCGAGAGGATTGCATCTTGGAAGAAGATGACCCTACCAGTTTCAGGCAGACCATTATCAGTAGGGACTCTGATAAGTGGCAGGAAGCAATGTAATCCGAAATGGAGTCTATGTACGCCAATAAAGTATGGACCTTGGATATTGCTCCACCTGGGGTAAAACCCATTGGATGCAAATGGATCTATAAAAGGAAACTTGGTGTAGATGGGCAGGTGGAAACCTATAAAGCTAGACTCATTGCAAAAGGTTTTCGTCAAAGACCTGGTTTGGACTACGATGAAACTTTTTCTCCGGTGGCTATGCTCAAATCCATTCGGATCCTACTTGCCATTGCTGCCTTCCATGACTATGAAATCTGGCAGATGGATGTTAAAACGGCTTTCCTGAACAGCTGTTTGGAAGAGTTCGTTTACATGGATCAACCAGAAGGTTTCATAGACAGTGGGAGCAGCGGAAAGGTGTGCAAGTTGCTTAAATCCATTTATGGATTAAAGCAGGCATCGCGGAGCTGGAACATCTGTTTTGATGAGGCAATCAAGGAATTTGATTTCATCAAGAACGAAGATGAAACCTGTGTTTATAAGAAGATTGTAGGACGAACTGTCGTATTCCTAGTCTTGTACGTGGACGACATTCTTTTGATAGGAAATGATATTCCTATGCTACAATCGGTCAAGCTATTTTTGTCACAAAGGTTCTCTATGAAAGACCTGGGTGATACCTCATACATTCTGGGGATCAAGATCTATAGAGATAGATCCAAGAAACTATTAGGACTTTCGCAGTCCAGGTACATAGAGACCGTACTAAAGAGATTTAGTATGGAGGGTTCAAAGCGCGGTAACATACCCGCATTGCACGGAATTACCCTCTCCAAGAAGATGTCTCCTAAGACTGACGAGGAGAGGGTTCGCATGAGCACTATACCCTACGCTTAGGCGGTAGGATCTATAATGTATGCGATGCTATGTACAAGACCAGATGTAGCTTACGCGCTGAGCGCGGTAAGCCGGTATCAGTCAGACCCAGGGGAGGACCACTGGACAGCAGTGAAGAACATTCTCAAGTACCTGAGAAGGACTAAGGAGATGTTCCTGGTTTACGGTAATGGAGACCTCCGGGTCGAGTCCTTTACCGATTCAAGCTTCCTGAGTGACAAAGATGACAGCAAGTCTGTCTCGGATTTTGTGTTTACCCTCAACGGAGGGGCGGTATGTTGGAGGATTTTCAAGAAGGATACCGTCGCAGACTCGACGATGGAGGCTGAATACATTGCTGCAAGCGATGCCGCAAAAGAGGCGGTCTGGATAAAGAAGTTCATTAGTGAACTTCAGGTGGTTCCGTCCATTGTTGACCCAATACCTTTGTATTGCGATAACAATGGGGCTATAGCTTTAGCGAAGGAACCAAGGTCCCATCAGAAATCCAGGCACATCTTAAGGCGGTATCACCTGATCATGGAGATCATTGATCGACAGGAGATCGAGGTGTGGAGAGTGGACACAAAGGACAACACTGTGGACCCATTCACGAAGGCTTTACCGCAGAATCAGTTCGAGCGGCTGATCGAGATGATAGGTCTTCGATAAGCCAGTACATGGCCTTAGTGCAAGTGGGAGATTGTTAGTGTATATGCCCTAGAGGCCATTACTGTATCATACTAGTATTATATTACTTGATGGAAGCTTGGGATATTCACAGTTGTACAGACAATCTTGCTCAATATAGTAGTATGCTACTTGGTTTGTCTCTGCTTTAATGTGTACTTGTGTGTTTATTTATTATATCACCTATACGCATTAGTAGAGCCCTTAGGATCTTTGCTTGATTACCGGCGTTGTGATGGCGATCACACTCGTGGGGGCTGGGTAATCTACAAGCACATCCTTATACACGTCCCTAGTCGTGGGAGTATCGAGATAGGGCATCGATACTCCGGAGTAGACTAGCGTATGCGCTTCTCATCCCAGCACGGGAGACGGTCTGTCCCACAGCCGTCAGTACGTCGTACTTGAGATAGTATGCGGGTGCTCGTTAGGTTACGAGTACACTGGACAGGACTCGTCGGGAACTGATGGTTGGTATTATACCTATCGTCAGTTATCAGTTCCCAGGTGACATGAGTACAGCTTAGTCCGCTGACTTGACACTGTCACTTCGCCTCGAGTGTGTTCCCACTGTTCTTTGATTACTACCCTACCACGGCTCTACTGAGTCGTGCAAACAGGTAGTAGTTGGGAGCAGTCCCGAAGCACTTGGAGGCAGTGACGGTTAGACAGGATTCGTCTCTCCCGGTATTGGGGGTTGACATCGCGCTGTGTCTAGGAGAGCCATTACACAAGTAGTCCCTGGCCAGGGCAAGCGAGATGTACTGGTAGGTTCCAGTGTTATCTAAGGGTGTATTGGGCTTCACTCCGACACGACTTGTACCGCTATTAGGGGACTGACGTTTACCGCCCCCTAGGCCCGCCATGCGATGTATGAGACGAACAGACCGGACTGTACGGAGATTGTCACATACAGACTCAGTAGGAGTTCGGGTGGGTTTACCTCATCGGCCTTCTTATTGACATCTACCTGGGGACCGTTACGTACAGCTAGTGCCGCTTGCGGTCTGTGGTTAAACCCACTGCCAGCGTAGTGTCGAGTCTTTAGAGTCCCACACAGAGAGTTTCCCTGCACTGAGCGAAACGTGTAGAGGCCGTATGGTTTTACGGCAGGGCTGCGATCACTTACGTACACTTGTGTGCGTGTGGTGTTCGGGCAGGCAATACTAGTGGGCTTTGGTTTAAGCCAGATCCTAGTATTGCATGGATGGATTTGTTTTGTCTTCTGCGCATCCGCATTCTACGGAATACGGATGCAGGTGTGTATGCACAGTTTTCCGGAGCGATGAAGGAGGAGGTGCCTCATTAGGGTTTTGGCAGTTGGTTCGGCCAAAACCGCTATGTGGCAGTCTCATTAGGGTTTTGACAGTTGATTCGGTCAAAACCATTTTGAGGCGGACTCATTAGGGTTTCGACAGTTCGTTTGGTCAAAACCATTATGAGCCGGGGACATTATTTACTAATCCTTTCATTGATAATTTTATTATGGCTAATTACATTGACCATTTGACCATCTTGACTTTGTTGACCATTTGACCAAAGTTGACTTGGATCTTCTTAGAAGATCTAAAGTATTCTTTGGTTTTCTTTTTCTTTAGTTATGATAATGGTCATGTCATTTGTAGCCATCACCTTTATCTTGATGGGACTAGTAATGATAATGTTTGTGCATTATTGCAACCATGGTTAGGTTTTCTCTTGGTTAAGCTTTTCATTTGCTCATTCTCATTCTCTCTCTTGAAATGAGAAGCTTCATGGTTGCTAGAAAACTCCTTCTTCTTCCTGCTCTTGATTTCTCTTTTGATCTCATGTGTTGAGAGAAAAAGGATTTCACTTGACAAACACATCCATACATCTTCTCTACACATCCTAGGGCTTCTAGATTAGCAATCTCCTTTCCCTAGTTACCTCGGCTTGAGGTGAAGCTCGGTGTACATCTCTCGGGTGGATCGTCTTCGACTCAAGGAGGCCGCGGAGGTGACCGAAGTCCGGATCAACCATTGAGCAAGCAAAGAGAAGAAGAACAAGAAGAGAAGAACAACAAAGAAGAAGAAGAACAAGAAGAGAAGGAGTTCAAGTTGAGGTATAACCCCTAACCGAGTAGATACATCTCATGTTAGGATGCTAGTGTATTGTTTAGCAAAGATCCGGCTTTTACGGTCCTTGTTACAAAGTTTAGAAAAAAAATTGTTTTACCGTTTCCGCAACCCCGAAAGTACCGGGAGAGGTAACGTGGACCTAACAGTAATAAATAATTTTGATGTAATTTTTTTATGTATGAATGTATGCAAAATAGGCATAAAGCCAATATTTTGTAAGCCCATGGCTTATGTGCAAAAATGAAATGGCACATGAGCCTAGGGATGGGCAAAATGCCATTTTTGCAAAGCCCAAGGGGCTATATGTAAATATGTAAGCCTATATAAGGAAAAATGATGATGAATAAAGAACACTTTTTTTCTCTCAAAAATATAAGGTTTGTGCCTCTTTCCCCTTTCTGAAGGTTCAAAACCTTCTTCTTTACTTTGAAATTAAATCAAGGGTTTCACTCTTTCTTTTCCAAAACTAAGTAGTCTTCCACCACAAAACCCACAAAGGGGAACTCAGATCTCCCATCAGATCTCAAAAAGGAGAGATTTTTAAAATCTCCTACTTCTTGATCTTCAAGATCCGGCCAACAAAGGAAGATGGAGACCCATCTCCAGAAACCCCACTTTGAGGAAGAAATAGGGCTCAAGGGGAGAAGCCCTTCATCAGCTTCAAAACATCCTAGGAGTTTAACTCCATATATATATATATATAATAGATATTTCCTTTCTGAAGCATAGCTTCTGGTTCTGGGACTAAAAGCCCATTTTTCTCGCCGGCGCTCAAGCGCCAAGCACCCACGTGCCGACACGTGGCGCGCTAGCGCTCGAGCACAGATCGCCCACGTGCCGACACTTGGCGCGCTGGCGCTCGAGCGCCCTGCGCTCAAGCGCAAAGCGCCCACGTGGCGCGCTTGCGCTCAAGCGCCCAGCACAAGCGCAAAGCGCCCACATGTCGACACGTGGCATGCTTACGCTCAAGCGCCCGGCGCAAGCGCAAAGCGCCCACATGCCGACACGTGGCATGCTTGCGCTCAAGCGTCCGACGCAAGCGCAAAGCGTCCACACGCCGACACGTGGTGCGCTTGCGCTCCAGCGCCCTTCGCTCAAGCGTAAAACGCCCACGTGCCGACACGTGGCGCGCTTGCGCTCAAGCGCCCAGCGCAAGCGCAAAGCGCCCACATGCCGACACGTGGCGCGCTTGCGCTCCAGCGCCCTGCGCTCAAGCGCAAAACGCCCACGTGCCGACTCATGGCGCGCTTGCGCTCAAGCGCCCGGCGCTCAAGCGTAAAGCGCCCACATGTCGACACGTGGCTTTCTTGCGCTCCAGCGCCCCGCCCTCAAGCGCAAAGCGCCCACGTGCCGACACGTGGCGCGCTTGCGCTCGAGCGCCCAGCGCTCAAGCGCAAAGCGCCCACATGCCGACACGTGGCGCGCTAGCGCCTGAGCGCACAGCACCTAAGCGCACAGCGCTCAAGGCGCTGACCCCACGCATCCTTTGGATGCCCTTTCCCTTTCTTTTATATATATATTTATATATATATAAATACATAGACACACACACATACTCTACAACACTCTCCCTCCCAAAAAAAATTTGGGCCGGGGTGCTGCCCCACACCCCGCAAGGGGGCTGCTAGCCACCTTGACCCCCAGCCCGCTATCCGGGTTGCGGGACCCCCGTAAAAACTCTGTGTGGCTCCCGAGATATCCAAACCCCCTTCCAAAACACAACACACGTACACTGTACATTGAGTTCGCATGACCAGTTTAACCCGTCAATCGGAGGTTCCCTCGCTCCAGAGGCGAGGGGTAATTAACGGCAGCTTAGTCCGCGACTGCCGGAGATTCGGATCCCCAAAATCATTAAACCTCCGGCCTACCCTAGGCAGGGGGAATCAGTAGTACGCCTGACAAGCGCGCGCGTATTCCCATCTTAATGGGGTGACGAAAAACACCCTACAGATTCTGGCACGCCCGGTGGGACCTATCTCTCTTCCCATATTTCAGGTTAAGCATTCATGCGAACTCAATCAATATACATATCGATATTTATAATAAAATAATGCTCTTTCATGCAGGTATTCAAGCAATCACTTTTCAACTATGTCTCCAAGGACGATCTCAGCTCTCAGCACGGCTCCCATCACCTATACGATGAAGATGGACTCCCGGACGGTCCTCCCGGCTAGTCTCGGGTGACAATGGGAGGAGCCGCCACTACCATTTGGCTCTATTATGTTTGTGTCTGCTAACGCCGTCCCAGCTCCACAAGCTCCGGTAGCAGGCAAACCGGTCTTAAAAGGGAAAAGGCCGAATGTCATGGTTGCAAGGGCACCTATGCCCAAGCACAAATCCGTTTCCAACATCGACCACCACGTCATTAAACTGGGAACAGTCGACCACCACGTCATTAAACTGGGAACAGTCGACCTCCACATCATTAAACTGGGAACAGTCGACCACCACATCATTAAACTGGGAACAGTCGACCTCTAAGTCGTTAAACTGGGAATGTAAAAAATATATATATGTAAATAAACAAAAAATGTGTAAATAAAAGAAAAATAAAGAAAAGCCGAAATGATGGGGCAACTCGCAATAAAAATCAGCGAGTAAAATGAAAATGAAAAATAAAGCCGAAATGATGGGGCAACCGCGAATAAATAGCCGAAATGATAGGGCAATCGCGATCTTCGCGATAAGAAAAGCTGAAATGATAGAGCAATCGCGGTAAAAAAAAAAACAAAGGCGAATGATGAGTCGCTCCTGGTACCATATTCCAGTGCAGCGATGCAGACGTCAACAAAAATTCAAATTTCCAAAATTCTCCCAGCCCTACGGCCAGTCCCCAAATTGACTGCCGTATACAATCCACGGGCTCAAATAATTCTCATCACGTCCATGCCCCACCACAATCACCAGTTACGCGGATGGTCTCCGCCTTTGGAATTATGCTCCATTGAGAAGACCCACTCATGTGTCCTCACGATACATGAGGAGAACAAACCTTTGTGGGATCCTTATGACTCGCAAGGAAAAAACACACTCCTCTTCGGGTGAAAGATCTGAGCTAGGTTTCGGGAGTCCTCATGACTCCTAAGGAGAAAATACACCTACGGGATCCTTATGACTCGTAGGGAGAAAATGCTTTTAAGGGACCCTCACGGCCCATAAAATTGAAAAGCCTTAGGTGATAGGGATCTAGACCTGTCTCCTAAGCCATCGCTCCCCAATCCCCAAGTGGCGAATGATGAGTCGCTCCTGGTACCATATTCCAGTGCAGCGATGTAGACGCCAACCAAATTCCAAATTCCAATCCCTAAGTGGCGAATGATGAGTCGCTCCTTGTACCATATTCCAGTGTAGCGATACAGACTCCAACCAAATTCCAAACGCAAATCCCAATGGCGAATGATGAGTCGCTCCAGGTACCATATTCCAGTGCAGCGATGCAGACGCCAACCAAATTCCAAATCGCATACCCCAACGGCGAATGACGAGTCGCTCCTGGTACCATATTCCAGTGCAGCGATGCAGACGCCGACAAAGTCCCGAAATTTTTCCGGCCCTACGGTCCGGATCATATATCCTGCAAAACCGTATACAATCCATGAGCATAAAACAACCCCAATCTCTCCCAAGTCCTACCGGTGAGGCCACATTCAAAGTCCCACCAAAATAAAGAAAAAATAAATGAAAAAAAATATAAAATAAAAAAAATAGTATGCCCATAAGCAAAATGGGCACGAATGAAAACCCGAAAGGGCTCCGTGAGTAAAAACAGCAGGACTGTCGGCGAGTTTGTGAAAACCCGAAAGTGCGCAAACTCGTGAAAAAGAGATGAAATACACTCAAAAAGTCCTCTCGACTTTGTGAGGAGAAAATCCCCGCGTGAGATCCTTACGACTCACAAAGGAGCAACACATTTAGGAGTCCCCACGACTCTTAAGGAGAAAATACACCTACGGGATCCTTACGACCCGTAGGGAGAAAATACTTTGTGAGACCCTTACGGCTCACAAAATTGAAAAGTCTTAGGTGATAGGGACCTAAAACATGTCTCCTAAGCCATCGCTTCCTGATAAACAAGCAAAATGATGATTCGCTCCTGGTACCATATTCCAGTGTAGCAATACTGATGCTAAGCAAAAACCAATTCCTAAATTCTCTCGGGGCAAATGATGAGTTGCTCCTGGCATTATTCCAGTGCAGCAATGCAGATGCCAAACAAAAAAAACCAATCCCCAAATCCTCTCATGACAGATGATGATTCGCTCCTGGTACCATATTCCAGTATAGCGATGCTGATGTCAACTCAAATCAAACAAATCAAACTAACCAATTCCAACATCGACCTTTGCGTCAACCAGCCGATACTCCGCCTCGGGGAAACGTCAAGCAGACACTCCGTGCCCGGGGCACATCGACAACAGACACTCCGTCTTGGGGACACGTCAACCAGCCGATACTCGACCTCGGGGAAATGTCAAGCAGACACTCGGTGCCGGGGGCACATCGACAACGGACACTCCGCATCAGGGAAACGTCAACCAGCGACACTCTGCATCGGGGAAACGTCCAACACAGACACTCCGCATCAGGGAAACGTCCGACAGCGACACTCCGTGCCGGGGAAACGTCAATCAGACACTCCATACCGGGGACATGTCAACAAGCGACACTCTGCATCGGGAAAACGTCCAACACAGACACTCCGCATCAGGGAAACGTCCGACAGCGACACTCCAAGCCGGGGAAACGTTAAGCAGACACTCCATGCCGGGGACACGTCAACAAGCGACACTCTTCATCGGGGAAACTTCCAACACAGACACTCCGCATCAAGGAAACGTCCAACAACGACACTCCGTGCTGGGGAAACGTCGAGCAGACACTCCGTGCCGGGGACACGTCAACAAGCGACACTCTGCAGCGGGGAAACGTCCAACACAGACACTGCGCATCAAGGAAACATCCAACAACGACACTCAGTGCCAGGGAAACGTCGAGCAGACACTCCGTGCCGGGGACACGTCAACAAGCGACACTCTACATCGGGGAAACGTCCAACACAGACACTCCGCATCAGGGAAACGTCCAACAACGACACTCCGTGCCGGGGAAACGTCGAGCAGACACTCCGTACCGGGGACACGTCAACAAGCGACACCCTGCATCGGGGAAACGTCCAACACAGACACTCCGCATCAGGGAAACGTCCAACAACGACACTCCGTGCCGGGAAAACGTCGAGCAGACACTCTGTGCCGGGGACATGTCAACAAGCGACACTCTGCAGCGGGGAAACGTCCGACACATACACTCCGCCTCGGGGAAACGTCGACCAGCGACACTCCATGCCGTTGGCACGTCCACCAAATTACTCTGGGACAAAGAAAATTTTACCACAGACACTCTATCTCGGAGACGCGTCAAGCGTCGACCGTCCATGTCGTAAAAAAAAGGGCAGAGCATCTCAAAAAGTGGGAACCAAAGCAAGTCGCCTCCATGCAAAAGAAGATCCATCAATTTCATGCACACGACTCACATATGTGGTGTGCATTTATTGATGGGGGGCACTTTGCTGGGGTCAAAATTTGCACCCTAGTTGACCAAGTCAAGGTCAACCCCAAGCCAGGTGGGCCCAAGCCCAAGCAAGTGGGCCAATGCCCAGGTCGTGCCCGAACACGAGCGTCCGGCCTTCCGCCATGCCAAAATAAAAAGTCGTGTAATAAATAATTTTTATGTAATTTTTTTATGCATGAATGTATGCAAAATGGGCATAAAGCCAATATTTTGTAAGCCCGTGGCTTATGTGCAAAAATGAAATGGCACATGAGCCATGGGATAGGCAAAATGCCATATTTACAAAGCCCAAGGGGCTATATGTAAATATGTAAGCCTATATAAGGCAAAATGATGATGAATAAAGAACACTTTTTTCTCTCTCAAAAACCTAGGGTTTGTGCCTCTTTCCCCTTTCTGAAGGTTCAAAACCTTCTTCTTTCCTTTGAAATTAAATCAAGATTTCTACTCTTTCTTTTCCAAAACTAAGTAGTTTTCCACCACAAAACCCACAAAGGAGAACTCAGATCTCCCATCAGATCTCAAAAAGGAGAGATTTTTAAAATCTCCTACTTCCTTATCTTCAAGATCCGGCCAACAAAGGAAGAAGGAGATCCATCTCCAGAAACCCCACTTTGGGGAAGAACCTGGGCTCAAGGGGAGAAGCCCTTCATCAGCTTCAAAACATCCTAGGAGTTTAACTCCATATATATATATATATATATATATATATATATATATATATATATATATATATATATATATATATATATATATATAGATATTTCCTTTCTGAAGCATAGCTTCTGGTTCTGAGACTAAAAGCCCCGTTTTTCCGCCGGCGCCCAAGCGCTCAAGCGCCAAGCGCCCACGTGCCGACACATGGCGCGCTGGCGCTCGAGCACCCTGCGCTCAAGCGCAAAGCGCCCACGTGCGCTCAAGCGCAAAGCGCCTACATGTCGACACGTGGCGTGCTTGCGCTCCAGCGCCCCGCGCTCCAGTGCAAAGCGCCCACATGGCGACACGTGGCGCGCCAGTGCTCAAGCGCAAAGCGCGCACATTCCGACACGTGGCGCGCTAGCGCCTGAGCGCACAGCACCTAAGCGCACAGTGCTCAAGGCGCTGACCCCACGCATCCTTTGGATCCCCTTTCCTTTTCTTTTTTTTTATATATATGTATATATAAATGTACACACACACATACTCTACAACACTCTCCCTCCCAAAAAAAATTTGGGCCGGGATGCTGTCCCGCACCCCGCAAGGGGGCTGCTCGCCACCTTGACCCCCAGACCGCTATCCGGGTAGCGCCCCCCGTAAAAACTCTGCATGGCTCCCGAAATATCCAAACCCCCTTCCAAAACACAACACACGTACACTGCACATTGAGTTCGCATGACCAGTTTAACCCGTCAATCGGAGGTTCCCTCGCTCCAAAGGCGAGGGGTAATTAACGGCAGCTTAGTCCGCGGCTGCCGGAGATTCGGATCCCCACAATCATTAAACCCCCGGCCTACCTTAGGCAGGGGGAATCTGTAGTATGCTTGACAAGCGCGCGCGTATTCCCATCTCAATAGGGTGACGAAAAACACCCTACACCGCTCTCGTAGGGGTCTAGGGATGTGGGTTTGGCTATTCATCGCAACCATGGAATCCGTATTTTATACAGGCTCAAAATAAAATACGGACCTTCTAGTATATCCACTCTTTTATATGTTATCTTCTGCTGCTGATATTCTGTGATGTGATCATTTTATATGCCTAACAAGAATGCTTTATTATTGTATATATGATATAGAATAAACGCTGCTTATGTTTTGCACTAGCGTTAGTCCCGCCCCGGTATGCCGTTAGTGTTGGTATAGTGCCCTCAAGGCAATTATCGTACTCGCATGCACGTGATTATGATAATTGAACGAGGACCTATACCGATAAAAAGTCTTACTCGAGATGATAGTATGCTATCTGGTTTGTCTTTATCATCATGTATATATTGATAAAGCCCATAGGATTCTTGCTTGACTGCCAGCATTGTGATGGTGATCACATACGTGGGAGCTGGGGTCTATAAGCACATCCTTAAATGTCCCTAGTTGTGCGAGTATCGAGACTGGGCATCGATACTCCAGTGTAGACTGGTGTATACTTATCTATACCCTGACGAGGGGCGGTGGCTGGTCTCACAAGCCATTGGTGTCAGTTGTTCACCTAAGATAGTATACAGGTGCTTATTGGGTTATGAGTACACTGGACGGACTCGCCGGGAACATGCTAGTTGGTATTATACCTATAGTCAGATATAAGTTCCTTGGTGACATGTGTACGGGTTAGTCTGTCGACCTGAGATCGTCATTTTTCTCGTGTGAGTTCCCACCGTGCTTTGATTACTACCCTACCACGGCTCAAAGGAGTCATGCAAACAGGTTTTAGTTGGGTACAGACCCGAGCCATATGGAGGCAGTGAGCGGATCGTCGGGGATTCGTCTCTCCCGGTATTGGGGGTTGATGTCGCGCAGTGCACGGGTGTCCATCACTAGAAATCCTCGGCCGGGGTATGTGAGAATTATCGATCCAGGATCGATAGTTTCTCGGGTAGTGATGGGTTTCATACCGATACGAATTATCGCATTGTTTGGGGTCTGGCTTTATCCACCCCCCTAGACTCGATATGCGATACTCTTAGACGAACAGAACGGACTTTACGGATATTGTCACTGACAGGATCAGTAGGGGTTCGGATGAGTTTGCTCGTCGGCCTTCCTTTCGCTCAATACATGGGTAGCCGTTACGTACAGCTAGTGCCGCTGACGTGCTTGTGGTTAAACCCACTGCCAGCGTATTGACGAGTCTTTAGAGTCCCACACAGAGGGTTTTCACGGTTCAGGCGATATGGCGTAGGTGACGTATGTTGATACATACAGGTGTCCGATTAAATATGTGTATGGCCTGCGCAGACTTTAATCGGACGGTTGTTAATACTAGCGGCTTAGGATTAAGCCAGATTGTTAAATCAAGTTTTGATTTAATAATTTACATATATATATATATATATATATATATATATATATATATATATATTCTAGTATTATTGCTCACTATTCTTTTTCTCTTTGGCTATTCGTATTTTCGTACGAATACGCGTATGTGTATTTCGATACATATACCGGGAAGCATTCCGTATTTATACGGAATGGCTTCTAGATGATGCCACCTCATTATTGATTTTCCTTAGAAAATCATTTATTTTAGATGAGGTGGAAATGGTGACATAGCAAAGGCATGGATCATTTGGTCAAGGCATGGACTTTGTTCATGTAGAGATTGGTATGGTCTCACTTGTTTATTGTTAATTAGAAAAGGGTTTTTGGTGTGCATTTTTTTTGGGGGGGCCGGCCACTTCTTTGAGGGGATGAGGCTTGCTCATTTTGATATACACACTCACACCAAAAACACTTAGCTAATTTTCTAAGCTCATGTCACTAGTTTAGCTCACCTCTTCTTCATCTTTGTTGCTCACTTGAGCTCATCGTTGAGAGAAAGAATTATAGTGAAACTATCCTACACCCCCCATTCTTTACTACTAGCAATCCTAGAGAGTCGGTTGGTCCGCTTGGCGAACCTGGAGCTTGTGCCGTTTCCCTCGGGTGGATCATCGGAGATGAAGGAAGACCGGCGACCAAAGTCGATCCGCATCACTAGGAGCTTGGAAATGGTTGAAGACCCGAAGGACTTGGTTCATTTGGTATAACCATTCTATCTCCTTCTGTTAGTTTGCTAGTTTTAGGGTTAATGGTTTCGATCTTGCAAATCGGGTAATGGTAGCGCCGGGTTATAAGAAATTTTTGTTCCGCATTTGGCCACGGTTCGATGGTCGGGACGCTCCCACTACCCAACAATGGTATCAGAGCCACCCATTAAATCCTACTAGCTAGTTTGCACAAGCTTAAAATCTCGATCGATCAAAATTTCAAAAACTATTTTCGGTATTGTCAAGTTTCTGTCGATTTCTGTAAGTGCTCCAAAAATTATTTCCAGTAGCTTAAAAATCCGTGCAGTCGATTCTATGAGTGCAGAAAAAAGTTGGAGCCCTGAAGCCTCTAAAGCGCCGCGGAACACCCTCACTAACCCCCTATTAGCGACGGGCCATGAAATTTTTCATGTAGCTCATAACATTGAATTGTGATTTTTTGTGATATATTGTTTTGATCCAGAATCTTTTGAGTACTTGATTTGCTTTTGGGGGCCTTTGCGGATAAATTTAGTCGATCGAAATTTTAACTGTGTGATTTTTCAGTACTTTACATTTCTATCTGTGACCGTGAATGTCATTTGATCGGTAAACCTTGTCTAATCGCTATAGTCCTTTTAGACGGGTTTGCGAACGTGACATTCACGTTGATGTTCTGTATTGTGCTGTGATGTTGCGGATTGTTGTGGTGGATAGCCTGGGTGCAGTGGTAGTATAGTTTTGTTGTATTTGTACATTTGATATTGCGGGGCGAGCGTTCGACATGTGGACTGCCGTCTCTGCCTGTTTGTATATTATTCTTTTGGGGCACGACCGGGCTGAGGTCAATGTCACCCTTGTATATTATTTTCTTTTCTGTACTGGGATTACCCCAAGGTGGGGTGCACGGATAGCCGGGTTCTATAGGGCAACGGGCCCGCATCTCATGACGTTGAGACGGAGGGGGCTTCACTCTAGAATTGACGGGCTATTCGCCGCACTCGTAGGGGGTACAGGTTGACCCAAGGAGGGGTGCTCAACTTACCGGATTCCGTGAAGTGCTCGGTGGTCCATTCACTTTGCTGAAGGGGGCTACCTCACTTGAGGTTTTGGCGGGTAACTTGCCGTGCTCGTAGGGGTCTAGGAGTTCATTGCACAGGCTATCCACACGACCAGGGGAACGTCGGGTTTTACTTGTGGCTCTATGAAACCCGGGGCTCCCGGATTATCTGTATTGTTCTGTGATGCTTATTATCTTTCTGTGATGTTGTATTTATCATGCCTGGGACGATTGTTATATATATATATATATATATATACTAGTAGATGTTGTATATGTTTTGCACCCGCGCTAGCCCAGTCCCCGCTCTGTCGTTAGTTAAGTAACCTAACGGGTGATGACGGGACCCAGTGGCGAATGCGGATGGCATATACGTACATTTTATTTTCGTTCTTTTCTGGTGTGATTAATTGATGGGACTGCGTTGATTCTTATCAATGCAAGGAAAACAAACCTATATATATATGATGTTGTTGGAACCAAGTTTTTTAAAAACTGACATTACAGACGTACGCTTTTTATTTGCATCGTGGTATTCAGATTGGAATATCCTGCACCTCATTCGACGAGGCAAGGGCCGAGATCCCTTCATCGGGAGTGACCCCTTGAGTAAAAGTTTGCGTCAACGTAATAACTTCACTATAGTCGTTTACTTTTTGCTTTGCATCGTGGTATTCAGTTTGGAATATTCTGCACCTCATTCGACGGGGAAAGAGCCGAGATCCCTTCACCGGGAGTGACCTCTTTAGCAAAAGTTTTCGCCACTATACTTTTGTAAAACCACTTGGATTCCATCAACGATATCAAGTTCATTACGTTAAAGGTTTTTCGCCAAAAACCATCCGTAGCCCTCCGTCATTTCAGATTAGTATTGCTTAGTATTCATGCTGCGTTTGTTGACCTTGTCAAGGCGTAGTGAGCGGTAGCTCTGTAATACTTTTCTGTCGCAAGCAAATGTGGATTGGTTAAGACAGTCGTTCGACCTTATTGACCTTGTCAAGGGTCTGTGCGGGTGGGTCTAATGCAATCAAGATAATGACTGTTTGAACTTGATTAGGACCCTTTGACTTGTTGACCTTGTCAAGGTCACTTGGATCCTAGGGGTAAAAATCATATCGGGAGTTTCAAACATAAATGAAACTTGCCAGGCATGTGCATACCTTCTGGAGTGTGGTGGCTTGAGTGGCTTCCATCAAGTTATCATGTGATGATAGTTGGATCCCGATTCCTACTAATGAGTAGGATTACTCCTCGGGTGATTTCGACTTATTCTCCTTTTAGGTTTGGAGGAGAATTTGATAAAACAGTGGGAGCCATCCAGATTAGATAAAATGATTATCCATTCTGATCTAGGTTTGAGTGCACGCTGAGTGTTTCTTTTCTCTCTCTCTTTGGCATCGACCATGTCCCGACCCTAGACTATGACTCAGTGACCAAGTTAACCGAACTTTCTTAAAAACACTGGCTTTTGGATTTTCCAAGTTGCATGCATCATTGCCACTCCTTCTTTTACCCTTTGCTTTTCTCTAGAACACCTCGTATCACTACGCGTATCCACTTCCATTGGATAAATCCATCGTATGGGTATATACGAACTCGAATGAACCTTTTCGAGGATGGATTCTGGTTCTAAAGAAAAAGAATAGGACTATTCAGTTGTCTTTTCATTTTCCCTTCTCTCAGGTTGTGAGGGCTCCTAGGATTGGGAGACGGTACACCTATTACGCATATTAGATAGTTTTCTTCCAAACCATAGGCAGGTGCCGAATGGTAGGGAATGAAGAAAACCAATTAGCCTAAGTCTGGTGTACAGAAGGTAATGAGTAAAGACAAATAAAGTGATTAGAAAGAGGGCAAAGTAATATGCGACTGCTATGATTCACGACCAAACCACGTATTTCATCGCCACTCCTACTTCACCTTTGTATTTCTCTAGAACACCCCGTATCAATACGAACATCCAATTCCATTGGATAAATCCATCGTATGGTTATATACGAACTCGAAGGAACATTTTCAAGGATGGATTCTGGTTTAGGAGAAATAGGAATAAGGTTTATTCAGTTGTCTTTTATCTTTACCTTCTCTCAGGTTGCGAGTAATCCTAGGATTAGGAGAGTACACCTATTATGCTTATTGGATAGTCTTCTTCCAAACCATAGGTTGGTACCGAACGGTAGGGAAGGAAGAAAACCACTTAGCTTAACGATGGTGTACAGAAGGTAATGACTAAAGACAAATAAAGGGATTTGGAGAGATGGCAAAGAAATATACGGTTACAGTCATGAATCTGATAATGGAAGAGACATTTACTAGGAATACCCGGATACCGTTTCGAAACATTTTCATGTTTCAGTTTCACTATGCGTTGTTAATAGAAAAACTGATTTCCCAATTAGATACTTACTCCAGGGTATGTATTTACCAGGTTTTGATTCTCACATCTGTATGGTTTTTACAGATGATTGGTGGGAGTAAGTTATTGGGAATTAAGTGATCATCCTCATTATATCGGAATTCGTTGTAATTGGTGATATTTGAGGAAATCGCCTGGTTACATTTTTCAACCTACGACGCACAGGGTTTGAGTTATTAAACTCATGGGACTTATACAAAGTATTGTATGATTGTCCAGTGTCCATTAGGACAAAGGGGTTGGTCCTCGTACTATATTCTGTTTACTTGTGACTTCTCAAGTTTTGGAAAAATATTTCGTAGAAATATAAGGTCCAAGTTTGAGAAGTTATAGGTATAAGAATAAAGTAGAGAACCAGGTGTCACAAGTATCGGGATTCTTCAAGGTGATCGAAGATGTGGATACTTGTATGAGGTATTCAGATGATAGAAATGGTTTTGATAAACTTGTTTCTCTTTCAGGTTACTCATAATTGGACGCACTCCTAAGTTGAGTAATGTTGATCGGCTTCTTTCCATTTAGTTGACATGCACTGGAGACAACTGCAAGATTTGAATATGGTTCCAATTAAATTAGTGCTCTTGTTTCTATATTAGATATATATATAATCAATTTATATCTTAACGATGTAAAGGTATAGGGAGTCGTCCGGCTGATGCTTAAAACCAGAATCCGGATAAACTCTAAGCACGTTTCAGTAATGGCTGTTTGTGGGTTATCCCGGGCTTTGACGAGGGTTAACTTTCTACCATCTGGAAGATCAATAGTGAATTTGTTCTTGACTCGCCACAATTTTAGTAAAATGGAGTTTTTTCAGAAAAACAATAGTGGGAGTATGGTAGAACTGGAAGTGATTCCAGAACCACAAACGATTACGGAAAATTTAATAGGACCTAAAGATTCAATCAGGATTGACATTCCATTAGCCACTCCGCAGATATGGAGGGTTACCTCAGGCACCCAAGAGGTACTTCGGTAGCCTCAAGGACGGTGACAGGGAGGTTCTTGTTTACCCAGACTTGACACTACTGTTGTTCCAGACTGTGAGACCCGGCAGGAGGAGGACTATAGCGTCTAACTAAACTATCTTTAGAAGTGCACGTGTATATGACTCTGCCAGAGGGTTGTCATAGTCAGTAGGAGCAGCGGAAGCGTAGTGGACAAGTAGCTTGTGTCTATTTATAGACTAAAGCGGATATAGCAGAGATAGATCATCTATTTTTGATGCGACAGTCATAGGTTTTTGACTTCATCAGAATAGGAGATGGATCTGTTAAGAAGGTAGTAGGGTATAATGTCCTGGTATTTGGATGACATGCACTTTATAGGAAGTGAAATTACTATACTACGATCGGTTATACTTTGGTTGTCACACAGTATTTTCTCCACATAGCTTATGGATATTATATCAGACATTCTGGTTACTAGATCTATGGTTATAGATCTAGATTTGGGTAGTTTCCTAATCTGGGTACTTAGACAGTATTCTAAAGATATTTAGAATGGACGACTCCTGCCATGGTGGTGTACCTGCAGGTGATGGAGTCACCCTCTCTAAATGTGTCTTAGAGACTAAAGGGGAGAGGGGCGTGCATGATTGGCATACCACTTGCTTAGGCAATTGAGTCAATCATGACATGTCAAGTACCACACCAGATGTTGTTTTTGCACTATATGCAATAATTTGATATATTAATCCAATCCTGGAGAAAAACCAATGGAAGCAGTTTATGAACAAAAGTGGATGTTCTAGGGATTTGATAAAGGCAGCCTCCTTTGGGAGACGGTTATCATTCAAGGCTTCCAAGGTGACCTCAGAGTTATAGTTTTCCCTCTGACGAGAGGCAGTAGTTTGGATAGGTGGTTTAAGCGGATACTGAGGATGGTATGGTGCTGTGTACTGATTGAGTTCAATAGACGATACAGTCTAAGAAGTTTACTGGATTTGGAGTTCTTTTGTGAACTGGGTCCCATCAGATATCCAGACATATTCTAAGACGGGTATTGCTCATTTCGGATGATAGTTTTCTCCGCGAAGTTGAGATAAAGAGAAACATAGAACGAAACACCGGAGCGGATCCACTCACTGAGGCTATTCCTCGAACGCAATAGTTTTACAAACGAGGTTTGTGAAACTGATTAGTAGAGGAGTTGGGTGTTCGGTATCACACGGGCTGTGAGTATGCGACATCGCAATAATTAGCCTTAAGTGCAAGTGGGAGATTGTTGTCTATAGTGCCCTCAAAGCAATTATCGTAGTCGCAGGCACGTGATTATGATAATTGAGCGAGGACCTATACCGATAAAACAGTCTTACTCGAAATGATAGTATGCTATCTGGTTTGTCTTTATCATCATGTATATGTTGATAAAGCCCATAGGATTCTTGCTTGACTGCCAGCATTGTGATGGCGATCACATACGTGGGATCTGGGGTCTATAAGCATATCCTTAAATGTCCCTATTCGTGGGAGTATCGAGACTAGGCATCGATACTCCAGTGTAGACTGGTGTATACTTATCTAGACCCTGACGAGGGGCGGTGGCTGGTCTCACAAGCCATTGGTGTCAGTTGTTCACCTAAGATAGTATACAGGTGCTCATTGGGTTTTGAGTACACTGGACAGACTCGCCGGGAACATGCTAGTTGGTATTATACCTATAGTCAGATAGCAGTTCCCTAGTGACATGTGTACAGGTTAGTCTGTCGACCGGAGATCGTCATTTGTCTCGTGTGAGTTCCCACTGTGCTTTGATTACTACCCTACCACGGCTCAAAGGAGTCGTGCAAACAGGTTTTAGTTGGGTACAGTCCCGAGCCACATAGAGGCAGTGAGCGGATCGTCGAGGATTCGTCTCTCCCGGTATTGGGGGTTGATGTCGTGCAGTGCACGGGTGTCCATCACTAGAAATCCTCGGTCGGGGTATGTGAGAATTACCGATCCAGGATCGATAGTTTCTCGGGTAGTGATTGGTTTCATATCGACACGAATTATCGCGTTGTTAGGGGTCTGACTTTATCCACCCCCCTAGACTCGATATGCGATACTCTTAGACGAACATACCGGACTGTACGGATATTGTCACTGACAGGCTCATTAGGGATTCGGATGAGTTTGCTCGTCGGCCTTCCTTTCGCTCAATACCTGGGTATCCGTTACGTACAGTTAGTGCCGCTGACGTGCTTGTGGTTAAACCCATTGCCAGTGTATTCACGAGTCTTTAGAGTCCGACACGGAGGGTTTTCACGGTTCAGACGATATGGTGTAGGTGACGTATGTTGATACATACAGTTGTCCGATTAAATATGTGTATGGACTGCACAGACTTTAATCGGACGATTGTTAATACTAACGGCTTAGGATTAAGCCAGATTGTTAAATCAAGTTTTGATTTAATAATTTACATATGTATATATATATATATATATATATATATATATATATATATACATATATATATATTCTAGTATTATTTCTCACTATTCTTTTTCTCTTTGGCTATTCGTATTTTCGTACGAATACGCGTATGTGTATTTCGATACATATACCGGGAAGCATTTCGTATTTATACGGAATGGCTTCTAGATGATACCACCTCATTATTGAGTTTCTTTAGAAAATCATTTGTTTTAAATGAGGTAGAAATGGTGACATGGCAAAGGCATGGGTCATTTGATCAAAGCATGGACTTTGTTTATGTAGAGATTGGTATGGTCTCATTTGTTTATTGTTAATTAGAAAAGGGTTTTTGGTGTGCATTTTTTTGTGGGGGGCCGGCCACTTCTTTGAGGGGATGAGGCTTGCTTATTTTGATATACACACTCACACCAAAAACACTTAGCTAATTTTCTAAGCTCATGCCACTAGTTTATCTCACCTCTTCTTCATCTTCACTTGTTGCTCACTTGAGTTCATGGTTGAGAGAAAGAATTATAGCGACACTATCCTACACCCCCCATTCTCTACTACTAGCAATCCTGGAGAGTCGGTTGGTCCGCTTGGCGAACCTGGAGCTTGTGCCGTTTCCCTCGGATGGATCATCGGAGATGAAGGAAGACCAGCGACCAAAGTCGATTCGCATCACTAGGAGCTTGGAAATGGTTGAAGTCCCGAAGGACTTGGTTCATTAGGTATAACCATTCTATCTCCTTCTGTTAGTTTGCTAGTTTTAGGGTTAATGGTTTCGATCTTGGAAATCGGGTAATGGTAGCACCGGGTTTTAAGAAATTTTTGTTCCGCATTTGGCCACAGTTCGATGGTCGGGGCGCTCCCATTACCCAACAGTTAGTTAAGTAACCTAGCGGTGCATAACGGGACACTGTGGCGAATGCGGATGGCATAAGCATACGTTGTATTTTCATTTCTTCTGTGATGCTTTGGAATTATAAATGATGGGACTTCGTTAATGAGATTAATGAAATAAAAGAAAAGTAAAAGATGTTGTAGAATCAAATTTTCAATAAAGGGTAGCTCTAGTTTTTTCTTTGCATAACGGTATTCCTTGTAGAATATCCAGCACCTTATTCGATAAGGAAAGAGCCGAGATCCCTTCACCGGGAGTAACCTCTTTAGCGAAACTAGCAGATTCTACAACTCACTCGGTTTTGTTTTTGATTGCTTCTATAATTCTTACTTTGCATAGCGGTATATGTCAAATATCCTGCACCTTATTCGATAAGGAAAGAGCCGAGATCTCTTCATCGGGAGTGGCCTCTTTAGTGAAACTAGTAAAAGCTTCAAAAACACTCCTTTTCAAAATCACTTGTTTCTACAATGATATCAAGTTCATTACGCAAAAGGTTTTCATAAAAACCTGACGTAGCCCTCCATCATTTCAGATAAGTACTACTTAGTATTCGTGCTACGTCTGTTGACCATGTTAAGGCATAGTGTGCAATAGCTAATTAGTGCTTATCTGCTAATGCATGAGATGCGATTGGATTAGGTTAGTCGTATGACTTTGTTGACTATGTTAAGGGTCGTGCGGGTGGGTTTAATTCAATCAGGAAATGACTGGTTGAACTTGGCTAGCGCTTATGATTTGTTGACCATTTTAAGGTCATAAGTAGCTAGGGGCAAAATATTATCGGGAATTTCAAGTGTTGAAATTTGCAATGAGATTGCATACCCTCTATGAGATAGTTGGATCCCGATACCCACTGCGAGTAAGAGTTGTTGGCTATAGTGCCCTCAAAGTCAATTATTAGTACGCAGATACGTGATTGCAATGATTGAGGGAGGACCTATACCGGTAGGACAGTCTTACTCGAGATGATAGTATGCTATCTGGTTTTTCTTTATCACCGTGTACATACTTCAGGTGAAATTACAGATCACTATTACACGTTGATAAAGCCCATAGGATTCTTTCTTGACTACAAGCAGTATGATGGCGTTCATATACGTGAGAGTTGGGTAGTCTATAAGCACATCCTTAAAAGGTCCCTAGTCGAGGGAGTTTCGAGACAGGGCATCGATACTCCAGAGTAGACTAGTGTATACGGATCGAGACCCCGGCGAGGGGAGATGGCCGGTATCACAAGCCATTAGTGTCAGTTGGTTCACCTAAGATGTATGCAGGTGCTCATTGGGGTATGAGTACACCGGACGGACTCGCCGGGAACATGCTAGTTGGTATTGTACATATCGTCAGATAGCAGTTCCCTGGTGATATGTGTACAGGTTAGTCTGTCGACCTGAGATCGTTATTTGTCTCGTGTGAGTTCCCACTGTACTTTGATTACTACCCTACCACGGCTCAAAGGAGTCGTGCAAATAGGTTTTAGTTGGGTACAGCCCCGAGGACTTGCCTAGCTAGTCCTTCCTAGCTGACAGCCACATGGAGGCAGTGAGCGGATCGTCAGGGGTTTCGTCTCTCCCGGTATTGGGGGCGAGATCGTGCTATGTCTGGAGAGCCATTACACAAAGTCCCTGGCCAGGGCAAGTAAGATTTACTGGTAGGTATTCCAGTAGTTTCTTAGGGTGTTCTGGGATACACTCCGACACGACTTATACCGCTATTAGTTGTCTGACGTTTACCATCCTCCTAGACGCGATATGCGATACTCATAGACGAACGGACCGGACTGTACGGATATTGTCACTATCAGGCTTAGTAGGGTTTCGAGATGAGTTCGCTCATCGGCCTCCCATTTTCTCAATATCTGGGCAGCCGTTACGTACAGCTAGTGCCCCTGACGTGCTTGTAGTTAAACCTACTGCCAGCCTATTAATGAGTCTTTAGAGTCCCCCATAGAGAGTTTCCCAAGTTCGGGCGAAACATTGCAGAGGCCGTATGGTTTTATGGAAGGGTTCGATCATATACGTGCACTCGTACACGGATCATGATCGGACGGATAATACTAGTGGGCTTTGGTTTAAGCCGGATCCTATTATTATATTGTTGGAATATTTTCGTCTCGTTGTTTTTGTATTCTGTCCGAATATGGATAAATTTATGTATATACGGATGAAGGTTTTTTTTGTGATCTGTTACAAGATTACTTTTGAAGTTGCCATTTACTTTTCTTCCATTTTAAACATTTGGTTTAATGTTTAATTAATGGAAATTTGTGAGTCATTTTCTAGTGCTAGATTTTTCTTTGCTGTGGGCACAAATTCATGGGCTTTGCTTTGATGGCATGGTGTGATGAGTCATTTTCATACATTTAATGTTTTTTGTTTATGAGTGGGTAGGATATTTTATGTGACAGAGATATTTTTTTGGGGAGGTTAAAAAATTGAGGGGCTGCCATCATAATTGGATGGCTATGCAATTCCACAGAGAAGAATTTGCTTTGGCCGAGCCTATTTTCTGGATGCAAGCTCATTTTTCCCTTTGCCTAAAACTTGCTCATAATTTCTATACTTGGCAACTTCATTCACCTCCATCCAAATCCTTAGGTGCTTTAAGACAAAGTATTCACACACTATCTCTACTTCACCTTGGGTATCTAGGCTAGCAAACTGGATGCCCGAGTTGTCTCGGTTTTGAGGCGAGAGCCCGTATAAAGAATCTTTGACGTGGAGCCTCTTCGTCGAGCAAGACCGGAGAGCGAACTTCATCGGGGCAGCCGTAACAATCTAGGGGAAGGGATTGAAGACCAAAGGACATGGATCGATCGGTATAATCTCTTTAACCACTTACAGTTTACTAGTATAGAGTTAATGGCACGATCCGGGTTTTAGGGTTCCGTTAGCGCCAGTTTTGAAAAGTTTTTGTTCCGCATTTGTCCTCGGAAAAACGACCGGGGCATTGCCGTAGCCTTACAGGGCATCAGAGCCAACCCATTAACCGCATACTAATTGGTTTAGATGATGTTAAACTATCGAATCCGAAACAACCCCGAAACATCATACGATGCATTGCAGTTTTTGTCAAATATTTCATGGTCTTCAAAAATTATTTAAACAATTGCAGAAGACTACTGAACTCACCACTAGACTACACAGCAAACACGATCCCCTAACTCTACAATTGGACCGGCCACATAGGGTTAAAATCCGGCCAGGCCGGGTTTTTTTGGGCAATTGGGACTCTGTATTTGTACTGCAGTCTAGTCTCTGTAATGTTGGTTCAGTGTTTTTTGTTTAGCCCAGTTTTGATATGATTTTATCTAGTTGTTTGGGTCTATTCAAGGATTATTTCGAAGTCGATATTTTCTAACATTGTTTAAATTTTGCAGTACTTACATTACTATCTGCGACCATGAATGTCATTCGATCGGTATAACTTGTCTAATCGCTATAGTTCTTTTAGACGGGTTTGCGAACGTGACATTCACGTTGATGTTCTATGTTGTGCTGTGATTGTTGTGGATTCGTCATGGTGGATAGCTTGCGTGCAATGTTAGTGCAGTTTGGATATATTTGTACATTTGATATCGTGGGGGCGAGCGTCCGACATGTGGACTGCCGTCACTACCTGTTTGTATATTATTCTTTTGGGGCACGACCGGGTTGAGGTCGATGTCACCGTTGTACATATTTTCTTTTCTGTACTAGGATTACCCCGTGGTGGAGTGCACGGATTGCCGGGTTCTAGAGGGCAACGGGCCCGCATCTCATGGCGTTGAGACGGAGGGGGCTTCACTCTAGAATTAGCGGGCTATTCGCCGCACTCGGAAGGGGTATAGGTTGACCCAAGGTGGGGTGCTCAAGTTACCGGATTCCGTGAAGTGCTGGGTGGTCCATTCACTTTGCTGAAGGGGGCTGCCTCGCTCCTGGTTTTGGAGGGTAACTTGCCGCACTCGTAGGGGTCTAGGTTTTCATTGCACAGGCTATCGACATGACCAGGGGAACGTCGGGTTTCAGTTGCGGCTCAAAGGAAACCCGGGGCTCCCAGATTATCTGTATTGTTCTGTGATGCTTATTACTTTTCTGTGATGTTGCATTTATCACTCCTGTAGCGATTATTATATATTGTTATATATATACTGGTAGATGTTATATATGTTTTACACCCGCTCTAGTCCAGTCCCCGCTCTGTCGTTAGTTAAGTAACCTAACGGGTGATGACGGGACCCAGTGGCGAATGCGGATGGCATATACATACATCATATTTTTGTTCCTTTCTTGTGTGATTAATTGATGGGACTGCGTTGATTCAGATCAATGCATGGAAAACAAACCTATTCAATGTTGTTGGAACAATTTTCAAAAAGCTGTTTTTACAAGGAAGTTCTTTTTTGTTTTGCACAGTGGTATTCAGTTATGAATATCCAGCACCTCATTCGACGAGGCAAGGGCCGAAATCCCTTCATCGGGAGTGACCCCTTGGGTAGAGGTTTGCGTCAGGGTAATAACTTCACTATAGTCGATTACTTTTGCTTTGCATCGCGATATTCAGTTGGAATATCCTGCACCTCATTCTACGAGGAAAGAGCTGAGATCCCTTCACCTGGAGTGACCTCTTTAGCAAAGGTTTTCTCCACTATATATTTATAAAAAGCTATCCGGTTCCTTCAACGATATCAAGTTCATTACGTTAAAGGTTTTTCGACAAAAACCATTCGTAGCCCTCCGTCATTTCAGATGGGTAGCACTTAGTATTCATGCTATGTTTGTTGGCCTTAGTCAAGGAATAGTGTATGGTAGCTATTTGTTACTTTTCTATTGCATAGATAGATGTGTTGGTTTAGGACAGTCGTACAGCCTTGTTGGCTTTAGTCAAGGGTTTGTATGGGTGGGTTCAAATTAACCTAGACAATGACTGGTAGAACTTGACATGTGACTTATAATTTGTTGGTTTTCGTCAAGGTCATAAGAGCATGGGGTAAAAATCACATCGGGAGTTTCAAACATACAGGAAACTTGCCAGATATGCACATACTTTCTGGAGTGTGATAACGTGAGTAGATTCCATCACGTTATCATGTGATGATAGTTGGATCCCGATCCCACTGATGAGTTGGTTTACTCCTTGGGTGATCCCGACTAATTCCTCTTTCAGGTTTAGAGGAGAATTTGAGGATACAGTAGGAGACATCCTTATTAGATAAAGTGATTAACCATTCTGATCTAGGTTAGAGTGCACGCAGAGTGTTTCTTTTCTCTCTCTCTCTCTCTTTGGCAGCGACCATGGCCCGACCCTATACTATAACTCAGTGACCAAGTTAACCGAACTTTCTTAAAACACTGGCTTTTGGATTGTCTGAGTTGCATACATCATTGCCACTCCTACTTTTACCCTTTGCTTTTTTCCGGAACATTCCTTATCACTACGAACATCCACTTCCATTGGATAAATCTATCGTATAGTTACATACGAACTCGAAAGAACTTTTTCAAGGATGGATTTTGGTTCTGGAGAGAATGAATAGGACTATTCAGTTGTCTTTTCCTTTTACCTTCTCTCAGATTATGAGGGCTCCTAGGATTAGGAGAGGATACACCTATTACGCTTTTTGGATAGTCTTCTTCCAAACCACGGGCAGGTGCCGAAAGGTGGGGAATGAAGAAAACCGATTAGCCTAAGTGTGGTGTACAGAAGGTAATGACTAAAGACAAATAAAGGGATTAGAAAGAGGGCAAAGTAAATAGCGACTGCTATCATTCACGACCAAACCACGTATTTCATCGCCACTCCTGCTTCACCTTTAAATTTCTCCAGAACACCCTGTATCGCTATGAAGATCCACAGTTATTAGACAATCCATCGTATGGTTATATACGAACTCGATGGAACTTATTCCAGCTCGAGGATGGATTCTTGTTCAGGAGAAATAGAATAAGGTTTATTCAGTTGTCTTTTATCTTTACATTCTCTCAGGTTGCGAGTACTTCTAGGATTAGGAGAGTACACCTTTTACGCTTATTGGATAGTCTTCTTCCAAACCTTAGGCTGGTGCCGATCGGTAGGGAAGGAAGAAAACCATTTAGCCTAATGATGGTGTACAGAAGGTAACGACTAAAGACAAATAAAGGGATTTGGAGAGATGGCAAGGAAATATATGGTTACAGTCATGAATCTGGATAATGGAAGAGACTTTACTAGGAATACCCGGATACCCCTTCGAAACATTTTCATGTTTCAGTTTCACTATGCGATGTTAATTGAAAACTGATTTCCCAATTAGATCCTTGCTCCAGGGTATGTATTTACCAGATTTGTTTCTCACATCTGTATGGGTTCACAGATGATGAGTGGGAGTAAGTTATTTGGAATTAGGTGATCATCCTCATTATATCGGAATTCGTTATAATTGGTGATATTTGAGGAAATCGCCTGGGTATTTGCCGGACGACAAATATTTGGTTTTGAATATCCGTTGTTATGCACCAATTTCAAACTGATATATCTGTACCTTTATTTTATAAAGTGAGATAAAAACTTTTTGAAATTATGTCTATGACATTTACCTATATCAGTTGATGGTTAGGTAAGGAGCATTCAACAACGGTGTAATTCTTCATAACCATACTACAGTTTTTAACCTACGATGCACAGGCTTTGATTTATTAAACTCAGGGGACTTTTACAAAGTATTGTATGTTGTCCAGTGTCCATTAGGATAGAGGGCTTGGTACTCGTACTATATTCTATTTACTTGTGACTTCTCAAGTTTTAGACAAGTATTTCATAGAAATACAAGGTCCAAGTTTTGAGAAGTTATAGGTACAAGAATAATGTAGAGAACTATGTGTAGCAACTATCGGGATTCTTTAAGGTGATCGAAGATGTAGATACTTGTGTTTGGTATTCAGTTGATAGTAATGGTTTTGAGAACTTGATTCTCTTTCAGGTTACTCATATCTGGATGCACTCCTAAGTTGAGTAATGTTGATCGGCATCTTTCCAATTAGTTGACATACACTGGAGATAGCTGCATGATTTGAATCTGATTCCAATTAAATCAGTGCCTCTATTTCTATATTGTATATAGAATGGTTCATATCTTAACTATGTTAAGGTACGTGAAGTTGTCCGGCTTATGCTTAAAACCAGACTCTGGATAACTCAAGGCATGTTTCTGTAATGGCAGTTTGTGGGTTAACCCGGGCTTTGACGAGGGTTAGCTTTCTACCATCTGGAAGATCAATAATGATATTGTTCTTGACTCGCCACAGTTTTAGTAAAATGGACTTTTTCAGAAAACAGTAGTGGGAGTATGGTAGAACTGGAATTGATTCCAGAACCGCAAACGTTTACTGAAAATTTAATAGGACCTAAAAATTCAATCAGGTTTGACATTCCATTAGCCACTCCGCAGATATGGTGGGTAACCTCAGGTACCCGAGAGGTATTCCGGTATCCTCAAAGACGGTGACAGGGGGTTCTTGTTTACCCAGACTTGCCATTACTGCTGCTCTAGACTATGAGACCCGGCAGGAGGATGAGTATAGCGTCGTTCTAAACTAGCTTTAGAAGTGCATGCGTATATGACTCTATCAAAGGGTTGCCGTAATCAGTGGGAGGAGCGGAAGCGTAGTGGACAAGTAGCTTTTGTATATTTATAAACTTAAGTAGATATAGCGGAGATAGATCATCTATTTTGATGTGATAGTCATAGGCTTTGACTTCATCAGAATAAGGGATGGATCTGTTAAGAAGGTAGTAGGGTGCGATGTCCTGGTATTTGGATGACATGCACTTTATAGGAGTAAAATTCCTATCCTACAATCGGTTATACTGTGGTTGTCACACAGTGGTTTCTCCATATAGAGCTTGGATATTATATCAGGCATTCTGGTTACGAGATCTATGGTTTTAGATCTAGATTTGGGAAGTTTCCCAATCTGGGTACTTAGACAGTATTCTAAAGGTGTTTTAGAATGAACGACTTCTGGCATGGTGATAAAGCTGCAGGTGATGGCATCACCCTCTCTAAAGGTTTCTTACAGACTAAAGGGGAGAGGGATGTGCATGATTGGTATATCACTTGCTTACGCAATTGAGTCAATCATGAGATATCAAGTACTGCACCAGATATTGTTTTTGCACTAGATGCGATAAGATGATATATTAATCCAATCCTGGAGAAACGTTCGGAAGCAGTTTTAGACCATAAGTGAATGTTCTAGGGATATGATAACGACAGCCTCCTTCGGGAGACAGTTATCATTCCAGACTTCCAAGGTGACCTGGGTGACAGAGTGACTGTCAGAGATATAGTTTTCCCTCTGACGAGGGGCAGTAGTTTGGACAGATGGTCCAAACGGATACTGAGTGAGGCATGCTGCGGGATACTGATTAAATTCAGTTGACGATACAGTCTAAGAAGTTTGCTGGATTTTGATTTCATTTGTAAACTGGGTCCCATCAGATATCCAGACATATTCTAAGACAGGTATTGCTCAATTCGGGAGATGGCTTTCTCCGCGAACTTGAGATAAAGAGAGACATATAAAGAAATATCAGAGCGGATCCACTCATTGAAGCTATTTCTCGAATGCAATAGTTTCACAAACTATCTTTGTGAGACTGATCAGTAGTGAAGTTAGGTGTTCGGTATCATACGGGCTTTGAGTATGCGACATCGCCATAATTAGCCTTAAGTGCAAGTGGGAGATTGTTGGCAATAGTGCCCTCAAATTTAATTATTGGATCGCAGGTACGTGATTGCAATGATTGAGGGAGGACCTATACCGGTAGGACGGTCTTACTCGAGATGATAGTATGCTATCTGGTTTGTCTTTATCATCGTGTACATGATTCAGGTGACATTAAAGATCACTATTACACGTTGATAGAGCACATAGGATTCTTTCTTGACTACCAGCAGTATGATGACGATCATATACGTGAGAGTTGGGTAGTCTATAAGCATATCCTTAAAAGGTCCCCAGTCAAGGGAGTTTCGAGACAGTGCATCGATACTCCAGAGTAAACTAGTGTATACAGATCGAGACCCCGACGAGGGGCGATGGCCATTCTTACAAGCCATTAGTGTCAGTCGGTTCACCTAAGACGTATACAGGTGCTCATTGGGTTATGAGTACACCGGACGGACTCGTCGGGAACATGCTAGTTGGTATTGTACTTATCGTTAGATAGCAGTTCCCTGGTGATATGTGTACAGGTTAGTCTATCGACCTGAGATCGTCATTTTTCTCGTGTGAGTTCCCACTGTGCTTTGATTACTACCCTACTACGGCTCAAAGGAGTCGTGCAAACAGGTATTAGTTGGGTACAGTCCCGAGCCACATGGAGGCACTGAGCGGATCGTCAGGGGTTTCGTCTCTCCCGGTATTGGGGTGATATCGTGCTGTGTCTGGAGAGCCATTACACAAAGTCCCTGGCCAGGGAAAGTGAAATTTACTGGTAGGTATTCCAGTAGTTTCTCAGGGTGTTCCGGGCTACACTCCGACACGACTTATACCACTATTAGGGGTCTGACGTTTACCATCCCCTTAGGCGCGATATGCGATACTCATAGACGAATGGACCGGACTGTACGGATATTGTCACTGTCAGGCTCAGTAGGGTTTCAGGATGAGTTCGCTCATCGGCCTCCCATTTGCTCAATACCTGGGCAGCCGTTACGTACAGCTAGTGCTACTGACATGCTTGTGGTTAAACCCACTGCCAGCGTATTGACGAGTCATTAGAGTCCCCCACAGAGAGTTTCCCAAGTTCGGGCGAAACGTTGTAGAGTCCGTATAGTTTTATGGCAGGGTTCAATCATATACGTGCACTCGTGCATGGATGATCGGACGGATAATACTAGTGGGCTTTGGTTTAAGCCGGATCCTAGTAATATATTGTTGGAATATTTTCTTCTCATTGTATTCGTATTCTGTCCGAATATGGATACAGGTTTGTATATACGGGTGAGGGGGTTTTTGTGATCTGTTACAAGATTACTTTTGAAGTTGCCATTTACTTTTCTTCCATTTTAAATATTTGGTTTAATGTTTAATTAATGGAAATTTGTGAGTCATTTTCTAGTGCTAGATTTTTCTTTGCTGTGGGCACAAATTCATGGGCTTTGCTTTGATGGCATTGTGTGATGAGTCATGTTCATACATTTAATGTTTTTTGTTTATGATGGGTAGGATATTTTGTGTGAGAGAGATATTTTCTTGGGGAGGTTAAAAAATTGAGGGGTTGCCATCATAATTGGATGGCTATGCAATTCCACAGAGAAGAATTTTCTTTGGCCGGGCCCATTTTTTGGATGCAAGCTCATTTTTCCCTTTGCCCAAAACATGCTCACAATTTCTATACTTGGCAACTTCATTCACCTCCATCCAAATCCTTGGGTGCTTTGAGACAAAGTATTCATGTAGGGTTACTAGGCACACTCAAGAGGTTCCACAAGGCATCAACCATGCCAAATTAAAATTTTCCGGTGTCGAGAAACCCTAAACTAAATCGTTAACTAGAGGATAGGCGAAAGAACATGCAAGCAAAAGACTTTGCTACTAAGTGAAAGGGATTACAACCTTTGTAGATCCGGTCCTCCACTTCTTTAGCTCCGTGTTGACGTCCCTCCGCTGCGATCATCGGGATCCCGGACTCTAGCAATGGTTTCATCGGAGAAATGAGCGGGCTAGGTCGTTGACTTCGAGGCCGAAGATGATCTACGTCGGGGAGACTCAAACTCAAGTTATTCCTTCACTTGGTCAAAAACTTTGTGAAGAGAACACCCTATACTACATGGCAAGTGGTAGAGGATGAAGAAATAGGAAGTAGGTTCACTTTAGAATTGGATTTCTCACTCTTTTTCTCATGGCACCATTGAAGCTCTCAAGCTTTTGTGAGCTTGATGAAGATGTAGAAGAGGAAAAGAATCATATGAATTAAAAGAATAATATGAATACTTATCCTTTTAATCATGGCACCATGGTTGAGTTAAGCCCTCATGCTTAACTCATGTAGAGAATTAACCATAGCATAAGGTTAAGGGTTGGGTTAGCTAATATCTTAAACAAATGACAAAGAGAGTTGACTTTGTCAATGTTTATCAAGCTTCATGAAGCTTGATAACTTTGACCAAAGTCACACTCTTTTGTTATATGCTTAGGAAAATAGTAAACCCTAATCTAACCTTGATTTGGTTCAAGTCTCATACACACAACTTGTTTGTATCATCAAGCATGATACAAACATGTACAGTTGCATATATCACATATAAACAATGTGCACATTCAAGTGAGAAAATCAATCTTAAGTAAACCAATACTAGTTAATGTAAAGTAATATATCAAATATATAGTTATACATAAAATCATTAAATCAACACTTGATTTAACGATCCGGTCATATAGCATATAACCGACTAATATCAATAGTAACAACTTATCGAATCAACACTTGATCCGATAACCCGGCTATATCGCATACAACCGATCAATGTCACAAATCGCGAGAATAGAATACAGTATCACATAATGGTATTATTCTCGGTCCCGCACATATCTCATATGCGCTCCTATTTCGTTTCGCTTGAGCCAGGAAACCCCTGTGTAGGACTCTAAAGACTCGTCAATACGCTGGCAGTAGGTGATGATCATATCAAACACCCACAAGTCGCAAGCGGTCTGCTAAACGTAATGGCCACCCGGGAATTGAGCGATAAGAAGATCAAAGAGCAAGCCCGTTCACACTCCTGTGAATCCAACGAGTAACACTACCGTACAGTCCGATCTGTTTGTCTGATATGTCGCATATCTCGTCTAGGGGTGGTAAACGTCAGACCCCAATAACTCGATAAGTCATATCGATATGAGGCTCATAACGGGTCGAGAAACTACTGGTAACACATACCAGTAAATCCCTAAAGCAGCCTTGGCCAAGGACTTCCCGTTATAGCCAATCGAGCACTGCGCAACATCAACTCCCTATACCGGGAGAGACGAAACCCCTCCTATCGCTCATTGCCTCCATATGATTCGGGACTGTACCCAAAAGCCACCTTTTTGCACGCCCTCTTGGACGTGGTATGATGGAAATCAAAGCACAGTGGGAATCACACAAGACTCTATGACGATCTCGGGTCTACAGACTAACCTGTACCAGTGTCACCAGAGAACTGCCATCTGACGTAAGGTATAATACCATCTGAGAGTTCTCGGCGAGTCCGTCCAGTGTACCCAGTCTACACTGAGCACCCGTATATCATCTCTGATGTCAAACACCAATGGATATGGGATCATCCATCGCCCATCTATATGGGATCATCCATCGCCCATCTATATGGGTCGAGAAGCTACACGCTAGTCTACTCTGGTATATCGATGCCCCATCTCGATACACCCATGACTAGGGACTTTGAAGTATGTACTTATGGACTACCATGTCCCTACTAGTATGATCTGCATCATAGTCCAGGTAGTCAAGTACACATCCAACGGGCTTTACCAACATGTAACAGAGAGACAATCAGTGTACACGTTAAGGTAAAGAGTAACCAGATAGCATACTATCATATAGAGCAAGAAAGTCATCCCTATATATGTCCAAGCATCTAATACAATATACATCCTATGTATAGTAATGGCCTCTAGGGCATACATATAACTAACAATCTCCTACTTGCACTAGGGCCATCTGATAGCAGTGGTTGTAGTATTTCATACTCAACCATCCCATAAAAGTCTCTCTCTGGGAAAAGGCCTTTGTGAGTGGATCCGCCGTGTCGTCTTCTGAGTCTACTCAACTAACCTCGATCCCCTGGAGATCAACCATCTCCACGATCAGGTGATACTGCCTAAGAATATGTCTGGATCACTGATGGGACGGGCGTTCCTTGGCATAAGCCACAACTCCATTGTCACACAATGGGAGGAACGAAGTTCATCTCATGAACAAATATACATCCAGACTACCTCTTTGGTAGCGATGTATCCAGCCTTTATCGTCTAGTATGCCATGGTATCTAGCTTGGAACTCTTCCAACATACCATCCCTTTACTTAGGGTAAATACAATGGCTGCGACTGACATTCAGTCGTCTTTATCACCCTGGAACCTTTCCAGTGATTCTCCCCAGGATCAATTGATACCATCTCACTACAACTAGTGAGTATCCTAATATCCAATTAGATCTATCTCATAGATCCAAAACCCAGGATTTGGTAGGTATAACTTTGATCCTATATGGAGAATCCTTGTGATAAGCGGAGATTGACCGAGCATAGCATAGGAAACTTCTTCCCTATCAAGAGTATGTCATCTACGTACTCTACGAGAATCACCAGTATACTCCCTACTACCTTTTTGTATATACAAGGTTCATCTACCATTTTGATGATGTCAAAATCTTTGAATAACTCATCAAAACAGATGTTCCAACTCCGCGATGCCTGCTTTATCACATAAAACATCTCGCACACATTTCTGCTGCTCCCACTGTCTATGAAGCCCTCTGACTGTGTACTTACAGTCTCTCTCTTCTAAAACATCATTTAGAAAAGCAGTCATGACACCCAACCGCCAGATATCGTAGTCATGGTATGTATCCGTGGCAAGTAGGATCTGGATGGACTTAAGCATAGCTACATAGAAAAGGTTTCATCATAATCCATACCTGGTCAATGATGCAAACTTTTAACAAGTCTAGCTTTGAAAGTCTCAACTTTTCCATGTACACCAAGTAATCTTCTTAAGATATACTTGCTCCTGATGGGGATTTAACCCTTCAGATAAAGCAACCAAAGTCCATACTTTGTTGGTGTATAAGGATTCCATCTCAGATCGATAAGCATCCAGCCATTCTTACAGAGTCCTACTCCTGATAGCCAGCCCGAAACTAGTTGGGTCATCATCTCATGATGCAATCCTTGCTCCCACTTTCATAGAGAAACCGAAGTAACTCTCAGGTGAGTGAGGAATCTTACTAGATCGGCGGAGAGGCTGAGGTTCGTTGGTTGCTATTGAATCCTTTGGTTCTACCAAATCAGCAGCTGCAGTTTGTATAGCTGGAACTCTTTCCAGTTCTACCTCATGTCCACAAATTTCTTCATAAGAAATTCCCTTTCACAAAGGTGGCATGCTGAGTAACAAAACATTTTTTTTCCTCGGTTAGGTAGAAGATATTCCCTTGCGTATGCTTGGGATATCCAACAAACTTCTACAGAGTCGACTTTGCCTCGAGCTTGTCCGGATTTTGCTTTTTAGACATAGGCCGGACAACCCCAAATCTTAACAAACTTAAGAGATGGGCTCTTCCCTTTCCATATCTCATATGAAGTGGTAGGCAACTGATTTGATCGGAACCCTATTCAATAGGTATGCAACTTCATAAGTGCATAACTCCCTAAAAGGAAATAGGAAACTCAGTAGTAGTCATCATAGAGCACACCATATCACATAGGGTGTTATTGCTCCGCCCCGATATACCATCGTGCTATGGTGTATACGGAGGAGTAATGTTGAGAGAGAATCTCATTCTCCTTTCGAATAATCCAGGAATTCCGTGATCAAGTATTCTCCTCCTTGATCACATCAAAGGACATAATACTTTTACCCATATTTTGGTTCTCTACTTCTAACTTATATTCTGTGAATATCTCAAAAATTTCGGACTTGTGTTTCAACAGGAACATATGTCTGAATCTTGAGAGATTATCAGAGAATGTAATGAAGTACAAAGAACATGTCTTGGCATTTGTAGACAGGGGACATTCATACATCAGCATGCATCAATCCCAAGAGTTTACTAACTCTTTCTCTGTTTCCAATAAACAGAGCTATGGTCATCTAATCTTTGTGACATGACTGGCAAGTTTCACAAGATGTAAATTCAAACTAATTTAAATATGCATCTATATGTAACTTCAGCTAGTCGGGTCGCATTGATATGACCTAGTTTACAATACCTCAAGAAGGATTCGTTCATTTCTGAACTCTTCCTCTTGTGTGTGTTCTTTATACTAAGAACTGTCATTTGATTTAGAACGTCAATGCTTTTAGATAACGTGCCTGAACCGATCAACTATTGATATAGGAAATGTTCAAAATATTATCCAACAATACAAAATTTTATCCTTCTTTACTAATAAAGAGACTGATATGATTTTGTATATCAGGTTCGGTATCTAATAACATTTGTTCAGAATCAATGTATTGGTAATACAGGGTGACAGTGACCAACAGACTTGGCTGCAACACTTGCACCGTTTTCTGTCTCATGAAACTTATCACCCGTTCTTAGTTCTCTACCTTTCTGTTGCCCATGTAATATATTACATATGTGAGATCCTGATCCGGTATCATATACCCAGGACGTAAAGGACATTGAGAAACAGTTCTCTGTAATGAACACACCCGAAGATGATGCATCGGTATGCACTTTCTTCGTTTGGGCGGCATGGGAATTCTGGTAATCCCCTAATTCCTGCTCTATCTTATAACATTTATAAGTTGGAGAGGGACCAACGTTCCCCAGCTCAGTATAACAAGCGGGTTCAGTCAATATATCCGTTTTATTATCTTGATTAAGGCGTGACATGGTTGCTACCAGGAGAGAGAGACGAAAACACTCTGCGTGCGCTCTTGCAAGATCAGATTGGTTATTATTTTATCTAATCAGGATGGCTCCCACTGTTTTTATCAAATCTTCCTTCAAACCCTGAAAGGAAAGACTAGCCGGGATTAATTACACACTACAAGTTCGCCAATCTTTCAGCCAGGCCATTGTCGGTACTTTGAGGGAGGTTCCCCGTGCTTTCGCACGGACCTAATTACAGTAAACCTCGTTTTCCCAGAGGCGTAACCCCGTTGGCACCTTTCTAGACACCTACTTGATCGGCTAATTGTAAAGTGTAAAACTCTTCCAGGAGTAACAATTACTCGCAGTGGGTGTAGGGTTGCTATGCACGCGCACAAGAGTCTACGAGGCATCGACCATGCCCGATTAAAAAATTAGCCGTGCCGAACAACCCGAATACGGATCTTTAAACTAGAGATTAGGTGAAAACTAACATGTTAACAACTTTAACACTAAGTGAGAGGGATTACAACCATTGTAGATCCGGTCCTTCACTTCATATGCTCCGTTTTGTGGTCCCTTCGTTGCGATCATCGGGTTCCGGACTCTCGAGAGGTTCCACGAAGAGAAAGATGCAACCTTTGCTTCCGATCTTCGATACAAAGATGATCTACCTTGAAGTTTCGTTAACACAAGCTAACACTCATGAAATGATGTGAACACCCGCATCTAAATGGCAAGGGAAGATGAGGATGATGAAGTAGGATTTTTGCTCTTTTTATTTATCTTTTTCTCACATATTTTCATCACAAATTTCAAAACAAGAAAGCTTTGCATGAAGAACTCAAAGAAGAAGAAGAATAGTGATCCATTTTCTTTTTTTTGATGAATAATGAAAGGATTAATATGATAAATAATGCAACCATGGTCAACTAAACTCATGTAGAGAATTAACTAGGGTTAGGGTTTGGGTTGAGTTAAGTATGAGTCATAGATAAAAATCAACACAAATATCTTTATCATGACAAAAGAAAAGCTTCTAGAATCAACTAGAAGTCTTAACCCTAATCATGTTTAAACTCCACTAAACATGTTGCATTAGTTATCATATCATGTTACAATATTATATTTCACATATATAATATTTATCGTAACAAAATAAAATAATACAATTAACATATATCGCATATATATCAATGTATTACCCGAGTGAGAAAAAGAATCTTTTAGTGAGCTAATATTAGTTAATGTAATTTAATATATCATATATATTATTATACATTAAATTATCGAATCAACACTTGATCCGACAATCCGGCTATATCTCATATAACCGACTAATACTGATCCGTACCGATTCATCGAATCAACACTTGATCCGATGACCCGGCTGATATCAAATATCGCGAGAATAGAATACGGTATCTCATATCGTATTATCCTCGGTCCCTCACATATCACATATGTGCCCCTACTCCGTTTTGCCTGAGCCAAGAAACCTCTGTGTAGGACTCTAAAGAATCGTCAATACGCCGGCAGTAGGTGATGATCATATCAAACACCCACAAGCTGCAAGCGGTCAGCTAAACGTAACAGCTACCCAGGTATTGAGCGCTCAGAAGATCAACAAGCAAGCCTGTACATTCTCCTGTGAATCCAAATAGTAACACTCCCGTACAGTCCGGTCTCGTCGTCTGATATGTTGTATATCTTGCCTAGGGGTGGTAAACGTCAGACCCCAATTGCTCGATAAGTCGTGTCGATATGAGGTCTATAACAGTTCGAGAAACTACTGATAACACTTACCAGTAAATCTCAGCAACCCTGGCCAGGGATTTCCGGTTATAGCCAATCGAACACAGCACAACATCAACTCCCTATACCGGGAGAGACGAATCCCCTCCTATCGCTCATTGCCTCCATGTGATTCGGGACTGTACCCAAAAGCCACCTTTTTGCATGCCCTCTTGGACGTGGTATGATGGAAATCAAAGCACAGTGGGAATCACATAAGACTCTATGACGATCTCGGGTCAACAGACTACTCTGTACCAGTGTCACTGGAGAACTGCCATCTGACGTGAGGTATAATACCATCTAGGAGTTCTCGGCGAGTCCGTCTAGTGTACCCAGTATCCACTGAGCACCCGTACACCATCCTTGATGTCAAACACCGATGGATATAGGATCATCTATCGCCCATCATATGGGTCAATATGCGTATACGCTAGTCTACTCTGGTGTATCGATGCCCTGTCTCGATACACCCTTGACTAGGAACAGTTATATGATGTACTCGTCGACTACCATGGCCCCACTAGTATGATCTCATCATAGTCCCAGTAGTCGAGTACATATCCTAAGGGCTTTATCAATATGTAACATAGAGACAATCAGCGTACATGTTAAGATAAAGTACAACCAGATAGCATACTATCATGTCGAGCAAGAAAGTCCTCCCTATATATGTCTCAGCATCCATTACAATATACATCGTATGTACAGTAATGGCCTCTAGGGCATACATATAACTAACAATCTCCCACTTGCACTAGGGCCATCTGTTTTGGTATCGCATACCCAACAATTAGCTGTGGTTGAAGTATCTCATACTCAACCATCCCATAAAAGTCTCTATTGGGAAAAAGGCCTTTGTGAGTGGATCCGCACTGTTGTCCTCTGTGTATGCTTTCCTAACCTCGATCTCCCTGGAGATCAACCATCTCCATGATCAGGTGATACTGCCTAAGAATTATATCTGGATTTCTGATGGGACGGTAGTTCCTTGGCTAAATCCATTACTCCATTGTCACACAATGGCAGGAACGAAGTTCATCTCATGAACTTATATATATCCAGCCTGCCTCTTTGGTAGCATCCTTGGTAACGATGTATCTTGCCTTTAATCGTCTAGTATGTCATGGTATCTAGCTTGGAACTCTTCCAACATACCGTCCCTCTATTGAGGGTAAAGACAATGCCTGCGACTGACATTCAGTCGTCCTTATCACCCTGGAACCTTTCCAGTGATTCTCCCCAGGATCTATTGATACCATCTCACTACAACTAGTGAAAATCCTAACATCCAGTTTAGATCTATCTCATAGATCCAAAAACCCAGGATTTAGGAGGTATCACTTTGATCCTATATGGAGAATCTTTGTGATAAGCGGAGATTGACCGAGCGTAGCATAGGAAACTCCTTCCCTATCAAGAGTATGTCATCCACGTACTCTACGAGGATCACCACCATACTCTCTACTACCTTTTTGTATATACAAGGTTTATCTACCATTTTGATGAAGTCAAACTCTTTGACTACCACATCAAAACAGATGTTCCAACTCCGCGATGCCTGTTTTATCATATAAAACATCTTGTACACGTTTCTGCTGCTCCCACTATCTACGAAGCCCTCTGGTTGTGTACTTATAGACGTTCTCTTCTAAAACATCATTTAGAAAAGCAGTCATGACACCCAACCACCAGATATCGTAGTCATGGTATGTAGCCGTGGCAAGTAGGATCTGGATGGACTTAAGCATAGCTTTGAAAGTCACAACTTTTCCATGTACACCAAGTAATCTTCTCAAGATATACTCGCTCCTGATGGGGATTTAACCCTTCAGATAAAGCAACCAAAGTCCATACTTTGTTAGTGTATAAGGATTCCATCTCAGATCGATAAGCATCCATCCATTCTTACAGAGTCTCACTCCTGATGGCCAGCTCGAAACTAGTTGGGTCATCATCTCATGATGCAATTCTCACTCCCTCTGTCATAGAGAAACCGAAGTATCTCTCAGGTGGGTGAGGAACCCTACTAGATCGGCGGAGAGGCTGAGGTTCGTTGGAAACTATTGAATCCTTTGGTTCTACCAAATTATCAGCTGTAGTTTGTATAGCTGGAACATTTCCAGTTCTATATAACAGACCTTGCCTCGAGCTTGTCCGGATTTTGCTTTTAGACATAGGCTGGACAACCCCAAATCATAACAAACTTAAGATATGGGCTCTTCCCTTTCCATATCACATATGAAGTGGTATGCAACTGATTTGATTTGAACCCTATTCAATAGGTATGCAACTTCACAATTGCATAACTCCCTAAAGGAAATAGGAAACTCAGTAGTACTCATCATAGAGCACACTATATCACATAGGGTGCTATCGCTCCACCCCGATACACCGACGTGCTGTGGTGTATACGGAGGAGTAATGCTGAGAGAGAATCTCATTCTCCTTTAGAATAGTCCAGGAATTTCATGCTCAAGTATTCTCCTCCTTGATCTCATCAAAGGACATAATACTTATACCCGTTTTTGGTTCTCTACTTCTAACTTATATTCTGTGAATATCTCAAAAGGTTCAGACTTATGTTTCAACAGGAACACATGTCTGAATCTTGAGAGATTATCAGAGAATGTAATGAAGTACAAAGAACCGGTCTTGGCATGTGTAGACAGGGGACCTTCATACATCAGCATGTATCAATCCCAAGAGTTCACTAACTCTTTCTCTGTTTCCAATAAACAGAGCTATGGTCATCGTATCTTTGTGAAATGACCGGCAAGTTTCACAAGATGTAAATTCAAACTGATTTAAATATGCATCTATATGTAACTTCAGCCAGTCGGGTCGCATTGATATGACCTAGTCTACAATGCCTCAAGAAGGATTCTTTTTTTTCTGAACTCTTCCTCTTGTGTGTGTTCCGTATACTAAGAACTGTAGTTTGATTTAGAACGTCAATGCTTTTAGATAACGTGCCTGAACCGATCAACTCTTGATATAGGAAATGTTCAAAACATTATCCAACAATACAAAATTATATCCTTCTTTACTAATAATGAGACTGATATGATTTTGTATATCAGGTTCGGTATCTAATAACATTCGTTCAGAATCAATGTATTCTGGTAATACAGGGTGATAGTGACCAACAGACTTGACTGCAACACTTGCACCGTTTTCTGTCTCATGAAACTTATCACCCGTTCTCAGTTCTATACCTATCTATAGCCCATGTAACAGATTACATATACGGGATCCTGATCCGGTATCACATACCCAGGACGTAAAGGATACTGAGAAACAGTTCTCTGTATTGAGCACACCCGAAGATGATGCATCAGCATGCACTTTCTTCGTTTGGGCGGCGCGGGAATTCTGGTAATCCCCTATTTCCTGCTCTGTCTTATAACAATTATAAGTTGGAGCGGGACCAACGTTCCCCAGGTTTGTATAACAAGCGGGTTCGGTCAAAATATCCGTATTATTATCTTAATTAAGGCGTAATATGGTCGCTACCTGGAGAGAGAGAGAAGAAAACACTCAGCGTATGCTCTTGCAAGATTAGATTGGTTATCTAATATATTTAATTAGGATGTCTCCCACTGTTTTAATCAAATCTTCTTTCAAACCCTAAAAGGAAAGACTAGCCGGGATTAATTACACGCTACAAGTTCGCCAATCTTTCAGCCAGGCCAGTGTCGGTACTTTGAGGGAGGTCCCCCGTGCTTTCGCACGAACCTAATTAAAGTAAACCTCGTTTTCCCAGGGGCGTAACCCCGTTAACACCTTTCTAGATACCTACTTGATCGGCTAATTGTAATGTGTAAAACTCTCCCAGGTGTAACTCTTACTCACAGCGGGTATCGGGATCCAACTATCTCATAGAAGGTATGCAATCTCATTGCAAATTTCAACACTTGAAATTCCCGATAATATTTTGCCCCAAGCCTCCTATGACCTTGACAAAGGCCAACAAACAATAGGCTGCTAGTCAAGTTCAACCCGTCATTCCTTGATTGAAGTAAACCCACCCGCACGGCCCTTGACAAAGGCCAACAAGGTTGCACGACTACCCTAATCCAATCTGCATCATATGCATAAGCAGATAAGTACTATTCAGCTACCGCACACTACGCCTTGACAAAGGCCAACAAACGCAGCACGAATACTAAACAGTGCTTATCTGAAATGACGGAAGGCTACGACAGGTTTTTAAGAAAACCCTTTGCGTAATGAACTTGATATCGTTGTAGAATCGAGTGATTTTTTAAATGGAGTGTTTTTGAGGCTTTTCTAGTTTTGCTAAAAGGGTCACTCCCAGTGAAGGGATCGTCGGCCCTCTCCTCATCGAATAAGGTGCATGATATATCAGATATACCGCTGTGCAAAGCAAAAACTATAGAAGCAATCAAAAGACAAACCGAGAGTTGTAGCATCTGCCAGTTATTGCTAAAGGAGTCACTCCCGGTGAAGGGATCTCGATCCTTTCCTTATCGAATAAGGTGCAGGATGTTCTACAAGGAACGCCGCGATGCAAAGCAAGAACTGTAGCTACCTGTTTTTAAGAAATTCGATTCCACAACATCATAGGTTTCTTTTCTTTCATTAATCACATTAATGAAGTCCCATTTTATTATGCTTCACAAGCATCTCTTTTGAAACGAAATCTGCAATATAACATATATCTCATATATATAATATAAACATTCATCTCAGGTAGTAATATGATCTCATCACAGAACATTGCAGCAGAAGAACATATATGAAATATTGGATATACTAGGACGTCCGTGTTTTAGTACGAGCCTGTATAAAACACGGATTCCACGGTCGCGATGAATAGCCAAACCCACATCTCTAGACCCCTACGAGAGTGGCAAGCAACACTGCCAATTCTAGGGTTAGGAGACCCGGTCTCGACTCCTCGAGATGGTCTCCCTCTGGACCCTAGAACCCGGTTACTTGTGCTCCCCGCCTTGGGTCTACCTAATGCGGAAAAGTAAATAATATACATCAACGGTGACATCTTCCGCAACCTGGAAATGCCCCAATAAAAGAATATTACATACAAATGAATTTTACATGAATGAAAAAGAAAAAACTCCCATCTCACATAAAACCCCCGGCTATTCAGACGCGACGATCCAATACAACATATCACAGCAACACATAATATCTCATATCATCAACGTAAGCAAGTATGCGTATCCCGATTGTCGTTGATGTATAGCAACGAAGCCGGCGATACCCCACATACTACGCTTACGGTCACAGAAAAGAAAGTGTAAAACTACAACAGTTGGAATCCGCAACCTCCTTAGACATCGCATGCCTAACCAAATGAATTCCTTAGACATCTCATGCCTAACAATTATAAACCCCGCATTTTAGTCTCATTATCGAAAACTCTTTTCAATATCAAGTCGGGCAATTCAATAAGATTCCCGACATTATGATCGAATGCTCGTCGCAAATTTTAGTAGACGGCCGCACCCCCGGATGCCGTCGAAAAAGTGCACTAAGGCGGAACACCGCTGCCGCAAGCACCCGAACGGATGCTTTTGGCGACGGGGTTCTCCTACAGTCACTTGGTCGGGGCTATGGGGCGTAGCTGTCTATTAAGTTTACCCGGCGAGTATCCGCGTACGCTACGTGATTGCGACGGACTTTTGATCACATCAAAATTCCGTGGCAACCGATCATCTGAGACTAAACTGCTATGTTTATAATATTCAAATTAGTTATCTCATAACTACCTGTGGATTCCAAATATTGTATAACATTCCAGATAAATAGACAAAGTTAAACTTTCCGATCGAATAATCAAACACCCAAGATTTCCCCAATATATCTCAACACTTGAAATCAGTTTAAAAACATCCATCACATGCTACAGTACCAATGGTCCAGCAGTAGAAGGGTCAAGACAACGCCTCACATGTGGCACGCCGTACTGCCCCAAACCCTAAGGTTCAAAAGGCAGTTCAAGACGGTCACATAATTGAGTCAAGGTTTGTTGTCTTCTAGAGGGTCCACCGCGTTACTTGCACGACTTAGAACGTTCTTAAACACGAGAAAAAATCCAACTTTTGAAAAAATTTCCGACAGGGGAAAAAGTGAGTTATTGATATCCGTTCGAACTTTTTAACAGTTTCTAAAATTATCCGGACAAACTAAACAAAGTTAAAATATCCGATCGAATCTTTAAGTCCCCAATACAACCCAGAAAATTCAACAGTTGAATAAATATTAAAAATTCCCAGAAGATACAGCACTCAAAGATAAGAATTACTGTGCAAATTTCAAATGCTGAAGTGACTAATTGGCCGCGGAACCGCCGCACAAGCCATGCTTGTGCCGCAGTTCCGCCGCGCTTTGGTGGAATCAGGCGCACGTGCTTCACAGTATTTCTTACAATTCCCTGCTGAATTTTTTGAGCATTTTTAATTTGGAAAAAATCACAGTTTTGAAAAATTTCCAGAAACTAGGGTATATCGGGTTTTCCGGGTTTGATCGGACTTTAAACTTCGTCTAGACTTCTCCTAAAGCTCTAGCTTGGCTCTGATACCACTGTAGGGTTGCTATGCACGCGCACAAGGGTCTACGAGGCATCGACCATGCCCGATTAAAAAATTAGCCATGCCGAACAACCCGAATACGGATCATTAAACTAGAGATTAGGCGAAAACTAACATGTTAACAACTTTAACACTAAGTGAGAGGGATTACAACCTTTGTAGATCCGGTCCTTCACTTCATATGCTCCGTGTTGTGGTCCCTTCGCTGCGATCATCGGGTTCCGGACTCTCAAGAGGTTCCACGAAGAGAAAAATGCAACCTTTGATTCCGATCTTCGATACAAAGATGATCTACCTTGAAGTTTCGTTAACACAAGCTAACACTCATGAAATGATGTGAACACCCTCATCTAAATGCCAAGGGAAGATGAGGATGATGAAGTAGGATTTTTGCTCTCTTTATTTATCTTTTTCTCACATATTTTCATCACAAATATCAAAACAAGAAAGCTTTGCATAAAGAACTCAAAGAAGAAGAAGAATAGTGATCCATTTTCTTTTTTTTTGATGAATAATGAAAGGATTAATATGATAAATAATGCAACCATGGTCAACTAAACTCATGTAGAGAATTAACTAGGGTTTGGGTTTGGGTTGAGTTAAGTATGAGTCATAGATAAAAATCAACACAAATATCTTTATCATGACAAAAGAAAAGCTTCTAGAATCAACTAGAAGTCTTAACCCTAATCCAAACCCTAATCATGTTTAAACTCCACTAAACATGTTGCATTAGTTATCATATCATGTTACAATATTATATATCACATATATAATATTTATCGTAACAAAATAAAATAATACAATTAAGATATATCGCATATATATCAATGTATTACCCGAGTGAGAAAAAGAATCTTTTAGTGAGCTAATATTAGTTAATGTAATTTAATATATCATATATATTATTATACATTAAATTATCGAATCAACACTTGATCCGACAATCCGGCTATATCGCATATAACCGACTAATATTGATCCGTACCGATTCATCGAATCAACACTTGATCCGATGACCCGGCTGATATCAAATATCGCGAGAATAGAATACGGTATCTCATATCGTATTATCCTCGGTCCCGCACATATCACATATGTGCCCCTACTCCGTTTTGCCTGAGCCAAGAAACCTCTGTGTAGGACTCTAAAGAATCGTCAATACGCCGGCAGTAGGTAATGATCATATCAAACACCCACAAGCTGCAAGCGGTCAGCTAAACGTAACAGGTACCCAGGTATTGAGCGCTCAGAAGATCAATAAGCAAGCCTGTACATTCTCCTGTGAATCCAAACAATAACACTCCCGTACAGTCCGGTCTCGTCGTCTGATATGTTGCATATCTTGCCTAGGGGTGGTAAACATCAGACCCCAGTAGCTCGATAAGTCATGTCGATATGAGGTCTATAACAGTTCGAGAAACTACTGATAACACTTACCAGTAAATCTCAGCAACCCTGGCCAGGGATTTCCGGTTATAGCCAATCGAACACAGCACAACATCAACTCCCTATACCGGGAGAGACGAATCCCCTCCTATCGCTCATTGCCTCCATGTGATTCGGGACTGTACCCAAAAGCCACCTTTTTGCACGTCCTCTTAGACGTGGTATGATGGAAATCAAAGCACAGTGGGAATCACATAAGACTCTATGACGATCTTGGGTCAACAGACTACTCTGTACCAGTGTCACCGAAGAACTGCCATCTGACGTGAGGTATAATACCATCTAGGAGTTCTCGGCGAGTCCGTCCAGTGTACCCAGTCTCCACTGAGCACCCGTACACCATCCTTGATGTCAAACACCGATGGATATAGGATCATCAATCGCCCATCATATGGGTCAAGATGCGTATACGCTAGTCTACTCTGGTGTATCGATGCCCTGTCTTGATACACCCTCGACTAGGAACAGTTATAGGATGTACTCGTCGACTACCATGGCCCCACTAGTATGATCTCATCATAGTCCCAGTAGTCGAGTACATATCCTAAGGGCTTTATCAACATGTAACATAGAGACAATCAGCGTACATGTTAAGATAAAGTACAACCAGATAGCATACTATTATGTCGAGCAAGAAAGTCCTCCCTATATATGTCCCAGCATCCATTACAATATACATCGTATGTACAGTAATGGCCTCTAGGGCATACATATAACTAACAGTGGGTATCGGGATCCAACTATCTCATAGAAGGTATGCAATCTCATTGCAAATTTCAACACTTGAAATTCCCGATAATATTTTTCCCCTAACGTGCTATGACCATGACGAAAGCCAACAAACCATAGCCCGCTAGTCAAGTTCAACCCGTACATTTCTTGATTGAATTAAACCCACCCGCACGAACCTTGACGAAAGCCAACAAAGCCGTACGACTACCCTAATCCAATCGCATCGTATGCAGCAGATAAGCAGCATATAGCTACCGCACACTACACCTTGACGAAAGCCAACAAATGTAGCACGAATACTATATACAACTTATCTGAAATGACGGAGGGCTACGACAGGTTTTTCTGTAAACCTATTGCGTAATGAACTTGATATCGTTGTAGAATCAAATGATTTTTAAATGGAGTGTTTTTTAGGCTTATCTAGTTTTGCTAAAGGGGTCACTCCCGGTGAAGGGATCGTCGGCCCTTTCCTCATCGAATAAGGTGCAGGATATATCATATATACCGCTGTGCAAAGCAAAAAACTATAGAAGCAATCAAAAGACAAACCGAGAGTTGTAGCATCTGCCAGTTATTGCTAAAGGAGTCACTCCCGGTGAAGGGATCTCGGTCCTTTCCTTATCGAATAAGGTGCAGGATGTTCTACAAGGAATACCGCGATGCAAAGAAAGAACTGTAGCTACATGTTTTTGAAAATTCGATTCCACAACATCTTTCGGTTTCTTTTATTTCATTAATCATATTAATGAAGTCCCATCATTTATGTCACATAAACATCACAGATAAATACGACGTACACTTATGCCATCCGCATTCCCCTCGATGTCCCCTCGTGCACCGTTAGGTTAGGTAACTAACGGCAGAGCGGGGCAGGGCTAGCGCGGGTGTAAAACATAAGTAGCGTCTATATAATATATCATATATACAATATACAGTATCCATCACAAAACATCAAATGATCACATCACAGATATCGCAGCAGAAGAAACATATGAAACATTGGATATACTAGGACGTCCGTGTTTTTAATACGAGCCAGTATAAAACACGGATTCCACGGTTGCGATGAATAGCCAAACCCACACCCCTAGACCCCTACGAGAGAGGCAAGCAACCCCACCAATTCTAGAGTTAGGAGACCCGGACTCGACTCCTCGAGTTGGTCTCCCACTGGACTCCAGAACCCGGTTACTTTTCCCTTCCTCCTTTGGTCTATCCTAGTGCGGAAAAGTAAATAATATACATCAACGGTGACATCTTCCGCTACCTGGAAGTGCCTCAATAAAAGAATATTACATACAAGTTAATTTTACATGAATGAAAATAAAAACTCTCATCTCACATAAAACCCCCCGGCTATTCAAGATGTGATGATCCAATATAACATATCCAGCAACACATAACATCACATGTCATCAACGTAAGTAAATGTGCGCATCCCAATTGTCGTTGACATATAGCAATGAAACCGGCGATATCACATATTACACTTACGGTCGTAGAAAAGAAAGTGTAAAACTACAACAGTTGTAATCCGCAATCTCCTTAGACATCGCATGCCTAATCAAATGAATTCCTTAGACATCACATGCCTAACAATTATAAACTCCGCATTTTAGTCTCATTATCGAAAACACTTTTCAATATCAAGTCGGGCAAATTCAACAAGATTCCCGGCATTTTGATCGAATGCTCGTTGCAAACTTTAGTAGGCAGCCGCACCCCCGATGCCGTCGACGAAGTGCATTAAGGCGGAACACCACTGCCGCGAGCAACCTAACGGATGCTTTTGGCGACGGGGTTCTCCTACAGTCACTTGGTCGGGGCTATGGGGCATGGCTGTCTATTAAGTTTACCCGGCGAGTATCCGCGTACGCTACGTGATTTGCGGCGGACTTTTGATCACATCAAAATTCCGTGGTAACCGATCAAGCGAGACAAAAGTGCTATGTTTATAACATCCAAATCAGTTATCTCATAACTACTTGTGGATTCCAAATATTGTATCACATTCCAGATAAATAGAAAATGTTAAACTTTCCAATCGAACAATCAAACACCCAAGTTTTCCCGAAAAGCTCAACACATGAAATAAGTTTAAAAACATCCACTTCATGCCACAGTACCAACGGTCCATCCGTAGAAGGGTCAAGCCAACGCCTCACATGTGGCACGCCGTACTACCCCAAACCCTAAGGTTCAAAGGGTAGTTCAAGACGGTCACATAATCGAGTTAAGGTTTGTTATCTTCTAGAGGGTCCATCGCGTTACTTGCACTACTTAGAACGTTCTTAAACTACGGAAAAATCCAACACTTGGAAATTTCCCGGCAGGGGAAAAATTGGGTATTTATATCCGGTCGAACTTTTTAACATGTTCTAAATTATCCGGAAAAACACATAGACGAAGTTAAATAAATCGATCGAATCATTGAATCCCTAAAACAACCCAGAAAATTCAACTGTTGAATATAATTTAAAATTACCCAGAAAACACAGCAAGCTATATAGTACATTACTGTGCAAAGCATGGACAAAGAAGCTACAGTATGGCCGCGGAACCGCCGCTCAACCTAGGGTACGGCCGCGGTTCCGCGGCGGTTTGATGGAGTTGGGCCCACGTATTGCACAGTAATTCTTACAAAACCCTGCTGATTTTTATGCATATTTTTAATTCAGAAAATTCCACAGTTCCAGAAAAAGTACAGAGAGGGGTATTGGATTAGGGTTTCGGGTTTGAACGGACTTCTAACTTTGTCTACTCATCGCCTAAGGCTCTAGCTAGGCTCTGATACCACTGTAGGGTTACTAGGCACACTTAAGAGGTTCCACAAGGTATCAACCATGCCAAATTAAAATTTTCCGGTGTCGAGAAACCCTAAACTAGATCGTTAACTAGAGGATAGGCGAAAGAACATGCAAGCAAACGACTTTGCTACTAAGTGAAAGGGATTACAACCTTTATAGATCCGGTCCTCCACTTCTTTAGCTCCGTGTTGATGTCCCTCCGCTGCGATCATCGGGATCCTGGACTCTAGCAATGGTTTCGTCGGAGAAATGAGCGGGCTAGGTCGTTGACTTCGAGGCCGAAGATGATCTACGTCGGGGAGACTCAAACTCAAGCTATTCCTTCACTTGGTCAAAAACTTTGTGAAGAGAACACCCTATACTACATGGCAAGTGGTAGAGGATGAAGAAATAGGAAGTGGGTTCACTTTAGAATTGGATTTTTCACTCTTTTTCTCATGGCACCATTGGAGCTCTCAAGCTTTTGTGAGCTTGATGAAGATGAAGAAGAAGAAAAGAATCATATGAATTAAAAGAATAATATGAATACTTATCCTTTTAATCATGACACCATGGTTGAGTTAAGCCCTCATGCTTAACTCATGTAGAGAATTAACCATAGCATAAGGTTAAGGGTTGGGTTAGCTAATATCTTAAACAAATGACAAAGAGAGTTGACTTTGTCAATGTTTATCAAGCTTCATGAAGCTTGATAATTTTGACCAAAGTCACACTCTTTTGTTATATGTTTAGGAAAATAGTAAACCCTAATCTAACCTTGATTTGGTTCAAGTCTCATACACACAACTTGTTTGTATCATCAAGCATGATACAAACATGTACACTTGCATATATCACATATAAACAATGTGCACATTCAAGTGAGAAAAGCAATCTTAAGTGAACCAATACTAGTTAATGTAAGGTAATATATCAAATATATAATTATACATTAAATCATTAAATCAACACTTGATTTAACGATCCGGTCATATCGCATATAACCGACTAATGTCAATAGTAACAACTTATCGAATCAACACTTGATCCGATAACCCGGCTATATCGCATACAACCGATCAATGTCACAAATCGCGAGAATAGAATACAGTATCACATACTGGTATTATTCTCGGTCCCGCACATATCTCATATGCGCTCCTATTTCGTTTCGCTTGAGCCAGGAAACCCCTGTGTAGGACTCTAAAGACTCGTCAATACGCCGGCAGTAGGTGATGATCATATCAAACACCCACAAGCCGCAAACGGTCTGCTAAACGTAACGGCCACCCGGGTATTGAGCGATGAGAAGATCAAAGAGCAAGCCCACTCACACTCCTGTGAATCCAACAAGTAACACTACCGTATAGTCTGGTCTGTTCGTCTGATATGTCGCATATCTCGTCTAGGGGTGGTAAACGTCAGACCCCAATAACTCGATAAGTCGTGTCGATATGAGGCTCATAACGGGTCGAGAAACTACTGGTAACACTTACCAGTAAATCCCTAAAGCAGCATTGGCCAAGGACTTCCCGTTATAGCCAATCGAGCACTGCGCAACATCAACTCCCTATACCGGGAGAGACGAAAACCCTCTTATCGCTCAATGCCTCCATATGATTCGGGACTGTACCCAAAAGCCACCTTTTTGCACGCCCTCTTGGACGTGGTATGATGGAAATCAAAGCACAGTGGGAATCACACAAGACTCTATGACGATCTCGGGTCTACAGACTAACCTGTACCAGTATCACCAGAGAACTGCCATCTGACGTAAGGTATAATACCATCTGGGAGTTCTCGGCGAGTCCGTCCAGTGTACCCATTCTACACTGAGCACCCGTATATCATCTCTGATGTCAAACACCAATGGATATGGGATCATCCATCGCCCATCTATATGGGTCGTGAAGCTACACGCTAGTCTACTCTGGTATATCGATGCCCCGTCTCGATACACCCACGACTAGGGACTTTGAAGGATGTACTTATAGACTACCACGTCCCCACTAGTATGATCTGCATCATAGTCCAGGTAGTCAAGTACACATCCTAAGGGCTTTACAACATGTAACAGAGAGACAATCAGTGTACACGTTAAGGTAAAGAGTAACCAGATAGCATACTATCATATCGAGCAAGAAAGACATCCCTATATATGTCCAAGCATCCACTACAATATACATCCTATGTATAGTAATGTCCTCTAGGGCATACATATAACTAAAAATTCACACACTATCTCTACTTCACCTTGGGTATCTAGGCTAGCAAACTGGATGCCCGAGTTGCCTCGGTTTTGAGGCGGGAGCCCGTATAAAGAATTCTCGATGTGGAGCCTCTTCGTCGAGCGAGACCGGAGAGGGAACTTCGTCGGGGCAGCCGTAACAAGTTAGGGGAAGAGATTGAAGACCGAAGGGCACAGATTGATCGATAAATCTCTTTAACCACTTTACAGTTTACTAGTATTGGGTTAATGTCACGATCCAGGTTTTAGGGTTACGTTAGCGCTAGTTTTGAAAAGTTTTTGTTCCGCATTTGGCCTCAGAAAGACGGCCGGGGCGCTGCCGTAGCCTTACAAGAGTTACTCCTGGAAGAGTTTTACACATAACAATTATCCGATCAAGTAGGTGTCTAGAAAGGTGTTAACGGGGTTATGCCTCTGGGAAAATGAGGTTTACTTTAATTAGGTCTATGCGAAAGCACGGGGAACCTATCTCAAAGTACCAACACTGGCCTGGCTGAAAGATTGGCGAACTTGTAAGGTGTAATTAATCCCGGCTAGTCTTACTTTTTAGGGTTTGAAGGAAGATTTGATGAAAACAGCGAGATCCATTGATTGGTAGAGATTCTGCGTGTTCAAGTTTAGTTAATTACCGCAATCAAGACGGTTTCGCATGTAGCTAGCTGGTTGAGTACGGGTCATCCGCAGGGAGATGGGAATCTTTTTCTAAGTGTTTTAACGAGTTAAGTCCAGTTTTCCAGATTTTGTTGTTATTAACTAAGTGTTAAAATGATATGTAAAGAGAGCTTGTTAGGGTTAGGATTAGGTTAGTTTGAGTTAGGAGTCGCTCACCTCTTTCGTTGCAACTCTTAATATCGGTGTTACGGTAATCGGCAACAACGGGGATTAGCACGACTAGGAAGGAACTTGCGAGTATAAGCTAGGCTTCCCAACGCATAAGTTCTTCCTTTTGGTGCTTGTCCGTCCGTTCTTGGCTCTTAGCCATAACCTCCGGTTAATTCAACCACAACCGGTCTCACTACGGAATCACCGCTATCATGTAGGATAGGGTGCCGTAAGGAGCGGATTGTGGTTCAATTAACGGGAGTCGATTTCAAGATGTTGGGCAAGAAAAGAGTGAGAGAGATTTCCTTCTCTCAAACTTCCCTTATCCTACCCTAACAAGTATGAAACTACTCACACATCATAATGAAAAGAAAACAAAACAAAAGAGGAAGATAGAAAGAAAGAGATTAAAAGATAACAACTAGCTATTTGCGACCTCACCTTGGCAAGGATCTAGCGTAAGCATCATGGTTGTTTAAGGATAAAGGAAAAGAGAAAATAAAGAAATAACAACAACTAAGTTAACAAATGAAAATTACAAGCAATTAACACAAGAGCAAGACAAGTATAATAATAAAATGAACTTCTTTATTCACCATTCTTCACTCACAAAAGCTCACTACAAGTTTTAATGGAGAAGAGATGAGAAGAGGAAGAAGAAAAAGTATTCTAAAACCTAAAAAAAAATACAAGATTATGCACCCTTTGGCTTCACAAGTTCTGAATTATTTATAGGCAGGAAACTGAAAATCTAGGGCAACCATCAGAACACAAATGAAAAGACGCAAATACCCACCAATTTTGATGCTCTGCGGAGGCCGTACGGCCGCGGTTCCGCGGCCTAAGCATGCTTAGGCCGCGGTTCCGCGGCCCTATGGAGGAATTAGGCCACCAAAATTGGTGGGTTTCCCTGGTTTGTAGTACCCTTCAATCTGATATACGTGTTTTCTCAAATTTTCTTCACGATTTTTCCAGAATTTCTGTTGATCAAAAGGTGATTGGATGTGTATCTTTTGTCATGATTTTCTTGAGCTCCGCGTAGGTATCTTGGATCTTGTGTTGCCATTGAGCCTTGTGCATGAAGGTGACAATCGATTTGCCATTTTGTCTCCTAAACTGGTGTGTGGCAACAGACGGATAAAGAGCGGAGACCCGTGTTTTATCTGTGGTTGGCAGGAACCCGGGTTTTGTCGTGTTTTTCCATGGATTTCACTGTTTAGAGCCGAGAACCTGTATCCTGCAATTGACTAGCAAACACGGCTCAAGAGTACCTACCGATAAGCAATGTGATAAAAATTGGGCGGTATAAAAATGCAAAAATCTGATATGAACAAATACCCCCAAACTTATCATTTGCTCGTCCCGAGCAAAGCCAATTTATTCACAAAAATTTCCTAACCTCACTTTCGCAGGGAACGCGATTGTACTGAGCATGTGCAACAAGCCGTTAAACCACTAGGTGTCCCTAGTAGGAGGAGTGTTGTCTCCTGAGGGTTTTCAGCGGATACTACCCACAAAATCCGATCAAGCTAGTTTTGTAAAATGACTAAGGTTCAAACCCTAAAGTTTTGTTCCAGAAAATAGCAATTCTATTATCCTAAGTCTAGACTATCGAACCTTTATTTTTCACACCTCGCTTCTTATTTAACTACAGATTTTATATGTCTTTACGTGCAGTGCAAATAGTGTCGTTAAGTTTCCAGAAGGATCGATTTACGTCATCATGTCCCATAATAAAGCCCAGATAAAATTTTTGAAAGGATCACATAAGTTTTATAAAGTGTTAAGCATTTTTCAAGTTTCGTTTTCCAATAAGGTTTCAATTTCAGAATTTCTATCTTCCTTAACAGGAAACTAGGTCTTATTTTTCACTCCACCTTTTTCTTGTTTTCATTTCATACACACCTCTGTGAACGTGCAATAGTCTTTATCATAGAATAAAACCTTCATATCTCCGTTAAAATTTTTATAAAAATCTGTCTTTTGTCAAGATTATTCTCACACAAAGAACCGTTAGGAATTTTAACTCGGAGAGAACACTTGCTTGACTTTGTTTTAATCTGGACTTTCTAGGCTTCTAAGCGAGCTTTGGGCCAATGCATCCAAACCAGTTGGTTTTAGGGCATTAGGTGTAGAAACACCCCAGCGGACTTAATTACTCAAGTTATCTAGGTCCAAAAACAAAAGACAGTTTGGCGTGAAAATCAGATGATTTAATACGAACGGAGATATAACCGGCAGTTCAGTTATTTTTTTGGATAAAAGACGTGTTTAGTGGGTTTGGTGTGTAATTATTCCAATCAAGTTTCAGATGGGTTATTGTTCAGACTTAGTTCCAATTAAGGCATCAATAACATTCCTTCATATTCACTCACTTCATAAACTATTCTTGATATTATTTATTTCAGAACAAACCTATTTGATCCTCAGAAAAATCATTTATCTATTTAAAAGTTTTTAAACATAAAAGACTTGTCATCTAATTTCCAAAACTCACGACACGTGTAGTGTGATGTAAAGACGTATATCTGCTATAGTTAACTTCAAAAGAGAGTTATTTTTCAGGTTTTCAAAATCTAAACATAAGATTTAGTTATTCTTATTTTATCAAACAAAACCGTCGAAATGTTGAATCAGAGTCCTCCCACTAGCTAACTTGACAGAAAAAGTTTTTATGTTTTTAGAAAGTTTTCAGATTTTTATGGATTTTATGGATTTTAATATGCAGATGCAAAATGTACATATGAATGTGAAGGTAAGAAATGCGTACCGAGCATACCCCCAAACTTAAACTGGACAGTGTTCTCACTGTCATCGCATGAAGAGATCATTTGAAGGGTCAAAATTGTCGGTTAGCAATACTAATTTTTTTTTTTAAAGAAAAGAAAAAGAAAAAGAATATACACAAATATATACAAAATGGTTTATACATACCCCCAAACTTATTTGGAACAGTGTCCACTGTTCTTGGCTGGATAACCGAAGTTTGGAGGTAGGCAGAGGAAGATCAGGCAGGGTAAACCGGCTCCTGTAAGAACAGGAGCTCCTCTGTTGGTTCGGCGCTAAGGTACGGTTTGAGTTGGTGTCCATTCACTTTGAAAAATGAACTGTCCTTCGGATTTTCCAAATCCACAGCGCCCTGCGGATATACATTCCGCACAAAATACGGCCCTTTCCAGCGAGATCTGAGCTTTCTTGGATGGAAGTGAAGTCGGGTGTCGTAAAGCAGTACCTGTTGACCGGGTACGAAGGTTTTGCGCAAAAGGTGTTTATCGTGAAACACCTTCGTTCGGTTCTTAACGACAACCGCGTTATCGTAAGCCTCATCCCTAAGCTCGCTCAATTCATTCAACTGCAGCTTCCGATGGCTGCCCGCATCTTCGAGAGACAGATTCAGCTCCTTTATCGCCCAAAATGCGCGATGCTCTATTTCGACAGGTAGGTGGCAGGCTTTTCCGTATACAAGCCGATAGGGAGACATGCCAAGGTCGGTCTTATAAGCGGTTCGAAATGCCCAAAGGGCATCAGTGAGTTTCAGCGACCAATCCTTACGGTTCTTGGAAACCGTCTTCTCCAGTATCTGCTTGATTTGCCGATTTGAAACTTCAGCCTGCCCGCAGGTTTGGGGGTGGTAGGGCGTGGATAGCTTATGATTAATGGAATATTTCCGCATCAAGGCCTCGAAATTCTTATTGCAGAAATGAATTCCATTGTCGCTAATGATCGCTCGGGGGAGCCCAAACCGGGAGAAAATGTTTTCTTTAAGAAACCTAACGACAACCTTGTTGTCGTTAGTCCGGCTGGGCACAGCCTCGACCCATTTAGAGACGTAATCAACAGCGAGAAGGATGTACAAGTTCCCAAAAGAGCTGGGAAACGGCCCCATGAAATCTATCCCCCAAACATCGAAAATCTCCACAACCAAGATCGGTTAGAGTGGCATCTCGTTCCTCCGGGATATCCGGCCCAAGTGTTGGCACCGGGAGCAAGTCTTGCAATAGTCATGAGCGTCTTTGAAGAGTTGTGGCCAGTAGAAACCACATTGCAAGATCTTCTCAGCTGTATTTCTGGGGCCAAAATGCTCGCCACACGCTTGATCGTGGCAAAATGACAGTACACTCTTGAATTCATCGTCAGGGACACACCGACGAATAATCTGGTCGGGACAGTACTTGAACAGATAGGGTTCGTCCCAGTAAAAGTGTTTTACTTGGGATAAGAAGCGAAGTCTGTCCTGACTTGACCATTCAGTCGGTAGTAATCCCGTGGCCAAATAGTTCACAATATCTGCGAACCAGGGTTCGCAAGATACTGTCAAGAGCTGTTCATCCGGAAAAACGTCGTTGATCGGAATTGGAAGCGAAGGCGAAGAAGGAAGTCGTGAGAGATGGTCGGCAACTACGTTTTCACATCCTCGTTTGTCCTTAATGACAAGGTCAAACTCTTGAAGCAAGAGGATCCAACGTATTAACCGAGATTTCGCATCTTTCTTCGCAAAAAGATGGCGCAGAGCAGAATGGTCAGTGTAGACAATGACTGGAGAGCCGATGAGGTAGGGCCTGAACTTTTCTAAAGCAAATACAACAGCTAAGAATTCCTTCTCAATTGTTGTATAATTGAGTTGTGCGCCGTTCAGGGTTCGGCTCGCATAATAGATTACGTGCGGCATCTTGTTGATGTGTTGTCCATGGACAGCACCAATGGCAAAGTCGGATGCATCGCACATAATCTCAAATGGGTGCGTCCAGTCAGGTGAAGAAAAAACGGGAGCAGAAGTGAGTGAGCGTTTCAATGAATCGAATGCAGTCACACAGCTCAAGTTGAAGTCGAATGGCGTGTCCTTGGCCAGCAAAAGAGTCAAGGGCCTAGCAATCTTGCTAAAGTCCTTGATGAACCGTCTATAGAAACCGGCATGGCCAAGGAAGGCTCGGATATCTCTGACGCATCTGGGAGGAGCGAGATTGGAAATGACCTCAATCTTAGCTTTGTCAACCTCTATGCCATTTTGCGAGATGATATGTCCTAAGACAATACCTTCGCGCACCATGAAGTGGCACTTCTCCCAATTCAAAGTGAGATTCTTGTCCTTACATCGGGTAAGGACAGCGTCAAGATGCAGCAAACACTCGTTGAAGGAATCGCCGAAGATGGAGAAATCATCCATGAAAATCTCTAGAAATTTTTCCACCATGTCTGAGAAGATTCCCATCATACACCACTGGAAGGTAGCGGGAGCATTGCATAACCCAAAGGGCATGCGACGATATGCGAACGTGCCGAAATGACAAGTGAAAGTGGTCTTGTCCTGGTCTTTTTCGGCGATGGGAATCTGATTATAGCCGGAGTAGCCATCAAGAAAGCAGTAGTACTCGTGTCCGGCCAATCGTTCAAGCATTTGGTCAATGAAAGGTAGCGGAAAGTGGTCATTCCGCGTTGCGGTGTTGAGTTTTCTGTAATCAATGTATACTCGCCACCCAGTTTGGGAGAGAGTAGGGATTAACTCGTTCGCCTCGTTGGTTATGACCGTTATACCTGATTTCTTGGGGACAACGTGAATGGGGCTAACCCACTGGCTATGAGAGATAGGGTAAATGATACCACTATCTAGACATTTTACGATCTCCTTCTTCACAGCCTCTTTCATGACTGGATTGAGATGTCTCTGTGGATCCCAGGCTGGTTTGGCATCATCCATCAGATGAATGTGATGCTCAACGATCAGGGGACTAATCCCCTTGATGTCCGCCATGGACCAGCCAAAAGCTTGCCTGTTGCTGTGCAAGACCGCGAGAAGGGCTTTCTCTTGCTCTGGAGCTAGAGAAGCCGAAATGATGACAGGGAGGGTCTCGTTCTCACCTAAGTAAGCGTACTTAAGGTGAGACGGCAAAGGCTTGAGTTCGAGCGCTGGAGGTGAAACGATTGAAGGCAAGATTGGTGCAGAGGTCTCGAACTCAAAGGACTCCAGCAAAGGTTCAAAACGAGTGTAAGAGACCGAGTCGGATGGTTCAGGTAACTCATCCGGAAATTCGAAGGATTCAAACTCGGGTTGTGCGCGGCTAAGATCGTTCAAGAATGTGAAACACTCGTAGTCATTGTCGGGCGCAGAAACAGCAGCAGGTTCGAAGAGGAACGCACTAGTGGCGTCAAGATTATCGTGTTCGAACAGAAACTCCTCGAATTCACACTCTTCAGGGGTGATCTCCTGGATCGAGCAGACGTCCAGTATATGAGCATTAGGTTCGGCGGGCTGATTCCCCAACCTAAAAATGTTGAGATAGGTTCATCGAACCATTGCGACAATTGATCACAGCATTTGAGGTTGCAAGAAATGGGCGACCGAGTATCACCGGAATTTGATTCCGGGGGTTAGCTACAGGCTGTGTGTCTAATACAATGAAGTCAACGGGGAATATGAAGTCCCCGACTTTTATTAACACATCCTCTAGCTCACCCCTAGGATGGGTGATCGATCGGTCGGCCATTTGGAGAGTGCAGTGTGTGGGTTTCAGCTCTCCGATGCCTAATTGCTCGTATACTGAGTACGGAAGCAGGTTAACACTGGCACCAAGATCTAATAGTGCGCGGTTGATGTTCTTATCCCCAATAGTAATAGAAATCGTAGGACAGCCAGGGCCCTTCCGTTTTTGTGGTAAAGATTGGGTTAGGGCATCACTCACAGCACTAGCCAAGAAAACTTTCTTGGGTACCTGAGACTTCCTCTTTTTCGTGCACAAGTCCTTTAAGATTTTCGCGTAGGACGGGACTTGTTGGACAGCATCTAAAAGAGGAATGTTAATGTTAACCTGCTTAAATAACTCCAGAATTTTCTCCATTTGAGGATTTTGTTTATTAGACCTCAACCGGTTTGGAAATGGGACGTTTTTAAAATTGGTTGAGTCTAATGCTTGTGGAGGAGATTGTGGAGTTGGAACGGATCCCAGAACAGGTGTTTTCGTGGAGTGAGAAGTGGGTCCGTTCAGAGCAGAAGAAGAAGCAGAAGGAGAGCCTTTTGAAGAATGGAGAATAGGCTCAGAAGGCGAAGAAGCAGGAGAAGAAGAAGAAGAAGAAGCAGCAGCGGCCGAGCTGTCATCGTTGATCCGTTTGCCAATGTTGTTTTGTAGCATCCTTCCCGATCTCAGTGTGGTCACGGCACTCATATTATGGTTCTGTTGTTCAAGAGCAACATGTGCATTATGTGGGTGACCGGGATTTGGGAGTGGCTGGGATGGGAGCTTCCCCTTCTCTCGCTCGCTTAAGGCCGCATTCAGCTATGCAATCTAGGCCTCGATGGTCTTGATGCTTTGCCCGTGAGCGGCAGTGTGTTGCACAAAGTACTGAATAGAAGACTGGATGTTGGTGGTGGACTGAGTCGATTGTTTAACGAACGCCTCCAGACTTCGTTCGAGCGAGGAAACCTTATCGTTGTTTGACGGAACAAAGTTGTTTGGTGGAAAAGAATTGTTGGGTGCAAAGTTGTTCGTCTGATTTTGGAAAGGTTGGGGTTGGAAGGGCTGCTAAAACTGCTGTTGAGTTTGTTGTTGCGCTTGTTGTTGTTGCGGAGGGGCCCTTTGGAAATTGTTGCTTTGGAATTGATTCTGATTCTGATTCCAGGTGAAATTGGGGTGGTTCCTCCAACCGGGATTGTAGGTGGAAGAGTATGGATCATTCCTCGGTCTTTGCTGGAATGCAGCATTAACCTGATCCTGTCCTTGCGATGGTGGATTGTAAGGACACTCTTCGGTCAAGTGAGAAGGATCAGAACAACAAGCGCAAATGGTACGAAGGGGGAGAACAGGGGCAGGAGCAGGAGAAGAAAATTTGCTCTCTATCGCTTCAAGCTTTCTTGTTATTGCAGCCATTTCAGCTTTCATCGCAATAGAGACATCAAGTTGGTGAATTCCTACCCTAGACTGACTGGTAGAAGTGGAGGTAGAAGAAGAAGAAGTCGGTCTGGTGCTCTCCCATTGTAGCGTTTGCTCCGCAAGGTCGTCAAAGAACTGCCACGCTTCCTCGTAAGATTTCGATAGGAAGTGGCCCTGACAGATGGTTTCCAACAACTGCTTCGTTGCTGGGTTCAGGCCCTCGTATAAGGTTTGGCAAAGTTGCCATTTCTCTATACCGTGGTGAGGACACTGAACAAGAAGGTCTTTGTACCGGTCAAAGCACTTCCAGAAGGGTTCAGAAGGAAGCTGAGAGAATTGGTTGATTTCATTTCGAATCCTTGCGGTTTTATGATTCGGATAGAATTTTTTTAGAAACGCTTTAACAAACTCATCCCAGCTGGTTATTGAGTGGGAAGCGGTGCTATACTGCCATTTTTCAGCAAGATCGCATAGAGTGAACGGAATGACCCGTAGACGTATAGCATCGTCCGACAGCTGGGTGGTTTTCATCATGGCACAGACGTTTTGAAATTTATTAATGAAGATATAGGCATCTTTAGATTCAAGCCCATGAAACCGTGGAAGCATGTTGATGAAGTGGGGCTTAATTTCAAAGTTGTCCCCATTGGCCGGTGGAAGTGAAAGGCAGGTGGGAAGTGCAGAACGGGTGGGATAGAAACGATCCTGGAGCGCGATTCGCTGCGGCGCTACAACAGGCGGTGGTGGTGGGTTATTGGTCTCCGTAGGAGGTGGAGCCAATCCAGGGGTAGTCAAAGAGATGTTCGGATTAAATCCTGACATCGCGGAAGAAGAGGTTGGTGATGGTGAAGGTGAAGATGTATGAACAGAATTCCGGTCAACGTCGGAGTTGGCCGGCAAAGGAAGGGGTGAAAGAGGAGTGGACGGAGTTTCGACGTCTGAGTCGATCGCGTAGTCAGTAGCGACTAACGTAACGCGGACTAGGCGGGCGCTAGTGTCCCGAGTCCAAGCGGACATGCACTAAACGAGTTTAGTATAGTCAAAGCTGAGAAGATGAGGGTAAGAAAACGTCAATGGAGAAAACGATAGGTGGAGGGTGAAAAATGGATTTGGCGACAAAGGGCAAGTTTTTATAAAAGTTTTTGATTTTTCCTTTTTTTTTATTTTTAGAAAGAGCTTTACAGAAATATGTATGGACTTACGGCTTTAAGCAATCACAAATAAGATATGCACAATCTCACCTAGATCTAGGGTCACTTAGGTCAACTAGACCTGCTCCTAACTGTTCCAGAGGGCTAGAAATAGGACCTCAAACCGCCTCTTCTCCGTCTAATGCGGCCAGATAAGTGCCAAGTAAGTGGGAGGTTGTCCAACGCTTTCGCGAAGTTCCTTAATTAAATAACCACTTGCCTTCGTCACACTTGCCTAGGCACCGCAAAAGTCAGATAGGATAAACGGCCGATGCCTGTAACTAGTCCTCTGTCCTATTGAGCGCGAAGTCCTTAGGGCTGAGTCTAGTATTTTTTAATTTAACAATGGTCAATGCATATGCTTTTTGTGATTTTTAGGGTCCTGGGAAGGGTGATGAAATCCCCACCCAATCTAAATTGGTTTCAAGCCCATTAAGTCCGTATTAATGAATGCAAAGCGATAACAATTCAACTGCAAACAATTTTTATTTTTAGTGCGGCGCAAAGAATCCTGCACAAAAACAGTTTATTGGAAGGGGGAAGAGAGTTTGCACAAAGAATGCTGCAGAAAACACAGTTTATTGGAGTCCAGAGGAGTGGGGAGGAGTTAGAGAGACTTACAGGGAAATTTGGGCGGCTGACTCCACCAAACCGTCGCGGTTCCGCGGCCTACGCACGCCAATGCCGCGGTTCCGCGGCGTAGTGGTGGAGTTGGGGCTCCGTTTTTCTGGTGTGAGCTCCTGTGGGTGTCCTCTGCTTGTTTGGATTTTCTGAATTTTTATTTGCTCACTGTACCTGCTCCAGATTTTGACAGTAGACCATTTGCTTCGTTTTGATCCGTCGCGGTGTAGCCGCGAAATGTGGGTCTATCTTCCCACGTCTTTGGCACTGAACTTGAACTCCGTATAATCCTGCACACTTGCACAAAAACTAATCAAAAATAACAAGATGATTTTTTTACAAAGTATATTTTGTTTTGTTTTGTTTTTCGGTTATATTTATATTCACAAGTTAACCCGAAATTACACAAAGAAATAAACTACCGTCTTCCCGGCAACGGCGCCATTTGATTGGTAGAGATTCTGCGTGTTCAAGTTTAGTTAATTACCGCAATCAAGACGGTTTCGCTTGTAGCTAGCCGGTTGAGTACGGGTCGTCCGCAGGGAGATGGGAATCTTTTTCTAAGTGTTTTAACGAGTTAAGTCCAGTTTTCCAGATTTTGTTGTTATTAACTAAGTGTTAAAATGATATTTAAAGAGAGCTTGTTAGGGTTAGGATTAGCTTAGTTTGGGTTAGGAGTCGCTCACCTCTTTCGTTGCCACTCTTAATATCGGTGTTATGGTAATCGGCAACAACGGGGATTAGCACGACTAGGAAGGAACTTGCGAGTATAAGCTAGGCTTTCCAACGCATAAGTTCTTCTTTTTGGTGCTTGTCCGTCCGTTCTTGGCTCTTAGCCATAACCTCCGGTTAATTCAACCACAACCGGTCTCCCTACGGAATCACCGCTATCATGTAGGATAGGGTGCCGTAAGGAGCGGATTGTGGTTCAATTAACGGGAGTCGATTTCAAGATGTTGGGCAAGGAAAGAGTGAGAGAGATTTCCTTCTCTCAAACTTCCCTTATCCTATCCTAACAAGCATGAAACTACTCACACATCATAATGAAAAGAAAACAAAACAAAAGAGGAAGATAGAAAGAAAGAGATTAGAAGATAACAACTAGCTATTTGCGACCTCACCTTGGCAAGGATCTAGCGTAAGTATCATGGTTGTTTAAGGATAAAGGAAAAGAGAAAATAAAGAAACAACAAGAAATAACAACAACTAAGTTAACAAATGAAAATTACAACCAATTAACATAAGAGCAAGACAAGTATAATAATAAAATGAACTTCTTTATTCACCATTCTTCACTCACAAAAGCTCACTACAAGTTTTAATGGAGAAGAGATGAGAAGAGGAAGAAGAACAAGTATTCTAAAACCTAGAAAAAAAAATACAAGATTATGCACCCTTTGGCTTCACAAGTTCTGGACTATTTATAGGCAGGAAACTGAAAATCTAGGGCAACCATCAGAACACAAATGAAAAGACGCAAATACCCACCAATTTTGATGCTCTGCGGAGGCCGTACGGCCGCGGTTCCGCGGCCTAAGCATGCTTAGGCCGCGGTTCCGCGGCCCTATGGAGGAATTAGGCCACCAAAATTGGTGGGTTTCCCTGGTTTGTAGTGCCCTTCAATCTGATATACGTGTTTTCTCAAACTTTCTTCACGATTTTTCCAGAATTTCTGTTGATCAAAAGCTGATTGGATGTGTATCTTTTGTCATGATTTTCTTGAGCTCCGCGTAGATTTATTGGATCTTGTGTTGCCATTGAGCCTTGTGCATGAAGGTGACAATCGATTTGCCATTTTGTCTCCTAAACTGGTGTGTGGCAACAGACGGATAAAGAGCAGAGACCCCTGTTTTATCTGTGGTTGGCAGGAACCCGGGTTTTGTCGTGTTTTTCCATGGATTTCTCTGTTTAGAGCCGAGAACCTGTATCCTGCAATTGACTAGCAAACACGGCTCAAGAGTACCTACCGATATGCAATGTGATAAAAATTGGGCGGTATAAAACTGCAAAAATCTTATATGAACATCCATCCTGATTAGATAAGATAAAAAAACAATATAATCTTGGAAGAGCATATGCTAAAGTGTTTTCTTCTCTCTCTCTCTCCAGGTAGCGACCATGTCAGGCCTTAATTAAGATAATAATATAGATGTATTGACCGAACCCACTTGTTATACTGAGAAAGGGAACGTTGGTTCCGTTCTTTCTTATAATTGTTATAAGATTGAGCAAGGAATAGGGACATATCCATATTCCCACGACGCCCAAACGAAGAATAAATATGTTGATGCATCTTCTTCGGGTGTATTAGTTATCGAGAACTGTTTCTCAGTTTACTCTACGTCCTGGGTATTAGATACCGGATCGGGATCCCACATATGTAATATGTTACATGGGCTAAGGAAAGGTAGGGAACTGGGAGAGGGTGATCATTCCATAAGTGTAGGGAATTGTGCAAATGTTGCAGCTAAACCTGTTGGCGAATATCACCTTGTGTTGCCAAATGGTAATACATTGGTTCTGAACGAATGCTATTACATTCCGACCCTGATATGCAATCTTATATCAGTTTCTTTATTAAGTAAAGAAAGATATAATTTTGTAGTAGAGGATAATGTTATGAATATCTTCCTGAATCAAAAGTTGATTGGATCAGGCTCGTTAAGTAATGGTATATACGTTCTAAATCAAACTACAATTCTTAATATACAAAGCACACACAAGAGGAAGAGTTCAGAATTGAACGAATCCTTCTTGTAGCATTATAGACTAGGTCATATCATTGCGACACGACTAGCTAAGTTACATAAAGATGGATATTTGAAACCGTTCGAATTTTCAGCTTATGACACTTGTCAGTCATGTCTCAAAGATAAAATGACCAAAACTCCGTTTAGTGGACACGGAGAAAGAGTTACGGAACTCTTGGGGACTGATACATAGTGATGTATGTGGTCCCATGTCTACGCATGCCAGGAATGGTTCCTCATACTTCATTACATTCACTGACAATCTCTCAAGATACGGACATGTGTTCCAGATGAAACACAAGCCTGAAGCTTTTGAGAAATTCAATGAATATAAGCATGAAGTTGAGAACCAAACGGGTAACAGTATTAAAATCCTTCGATCTGATCGTGGAGGAGAATACTTGAGCACAGAATTCCGTGACTATCTAAAAGAGAATGGGATTCTCTCTCAGCTTACTCTTACGTATACACCACAACACAATGGTGTATCGGAGCGGAGGAACCGCATCCTATTAGATATGGTGCGCTCTATGATGAGCACCGCTGAGTTGCCTATTTCTTTTTGGGGTTATGCTCTTGAGACAGCAGCATACCTATTGAATCAAGTTCCATCTAAATCAGTGCCTACAACCCCATATAAGATATGGAGGGGGATGAGACCATATCTTAAACGAGTTAAGATATGGTGTTGTCCGGCCTATGTCAAATGGCAAAATCTGGATAAGCTCGAGGCACGATCAGTTCTTTGCAAATTTGTTGGATATCCAAAGAATTCACAAGAATATATTTTCTACCCCGCTGAGGAGAAAAAGGAGTTTATTTCTCAATATGCCACCTTTTTAGAAAAGGAATTTCTTGCAAAAGAAATTAGAGGCGAAAAGGTAGAGCAGGAAGAAGTTCCAGCAGCACAAACTGCAACTGATGATTTATTGGAACCAGAGGATTCAGTAGTTCCCGACAAACCTCAGCTACTCCGTCGATCTAGTAGGGTTCATCATCCACCTGAAAGATACTACGGTTTTCTCGTTGATGGTGGAAGCAAAGACTGCATCATGGAAGATGATGACCCGACTAGTTTCGAGCAGGCCATCATGAGTGGGGACTCAATGAAATGGCTGGAAGCAATGCGATCTGAGATGGAATCCATGTACACCAACAATGTATGGACTTTGGAAGTTGCTCCTGAAGGGGTAAAACCCATTGGGAGCAAATGGATCTTTAAGAAGAAACTTGGTGTAGATGGAAAAGTTGAGACTTTCAAAGCTAGACTTGTTGCAAAGGGTTTTCGTCAACGACCAGGTATGGATTATGACGAAACCTTTTCTCCAGTGGCTATGCTTAAGTCCATCTGGATCTTACTTTCCATTGCTGCATACCATGACTACGAAATCTGGCAAATAGATGTTAAGACCGCCTTTTTAAATGGTGATTTAGAAGAGTGCGTGTACATGACTCGGCCAGAGGGTTTCATAGACAGTGGGAGCAGCGGAAAGGTGTGCAAGCTGCTTAAATCCATCTATGGGTTAATGCAGGCATCGCGGAGTTGGAACATCTGTTTTGATGTTATGGTCAAAGATTTTGACTTCATCAAGAATGTAGATGAACCTTGTATTTACAAGAAAGTGGCAGAGAGTAAGGTCGTCTTCCTCGTATTGTACGTGGATGACATACTCTTGATAGGAAATTATGTTCCTATGCTGCACTCGGTCAAGTTCTTCTTATCGCAAAGATTCTCAATGAAAGATCTAGGTGATGCCTCCTGCATCTTGGGAATTAAGATCTATAGAGATAGATCTAAAAGGATACTGGGATTGTCCCAATCCAGGTACATTGACACCATACTAAAGAGGTTTAGTATGGAAGAATCCAAGCGTGAGAATTTACCCACGATCTCTGGACTCACTCTCTCCAAAGAGATGTCTCCTAAGACTGATTTGGAAAGAGCTCGCATGCAAGGGATACCCTATGCTTCGGCAGTAGGCTCTATAATGTACGCGATGCTATGTACAAGACCCGATGTAGCATACTCACTAAGTGTATGTTAGTTATGTATATGCCCTAGAGGCCATTGTTGTACATATGATGTATATTATAATGGATGCTTGGTTATATATAGAGAAGACTTTCTTGCTCGTCATGATAGTATGCTATTTGGTTTCACTTTATCTTAACATGTTGACTTGTATTGGTTTACTGTTTTACTCTCACATGTTGATAAAGCCCTTAGGACTTGTACTCGACTACTGGGACTATGATGAGATCATACTAGTGGGGCCGCGGTAGTCGATGAGTACATCCTATAACTGTTCCTAGTCGAGGGTATATCGAGACAGGGCATCGATACACCAGAGTAGACTAGCGTATACGCATCTTGACCTATATGATGGGCGATGGATGATCCCATATCCATCGGTGTTAGACATCAGAGATGATGTACGGGTGCTCAGTAGAGACTGGGTACACTGGACGGACTCGCCGAGAACTCCCAGATGGTGATATACCACACGTCAGATGGCAGTTCTCCGGTGACACAGGTACAGGGTAGTCTGAAGACCCGAGATCGTCATAGAGTCTTGTGTGATTCCCACTGTGCTTTGATTTCCACCTTACCACGTCCAAGAGGGCGTGCAAAACGGTGGCTTTTGGGTACAGTCCCGAATCACATGGAGGCAATGAGCGATAGGAGGGGATTCGTCTCTCCCGGTATAGGGAGTTGATGTTGTGCTGTGTTCGATTGGCTATAACTGGAAGTCCCTGGCCAGGGCTGATATAGAGATTTACTGGTAAGTGTTACTAGTAGTTTCTCGACCCGTTATGAGCCATACATCGACACGACTTATCGGTTACTGGGGTCTGACGTATACCACCCCTAGACTTGATATGCAACATATCAGACGAACAGACCGGACTGTACGGGAGTGTTACTGGTTGGATTCACAGGAGAACGCACAGGCTAGCTTGTTGATCTTCTGATCGCTCAATACCTGGGTGGCTGTTACGTTTAGCTGACCGCTTGCAGCTTGTGGGTGTTTGATATGATCATCACCTGCTACCGGCGTATTGACGATTCTTTAGAGTCCTACACAGAGGTTTCTTGGCTCAGGCGAAACAGAGTAGTGGCACATATGTGATATGCGCAGGAGCGAGAATAATGCGATATGGGATACCGTATTAGATTCTCGCGATATATGGATATGAACCGGGTCATCGGATCAAGTGTTGATTCGATGAATCGGTACATGATATATTAGTCGGTCATATTCGATATAGCCGGATCGTCGGATCAAGTGTTGATTCGATGATTTAATATATAATAATATATATGATATATTATTATATTAACTAATATTGGCTTGCTTTATTATTTCATTTTCTCAGTGGATGATACATTGATATATATGCGATATATGTTAATTGTATTATTTTCTTTTGTTGCAAATATATAATATATATGTGATATATATTATTGTGACATGATATGATTAATTGTTAAACATGTTTAAGGATGATTAATTGAGGTTAGGGTTTGATTTGGTTTAGTTGCTTCAAGTTGCTTCTAGAAGCATTTTCTTTTGTCAAGGTTAGGATATTTTGTGATGACACATTATTAACTCAACCAAACCCTAACCCTAGTTGTTTCTCTACTTGTTCTCATCCAATCATCCTTAACCATGGTTAATAATTCAATCATAGGTTTTATATTTCTATTCATCACAAAAGAAAAAGGTTAATGATTATTCCTTTTCCATTTATCATCTTCTTCTTCTTCTCTCTCTTGAAAAAGCTCTCTTGATTTTCTTAAGTGATGATAAAATATGAGAAAATGATATAGAAAGAAAGCAAAATCACTACTCTCTCATCCTCATCTCATCTAGCCCTTGGGATTAGGGTGTTCTTCTCTTTAGAGTGAGATAGCTTGAGTTCTTCGAAACCTCGACGTAGATCATCGGAGATTTGGATTACGACGAGCTAGAATGGATCGTTCGAGTCGTGGAGCCTCTCATGAGTCCGGGAGATCGTGGATCGCGGCAAAGGGACTTCTACTCGGAGCTTGTGAAGTGAAGGAGCGGACTACAAAGGTTGTAATCCCTCACACTTAGATAAATGTTATCTATTTACATGTTAAACCCTAATTATCTAGCAAAGATCCCGGCTTTGGGTTGTTCGGCACGTCTAAAATTTAATCCGGGCATGTTTGATGCCTCATGAACCTTCACAAGTGTGCCTAGGAACCCTACAGTGTAGTGAGTAGGTATCAAACAGATCTTGGAAAGAGTCACTGGACAGCTGTGAAGAACATTCTCAAGTACTTGAGAAGGACTAAAGAGATGTTCTTGGTGTATGGTAACGAAGAACTCCAGGTGAAGTCCTTTACCAATTCGAGCTTCCAAAGTGATAAGGATGACTCTAACTCGCACTCGGGATTTTCCTTTACCCTGAATGGAGGGGCGGTTTGTTGGAAGAGTTCCAAACAGGGAACCGCGGCAGACTCGACGATGGAGGCTGAATACATCGCTGCCAACGATGCTGCTAAAGAGGTTGTCTGGATGAAGAAGTTCATAACTGAACTTGGTGTGGTTCCATCCATTGAGCGTCCAATACCTTTGTATTACGATAAGAATGGAGTGGTGGCTTTGGCCAAGGAACCCAGGTCCCATCAGAGATCCTGGCATATTCTGAGACGGTATCACCTGATCCAGGAGATAGTTGATCGCCGGAAGATCGATGTCAGGAGAGTTGACACGAAGGACAACACTGCGGATCCACTCATGAAGGACATACCCCAGATACAATTTGAGAGACTCTTCGGGATGTTGGGTATGAGATACTACAACAACTGGCCTTAGTGCAAGTGGGAGATTGTTACTTATGTATATGTCCTAGAGGCCATTATTGTACATATGATGTATATTGTAGTGGATGCTTGGATATATAGAGAGAGGACTTTCTTGCTCGACATGATAGTATGCTATCTGGTTTCACTTTTTCTTAACATGTTGACTTGTATTGTATTACTGTCTTACTCTCACATGTTGATAAAGCCCTTAGGATATGTACTTGATTACTAGGACTATGATGCAGATCATACTAGTGGGGCCAGGGTAGTCCATGAGTACATCCTATAATTGTTCCTAGTCGAGGGTGTATCGAGACAGGGCATCGATACTCCAGAGTAGACTAGCGTATACGTATCTTGACCCATATGATGGGCGATGGATGATCCCACAACCATTGGTGTTTGACATCAAAGATGGTGTACGGGTGCTCAGTGGAGACTGGGTACACTGAACGGACTCGTCGAGAACTCCTTGATGGTATTATACCTATCGTCAGATAGCAGTTCTCTGGTGACACTGGTACAGGTTAGTCTCTAGACCCGAGATCGTCATAGAGTCTTGTGTGATTCCCACCGTGCTTTGATTTCCACCTTAGCATGTTCATAAGAACGTGCAAAACGGTGGCTTTTGGGAACAGTCCCGAATCACATGGAGGCAATGAGCAATAGGAGGGGTTTCGTCTCTCCCGGTATTGGGGGTTGGTGTTGCGCTGTGTTCGATTGGCTATAACTGGAAGTCCCTGGCCAGGACTGATATGGAAATCTACTGTTAAGTGTTATCAGTAGTTTCTCGACCTGTTATGATCCTCACATCGACACGGCTTATCGGTTACTGGGGTATGACGTTTACCACTCCTAGACTGGATATGCGACATATCAGACGAAGAGACCGGACTGTACGGTGGTGTTACTGATTGGATTCACAGGAGTGTGAGCATGCTTGCTTGTTGATCTTCTGATCGCTCAATACCCGGGTGGCTGTTACGTTTAGCTGACCGCTTGCAGCTTGTGCGTGTTTGATATGATCATCACCTACTGCCGGCGTATTGATGAATTTTTAGAGTCCTACACAAAGATTTCCTGGCTCAGGCGAAACGGAGTAGGAGCACATATGAGATATGTGCGGGACCGAGATTAATACGATATGTGATACCGTATTCTATTCTCGCGACTTGTGACATTGGTCAGTTATATGTGATATAGCCGGATTATCGGATCAAGCGTTGATTCGATAAGTTGTTGCATTTGATATTAGTCGGTTATATGTCATATAGCCGGATTATTAAATCAAGTATTGATTTGATAATTTAATGTATAATTATATATTTGATATATTAAATTACATTAACTAATATATATTCACTTAAGTATTTCTTTTTCTCACATTAGGATACATTTAACATATATGTGATATATGTTTATTGTATTCTTTTCTTTTATTACAAAATTATATATATGCGATATGTATAATTGTAACATGCTAGGTTATACATGCTACTAGGGTTTATGAGATTCTCACCATGGCTATGATTAGGGTTAGATATAATTATTTTAGTTAATTCTAAATTGTGGATTTTATGTTGAAATATTTTTATATGTTGACTAAGTCCACTCTTTAGATATTTGATAAGATATTTGTTAACCTAACCTTTAACCCTATCTCATGGTTAAGTCTCTACAAGGGTTAAGCATGACATTCTTAACCCATGGTTGCATTTATAACCTAATACAATAATTCATTTCATCACTTGCTTCATCTTCTTCTTGCTCTCTCTCATTTTGCTTTCTAGCTTGTGATGAATTGATAAAACATTGTGAGAAAAAGAAAACTGAAGACAGTAAAATTCCTATTTCATCATCCTCTTCTATACTAGCCATATAGATTAGTGTGTTAACTTCACTAATCCCTAATTAGTGAAGAGATAGCTTGGGTTTGTGACTCCTCACTTGGATAGTGAAGACTTCAAGTAAGGATGCATCATTCACTTCATGGAGCCTCTCAAGAGTCTGGGAGCTTGATGATCGCAGCGAAGGGACCACAACTTGGAGCTTATGAAGCGAAGGAACGGACTACAAAGGTTGTAAACCCTAACACTTAGAAGTAAAGTTGTTTGCTTTAAGTTTCCGCATGATTCTCTAGTATCGATTCTAGGTTAGGGTTATCTAGAACGGCAAAATTTTGAAATTGGCATGGACGATGCCACCCGAAACCTTGCTGCCGCGCTAGACAACACAACATGCCTTAGATGCCATTGTTGTACATGATTGTATATTATAATGGATTCCTGCACATATATAGAGAGGAATTTCTTGCTCGACATGATAGTATGCTATCTGGTTGCTCTTTATCTTAACATGTAGATTTGTGTTATGATACTATCTTGCTCTCACATGTTGATAAAGCCCTTAGGATATGTACTTGACTACCAGGACTATGATGGAGATCATACTAGTGGGGCCAGGGTAATCCATAAGTTCATCTTTTAATTGTTCCTAGTCGAGGGTGTATCGAGATGGGGCATCGATATTCCAGAGTAGACTAGCGTATACACTTCTTGACCCATTTGATGGGCGATGGATGATCTCATATCCATTGGTGTTTGACATCAAAGATTGTATACAGGTGGTCAGTCGAGACAGGGTACACTGAACATGACTCGCCGAGAACTCCTAGATGGTATTATACCTAGCGTCAGATAGCAGTTCTCTGGTGACACTGGTACATGTTAGTCTTTAGACCCGAGATCGCCATAGAGTCTTGTGTGATTCCCACTGTTCTTTGATTTCCACCTTACCACGTTCAATAGAGCGTGAAAAACGGTGTTTTTTGGGTACAGTCCCGAGTCACATGGAGGAAATGAGCAATAGGAGAGGATTCGTCTCTCCGGGTATTGGGGGTTGATGTTGCACTGTGCTCGATTGTCCATAACAAGAAGTCCCTGGCCAGGGCTGAACAGAGATTTACTGGTAAGTGTTATAAGTAGTTTCTCGACCCGTTATGAGCCACATATCGGCATGACTTATCAAGTTACTGGGGTCTGACGTTTACCAACCCTAGACTAGATATGCGACATATCAGACGAAGAGACCGGACTGTACGGTAGTGTTACTTATTGGATTTACAAGAATATGGACAAGATAGCTTATTGATCTTCCAATCGCTCAATACCCGAGTAGCCGTTACGTCCAGCTGTACCACTGACGGCTTGTGGATGGCTGATATGATCATCACCTACTGCTGGCGTATTGACGAGTCTTTAGAGTCCTGCACAGAGCTTTCCTGGCTCAGGCGAAACGATGGAGGAGCGCATATGTGATATGTGCGGGACCAAGATTAATACGTGTATATGATACCGTATTTTAATCTCGTGATGTATGATATCCGTCGGTTATATATGATATAGCCGGGTTATCGAATCAAGTGTTGATTCGATAAGTTGATACAAATGATATTAGTCGGTTGTATACGATACAGCCGGGTTATTAAATCAAGTGTTGATTTAATAATTTAATGCGTAATTATATATTTGATATATTAATATACATTAACTAATATTAGCTCACTTATGAAAATGTTTTCTCTTTGTATATTTAGTATATATGTGATATATGTTAATGTATTTATTTTTGTGTCATGCTAGATGATACATTGGACATGGGTGTATGAGACTCATACCATACTTAAGATAATATGAGGTTTTAATTATTAAGGGTAAATCAAAATTAGGTGGAAAATTGACATGGTTATGAAGCTTGTAGAAGCTTGTAGTAACCATTGACTTAGTCCACTAATTTTGTTTTACTCTGGGTATTTATTAACCTAACCATTATCTTTTAGCCATGGTTTAGTCTCTACATGAATTATATATTATATATCTCACCCATGGTTGCCATTCTATGGTTCACATTCTACACTTCATCTTCTTCTTCATCTCAAGAGAAAGCTTTCTAGGTTTTCTTAAGGTGAAGAAATCTAGTGAGAAAAATTATTCTAAAGTGAGAAAAAATCCTACTTCATCATCCTACAATAGACTAGCCATTTAGTTTAGGTTGTTTGCTTCACTAATTCCCAATTAGTGAAGAGGTAGCTTGAGTTGGAGATTCCTCGACATAGATCATCTTCGGCCTTGAAAACTTCAAGCAAACTTGTTCATTTCGCCTAGTGGAGTCCATCTTGAGTCCGGGAGATCACTAATTGGAGCAAAGGGACTACTACACGGAGCTATTAATGTGAAAGACCGGTCTACAAAGATTGTATTCCTCATTCACTTAGTGTAAAGTAGTTTACATGTGTTTTAAACCTTAATCCTCTAGTTAGATCCTTGGTTATGGATTGCTTAGCACTCTAGGTTTTAAAATTGCATACTTGATGGCGTAGAAAACATAGTGAGGGTGCTAAGGAACCTTTCAAAACAGAGCCGTTGGATCAAAGATCTAACGGAGATGATAAATCATCAGGATGCAGAATTAAATTCTGTTTAGAGGAAACATTCCTCAAATATTTCTAAACAAGAAATATTGCCCTCTGTAAAACAGAGTACCGTTGTATTAAAAATTCAATGGTGATTAAAGAATAACCAATATAAAGAATAAATTTTGTATGGGAAAATATTTTCCTAAACTTGTTAAAAACAAGAAAATAATTTCTGTAAAACAGAAGTTCTTAGATCAAAGATCTAACGGTGGGTAAAATCCCCAAATCAATTGGGATCTCTTAATGAGAGATTTCTTCAGTGCTAATCAACAAACTGCCCCTACTATATAAAGGATCCAAGACTTCAAGTCTGATATAGAGGAACCCTCTCATAAGCTTAAAAAAAAAAGAGAAAGGTTCGAAAGAACAGAGAATTAAATTCTTGAGGATGAAGAATTCTCTTCTTAGAAATTTTAGGTAAATAAAAGTATATAAAGATCATGTGGATCATTCAAGAAGAAAAGAACTCAGCGCCCGGTGCCTCACGTGCTCCTCACATGGGCTCTACAGGAGTGCTTAACACTCATTGAGCGGCGCTCACCGCCCAGTACCCCATGTGCCCCTCACATGGACGCTATAGAATAAAAAGAACTCAGGGAGTGGCGCCCAGCACCCCACGTGCCTCTCACGTGGGTGCTACAAAAGAAAGGAGTGCTTAGCACTCAGTAAGCGGCGCCCAGCGCTTCACGTGACCCTCACGTAGGCGCCACAGAATAAAAAGTGCTTGACACTCACCAGGAAGCGCCTAGCGCCTAGCTCCTCACGTGCTTCGCATGTGGACGCCATAAAGAGTGCTTAGCACTCCATATAAATACAATAGGGGTAATGTGTTTAACACTTATTGGGAAATTCCTACGAATGAAAACCCCACATGATTATATGTGAGCGTGAGAACTTACATAAGTGCTCAGCACTTTTTGCACAGAAAAGGGGACTGAGCCCAAACAAGTGCTTAGCACTATTTTTCAAATAAAAAGAAAACTGAATGGACCAAGCCCAAGTTGGTTAGGTCTCTTGAGAGTAGAAACTCCCTAATTCAGTTCAACTGAGCCCATGTACTCACTACTTCCCAAACTGATCTTAGTCCCAAATACGACCATCGATCTTCCAACTGATGATATCCCAAAACGATATTCGTCCCATATTCCCCTGAGGAAATCTTAGTCTCAAAATACGACTAATGATTCCTTGGTTTACCATTAATCCCTTTTCCCTCAAATACAGGAATTGGTTCAAAGGTACATATCTCTACACCTCTGATACATGTCGTTAAACTAAGACAACAGAGCCCAAATGCTCTCTTGTTGGATCTGAAACAAAAATGATCCTAAAACCTTGTTAAGTAGATCTTAGTCTCAAATTAGACTAACGTATCCTTAACAAAAGACTAACCGAGCCTCAACTGCTAACATACATTTAAGTCAATCTTAATCTAAAATCAGATTAACGATCCTTAAATAAAACAAACCCAAATTTAAGATATACTGATTTGGACTAATCCTCGCCCTATGGGCGACAACATAAATTAGTCTCCGTATACAATCCATGAGCAACCTAAACAAACAAAACCACACACGACACGAAGTGAATTTCCGGAGCAGGAGAAAGTGGTTATCACAATGCGGTAACGTAATTAACTGCAGGGGCTTGCGCCTGCTGAGAAGAGCGTCCCCACAATCAGAACCCCCTCACAAATGAGGTGCAATCTGACAAAATCTGCTACAATAGCCGGATCCGTCCAAACCACCGATATACGGTGCCATAAACCAACTTGGCATCTTCAGAGAGGTGGAAGGATAAATCCAAATAGCATCTGCCCCTAAAATTCAGGCCGGACGTCCCAACGTCCCGATCACATCTTTCGGCAGAGAACAGATTCTGGCACACCCGGTGGGACCTTTTCTTCTTTTCACTCCACACTTCTTGTGTCGTGTTTCACGAACAAAAAATCGCAATTTGCTATAGTTGCCCTTGGATTCGAGGTACTAAGATTTGGTGTCTATTTCCTGTGCAGAAAGAAGACGTGGACATCAATGGCTTCCAGCTGCACAAACTGCAACAGCAACTCCTGCTCCGTCCCAACTGGAGGTGTGACATATGAGCCCAATGCGGCCTCCATCTTTTCAATGCCGGTGGGGTAGGTGACTCAGGCCACCACTGGATTGTTCTTCGGGATCATGCTCCTTCCAATAAGCTTCAGAGCCTCAGTGCCGCAAGAGGAAGCTCTAAAAAAGTCGGTCTTCGATCGACTTGTAACCAGCACGACCCCTCTCAACGGGTCATCCAAGTCTGGCACCTCAGTCTTCAGCAGGCTGAGTCGAAGCTCAAGTAGGCCCACAAAAAGGCTCACGATAACTGAGGGGCTATCCCAAAACAGATAGTCCTCTTAACTCCTCCAGCAGATGAAGTCGTCGAAGGTGCTTCCCCTACTAGAAAATCGGCCTTCGAAAGATTGGTTGTTCCTTCTGAAAGGACATCAGTCTTCGACAGGCTTGGACCAGCAGCAGCCCTTCACCAAAGCAGGGGGAACGACGAAGCCGCTTCCATAACTAAGGTGGTCCCGTCTGCAAGACATGCTCGATGTCTCCACTGGCGCCGAGGGAAGAAAGCTGGGGGCAACTCCCCCTCTAGACTTACTCTAACAGCTCCAATGGTGGAAGTTGACGCTGCTGTTCTAACTGGGAACAAGTTTGAACCGCTAAAGGGGGTGCGCAAAAACTCCCCAACCGCGATGCTGAAGAAATATCTCCCACCTGCTGAAAACATAACACAGGCAAAACAGGAGCAGCCTCCTCAACGGCTATCCTCCAAAATCTACAAGGTCTGGCGGAAAGTCCAGGATTCTGTAATCAACAAAGACCACTCTCATCGACTGGAGAAAATGAAGGCTTGGAAAGAAGAGGATCATCCCTCCGCCATACCACGAAGGGCATCGTCCATATGGGTGCATGTTACAACAGCCCCTTCAACTTTGACCTCCCACAAAAAGAGAAGGCCGGAGAATCTCCCACCGCCAGCGGTGAATTCGAAAGGCAATGGAACCAAACGTCCTAAGTCTGGGGGCACGATAGTGCACAAGATTTACATGGCTTCCAGAAAGGAGGAAAACCATGCTTCCGTGGGTCATCGGCCGCAAACTCGGTCATTAACAAAGGCTCAGGAGCAGCAAAAAAAGCTCCAGGAGATGCTGAAGAAAATGGAAGCACTCACTGGGCAGAAAGAAATTCCGAAGTCAGCATCAGAACAACGCTAGGAGCAGGAGACTGATACAAAGTTTCTGTGAAGGGTGCTTAGAAGAAAGGATAAGGAGGCAACCTATCGGGTAATTCAACAAGATTCCCGATAACCTGATCGAATGCTTGTCGGAAACTTTAGTAGATGGCCGCACCCCCGATACCGTCGACGAACTGCACTAAGGCAGAACACCACGGCCGCGAGCACCTGAACGGATGCTTTTGGCGACAGGGTTCTCCTACAGTCACTTGGTCGGGGCTAAGGGCCATGGCTATCTAATAAGGTTACCCGGTGAGTATTCGTGTACGCTACGTAATTGCGACGGACTTTTGATCAACATCAAAATCCCGTGGCAACCGATCAAATGAGACTAAACTGCTAGATTTATAAAATTCAAACTAGTTATCTCATAACTTTTTGTGGATTCCAGATATTGTATCACAATCAAATATAGCTAGATGAAGTTAAACTTTTCGATCGAATAAGCAAGCACCCAAAATTTTCCAACAAGCTCAACACTTAAGCGGAGTCTAAAAAAGCACCCAGAACACGCCACAGCACCTATGAACCAGCCGTAAAAGGGTCAACCAATGCCTCACCTGTGGCTCCGCTAAACTACCACAAACCCTGGGATTTAGTGGCGGTTTTTACGGTCACAGAATCGAGTTAAGGTTTCGTTCTTCTAGAGAGTCCACATAATCACCTGCATAATTTTCTGAATATTTTAAACTTGGAAAAATCCAACACTTGGAAAATTTCAAGCGGGGGAAAAATTGGGTTACTGATATCCGTAAGAACCTTTTAACATCGTCTAAATAACCCAAAAACATGTTAGAATTACGAATACGAAACATTCCGAGTTTCCTTTGCAGAAAGTTAACATAATATGAAAATTTACCAAAAACAAACAAGAGCTGAAACACCAAAATCCAGAGACTGGAACGCACAAAAAATTTGAAGCCCAGACTCCATTGAAAAAACGAGCACACCATATTTTTAGCCTATGTGGCTGGCCACTTTTTGATAAAAATGCTCCAAATTTTGGTGGTGTTCATGTTATATCTCATACAACATTCCGCAGTTACTTAAAAAAAATTTAAGACTTTTTAAATTTGATAGAAACCAAGTATTCGTATCAAGTGTTTCGGAGTAGTTTCGGTTTCGTAATCCTAGCAAACATCGTCTAATTTTCTATCATGGATCTGATACCACTGCAGGGTTTCCTAGCATGGCAGCAAGAATTCGGGAGGCATCGTCCATGCCAATTTCAAAAAAATTCCGTTCTAGCTAACCCAAACCCTAGAATCGGTACTAGAAAATCCGACGAAACTAAATGTAAACACTTTATATCTAAGTGAATGAGGGAATACAACCTTTGTAGACCAGTCCTTCACTTCTAAAGCTCCATGCCGTAGTCCCTTCACTGCAAGTTGTGAAGACCCGAACTCTAGTAAGGGTTCACATGAAGAACCGAACAAGTTAGCTCAATGCCTATGAAGCCGAAGATGATCTACGTCGAGGAGACTCGAGCTCATGCTACCTCTTCACTAATGGTGAGATTAGTGAAGCAAACACCCTAAATTAAATGGCTAATAGTAGAGGATGATGAAGTAGGAAGTGGGCTCACTTTAGATTTATTTTTCTCACAAGGTTTCATCATATAGAAAAAAACGAGCAAGATTTTTCACAAGTGAGGAAGAAGAAGAAGTGATGAAGAGATGAATGAACTCATGAGGTTAAAAATGCAACCATGGTGAGTGTATGTCATGCACTAACCATTGTAGAGACTAAACCATAGCTATGAGTTAAGGGTTGGGTTAACAAATATCTTAAGCTGGACAAACAAGTGGACTAAGTCAATGAAGACTACAAGCTTCTACATGCTTAACCATGACTCATTATCCAAGTTGTTTGAATTACTTAAAACAAATAAAACCCTAAGTTTAACCTAGCATAGTGTGAGTCTCAAACTTACATGTTGCATATGTAATCTAGCAAGACACAACAATATATATCACATATATATTTTGTGTGCAAAAAGAAAACAATACATTTAACATATATCACATATATATCAATGTATCATAAGTGAGAAAAATGAATACTCAAGTTCGCTAATAATTAATGTAATGTAATATATCAAATATATAATTAAACATTAAATTATTAAATCAACACTTGATGTAATAATCCGGCTATGATTCATATAACCGACTAATATCAACAATAACAACTTATCGAATCAACACTTAATCCGATAACTTGGCTATATCACATATAACCGACGAATGTCACATTTCGCGAGAATAAAATGCGGTATCACATACTCACATTAATCTCGGTCCCGCACATATCACATATGTGCTCCTACTCCATTTCGCATGAACCAGGAAACCTCTATGTAGGACTCTAAAGACTCGTCAATATGCCGGCAGTAGATGATGATCATATCAAACACCCATAAGCCGCAAGCGGTCTGCTAAACGTAACGACCACCCGAGTATTGAGTGATCAGAAGATCAACAAGCAATCCTGTTCATACTCCTGCGAATCCAATCAGTAACACTACCATACAGTCTGATCTCTTCGTCTGATATGTCATATATCATAGCCTGGGGGTGGTATAATGTCAGACCCCAATAGCCTGATTAGTCATGCCGATGCAAGGTCCATAACGGTTCGAGAAACTACAGATAACACTTACCAGTAGATTTCAGCAACCCTGGCCAGGGATTTCCTGTTATGGCCAATCGAACATAGCGCAACATCAACTCCCAATACCGGGAGAGACGAAACCCCTCATATCGCTCATTGCCTCCATGTGACTCGGGACTGTATCCAAAAACCACCTTTTTGCACGATCTCTTGACCGTGGTATGGTGGAAATCAAAGCACAGTGGGAATCACACAAGACTCTATGATGATCTCGGGTCGACATGCTAACCTGTACCAGTGTTAGAAGAAAACTACTATCCGACGATAGGTATAATACCATCTAAGAGTTCTCGGCGAGGCCATTCAGTGTACCCAGTCTCCACTGAACAACCATATACCTTCTCTGATGTCAAACACCAATGGATATGGGATCGTCCATCGTCCATCTCATGGGTTGAGAAGCGTATACGCTAGTCTACTCTGGAGTATCGATGCCATGTCTCGATACTCCCATGACTAGGAACAATTATAGGGTGCACTTGTGGACTACCCATGGCTCCACTAGTATGATCTCCATTATAGTCCTAGTAGTCAAGTACACATCCGAAGGGCTTTATCAACATGTGAGAGATAGACAACAAGTGTACATGTTAAGATAAAGTGCAAACAGATAGCATATTATCATGTCGAGCAAAAAAGTCCTCCCATATATATGTCCAATCATCCACTACAATATACATCATATGTACAGTAATGGCCTCTAGGGCATACATATAACTAACAAGTTTGGGGGTATTTATTCATATCAGAATTTTGCACTTTTATACCATCCATTCTTGATCGCATTGCATATAGGTAGGTACTTTTGATCCGTGTTTGCTACATAATTGCAGGGTACAGGTTCTCTGTCCAAAACAATGCAAATCATGAACAGTCACGACAAATTCAAGACAATTTCCAACAACGGATAAAAATACGGGTTCCGCTCACCATCTGTCAGGTGCCGCTTACCAGTTCTGGAGAAAAGATCAATCGAGGGTCATTCGTGTCTCAAACAAGCACAGAGCACGAGAGAGACAGCACAAGAATCAAGAAGACAATGTGGAGCTTGAGAAAAATCAAGGCAAAAGTCCACTCATTTTCATGTTTGGGGCTGTTAAAAATCTGGGACTATTTTGGAATGATTCTGCAAATGCAAGTGTACTAAACAGACTAATAAAGCAACACAAGACAGACCAAGAAAACTAAAGATTCAACTCCCCAGAACGGCCATGGTTCCGCGGTCTAAACCCCTTATAGGCGGCAGATCTACGGCCAATACATGGCCTCTCATGCCAAATTTTTATGGGTAGTTTTGTCATTTTATAAGGGCTCAGAAATAGATCCTAGGGTTTCACTTCACTGCCTATAAATATTTCAGGTCAGAACCATATAAAGGATGTAATTTTTTCACTAGTTTTTGTTAGAAATTAGTGTAAACTTGTTCTTCTTCTTCATCTTTCCTCCATTAAAATTGTAGTGAGAGCTTTTGAATGGATGATAAATGAAGAGGAAAGCTTTTTTTTATATGCATGTCTTGTTGAATTGATTAACTAGTTTTTATATATAACTTGTTCTTTTCTTTGTGAAGTGGTTGTTGGTTTTATTTGTTCTTTTTTTTCTTCTTCTCTTTTCTTTTATCCTTACAACTATGATGCTCAAGTGTGATCCTTAACTAGGTGAGGACCCAAGTAGTTAGTTGTAATATTCTACCTCATTTCTTTCTACTTTCATTGCTTATTTTTATTTTCTTTTTTTTATAATGAGTGAGTAGTTTTCTCAGTTGTTAGGGTAGGATAAGGAAAATTTGAAAGAATGAAATCTCCCTCACTCTTTTTTTATCCAACAACTTGAATTGAACTCCCGTCAAAACAACCACAATCCGCTCCCTACGGCACCTATCCTCTATGATAGCGGTGACACCCTAGTGAGACTGGTTGTGGTTGAATTGATCGGAGGATATGACTAAGAGCCGAGAACGAGCGGATAAGGACCAAAAAGATGGAAATAAGCGTTGAAAAGCCTATCTTATACTCGCAATTTTCCTTCCTAGTCATGCTAATGTAACACCCTAGTTCTTTTATACCAATTCTAGTATTTCATTATTTATGGTATTTTTCCGGATTTACTTTGTTTTGGGTGCGAATACTATATTTGACATCTGTATTTGCATCCGACCCAACCCGCTTGCTTGAAACCTGTCTTGATTCATTTTTATGATCTACCCTGACTTGTTACGTAGACTCGTGAACTTTCATTTTAATTTATACAGCATACTCGCATTATATCTGGCATCTGAATTTTTAAATATAACATTTAAAGTCACATAAAATATTTTAAAAATACATTGCATGGCCTGCATGATACCTCTGACCCTATGGTAGCATCCGCGCATCTTGTTCTCATCCCGTTCAGTGAAACGGACTTGTTTGGATGGCTACGCGCACGTACGTGCATCCGTTCTTAGGGGTATGCATTTTCGTTACCCGGATATCCGATTTTAGTTTTGGTCGACATACATATTTTTCATATTTTGAAACTAAATTTTAAGACCCGATCCTGGCGTGTTTTGAACTAAGTTTGTATTTACCGTAAAATCAATTTTTTTTAATATAATATAATATTTAAAATTTAATCGACAGTTTAAAATTTATAAAAACTAACAAAATCTTTTTAAATTAATATCCTAACGTTTTAACAACCTATCTCTCTCCCTGACACATCTCTTTCTCTCTCTCTCTCTTGCTTTTCCTATCTCTCTCTCTCTTTCTTCTCTCTCTTTCTCGCTGCCCCACTCAGTCTCTCTTTCTCTTCCCACTCAATTTCTCTCTCCTCTCGCGCTTTCTCTCTCCTCTCGGAGATATTGTGCGCTCCTCAATTCTCGTTACCTCCTCGCGCGCTATCGTCACCTCCCTTCACAAATTTTTCTTCTCCTCTATAAAAATCCCCCGAGCCTCCACGAGAACCCATCGCATAAACGAAACCCTAACCCTAAACTCCTCTACCTCCTCAAAACTCAGCCCAAGCTTCTCCTTCTCATCTCCTCCTTCTCCTCCTCCTCATCATCTTCTTCTTCTTTCCTCTCCTCTTCTCCATTCCCTGCACACCGAGCCAAATCCTTACACCGAAACCCTAGACTTCATATTGATCGCGCCTCACCGCCGGTGAACCCTACACCACTACCTCATCTCCACTGTTCCGAGAAACCCCCCTAGTGAGCACAACCCCTCCTCCCTTCGTCGTCTTCTTCTTCTTCTTCTTTTCTTTTCTTTTTCTTGTTCTTGAATTTTGTATTTTCCAGCGTCGCCGGAGTCGCATCGCCATTGCCGTTCCAGACGACCCAGTAGAAGTGCCTGACCTGCGTGATCACCCTCTTGCATTGCTTGGACTCGTCCCGCGTGTCGTGCGTGCGTTACGACGTTTTACCGACGTCGGATGTGCTGTGCGTATCCATATTGTGATCCATTGAGGCAAGTTTACCTTGCTACATGCTATATTACTGTATTTACATCCATTTGAATAAATATAATACATGTATTTTAAATTATGCATCCCATGTTATAGTTTTATAGTTTTACGACGTCCGTTTGCATCCATACCGTTATTTACATATCTAGACGCATGCTAATTCATCTCGCTGCATGCTAGGTATAGTATTGTGCATCCATGTGAGTAAAATGTTACTCGTTTATCACATTATACATCCATATTAAAGTTTTACCGTTTTCGGATACCCGTTTGCATCCATATCATTTAAAATATATATAACTGCATCTATTGATCATATTAATTCATGTTATTATTGTAGTGACACCCCATACTTAATAATGTGCATCCCATTTAGTCTTGGAACTGTAAATGTAACCCTAATCGATGTTTGTGCATCCATACCATTAATTATATATCGACTTGCATGCCATGTCACATTGTTTCATACTATTGTTGTATTAGTACTCCATGTTCAATAGTGTGCATCCTACATAATCATGAAGCTATAGTTGTAACCTCTGATAGTTATTTATGCATCCATGTTTATTTGTGTACCCATACCATTAATTTTGCATAACTAGTTGCACCCCATATTACATTAACTCATATTATTAATACATTAGTACCCCATGCTTGATATTGTGCATCCTGCTTAGTCATGGTATAACCCCTAGTGGATAATTGTACACCCATGCTGTTATCATACATCCGTATTCTACCCTGATTCAATACTTGCTATATTTTACTGTTGGGCACCCACTTGATATATGTACACTACCTAACATGACCTGATATCTATATATTACTACTTGACATGTTACCTGATTCTGTTTCTAATGCCGACAATCCTGACATGTTGTCCCGATGGACATATCCTGTTGTCTGTATAGATAAATCAATTTCCTGCTTGATCCTGTGTTGGCATTAGTCCCATATTTATCGATACCTGACTTGAACACATAACTTGGGGGCTTGGGGAAATCAGTGATGAAACCTGACTTGTAACTCGACAGTTCGATACTTATACTGATTAGTTTTACGGGCTAGGCCAGCCCGGGGATGATGCTGCTGACATCATTCATCTGTACATGTTTCTTGTTTAGTGCCTAGCGGCATGTCTCGGATTCAGCCCGAGAATCTGGACCGTGGTCCCGGGCACGCACGGGAAACTATTGAGTTACATCGGCGATTCATTAAATTGATTTCACAGAATTGAGAGTAGTTACCCAGTAGTTTAGTTCAGATTACTCACCGCACGTCACAAGTGCTTATAACCTTCACTGTTTCTTATTCGTGTTATTGTTATACCTTTTTTACTGTTCATACTCGTACTTGCATATTTGCTACCCTGATTATATTATTATTGATGTTATGACGTACTGATGTCTGGGTTTTGCATGGCCCAAATCCTCTACCTTTGCAGCTGATCGATCAGGAGTATTTCAGTGTACAGGCCGAGCAGGGAGGACCTGTTAGTATTTTAGTTTAGTTTCCTTTCAGCACTTTTCATTTCCTGATGTGAGCCCGTATTTGGGACGTACATTCCAGATTATTATTGTTTGTTGGATCTATTGCTTCCGCATATTATTTCTTGACCCGTTGATTCTGGCTTATGGACATGTACTAGATAGATTATTTTTATTGTTCTTGATATCTCTAGACAGCCGCAATGTGACTGTGGAGGGATGTTTCCGAGCCACAGGTAGCATGGTTGGCTCTGTCACATGCCAATCTTAACGCATTCTGGGAAGCGGGGTGTGACAGGGTTTGTTTGGTATCAGAGCCATAGGATTTAGGTTAATCGGGTTTGATTCTTTTGTAGTCGGGTATTGGACCCAATACATGAATCGGAAGATCCGTAATTAGGAACATGCCCTGCCACATTGTTATCGTGATTCTTGAATCATGTCTTTCTCTTGATCCTTGTCTTGATGATATGCAAACAACTTTGTATCTCGACTTGAATTTTTGGTTCCCTGTTATTTATCTCTAAGATTTGGGCGACTTGAGGGGAGTTATGTGATTGTAACTATATCCCGCGGCATGGTTACAATGCGTTACCCTATTTAAGTAACTTGGAGTTCTAGTCTTGATTCATATCCTTGATTTATGGTCATCAATCATCGCAAGTTTTGAATCTTGTTATCATACTAATCTTTTTCGATGTCTTGGTTGCAGGATCATAGCAGACAGGAATCTACGATCGTACCAGAGGCATGTTGATGATGCCGCTTTGCTTGGAGTAATACGTGGGATGCTTGAGGACCAGAAGAGGCAGACCGAGCTGCACCAGCGGCAAGCCGAAGCTTTTCAGGAAGATTTGTGAACCGTCCAGCAGTCCGTGAACAATGGTGTGGCCCAAACAGTAGAACGTGTGGGTATCGTGGCGGATTTCAGGAGACTTGGTTTGTCTGTCTTCACTGTTCTGGAAGAGCCATTGCCAGCGGAGCAGTGGCTGGTTGATACGGAGAATTTGCTCGTTGCGGCATAGATTCCATATGACAAGAGAGTGGATGTTGTACGCATCCAATTGGCAGACTATTCCCGTGAGTGGTGGCTTGTGGAAGAGATCCGTATGCCCAAGCCAATCAGTTGGGAAATTTTTTTGAAGAGTTTCTTGGAGAAGTTCTTCCCGCAGACTGCACGGGAGGAAATGGAAGAAAAGTTTATCAGTTTGAAGCAGAATGGCAGATCCGTGGATGCGCATGCAGCTGAGTGGATACGGCTCAATCGATTCGCTGGACCTTTGGTGGCCAAAGAAGCTGATAGGGCACGAAGGTTTATGCGCAGTTTGGATGTGGACATCCAGAGGACCATTATATCTCTGGGTTTGACCCCTTTCTCGCAAGTGCTTAAAGCGGCCAGAGAACAACAGAGCTTATCAGTGAAGACTGGGAATACGCAGCAGCAGGCAGTTGTGGTACGGAAGTCGGCGTTTACGCCGAACCGAGCGCCTATACGCAGAGGAATTCCGGTGAACCGACATGGCGTAGTACCGATGAAGAAGCCCGTCGTTGATCAGAGAAAGAGCGTGATTTGTGACTACTGCCATTTACCCGGACACGTGAAGAGAGATTGCCGAAGGATGCTCGGACTTTGTTTGGTTTGTGGATCAGCAGATCATACTATCAATGCTCGTCCGTCGAAGCTTCGTTTGAAGGATGAAGTTCCGAAGCCATCGCAGATGCAGTTTTAGGGGCAGAAGTAGTTGACTCAAATACCCAACCAAGCTCGAGCCTTTACCCTGACGACTGAAGAGGTCAAGGCTTCAGAGGAAGTTGTTTCAGGTATCCTACTTGTTCATGATTTTCCCGCATTAGCATTATTCGATTCTGGTGCATCCCATTGTTTTATGCCGTCCAAGTTTATTTCTGCACACTCGATTTCTTGCACGACCCTATCTAGTTGTTGGGACATACACACTGGGAATGGGAAGATCATATCTAGTAGCGAATGCAAGGATTGTTCTGTTATTATTTGCGGACGGGAGTTATTTGCAGATTTCTTGGTGATCGATACTTGCAGCTATGATGTTGTTTTGGGAATGGATTTTCTCGGTAATTTCCACGCTCACATAGATTGTAGGGCAAAGAAAGTGATGTTCCAGATTCCCGAACATCCGGAGTTTGTTTTTGCTGGAGGAAGCAGTTCTGTCGGGTCAGTCGAGTTTAGGGCTAGTCCGACAAGCAATGTTCTTTCGTCAATAGAAGTTGATAAGGAGGAAATGCCAGCTGTAGTTCGAGAGTTTATGGACGTATTCGAGGACATCTCAGGTTTACCACCAAAATGAGATGTGGAGTTCGCGATCGATCTTGTTCCTGGTACAGCGCCAATCTCAAAGGCGTACTATCCAATGGCACCAGTGGAGTTGTAAAAAGTCAAAAAGCAGGTTACCGAATTACTTAAGAAGGGTTGGATTCACAGCAGCAATTCATCTTGGGAAGCTCCAGTTCTTCTAGTCAAGAAGAAAGATGGCACAAGGAGGATGTGCATCGATTATCGAGAATTAAACTGGGTGACTATTAAGAACAAGTACCCGATCTCTCGCATTGGCGAATTATTTGAGCAACTCAGTGGCGCGAAGGTATTCTCGAAGCTGGATTTGCGATCCGGATATCATTAGGTCTGAGTTAAATCAGAGAATATTTGCAAGACTGCGTTCCGAACTCAGTATTGACATTACGAGTATTTAGTGATGCCATTCGGAGTCACGAATGCACCGGCGATATTTATGGACTTGATGAACTGAATCTTTTCACCGTTCTTGGACCAGTTTATAGTGGTGTTCATCGATGATATTCTGGTCTACTCGAGGAGCATTGAAGAGCATGCGGAACACTTGAAGATCGCATTACAGAAATTGAGGCAAGAAAGATTGTATGCAAAGATGAGCAAGTGCGAGTTTTGGCTTGAAGAAGTGAAGTTTTTGGGGCATGTCGTATCTGGAGATGGAATCGCCATTGACCCTAAGAAGATTGCAGCAGTTCGAGATTGGCCGATTCCAAAGAACGCAGCAGAGATCAAAAGCTTTCCTGGACTTGCCGGGTATTTCAGAAGATTCGTGGAGAATTTTGCTCGTTTGGCTGAGCCTTTAACCAAGCTTACGCGTAAGGAAGTACCGTTTGTATGGACGTATAAATGTGCGTCAGCTTTTGAGGCGTTGAAGCAAAGGTTGATAACCGCTCCTATTTTGACCGTACCAGACAGTTCCGGAGGATTGGTGATTCACATTGACGCATCTGGGAAAGATTTGGGATGTGTTTTGATGCAGCATGGGAAGGTTATAGCTTACGCATCGTGGCAGTTGAAGACCCATGAGAAGAATTACCCAACTCATGATTTGGAGATAGCAGCTGTGATTTTTTCTTTGAAGATTTGGAGACACTACTTATTGGGAGAAAGAGTCGAAGTATTCACCGATCAGAAAAGCCTAAAATATGTGTTGACACAGAAAGAGCTTAACATGAGGCAGTGTAGATGGTTGGAGCTGATGGCTGACTACGATCTTAATCTTAAGTACCATCCGGGGAAAGTTAATGTAGTGCCGGATGCGCTTAGTCGGTTGCCAGCAATTCGGATGTTGACTGCACAGAAGGAGCTTATCGAAGACTTTCGGAGATTCGAGTTGGAGATCGTGCTACCGCACTCTTCGGGGCATTTGATGCAGCTGCAAGTACAGTCATCATTGAGCGATAATATTAAAGCAGCGCAGTCACAGGACCCAAGATTGCAGAAGTTTCAAGAACAGGTTGAAGCAGGACTTCGGACGGACTTGTTGATTCATGAAAATGGTTCTTTACTATATGGTAGCCGTTTGTATGGGCCAAAAGGAGACATTCACGAAGAAGTTATGAAGGAGGCGCACAGTTCCGCGTATTCTGTACATCCAGGAGGCACGAAGATGTACCGCGATCTAGGACAGCATTTCTGGTGGGAAGGCATGAAAAAGGAAATTGCCCGCTTTGTAGCGAAGTGCTTGGTGTGTCAGCAAGTTAAGGCCGAACATCAAAGGGTTGCTGGTTTATTGCAACCACTTCTGATTCCCCAATGGAAGTGGGAACATATAACCATGGATTTCGTAACAGCTTTACCGCGGAGTCCAAAGGGCAACAATGCAGTTTGGGTGATTGTTGATCGATTGACCAAGGCGGCTCATTTCATACCATTTCGAGTTGGTCAATCAAAAGAAGTGTTGGCAGAACGGTACATGCAGGAGATTGTAAGATTTCATGGAGTACCTGTGAGCATCGTGTCCGATCGTGACACCCGATTCTTATCGCACTTCTGGAGGAGTTTACAGGAAAGTTTGGGGACGCGATTGAAGTTTAGCACAGCTTATCATCCCCAGATAAATGGTCAGTCTGAGAGAACAATCCAAACTCTTGAAGATATGTTGAGAGCTTGTATGTTGGACTTCAAGGGTTCATGGGAGGATCATCTACACTTGGTGGAGTTTTCGTACAACAACAGTTTTTAGGCGACTATTCAAATGGCTCCATTCGAAGCATTGTATGGTCACAAGTGCCGTTCACCTGTTTGTTAGGACAGTGTTGGAGAAAGAAGATTGTTGGGAACGGATTTGATCGTGCAAACAGTAGAGAAGGTTAATACTATCCGAAATCACATAAAGGCAGCACAAGATCGGCAGAAGAGTTGTGCCGACACATCGAGAAGACCTCTAGAGTTCGCTGTTGGTGATCTGGTATTCTTGAAGATATCACCGACTAGATGAGTGATTCGTTTTGGGAGTCGATGCAAGCTTAGTCCTCGATTCGTGAGGCCTTTCGAGATTATTGAGCGTGTTGGAGAAGTGGCTTATCGATTGATCTTACCACAATCTTTGGAGAATGTTCATGACATGTTTCATGTATCTCAACTCCGTAAGAATATTCGAGATGAAACACACGTACTGGATCATTCGGAGTTGACTGTAAGAGAGGATTTGACCTTTGAGGAACGACCGATGTCGATTGTTGATCAAAAAGAAAAGGTCCTTAAGAACAAGGTTATCCATCTCGTACTTGTTTCTTGGGGAAATCGCTCGCACGGAGAATTGACTTGGGAACGAGAAGACGAGATTCGACAGAAGTTTCCACACCTATTCCTGTAGATTCTTGATTGTTTATCTTTTCTTGTCTTGGGAATTTCGAGGACAAAATTCTTTTTGTAGTTGGGTATAATGTAACACCCTAGTTCTTTTATACCAATTCTAGTATTTCTTTATTTATGGTATTTTTCCTGATTTACTATGTTTTGGGTGCGAATAGTATATTTAACATCTGTATTTTCATCCGACCTGACCCGCTTGCTTGAAACCTGTCTTGATTCATGTTTATGATCTATCCTGACTTGTTACGTAGACTCGTGCACTTTCATTTTAATTTATATATTGCATACTCGCATTTTATCTGGCATCTGCATTTTTAAATATAACATTTAAAGTCACATAAAATATTTTAAAAATACATTGCATGGCCTGCATGATACTCCTGACCCTGTGGTAGCATCCGCGCATCTTGTTCTCGTCCCGTTCAGTGAAACGGACATGTTTGGATGGCTACGCGCACGTACGTGCATCCGTTCTTGGGGGTATGCATTTTCGTTACCCGGATATCCGATTTTAGTTTTGGTCGACATGTATATTTTTCATATTTGGAAACTAAATTTTTAGACTCGATCTGGGCGTGTTTTAGACTAAGTTTGTATTTACCGGAAAATCAAATTTTATTAATATAATATAATATTTAAAATTTAATCGATGGTTTCAACTTTATAAAAACTAACAAAATCTTTTTAAATTAATATCCTAACGTTTTAACAACCTATCTCACTCCCTAACACATCTCTTTCTCTCTCTCTTTCTCTTTCTTTTCCTATCTCTCTCTCTCTCTCTCACGCTGCCCCACTCAGTCTCTCTCTCTCCCCCACTCAGTTTCACTCTCCTCTCGCGCTTTCTCTCTCCTCTCGGAGAAACTGTGCGCTCCTCGATTCTCGTCACCTCCTCGCGCGCTATCGTTACCTTCCTTCACAAAATTTTTTTCTCCTCTATAAAAATCCCCCGAGCCTCCACAAGAACCCATCGCATAAACGAAACCCTAACCCTAAACTCCTCTACCTCCTAAAAACTCAGCCCGAGCTTCTCCTTCTCATCTCATCCTTCTCCTCCTCGTCGTCATCTTCTTCTTCTTTCCTCTCCTCTTCTCCAATCCCTGCACACCGAGCCAAACCCTAACACCGAAACCCTAGCCTTCATCTTGATTGCATCTCACCGCCGATGAACTCTACACCACTACCTCGTCTCCGCTGTTCCCAGAAACCCCAGTGAGCACAACCCCTTCTCCCTTCGTCTTCCTCTTCTTTTCTTTTCTTTTCTTTTTCTTGTTCTTGAATTCTGTATTTTCCAGCGTCGCTGTTGCCATTCCAGATGACCCAGTAGACGTGCCTGATCTGCGTGATCACCCTCTTGCATTTCTTGGACCCGTCCCGCGTGTCGTGCGTGCGTTGCGACGTTTTACCGACGTCGTACGTGCCGTGCGTATCCGTATTGTGATCCATCGAGGAAAGTTTACCTTGTTACATGCTATGTTACTGTATTTACATCCATTTGAATAAATATAATACATGTATTTTAAATTATGCATCCCATGTTATAGTTTTATAGTTTTACGACGTTCGTTTGCATCCATACCGTTATTTACATATCTAGACGCATGCTAATTCATCTCGCTACATGCTAGGTATAGTATTGTGCATCCATATGGGTAAAATGTTACCCGTTTATCACATTATACATCCATATTAAAGTTTTACCGTTTTCGGATACCCGTTTGCATCAATATCATTTAAAATATATATAACTGCATCTATAGATCATATTAGTTCATGTTATTATTGTAGTGACACCCCATGCTTAATAATGTGCATCCCATTTAGTCTTGGAACTGTAAATGTAAGCCTAATCGATATTTGTGCATCCATACTATTAATTATATATCAATTTGCATGCCATGTCACATTGTTTCATACTATTGTTGTATTAGTACTCCATGTTCAATAGTGTGCATCCTACATAATCATAAAGCTATAGTTGTAACCCCTGATAGTTATTTATGCATCCATATTTATTTGTGTACCCATACCATTAATTCTGCATAACTAGTTGCACCCCATATTACATTAACTCATATTATTAATACATTAGTACCCCATGCTTGATATTGTGCATTCTGCTTAGACATGGTATAACCCCTAGTGGATAATTGTACACCCATGCTGTTATCATACATCCGTATTCTACCCTGATTCAATACTTGCTACATTTTACTGTTGGGCACCCACTTGATATATGTACACTCCCTGACATGACCTGATATCTATATATTACTACTTGACATGTTACCTGATTCTGTTTCAAATGCCGACAATCCTGACATGTTATCCCGATGGACATATCCTGTTGTCTGTATAAACAAATCTATTCCTGCTTGATCCTGTGTTGGTATTAGTCCCAGATTTATCAATACCCGATTTGAACACATAACTTTAGGGCATGGGGTAATCAATGATGAAACCTGACTTGTAACTCGACAGTTCAATGCTTATACTGATCAGTTTTACAGGCTAGGCCAGCCCGGGGATGCTGCTGCTGACATCATTCATCAATACATGTTTCTTGTTTAGTGCCTAGCGGCATGTCTCGGATTCAATCCGAGAATCTGGACCGTGGTCCCGAGCACGCACGGGATACTATTGAGTTACATCGACGATTCATTAAATTGATTTCACAGAATTCAGAATAGTTACCCAATAGTTTAGTTCAGATTACTCACTGCACGTCACATGTGCTTATACCTTTCACTATTTCTTATTCATGTTACTGTTATACCATTATTACTGTTCATACTCGTACTTGCATGTTTGCTACCCTGATTATATTATTATTTATATTATGATGCCCTGACGTCTGGGTTTTGCATGGCCCAGATCCTCTACCTTTGCAGCTGACCGATCAGGAGTATTTCAGTGTACAGGCCGAGCAGTGAGGACCTGTTAGTATTTTAGTTTAGTTTCCATTCAGCAATTTTCATTTCCTGATGTGAACCCGTATTTGGGACGTACATTCCAGATTATTATTGTTTATTGGATCTATTGCTTCCGCATATTATTTCTTGACCCGTTTATTCTAGCTTATGGACATGTACTAGATAGTTTATTATTATTGTTCTTGATATCTCTAGGCAGCTGTAATATGACTGTGGAGGGTTGTTTCCTAGCCACAGGTAGTATGGTTGGCTCTGTCACGTGCCGATCTTAACGCACTCTTGAAGCGGGGCGTGACAGCTAATCACCGTTGTTGCCGATTATCGTAATATCGATATCAAGAGTGGCAAACAAAAGAAGTAAGTGAATTCCTAACTCAAACTAATATAATCCTAACCCTAACAAGATTCCATACATATTTAAACATATAGTTAGTTTTGGACAAACTTAGACAATTTTCACTTAACTCGTTAAAACACTAAAAAAAGATTATCATTTCTCCATGGATCAACCTGTACTCAACCGGCTACCTACAACGCGAAACTGACTTGATTGAGATAAATAGAACATAAAAAAAATTATAAAAATCAGAATACTACACATATGTTTGAAAAAATTAAACAAGAAACTCAACTCTCACAAACATTTATGATCCTATTCGACAGAAAAAGATTTGATATACACTAATTGTAAGAGGGGAGACTATAGGTCGATCCTAAATAAATTTAAGATCTTTCGATCCTAAATTTACTAATTAAATGATAAAATAAAACCCTACATACGTTTCTAATCAAAATTTTATGGATTCCCTTAAAACTTTTTATTTAATCGTTTTTTAATTAGTCTCGATTCACTAATATTTGGTCTTAGTTAAGTTTTCTTAATTAGTGTAATTAATATTATATCTTAATTAGTGTTAACATTGGATTTTCTTATAGTTAGGTTTTTCCGGTCTCTAATTACAGTTTTAATATTTTTCACTTGAGATTATCTTAATTTGTTAATTAGGGTTAAGTTGTCATTAAAGTTTTTCAGGGTTTATAAATTCTTCAATACCTTAATTTTTTATTAGAGTTTATAATTTGTAAGTAAGCGAATTCCTAACTCAAACTAACATAATCCTAACCCTAACAAGATTCCATACATATTTAAACACATAGTTAGTTTTGAACAAACTTAGACAATTTGGACTTAACTCGTTAAAACACTAAAAAAGATTACCATTTCTCCATGGATCGACCCGTACTCAACCGGCTACCTACAAAGCGAAACTGACTTGATTGAGATAAATAGAACATAAAAAAAATTATAACAATCAGAATATTACACATATGTTTCAAAAAATTAAATAAGAAACTCAACTCTCACAAACATTTATGATCCTATTCGACAGAAAAAAGATTTGATATACACTAATTGTAAGAGGGGAGACTATAGGTCGATCCTAAATAAATTTAAGACCTTTCGATCCTAAATTTACTAATTAAATGATAAAATAAAACCCTACATACGTTTCTAATCAAAATTTTATGGTTTCCCTTAAAACTTTTTATTTAATCATTTTTTAATTAGTCTCGATTCACTAATATCTGGTCTTAGTTAAGTTTTCTTAATTAGTGTAATTAATATTATATCTTAATTAGTGTTAACATTGGAGTTTCTTATAGTTAGGTTTTTCCGGTCTCTAATTACAGTTTTAATATTTTTCACTTGAGATTATCTTAATTTGTTAATTAGGGTTAAGTTGTCATTAAAGTTTTTCAGGGTTTATAAACTCTTCAATACCTTAATTTTTTATTAGAGTTTATAATTTATAATTAGGATTTTCAGAATTTATAGATTCTTCAAATCCTACAACCCAACTTAAAACAAAATTTTCAATTTCTCATCCTAAAACCCAACATCTAATTTATCTTCAATTCCTCACTTTCCATATTATCTCAAAACCAACAAAATTTTCTATTCCACATTTAATTTTTCGTAAGATTTTGCTATCAAAATAAAAAAAAATTATAACCGTAATATTCATATTTAATTCAAAAAATTCATAACCTAACATTCACATCACAATTTCACAATCTAACATCATAATTACATAACAATATCATAATCCACATCATAAATAATGACCAAATTGAAAAAATAATAATTTTAGGAGGGAAAACCTAACCATTTCATCGGATTATTAACAACCAAGACAATGTCGATCACCAACAACAAAAGTAATACATAAAAAAAATTAGACAGTAAAATTGAATTTTTTTTGGAGAAATTAGGGAAGAAGGAAAAGAAAATCACCTTGCAAAACGAGAGCTCGCGGGTTAGGGAAAAATTTGGACATGAATGGGGAGAGAGGAAGTTCCTCGTGAGTTAAATGTGCAGAGATCATTAGCGACCTTTTAATACAGTCCCTATTAAAAATTAAACGGTCTCTAATAGTATTAGCGACCGAGTATTAGAGATCATACATTGTATACGGTCTTTGATATTTTATTAGCGACAGTTAAAAAATGAATGGACGATAATATACCGTCCTTAATACTTACGTTTTCTAGTTGTACCAGGCTATCAAGAGGAGATGCCGATATGAAGTAAGAAAGTATCATTACAATTCGTGGGCCGTGGCTACTGAGAAGGAGTGGGAGGCGATGATGGAGGCCATTTTTCGGGATGCCCCGATAGAAGATTGGCAACGGTTAGCCGCGTATTACGAACGTGATGATGTTCAGGTATATTTTTAAAATTATAATCATATAATATGAAATCATATTTTATGAAATATAGTATTATCTTCTTTATATTTGCAAGGCAGCATCGATTCGCAATAGGGAGAGCCGGAATAACGACGTCAGAGAACGCGGTATCCCGATCCAAGGGAAGCGGTCGCAGGCTAGCGCTCAGCATCAGCTCATGCGTATTTCGACATTTAAAAATATATGTTTTCTTTGTCGAAAATTACTTATTGAAATAAATCCTAATTTTATCATAGAGAAAAACCCCCACCAATTAAACTGCTGCGTGGAGATGGTTCGCGTTATACAGAGACACGGGTGAGTACATGGTAAGTTTCATATAATCAAGTCGATACTATATATATATATATATATATATATATATATACCCAGTTCCTAGAGAGGACGAACAACGTAGGACTTAGCCCCGACGACTCGATTACCGTCATTGTCCCTTTTCTGGATTCAATATCCGGCGGACATCACAGTGATTATGAGCACGGGGTTGGTCTCAAGGCCCACCGACACTTTGACAGGCGTCCGTCCTTCCACGAGTACGTTGTGGCCTAGATATGGACAGATGCAGCCGCTACGTCACAGGAGGAGATTCGTCGCCTCCAACATCTGATGGAGCAGAAGAATATGCGGGTGGATACGCTTCAGGCACAGATCGAGAAACTGAGGCAGTCGAACGCGGAGGCCATCAGGAAGGCTATACAAGACGAGTTTGGGAGTATATTCAGATCACGGGACGATAGAGCTGGATCGTCCCAACGACAATAGATTATTGCCTTTTTTATACAAACATTTGTTTTGTTGTTTTATTGAATATACCGTTCGGTGTATATATTTTGTTTATAATTGCGTTTGATTCTAATCTTATTATTTCTTGATTGTTAAAATTGCGTGAGATTTGATCATATAATTATTATCAATCGCTAGTTGTAATTGAAAAGTAACACGCGTGGGACGTGCAGATTTCGGTTTTAAAAAATTGATAATGTATTTGGTCACGGTTTAAACCGTGATCAAATAATATATAGTCACGGTTTTAACCATGACCATCAGATATAGCAACAGTTATCTGCTAGTAGCAGATAATTTTCACTATGATTTCCCTTTATAGTCACGGTTTAAACAGTGACCTTAGTGACTATATAGTCACGATTACCTGCAAAAGAAGATATCCTACATTGTTACGGTTTAAACCGTGACCATAAATTGGTCACGGTTATAACCGTGGTCATATATATGGACCCCACATAGATATCATTTAGTTGTTTGAACCGTTTTTGATAACGCTACGTATATTGTCGCGGTGTTAACCGTGACATAAAAAACATATGGTCATGGTTACGGGCGTGATTAAAGTTCTCGTGACGGGGTTTTAGGCGACGGTTGTGTCACGGTTTTAACCGTGACCATATATATCTGTGGTAACAGTTAAAATAGTGACCAAATCCGTATACGTGCTTCATTATGCAAGATTTTTGGAAAAGTTATAAGGGCGAGGGCCTTCTTAAGCTGTTCTTTATTTTTCTTGCCAGTAATACATTCAATCCATGACACAGTATTGTATATTTGATTAATTAATCATGGATTGCTTGGTGCTAACAGTACGAAAAACTCTATTGTTCCTTTGAAGCCAAAGTGACCAACAAGTTGCAAAACAAACCGATTGCCATAGAGGTAAAGTGTTATCTAGGTTGAATGGAAGAATGATGTAAAATCTGGTATAATTGTGCGAATTGAAAACCCATCGGATGTCAGCCGGTATTGAAAGAGATATTGGGCATTGAAATATCATATTGAAAGTTGTAACATTAGAATTAAGAAATTTATAAGCTTTACAAAATAACAAAGATTTAAAAACTTATTTATAAATTTATAAGGTATATCTTTTTTTGGCTTTGGAGCATGAGAGAAATTGTATAGCCAATGAGAGAGAGAGAGAGAGAAAGAATTGTTGACTTTTCATTTTCTTATTTTTATCTTTTATGGTGGATAAGATGGACATCTTCTCAACTTTATCAATTTTTCAATTTTTTATTTTGTGGATTAATAATATCATCTAAGCACTTCTAGTTATAATAGTAAAGATAAATAACTATATAATCTATCCATATAAATCATTAAGAAAAACACTTAAACCTATGATTTAAATAATAATTTTTTTTAATAAAAGATGTATATAATAAATAAACATGTAATTTACATATGAATATGCTTGGATGCATGCATGTATAAAAAATATTTGATCGCATTAGTTTTGTTTTATATCAGACAAATAAGAATAATAATAAAGATGAACTAATTTTTCTTTTAATATCATATTCTTGGAAATACAAATTGGTTAGGCATAAAAAAAATATGTGCCTCGGATTACAAATTAAACAAAGTAAAATGAAAATAAGATGCACAATTTTCCAAACTTTTATAATTTTCGATTATGTAAATTGAATATTACGTTTATCTTTCTCAAATAAAATTTCTCAAAATTAGGATTTATTATATCGGGGGGAAAATTATTAGAAAAAATACAATAAAATTGTATTACCTATTCGATAAACATATAAAAAAAGGTTAATCCATATAAGTTGTAGGAATTGATCTCATGATGTAGAAAAATAAAAAAGATATGAAAAGATATAAATGTTAATTTTTAGGGTTTAACTTTAATCCAATATATTCTTTGACTTGAAAAAAAGAAAAGAGAAATCAAAAAAGAGAGTACAAGAGAAGGGGATGAAGAACCCTAGAAAAAATTTTAAAAAATAACTTGTGTGGAGAGAGAGGGATGTGATTGTTCTGATTTGATAATCAAATTCAATAAAAATAGTTGGAATAATTTTAAGGGGTTAAGTTGGAGAATCTTTATATTGTTGAAAAAATTATAACTTTTGACTCATCAGTTCCAGTTCTTGTTTCATCTTTGTCACGACCCGGAAAAAGCACATGACCAGCACTTGAATCACGTGAAGTTTATAAGACCCCATCGTAATCCAAGTAAGCCGAAAATCCGGAATCTAAACCTTTTTAAAAAATAGTAGAGGTGATGTTTTAAAAATGTATTTTAAATGAAATCAAGTCCTTTTTAAAATAAAAGTAATGTTTGAAAACACATACGTCGTTTAAAAATCGGGCAAAACCACCCTTGTTAATTTTGATAATAACCAGCACACACACACACATATATCAGCGTCCCCAATCGGGAGCTATCTTAGCGCCCAATCAGCGGAATCACAACCACGCAGTAATATATGACGCCCAAGATGAGTATCATCACAAGAAAAAGTAAGAAAAGTACTATAAACATCATCAAGTCGACTATAGCCAAGCTCAACATCTAAAAATTAACTTACAAGTCTCGTCTCTAAGTCTCCTAAAAAATATATAAGTTTTGGTCGTTAGAGTTTTTAACTAGATCACAAAAGAATATACATATACGAGAGGCGGTTACGATCCAACATATAACCCACCTACTAGAGCAATCACCGAAATAAGAAGTGTGCCTGCAAGCTGCTACTGATCCGAACGGTCGGTCCTGCAAGAAACTAAGGTACAATGGGGGTGAGTTACCAACTCATGAGTAGAAGATATCATAAGGTAGAAAACGAAATGCATAACGATCTACCTAAGTCATACAGTATAATACTATCATATTATGTGATAACGAATATAAATATGTATATGCATAAATTATCACATCAGTATCTATAAGTGAGTCATAATGGATCGCGTACAACACACATGATCCCCATGATCAATCAATATATAGAATATGTCATCCATATCGTATATAGTTCCCGCAAAAATTTTTGGCTAAAACTTGTTGTTCCTTTTATAAAAATGGAGGACAGTTGTAACACCTAATACTTTTATACTATATTTTTGGGTATTTCAAATCTTGCAGTAAAATTCTTTCTTATTGTGGCTTTTGGGTTGCGAATAATGCAATTAGTAACTGTGGTTATCATCTGACCCGACTCGCATATTTGAAACCCAACATGGTTCGAGACTATATCAAATATTTACTAGTACAGTGTAACCATGCAAATCTAGAATATATATACATATATAATATATTTTAGAATCTATATATCTTTTTTATAATACAATATAAAACCAAACAATATTTTTCCCATCTAGCCTTGCATGTCATAGTACCCTATATCAGGTGATTGTACCCATGTATCATGTTCATATTCTAAGAGTCAGACAGACCGATTATTGGATCGCGACGTATATTTACATAGATCTTTATCTGAGGGTATATATTTTTAGTTACAAGATATTGCATCATAGTTTAAATCCTGACGTATATTCTTCATATTTAAAAATTAGATTTTTAAAGGGATACGGGTAATATTCGGAGCAATCTAGTATTATCTGTAAATCCTACAATCTATACTTATCATATTCTTTTTATAACCATAATATATATATATATACAGTTTATATTTATAAAATATATAATATATTAATTTTTATAAAATAAAAACTCTCTCTTTCTCTGTCTCTCTCGAATCTCTCTCTGTCTCTCTCTATATCACCCCATCCCTACTCTCTCTCTCTCTCACTCTCTCTCTCTCTCTCTCTCTCTCTATATATATATATATATATATATATATATATATATATATATATAAACCCTCTCTCTCCCCTTTTCTTCTCCCCGTCTTCTTTTCACCCAAACCTTAACAGCGCCAAACCCACACCGTCGATGTCCCCACCTCATCGCCGTCGACCCCATCTCCTCATCATCACCGCCTTCACCTCCTCCTCTTCCCTAAGACCTCGCCAGAGCTCTGAACCCCTATGACCGAACCCACTTCCTTCAACCTCTCCCCATCACCACTCCCTCTCGTTTCCGCCCCTCGCGCCGTCGTTGTCGTCCCCACTTCCTTGTCTTCTCCTCTTCCTCGCCACCATCACCGTCCTCTCCATCCTCATCTTCTTTCCTGACGACCACCCAAGCCCATAACCCCTACACTAAGAACCCATCACCCCTCATCATCGACCTCTACGTCGAAACCCGACCTCCATCCTCACCCCCGTCACCTCCTCATCTCTCCAGCATCCCCATAGCACCACTACTACACCCTCTTCTCCTCCTTTGCTCATCACTGATCATACTAAATCCCATCGTCCACTCACCTCACCGTCACCTCGTTGCCGACCACCTCATCCCCGTCCTTTCCCTCGCCAAGTCCAGAGAACCCCGGTAAACCCCCAACAGCCATCACATATTCTTCTTCTTCTTCTTTCTTTTCTTTTCTTTTACCGATCGACTCGCCGGAGTTGCACACGTCGTCGACGATCCAGACGACCTAGTCACCGTCGTCGTTAACCCAGTCACCACGTCACGCCGCTGCTCAACCAGGTCAAGTCCTATATGCGTAAGTTTTGTGTCGTGACTTTATTTCGGCAACGGAATGTGACATCCGAATCTCGACGTAAGGTTCGATAAGGCAAGTTTTAAACTTGCAACAGAATACTTTATTTATATTTATATGATTAATGATAGTATACGTGTTTTAATATTCAGCAAATATTACCGATTTACAGTTTTACATTATCAGTATGTATCCGTACCTATAATGGTTTACCTAGTTGCATGTCGGATCATCACAATATTATCATACTACAATATTAGTTCAATATGCTATCTAGATTGCAATATACATGGTAATGGATGTATAATGGTTATTACAGATAGATACATATACATTCTGGCATTAGTTGTGGTTACCGTGTTTAGATATTGGTTACAGTTTTACATTTGGTGTCTATTCTGGTAAAAATATATTGCATGAAATGCTCACGACCAACTACCAGACTTGTTACTTGGATCTTATTATTAATGCCGACAAATCTGACTTATTGTCCTGACGGACGTAACTTGTTGTCTATGTAGACAAGACCTGTACCTGGTTGGTCCTGTGTTGATATTAGATTTATATCATCAATACATGACTTGAACACAAAAGCTGGAGAGTAGGGGGAAATCAATAATGAAACCTGACTTATAACTCAACAGTTCGATACTCCAGATACTGATATGTCTATACAGGCTCGGCCACCCCTGGAATGATGCTGCTGATATCATTCATTTGTATATGTTACATGTTTACTGCTTAGCGGCACATCTCGAATTCAGCCCGAGAATCTTGACTGTTGTCCCGGGCATGCACGATATATTACTGAGTTACATCGACAAATCCATTAAATTGATTTCAAAGACTTGTAGAATAGATAACCTAAAAGCACAGATTTTAGGATACACATCACATACATATAGCTCACTATTTTACACCTCTGTTTATTATTTACATTCATGTTTAATCATAGCATCCTATTCTGGTTATTACTATTATCTTGATATTATGACGTACTGACGTCTGGGTTTTGTATGGCCTAGTTCCTTTGATTTTATCGCAGGCAGATCGGGAGTATTTTAGCAAGCAAGCCGAGCAATGAAGAGCTAGATGTTTAGTTTTAGAGATGCTTAGTTGATTTATTTCCGTAGTTTTATTTTTATCGATGCGATCCCATAAGGGACGTATTTCAGATATTATTTATTAGATCTTGATTCGTTTCGCTATATGCATTTCTTGACTTTTATTTACCGTGGCAGATAGACAAGTGTTAGCTAGATTTTATTTTACTGTTTTTGATATCCGCTTGACAGCCGTAATGTGACTATGGAGGGATTATTCCTAGCCATAGGTAGCATGGTTTGCTCTGTCACGTGCCGTATTTACGTATTTTGGACAGGGTTTGGTTGGTATTAGAGACATAAGTTTCAGGTTAGCCGGGCTTGGTTCAATTTGTAGTTGGGTATGATACCCAATACATTATCCTTAAGACCCAGAATTTTTGGAACATTGTTCATATCATAATTTTGCATTATTATATTCCCCATTCTTAATCATATTGCAAATAAATAGGTACTTTTGATCCATATCTGTTAAATAGTTGCAGGTTACAGGTTCTCAGAACAATACAGTGAAAATGATGAAAAAACGCTACAAAAGTGAGCCTACGACCAACAAATAGAAGAATCTTTATGATACCGCCTACAGTTTAAGGAACAAATGAAGATCAATGAATAGTCCGATTTCATAAAGCATGAAGGTAGCACAAGATTCAAGATTTCAACACGAAGCGAACGGTAAAAGTCCACAACATTCTGCACTGTAGAAATCTGGAAGAAACTAGAAGACATTCTGAAGAGCCAAGTGAAGAAAATAGAAGGAAAAAGAAACAGAAAGCGGCCCTGAAGAAACGAGCCAGAAAGCCTATCAAACGGCCGCGGAACCGCGGCCAAACCAGGCTTATGGCCGCGGATCCGCGGCCGTGCTGTACACGTGTCGGCGCGTGTCGGTGCGTGTCGGTGGAGTCGATACATTGACCTGGTTTTCTTAGGGTAGTTTTGTAATTCTAGATGTGGATCAGATGTAAACCATAGGGTTTCTATTATCTATAAATAGGAAGCCTACAGCTCTTTTTGGAGTATGCCTCTTTTAATTCCAAGATTAGAATTTTCATTCCTTGTAAGTTTCAAAGAGTGCATCAATAAAAAGTAAGTTTTTTATCTTGAATTTCTTATCTGCAATTTTATTTCTCTACAATTTTTATCTGCCGTAGTTATTTTCCACAAGTAAATTAGGTTATTAAAAGAAAATAAAGAAAATGAATTCCTTTGTTAATTCCTTAATGAGTGAATAGTTCCTCACTTGTTAAGGTTAGGTTTGGAAAATGTTTGAGGGATGAAAATCTCTCACCCCTTTCTTGCCCGTTCAATATTTTAAAATAAGGGCTCTATGCAAAACAACCACACATCGCTCACTACGGCATCCTATCCTACGAGATAGCGGTGATTCCCTAGTTAAGACCGGTTGTGGTTGATTTCCATAGAGGTTAGGGCTAAGATTTAAGAAAGGACGGACAAGGACCAAAGGGAAGAAATCTAGTTTCTTCCCGGTCGTTTTAATCCCCTTTGTTAACTATTACCTTAACACCGAAAGTTCTTAATTAGGGCAAAGAAAGCGGTGAGAATAATTGACTTTCCAAACTAACCTAATCCTAACCCTAGCAAGGTTTTAATCCAAATCAATTTCAACATCAGTTTTTATAGAAAATCAAAACCTATCACAAATAGGAATTGACTCGTTAGAACAACTAGAAAATACACGTTTTTCCTGTGAACCGACCCGTACTCAACCGGCTAGCTACCAAGCGACACCGTTCTTGATTGCGGTATATTCTTAACTTTGATTTCAAAACGCACCCACGCGAAAAACATATCTACCAATCAAATGGCGCCGTTGCTGGGGAACTACTCATCTTGTTCTTTTTTAGAGGTATTGTGTTAATTGCGCATGAAAAGAAGATGGACTGATTCAGATCTGGAAAAAGCCAGTGAACAAATCAATAAACAGAAGATCTGAACAGACAGAGGAGAATCACAACAGACAACAGAAAAATTTTGGAGATCCAAACCAACTTAACCACCGCAGAACCGCGGCGGATTCAAGCGTTTGACCGCGGAACCGCGGTCAACTGCTGACGTCAGCACCCCAATATTTTCTGTAAGTATTTTTGTCCCCTCTCCTACCCTGAGCTCCACTGAAAATTTTTCCTACAGGGTTCTTTGCGCAAAATCTTTCTCTCTCTTCAATAAATTGTTTTTGTGCAGGATTCTTTGCGCTGCCAAATAAAAAAAATTGCAAGTGTTTTTTTTGTGTGTTTACTGCTTTGCATTTTTAAAACGGACTTTTAAGGGGCTATAACACCAATCCAGACTGGGTGGGGATTTCATTACCATTCTTAAGACCACAGAAATCACTGAAAGCATACGCATCACCCTTGAGCTTAATTAAAAAATATTTAGACTCAGCCAACTAAGAACCGTTGTGTTCATTAGGACAGAGGAAGGATGTGGGCAATCGGTCGTTTATCTAAACCTGACTTTGTGGTGCCTAGGCTAGACAGGTGGGAAATATAATTTTAAAAGGCCTGTCTCACGGTGATTCGTGAGCGGATCCCTCCTTTCTATACTTGTACTTACCTGGCCACAATTGGCGGTGAAGAGGTGTAACAACCATAATTTTTCTATACACTTTTCTATACAAAAATTTTTTTCAAAATCCATAAAGGAGTATTTTAACCTGAGCACAATATATAAGTAATTATTTTGTTTTTAAATAACTCCATTTTTAATGTACATAAAATTGTTTTAAAATTAAAGTATACTTGGGGTATTTAATATTGTTGTTACCACTTTAAGTAATTATTTCATACCATAATTACAAGAAGGAGCTTGTAGCTCATTGGTAACACCTTACACTGCTGAACCAAGTCACCAGAGTTCAAATCCCCTACCCCAAATTATTTTTAGATTATTTTTATTTTAAATTCTTTGGAAGCCCAATAGTCCACAGACCATAACTCCCAAAACTTGAACTACACCCGAAAAAGTAAATATACCAGAGTGTACGTCAGGAGACCTCCCACCTTCCCATGCCCCGACTCGGCCCAAGTCGACCGGCGGACCAGCCGACTCGGGCCGGCGCCGCCGGCCGGACTCGGCCAGACGGCCGAGTCGTCAACATGGGAAGTGTGTCTTTTCACCTACCCTACTCCTATGCATACACCATTTAATTGGATCGGTTCCCGGGGATTTAATATACCCTAATTACTATGATTTTTAATGTTTTTCCCACCTTTTTTACAATTTTTTTAATTAAAAACTCTTCACCTACCCTACTCTAGCCTACCCTATAAATACACCCCCAACCCTCTACCCTCTCATCCTAAAATCCTAAGCTCACTCTCTCAAAAATTTTTCAAGAGTTGTGTACCTTGAAAACAAGTACGCGGGGAAGCGTCGACGAAATTCTGGCGGAAATTCCGGCGACGTTTTTAGGAACAACCGGTGACGAAGCAACGTCTCGGCAACCCCTCTAGTCCCCCCTTCACTCCTTTGCCTAATCGAAACCCGTAAGTCCCATTCTATCCCCCTTTCTATTTCTTTAAAATACAAAATTACGAAACCCGACGGAATCGGAACAAATCCGTTTTCCGATTCGGTTTTCTATAAAATTTCACTTCTAACCAATTCAATCATGCTTAAACATCTTATTGTTGACTATTAAACTTTTAAAAATCAATTTGAATAAGTTTCATCACATGAAATGATAACCTTTCCAATTTATCGTATTTTCTCATTTTAATACCATCATGTTTCGATTTCATATTTAACCCCTTAACTTTGCTATACATTAAAAAGTAGAGCACGAGGTAATGACCTACCACCACACACACGCAAATACAACCCTAAGTGACATCATCAAAAAATTAGAATATGATAAAACAATACTTGCATTTAAATACCATATTCTTAATAAAATCATTTCTAAAAAGTTTAGCTTTGATACATTTTTAAATAAATATCTCATATTAGGAAAACACGATAAGTTGTGGACATCGATAGTTTATCTAAACCTGACTTTGTGGTGTCTAGGCTAGGCAAGTGAGCAAAGGTAACTTTAAAAGGCCCGTCTCACGATTCGTGAGCGGATCCCTCTTTTCCTCATTTGTATTTACTTGGACACAATTGGCGGTGAAGACGCGATTTGAGGCTTCTAACGACTTGTCGTTTAGACCAATTAGAAATAGGCTAGTTGACTTAGGAAACCATAGAATTTAAAATACGGAAAATTACACCTTGAAAATAATTACCTTTTACTTTATAAAACCGTTTTCTAAAAGGATTAGTATTTTACAATCTTTGCAAAGCGCCGCTACAACCCATTTTTGGGGAACCCGTTCGGGATTGTGCGGTTTGTCGCGCACCCTCGGGCTAGTAGTGCGAGATTCAGACCTCCGCAAGGAGCATTCGGTCTCGAAAGGTTTAAAATACGACATCTTAAGAAAATGAGATTTTTGGAATATAAAATATTTATTAAAATTATTTTTGTATAAACATATGTATATTTATCATTTAAATATCTATTTTATTATAATATAAATTTTCCACATTTTCCTAAAAATCACAAAGAATAAAGTTTACACTAAAATACTATGAACTTCAAATAATCAATATTACAGATAAATACCCTTATTTATAAAACTAAGATATTTTCACTAGAAATGTCACAACATAAAATCCACCCTCATTACAACTCTAAAGACGAACAATAAATACTTGAGGTGTATTTTGAAAAGTATATAAAAGTATTTTTACAAAAAAAACCCTCAAGTTTTATAAATTACTCTAAGGACCCTAGCAATTATAAGACTTCGATTGACATCCCTGATTGTCTGACTCGGGTTTGAGTCTGATTAATCTGACTTGAATATGATTCAAGTCAATCTATAATCTACAGATTCCAATTCAAAATGAACACATTAATCCATGAATATAATTATCAATTTATACAACTTGACCGAACCGAACCATGGATATATATATATATATATATATATATATATATATATATATATTCCTTTTACATGATTCTCAGTATTCCATTTACATGACTCTACGGTTATAACCGTTTCCTGATATCATGGTTTCGGTCAGTCAGTCAATCAATCATACAACCAATACAATTTACAAGATAACAATACAAACAAGATATCGCAGGGTTTAAGGGGTGGATTGGTACGGAAGGTGTTAAAGGTGGCACGAGGTGGTCATATTTAATACACCAAACATGAATCCAGTTGCTGTTGTACCGTGGCATAAACGGTTCCTTGAGTTCCTGATACCTTAGTCTCCGGGGCAAGTGAGACTCCTTTCGTATACACTGGCATCCTTCTGTACCAAGCTACAAACAACAGCGTTAACACTAAATGCAACAATATAATGATATAATACAACTGTAAAAACTACTCTCTCACTCTCTTACTCTCTGTCTATTCCCCCCTTATTTTTGGGACTTACCGAGCGACCTGTTCGCTGACGACATTCTATTTCTTTCTTCTTTGAATGTCCTTAGGTGATTTGGACCCAGCGGAGATCGAGCCATCTCAAGAAGACTTGGAGCAGTTTGCCGAAGATCCAGCACTTTAGTTTCATTCTACACTTTTTGTCACGCCCCGCTCCCAAAGTACGCTAAAGTGGGCACGTGACATTGCCAACCATGCTACCTGTGGATAGGAAAAATCCTTCCACAGTCACATTACGGTTGTGGAGATATCAAGAACAGGAAAGTAAACTAACTACCTAGTACATGTCCATAAGCCAGAGTAAAAGAGTCAAGAGATAACAATATGCGGAAGCCAAAAGATACAATAAATGAAACACCTGGAGTAAAACTACGTACCGAAAGGAACCTCGCCGCTCCTTTAACAGCGGCAAAACTCCTAATCAGTCTGCAGCAAGGTAGAAGAATCTGGGCCATGCAAAACCCAGACGTCAGCGCGTCAAGTCATCAAGTAATAACATAATAAACAGGCAATGCGAATATAAACATGAATACAGCAAGGGTAACAATAATATGAATCAGAGCAGTGCAGGGTAATGTGCAGTAGGTAAACTGGACTATTCTATCAGGTTCTCTGTTCTAAAGTCTTTGAAACCAAATTGATGAATCATCGATGTAACTCAATAGTATCCCGTACATACCCGGGACCACGGCCACAATATTCTCGGCTGCAGCCGAGACATGCCGCTAGGCACAAAACAGGAATGTGTACAATCGATAGTATCCCGTACATACCCGGGACCACGGCCATAATATTCTCGGCCGAAACCGAGACATACCGCTAGGCACAAAACAGGAATGTGTACACTCAGGACAGGTAGTGAACTGTCGAGTTACAAGTCAGGTTTCACCTTTGATTTCCCCATACCCCCAAGTTATATGTGCAAGTCAAGTCAGGTATCTCGAAATCAAGAAACTAATGCCAACACAGGATCAAGTGAACAGGTTTGTCTGGATAGACAACAGGAACGGTCCATGAGAACTACATGTCAGGTTTGTTGGCATTAGACACAAGATCAGGTCATGGTACATCATGTCAAGTCAAGCAGTATACGGTACCATGTCGGGTCAATCAAAGTGTAGGTAGCAAGACAGGTCAAGAAGCAAGCGATATCATAGGTATACTCACACTCAGTTATATAATCAAGCATGGGTATCAACAACATGAGATAAGCAATGAAGTAAGCAATAAGCAAGTTCACTGAATTAGCAGTACAGTTGTCAGTTGTGTCACAGAGATGATTTCAATGTTATGCGAATGCAGTATGACAAATGTGGCCTTTTAATCATGTTAACAAGTTTAAGCACTTTAGAGGTGCAATGATTTATATAAAGGTTCAATACAGCTATTACCGGTTAAAATGCATACGAGTGTCCGAATGGAACAAAACTATAGAGATAAATGCCATAAGCTATGTCAATATTCAAATGTGATTAAACAGGTAAATGTGGTTATTAGGTTCAATTGCAAACTGTAGGTTCCAAGTTTAAAGATAAAATGATATATAACAATATTGTACATGAAAATGAGAAATGATCGTACCAAGTTAAATTTACAGGTTTAGGGTGTCATAATATATATGTAAATATTGTATAGCATATAGTAAGGGGTACTTGCCTCGATGGGTCGCGAACCGGGAATACGGAACGATAAACGTCGGCGGGGAAAACTCGCGACGGGCGCACGGTTCACGAAAAGAACCCCAACGACGAACAGTGGAACCACACGGGTCGGGGTACCCCGCTGGAACGTCGGGACGCGTCATCGGCACGGCCGGATTCCGGCGAGATCAAAAACAGCGAATCTACAAATTTCAAGAATTCATGAAACAATAAAAGAAGAATCAAGAAGAGGGAGGAGAATGAGGATAGAGACGAGGGTGCTCACGAGGAGCTGCAGGAAGGGTGGTGATGGTCGACCACGCCGACGGAGCTCCGGTGGTGGCCAACGACGATGGCTAAAGAAATCTGCAAATCAAAAAAATAACAGAGAAAAGAAGAAAGGAAGAGAGGAGGGGAGGTGAAACTCGCCGAGGAGTGTTTGCGAGGCCGGGGACACGAGGACGGGGTCACCAGCGGTGACTCACGGTGGTGCAACGCGCACAGGGGTGTTTGCAGGTGGCCGCGGCGCGAGTGCAGGGTGCACGGAAGGAAGCTGGTTGCAGGGTTAATGCGGAGAGGAGATGGAGAGGAGAGGTGGAAGGAGATGGCGGTGGCGAGGAGTGGTCGGCGACGATGGAGTGAGGTGGTGGTGCTGGATTTAATGGGTGCAGGCGCGGGCTCGGGTACACGACAGAAGGAGGAGGAGGTGGCGAGGAGAGGGAGGCTCGGTCGAGGGCGAGGGGACGACGAGCCCGATGGTGGTGGTGCCGGCGTTGGGGCTGCGGCGGCGAGGTGTGAGGCAGCCGGGTTCGACGAGGTTGGGTACGTGAAAAAGAAAAGAAGAGGAAGAAGAGGGAAATATATGATAGAGAGAGAGATAAAGGGGCCCACGGGACGTAAATGGGAGGAAGGGATTGGCTGAGAGGGGAAATGATTTGTTAGAAAAGGTTTATATATAAGATTTAAGTATGAAATATTATTAGATTAATAAAATATGCGATGGTTAAAAATATATTAAAATTTGGGATTTTGGCGCAAAGTAAAACATTTCCAAAACGCGCCCGGGTCGGGTCCAAAAATATTGATTTAAGTGAAGAGCCGGCTGTTGTTCACGATTTTATGGACGGCGTTCCGAACTCGGTATGGACATTACGAGTACATAATGATACCCTTCGGAGTAACGAATGCGCCGGCAGTATTCATGAACTTGATGAACAGAATCTTTTCACCGTTCTTGGAACAGTTTATCGTGGTTTTCATTGACGACATTCTGGTTTACTCGAAGAGTTTTGAAGAGAATACTGAGCATTTGAAGATCGCCCTGCAAACGTTGAGACAAGAGAAATTGTATGCAAAGATGAGCAAGTGCGAGTTTGGCTGGAGGAAGTAAAGTTTTGGGGCATGTTGTGTATGGCGATGGAATTGCCGTCGATCCGGAAAAGATTGCAGCAGTACGAGATTGTCCAATCCCAAAGAATGTTGCGGAGATAAGAAGTTTTCTTGGACTCGCCGGATATTACAGGAGATTTGTGGAGAACTTTGCTCGTCTGGCAGAGCCGTTGACCAAGCTTACGTGCAAGGAGGTACCTTATGTATGGATGGATAGGTGTACGTTATCTTTTGAGACGTTGAAGCAAAAGTTGATAACCGCCCCTATTCTGACCGTGCCAGACAATTCCGGAGGATTGGTGATTCACAGCGACGCATCTGGGAAGGGATTAGGATGTGTTTTGATGCAGCATGGAAAGGTGGTAGCATACGCATCGAGACAGTTGAAGACCCATGAGAAGAATTATCCAACTCATGACTTGGAGCTTGCGGCTGTGATTTTCGCTTTGAAGATTTGGAGACACTACCTTTTGGGCGAAGGGTCGAAGTTTTTACTGATCATAAGAGCTTGAAGTATGTGTTCACGCGGAAGGAGCTTAATATGAGGCAGCATAGATGGTTGGAGCTGATGGCTGACTACGATCTTGATCTTAAGTACCATCCGGGGAAGGTTAACGTCGTGCCGGATGCGCTTAGTCGGTTACCAGCAATTCAGGTATTAACTACGCAGAAGGAGCTCGTTGCAGATTTTCGAAGATTTGACTTGGAGGCTGTGCTACCGCATTCTACGGGATAGTTGATGCAGTTGCAAGTACAGTCATCGTTGATCGAGAATATTAAAGCAGCACAATCGCAGGACCCTAGACTTCAAAGGTTTCGAGAACAGGTTGAAGCCGGACTACGAACAGATTTATTGATCCACGAAGATGGTTCGTTGAGGTATGGTAGCCGTTTGTGTGTGCCAAAGGGAGACATTCGCGAAGAGCTTATGAACGAGGCACACAGTTTAGCTTATTCTGTACATCCAGGAGGCACGAAGATGTACCGAGATATTCGACAACATTTCTGGTGGGAGGGCATGAAACGGGAGATTACTCGCTTTGTGGCTAAGTGCTTGGTGTGTCAGCAAGTTAAGGATGAACATCAAAGGGTTGCTGGTTTATTGCAACCACTTCCGATTCCTCAGTGGAAGTGGGAACATATAACCATGGATTTCGTGACGGCTTTACCGCGAAGTCCAAAAGGCAACAATGCAGTATGGGAAATTGTTGACCGATTGACCAAGGCAGCTCACTTTATTCCTTTCCGGGTTGGTCAATCAACGGAGACTTTGGCAGAATGGTACATGCAAGAGATTGTAAGATTGCATGGAGTACCGGTGATCATCGTGTCCGATCTGGACACTTGGTTCTTATCACACTTCTGGAGGAGTTTACAGGAAGGTTTGGGGACTCGATTGAAGTTTAGCATAGCTTATCATCCTCAAACTGATGGTCAGTCGGAGAGAACGATCCAAACTCTCGAGGATATGTTGAGAGCATGCATGTTGGACTTCAAGGGTTCTTGGGAGGATCATCTACATTTGGTGGAGTTTTCTTACAACAATAGTTTTCAAGCAACTATCCAGATGGCTCCATTTGAAGCATTGTATGGTCGTAAATGCCGTTCACCTGTTTGTTGGGACGATGTAGGTGAACGAAGATTATTGGGACCAGATTTGGTTGTGCAGATAGTTGAGAAGGTTAACACTATCAGAAATCATATGAAGGCAGCACAAGACCGACAGAAGAGTTGGGTAGACACGTCAAGAAGACCTCTAGAGTTCGTCGTGGGTGATTTGGTATTCTTGAAGATATCACCGACTTGAGGGGTGATTCATTTTGGAAGTCGAGGAAAGCTTAGTCCTCGATTCGTTGGACCCTTTGAGATCTTGGAGCGTGTTGGTGAGGTAGCGTATCGTTTGGCGTTACCGCAGTCCTTGGCGAATGTGCACGATGTGTTTCACGTATCTCGACTACGAAGATATGTTCGAGATGAAACGCACGTATTGGATCATTCGGAGCTAACTGTACGAGAAGACTTGACTTTTGAAGAACGACCGATTGAAATTGTGGATCATAGGGAAAAGGTTCTTAAGAACAAGATGATCCCTCTTGTGCTTGTTTCTTGGGGTAATCGCTCGTATGGAGAGTCCACTTGGGAACGAGAAGATGAAATCCGGCAGAAGTTTCTTCACCTTTTCTTGTAGTTATCTATCCTTGTGTTCTTAGAATTTCGATGACGAAATTCTTTTTGTAGTTGGGTATAATGTAACACCCGAGCCCAATACTACTAATTTCAGTTACTGTTTGAGCGTAGTATGGTGCTCATTTCACTTATCTTGCTTGATTGTTACTTACTGCAAACATTACCCGGCAAATTCATTTCTGCATATAACAATTTATGGCATCTAAAATAAAATTAAAAATATTCATCTTGGCCAACTTGACACCCCTAACCCTGTTGTAGCGTCCGTGCATCGTGTTCTCGTCCCGTTCAGTGAAACGGGCGAGTTTGGGCGGCTACGTGCACGTACGTGTGTCCGTTTTGGGGGTATGCTTTTTAATCATAAAACACTTCATTTTCACTTTTGGATCCCGCTTAAAATTCTATTATTTCAATATCAAATTTTTGGACCCGACCCGGGCGCGTTTTAGAAATGTTTTACATTGCGCCAAAATCCCAAATTTTAATATATTTTTAATTTTATTTTAGATGCCATAAATTGTTATATGCAGAAATGAATTTGCCGGGTAAAGTTTGCAGTAAGTAACAATCAAGCAAGATAAGTGAAATGAGCACCATACTACGCTCAAACAGTAACTGAAATTAGTAGTATTGGGCTCGGGTGTTACACTTTTCCTTTCTGTACTTTTCATTTCCTGTTATGCCACTGTTTAGGCATCTTTTTATTTCAGTTGTATTTCTTTTCATGTATTGTACAAAGAATGTTAATAAATAAAATGTTCTGTTCTTTTTATTTCTTGTCTCTTGTGTATTTATTTTATATTGCTTAGATACGCTTAGCGTATGTACTTCTGAGTATAAACGTAGCGGACCTCGTCGCGTCCCCTTCGCCGTACACTGGGAAGCGGGGCGTGACAGGTTTTGTTGGTGGCCCATGCAGGTCAGAGCTGTATGAATCCCTATCATGCAGTTCTGTTCTGCGTGAACAACCTAAGCAATATAACACAAGAACCAGCAACTAAAACATTCTTTACAATCATGTTCCTTGAATCCCATCATTTCTTATTCTTGAATCGTATACTTTAAATCTGTCCTAACCTAAATTTTTCTTTAAGGTTATGGATTCCCCGAACAACACCAGCACCAATGTCAACAACACACCTCCACCACTACCACGCACACCTGCCGTTCCTGCTCCACTCAACGAGCAAATGGTTCTGCTTGAGGAAATCCGGAGCCTCCTGGTTGGACTGTAGCAGCAGACTGCTATATTATTGAACCGACCAGAAGCAGAAGCAACCGTCAGGAAACGCTCTGCCACACATATGGCAAGAGGAACCTACACTACACAACCTGCAAAACCCAAGAGACAGAAGGAAACAATTAACCAGTCAAGTTCAGGAATTTGCTACTACTGCCATAGGAATGGACATTTGATAAAGGACTGTAGGCGCGCAAAAGGCCAGCGCCTAGTTTGCGGCGCATCCGATCATAGAATTGGAGACTGTCCATATAGACGCAACTCAGCCCACACACCCACTATCTACCCGCAGCAGCCAGCTATCCAGACTCCTGCACCTAGTCTTGCACTCCCGACACTACCTCCACGTGGACCACCTTTACCTCGAAAATCAGTATTGTACCAGCTTGCACGAAGAAACGTGCAGATATGCCAGGCATACAATTTGGCGGCCGTAGAAGCTGATACGGTTGGTCAGAATAACCCTGGTAATTCTCTTCAACCTTTTTTTCACACCCTTACATCACTTTGTCATTCTTCACCAAACATTCCTTGAATCTGTTACACTTTCCTTTTACAAATTTCGAGGACGAATTTTTTATAAGGAGGGTAGAATGTAACAACCCTAATTTTTCTATACACTTTTCTATACAATTTTTTTTTTCAAAATCCATAAAGGAGTATTTTAACCTGAGCACAATATACAAGTAAATATTTTGTTTTTAAATAACTCCAATTTTGGTGTACATAAAATTGTTTTAAAATTAAAGTATACTTGGGGTATTTAATGTTGCTGTTACCACTTTAAGTAATTATTTCACACTATAATTACAAGAAGGAGCTTGTAGCTCATTGGTAACACCTTACACTGCTGAACCAAGCCACCAGAGTTCAAATCCCCTACCCCACATTATTTTTAGATTATTTTTGTTTTAAATTCCTTGGAAGCCCAACAGTCCACAGACCATAACTCCCAAAACTTGAACTACACCTGAAAAAGTAAATATACCAGAGTGTACGTCAGGAGACCCCCCCCCACCTTCCCATGCCCCGACTCGGCCCGACTCGGGCCGTCGCCGCCGGCCGGACTCGGCCGGACGGCCGAGTCATCAACATGGGAAGTGTGTCTTTTCACCTACCCTACTCCCATGCATACACAATTTAATTGGATCGGTTCCCGAGGATTTAATATACCCTAATTACTATGATTTTTAATGTTTTTCCCACTTTTTTTACAATTTATTTTAATTAAAAACTCTTCACCTACCCTACCCTAGCCTACCCTATAAATACACCCCCTACCCTCTCATCCCAAAATCCTAAGCTCACCCTCTCAAAAATTTTCCAAGAGTTGTGTACCTTGAAAACAAGTGCGCGGTGAAGCTCCGACGAAATTCCGGCGGAAATTCCGACGACGTTTTTAGGAATAACCGGCTACGAAACAACGCCTCGGCAACCCCTCTAGTCCCCCCTTCACTCCTTTGCCTAATCGAAACCCATAAGTCACATTCTATCCCCCTTTCTATTTCTCAAAAATACGAAATTACGAAACCCGACGGAATCGGAACAAATCCGATTTTCGATTCGGTTTTCTATAAAATTTCACTTCTAACCAATTCAATCATGCTTAAACATCTTATTGTTGACTATTAAACTTTTAAAAATCAATTTGAATAAGTTTCATCACATGAAATGATAACCTTTCCAATTTATCGTATTTTTTCACTTTAATACCATCATGTTTCGATTTCACATTTAACTCCTTAACTTTGCTATACATTTAAAAGTAGAGCACGAGGTAATGTCCTACCTCTACACACACGCAAATACAACCCTAAGCGACGTCATCAAAAACTTAGAATACGATAAAACAATACTTGCATTTAAATACCATATTCTTAATAAAATCATTTCTAAAAAGTTAAGCTTTGATACACTTTTAAATAAATACCTCTTTTTAGGAAAACACGATAAGTTGTGGACATCGATCGTTTATCTAAACCTGATTTTGTGGTGTCTAGGCTAGGCAAGTGAGCAAAGATAACTTTAAAAGGCCCGTCTCACGATTCGTGAGTGGATCCCTCCTTTCCTCATTTGTACTTACCCGGCCACAATTGGCGGTGAAGAGGCGATTTGAGGCTTCTAACGACTTTTCGTTTAGACCATTTAGAAATAGGCTAGTTGACTTAGGAAACCCTAGAATTTAAAATACGGAAAATTACACCTTGCAAATAAATACCTTTTACTTTATAAAACCGTTTTCTAAAAGAATTAGTATTTTACAATCTTTGCAACACTACTACAAATAAGGGTTGCACCTACGGATTTATCCGTAGGGGCAAACCACTGCCCCTACGGATATATCCATAAGGGCAAAAAAATACTCTGTAGGTACAAACGCCGTAGGTGCAAGTCGAAGCCCTGAACATGCCTCTACGGACTAAAAATCGCCCTTACGGAGTTATGTGTAGGTACCGTTTCCCCTATGGCTTAGGCCGTAGGGAAAAAAATATATTTTATTTACGGTTTTTTAAAATAGATTACTTGTACCTATGGATGAACCCGTAGGGCCAAGTAATATCCCCTACGGATACATGCGTAGGTACATATCTATAGGGGAAAAATATCAGGATTCCTGATATTTTGCCCCTACGGATAACTCCGTAGGGGCATTTGTTTGCCCCTACGGATATATCCGTAGGGGCAATCCCAACCCCCTGATACTGAGATCACAGGGGAAAATATCAGTTATTCTGATATTTTGCCCCTACGGATTCAACCGTAGGGGCAATATATATACCTACGGATTAATCCGTAGGTACATATTATCAGTTTATTTTTAAAAAAGAGCTGCCTATTTTTTTCTCGCCATGTGCATAATAATATATACATCAATCGAATATAAAATTAATCATCACACAACATATATCGCAGTATTAATCACATCTCACGCATATAATATACAAAAGAAACCAAAAAACAGAATATGATATAAATATAAACACTGTAGGACCACCAATATCAATATCGTCCAAAATGTATTACAATATGTATCATATAAATAAATACATGTTTCAAAAAATAAGAATCAAAAAGCTACCCTAGCTCGGTCCAGCTCCACCTCTGATAAACGCTAGAATCTAGCGCGCCTGCTCCTCGGTCAATAAATCATGCAATTCGGCGCATGCGGGAGTCTGAGCGGGCTGTGGAGCTGGCGATGTGGTCTACGCAGCCGCCGTCGAGGTAGTGGCTTGCGGAGTCGCGGCTGCGGGAGTCTGAGCGGGCGGTGGAGCTGTCTGCGGAACCGCAGCCGATGTAGTGGGTTGCGGAGCCGCAGCCGAAGGAGATGCATGTGGAGGCTCGGCCAATGTACCCCGTCGCATATGGACCTAACGTGTGTAATAAGCGTGTAAGAACTGTGTATTATTTGAATTCGTATCATTATCAAGTTATTTCGAAACCCCATTTAGATATCTAGTTTGGAAAATCGTAGTTTATTTTAATTAGATATGTATGTATAATTAATCAAACCTAAGTCTACAACCAAATAAGCTCAGGCTACGTACTAATATTGGATATGTTGATATCTATAATATAACATGATATTTTACTATTAAGTAATATACATACCAGCATCTCCTTCAACTCCTGAACGGTGGCCTTCAAGCTCTCCAGTTCCTGCTGGACACGTCGCTCATTGGAGACGGAGGAAGTAACCGCCGGGGTGGAGTCCAACCTCATATGGGCCCTGCTAGGGCCCAGTCCTCGGCCTCTCTCCCAAACTCCGTGGTGCCCTCCGTGTGCGGCGTCCAGGACTGGGGTCAGCAGGCTCGGATCGCTCTGTCCGGTAAAATCGATCCCCGAGGCCTCGGCCTGCTCAACCACCCGCTCCTACACCCACATTAAGCAGTAAAGTGTAAGTATAAAATTTAAATTTGAACCTCCCAAAACTAAAATTTCAAATATGGGTTGAATAAATATTAACACTTACGCAATACTCCTGGGTAGCGACGTCGGGATATCGAAGCTCGCCCGTGGCGGGATCTGTCGATCTGCCGTGGACGATAAGATATGCGGACAACACGCTTGGTGTACCACCTTGCGCCAGGGTCTGAGCTGTCTGCAATATTAGAAAATAACTCTTAATATTAGATATATATTAGAAAATAACTCTTAATATTGCATTATATCACAAAGGCCGGTCTATTGTAATTTACCGATAACTCCATGGCTCGAGTAATATTCCTCGAGCCACCTGTGTAAGTGGGGCGACCCCTCTTCGCCGACTTCCTATTCTCTATATTTTGAGTGGCATGTTTCTGCACAACGCATTCACATTTAGTTTTCTAATTAAGGAACACAAAAAAATAAATTATATCCTAAACAATGAATTACATTTAAAATACATACCTGTTTGCGTTGAGAGTCAAAATATTCGCACAATAGAGACCATGTCTCTACGTCAACTCTCGCAAAGGCCGGAGAAGATAGGAGGGCCGCTCTCTCTGCCTCGGGGGTCGCCATCCACAGGGAGTAGTAGTTGGCCTTCAGCCCTGCGTATGTGTAACACCCGAGTCCATTTATACCAAGTCCAGCTCTTGTATTTCTTTATTCGTGATATTTCTTGATTTAACGTATTTTGGGTGCGAATGGTATTTTATATTTTACATTGCATTCGACCCGACCCGCTTGCTTGAACATGTTTGATTCTTATTTATAGATTACATTGACTTGTTGTATGGACACGTGCATCTCATGATTAGTTCATACAGGAATTTTACCTGGTATTGCATCCTTTATCATATAACATTTTAGGTCACGGAAAATAAAATTAAAATTGCATTTCATAGCCTGCATGATACCCCTAACCCCGTGGTAGCATCCGCGCATCTTGTTCTCGTCCCGTTCGGTGAAACGGACGTGTTAGGATGGCTACGCGCACGTACGTGCATCCGTTCTTGTAGGTATGTATTTTCTTTAATTGAGCATTCACTTTGAAATTTGGAAGTCGCATATATTTTTCATATTTTAAATCTGGATTTTTAGACCCGACCCGGGTGTGTTTTGGAGTAAGTTTGTATTTGCCAAAATCTCAAAACGGACTAATATTATATCCCTTAATTCATTATAACTTTTTAACTAAGAAAATAATTTTAAATTTCCTTAACAGCCTCTCTCTCTCTCTCTGAAAATATATTTTGTATATTTTAAACAGACCATCTCTCTCTCTCTCTCTTCTCTCTCCCTCTCCCCTCTCGCTACCCATCTCTCTATTCTACAAAATAATTAATTTATTATTATTTTTCTTTATCTGTGCCTACGTCATCTTCCTCCTTCGCTCACGTTATTTTTCCCGTCGCGAGAAACCCTAACCCAGCGCCTCTGTCGCCGCCTAAACCACCACCTCCTCACCACCGTTTTCACCTTCTCTTCAACCTCCTTCTCAACCCCAGAGCCAACTCCCTTTCTTTCCCTGAACCTGCACACCCACCTCCACCGCCACCTCTTCGTCGTCGCCACGCCTCGTCGTCGCCGGAGACCGTCCCTGCATCACCACCTCATCGTCTTAATCCTCTCATCTCCTTCATCACCTCTCTCTTCTCCCCCGACGGCGCCTGCAACCTCACCGCAGCAAACCCATGCCAAGCTTTAACCCACGCCTGCGCCTCACCTTGGCGTCGCCGTCGACCTCACCCAATATCGTCACCCTCATCATCTCCTCACCTCCCTCTCTTCTTCCTCTCCCCCTCCCACATACGAGAACCTATCCCCGAGATCTTCATTAACCCTGCACCCAACCGCAGCCAGCACCCATCGCCAGCACCCATCGCCGGAAAACCCTCGACCTCGTCGTCACCCCCTCACCTCCTCGTCTCTGACTCTAAGCCAGAGCACCGAACACCACAACCCCAGACCACACCCTCTTCTTTTCTTCTATTCTTTCTTTTCTTTCCTTGAGTTCTCTACTTTCCGGTGATCATCGGAGTCGTGCATGTCGTCGACGATCCGGGAGACCCAGAAGACGTCCCCAGCCAGCGTGGTTACTTTCTTGCCTTACCTGGTTCTGTTCTGTTCTCGCGTGGACACATCACGACGTTTTCCCGACATCCGACGTGTCGCACGTACCTCTTTGAGATCCGACCAGGCAAGTGAAACTTGCTACATGCTATTTATAGTATTTCATATGTATTTGCATATATATTAAGCATGAAGTTTGAATTTGGTGCCCTATATTACATTTTACCATCCGATGTCCGTTTATATCATATTAAATCTAGATCATGAAAACTTATCTTGTGACATATTAGATTACATTATACTGCATCCATATCATTTAAAATATATATCGTCGTAATATTTCTTATTATTATATTTGTTTTGGTATAAGACACGTCCCTTTTGGAGAACGTTTGTTATTTTTAAGCTATTTTACAAATCAGGGTGACGCTGAATTTCTGAACGGAACTTTCTTGTGCATGGTTAATCAATACCACTTTTATAGTTATTAATCGCTTTGAATATGCTATCTATATTAATATTATTATATCAATATTTATATCACATATTGCTTAGTTGTACATCCCACATTACCATTTTATAGTTTTATAACTTTTCGGATACCCGTTTGCATCCATCGCATTTAAGATACATATAATTGCATCCATAGATCACATTACTACATAATACTGTGATATTAACACTCCATGTTTAATAAATTGCATCCTAATTAATATTGGAAATATAAATGTAACCCTAATCGATAACTGTGCATCCATATCCTTGAAATTATATCTATTTGCATATCATATTATATGTTCCAGTTTATTGTTCTGATAGTACACATGCTTGTTTATTTATACACATGCTTATGTTAGTTTGATTATGAGCACCCACATGACATCTTGTGCTTCCTGACATGACCTGTTACACTTCCTACTTGACATGACATAGTACCGTACACTCTTGACATGACATGACACCTTTATACATTACCTGGCTTGACCTGATGTACCATGGCTTTACCTGTTACCTGATCTTGTGTCTAATGCCAACAAACATAACCTGTAGTCCTTACGGACCGTTCCTGTTGTCTATCCAGACAAACCTGTACCTGCCTGATCCTGTGTTGGCATTAGCTCTAGATTATTTAATACCTGACTTGAATACACATAACCTGGGGGTATGTGAAATCAATGATGAAACCTGACTTGTAACTCGACAGTTCGCTACCTTTACTGATCAGTTTTAGAGGCTGGGCCAGCCTTGGGATGATGCTGGTGACATCATCCATCATTATCCATTACCTTTTTAGAGGCTAGGCCAGCCTTGGGATGATGCCATGGACATCATTCATCATTACCCCTTTTCCTTTAGTGCCTAGCGGCATGTCTCGGTTTCAGCCCGAGAATCTTCACCGTGATCCCGGGCACGCACGGGATACTATTGAGTTACATCGATTATTCATCAAACTGATTTCAAAGACTTGAGAGTATTTAACCCAATAGACCAGTTTAGATTACTCACTGCACACTACCTGTCACTGCCCTGATTTACATTGCTGTTACACTTGCTTTATCTTTTATGATCATACCTGCATGTCTTGCTACCCTGTTTATATATTATTGCTTGATGTTATGATGCGCTGACGTCTGGGTTTTGCATGGCCCTGATCCTCTACATTTGTTGCAGATTGATCAGGAGTTTTGCCGCTGTTAGACCGAGCGGTAAGGATCCTGTTGGTATCCAGTTTTACTCTCCAGGTGTTTATTTGATCCTTTACTTCCGCATACTATATTATTTCTTGACTCATTTATTCTGGCTCATGGACATGTACTAGATAGTTTAGTTTACTTTCCTGTTCTTGATATCTCTACAGCCGTAATGTGACTGTGGAGGGATTTTTCCTATCCACAGGTAGTATGGTTGGCTATGTCACGTGCCCATCTTAGCGTACTCTTGGAAGCGGGGCATGACACGGTTCTTTTGGTATCAGAGCCATAGGATATAGGTTAATCGAGTTTGATTCTTTTTGTAGTTGGGTATTAGACCCAATACACGAATCAGAATACTCGTGATTAGGAACATGTCCTGCCACCTTGTTATCGTGATTCTTGAATCATATCTTTCTTTTATCCTTCGTCTTGACGATATGAAAACAACTTTGCATCTCGGCTTGGAACCTTTTTGGTTCTCTATTGTTTCTCCCTGTTCTTTGATTCTGCTACTAGGATTTGGGCGACTTGAGTAGAGTTATGTAATTGTATCCATGAACTGCAGCATGGTTACAATACGGTACTCTATTTAAGTAACTTGGAGTCCTGGTCTTGATTCATTCCCTTGTTTCATGATCGTTATATTACCTTGCTGCTCTCGGTTTCATTGCTTACCAGTTATTATTTTATCGCCAGCCTGGATCACGTTTACCGTGCTTAATCCTCTTCAGTATCTTGACTTCGGATGAAGTCATCTCAGTATCTTGCTTGTTCAAGTTTTCCCCGCATTAGGTTTATTCAATTCTGGTGCATCCCTTTGTTTGTTTTTGTCTTGGGAATGGATTTTCGTGGCACTTTCCATGCTCATATTGATTGTAAGGAAAGGAAAGTGATTCTCCAGATTCCCGGACATCCAGAGCTTGTTTTGCTGGAGGAAGCGGTTCTGTCGGGCCAGTCGAGTTTAGGGCTAGGCCGACAAATAATGTTCTTTCGCCGATGGAAGTGGATGAGAAAGAAGCGCTGGTATAGTTCGAGAATTCATGGACGTGTTCGAAGACATCTCGGGACTATCGCCAAAACGAGATGTGGAGTTTGCGATTGATCTTGTTTCTGGTGCAGCGCCAATCTCAAAGGCGTATTATCCAATGGCACCAGTGGGGTTGGAAGAAGTCGTGAAGTAGGTTACCGAATTGCTTGAAAAGGGTTGGATTCGCAGCAGAAATTTAATTTGGGAAGCTCCAGTTCTTCTAGTAAGAAGATGATGTCACAAGCAGGATGTGCATCGATTATCGAGAATTAAACCGGGTGACTATTAAGAACAAGCATCTGATCCCTCGCATTGGCGAATTGTTCGAGCAGCTTAGTGGCGCGAGGGTATTCTCGAAGCTAGATTTGCGATCCGGATATCATCAGGTCCGATTTAAATCAGAAGATATCTGCAAGACTGCGTTCCGAACTCGGTATGGACATTACGAGTATTTAGTGATGCCCTTCGGAGTAACGAATGCATCGGCGATATTTATGGACTTGATGAACCGAATCTTTCACCGTTCTTAGACCAGTTTATAATGGTGATCATCGATGATATTCAGGTCTACTCAGGGAGCAAGGAAGAGCATGTAGAACACTTGAAGATCGCACTACAGACTTTGAGGCAAGAAAGATTGTATGCAAAGATGAGCAATTGCGAGTTTTGGTTTGAAGAAGTAAAGTTTGGGGGCATATCGTAGCTGAAGATGGAATCGCCGTTTATCCCGGGAAGATTGCAGCAGTTCAAGACTGGCTGATTCTGAAGAACGTTGTAGAGATCAGAAGTTTTCTTGGGCTTGCAGGATACCACAGAAGGTTCGTGGGGAATTTTGCTCGTTTGCCTGAGCCTTGACGAAGCTTACGCGCAAGGAGGTACCGTTTTTATGGACGGATAAGTGTGCGTCAGCTTTTGAGGCGTTGAAGCAGAGGTTGATAACCGCTCCTATTTTGAACGTGCCATACAATTCCGGAGAATTGGTGTTTCACAGCGACGCATCTGGAAAAGGATTGGGATGTGTTGTAATGCAGCATAGGAAGGTTATAGCCTACGCATTGAGAAAGTTGAAGACCCATGAGAAGAATTACCCAACTCATGACTTGGAGTTAGCAGCGGTGATTTTCGCTTTAAAGATTTGGAGACACTACTTATTGGGCTGAAGGGTCGAAGTATTCACCGATCACAAAAGCCTGAAGTATGTGTTCACACAGAAGGAGCTTAACATGAGGCAGCGTAGAAGGTTGGAGCTATGGCTGACTATGATCTTGATCTTGAGTACCATCCGGGGAAAGTAATGTTGTGCCAGATGCGCTTAGTCGGTTGCCAGCAATTCAGATGTTGACTGCACAAAGGGAACTTATTGAAGACTTTCGGAGATTCGAGTTGGAGATCGTGTTACCGTATTCTTCGGGATAGATGATGCAGCTGCAAGTACAGTTGTCGATGATCGAGAATATTGAAGCAGTGCAGTCACAGGACCCAAGATTGCAAAAGCTTCGAGAACAGGTTGAAGCTAGACTTCGAACAGACTTGTTGATGAAGATTGTTCATTGGGATATGGTAGCCGTTTGTGTGTGCCAAAAGGAGAAATTCGTGAAGAATTTATGAAGGAGGCACACAGTTCCGCATATTCCGTACATCCAGAAGGCACAAAGATGTACCGAGATATACGACAGCATTTCTGGTGGGAAGGTATGAAACGGGAGATTGCCCGCTTTGAAGCAAAGTGTTTGGTGTGTCAGCAAGTTAAGGCTGAATATCAACGGGTTGCTGGTTTATTGCAACCACTTCCGATTCCTCAATGGAAGTGGGAACATATAACCATGGATTTCGTGACGGTTTTACCGCGAAGTCAAAAAGGCAACAATGCAGTTTGGGTGATTGTTGATCGATTGACCAAGGCAGCTCTTTTCATCTCTTTTCGAGTTAGGCAATCAACAGAAGCTTGGCAGAACGGTACATGCAGGAGATTGTAAGATTGCATGGAGTGCCGGTGAGCATCGTGTCCGACCGTGACTCTTGTTTCTTATCACATTTTGGAGGAGCTTACAGGAAAGTTTAGGTACTTGATTGAAGTTTATCACAACTTACCATCCTCAAACAGATGGCCATTCGGAGAGAATGATCCAAACTCTTGAAGACATGTTGAGAGCTTGCATGTTAGACTTCAAGGGTTGATGGGAGGATAATCTACACTTAGTGGAGTTTTCATACAATGACAGTTTTCAGGCGACTATTCAGATGGCTCCATTCGAGGCTTTATATCGTTGCAAGTGTCGTTCACCTGTCTGTTGGAATGATGTTGGAGAACGAAGATTGTTGGGACCAGATTTGGTTGTACAGACAGTTGAGAAGGTTAATACTATCCGGAATCATGTGAAAGCAACACAAGACCGACAGAAGAGTTGGGCAGATACATCGAGAAGACCTCTAGAGTTCGCTGTTGGTAATCCGGTGTTCTCGAAGATATCACCAACTAGAAGAGTTATCCGTTTCGGAAGTCGAGGAAAGCTTAGTCCTCGATTCGTTGGACCTTTTGAGATCTTGGAACGTATTGGAGAAGTGGCTTATCGTTTGGCGTTACCGCAATCCCTGGCGAATGGTCATGACATGTTTCTCGTACCTCAACTCCGTAAGTATACTCGAGATGAAATACCTGTGTTGAATCATTCAGAGATGACTGTACGTGAAGATTTGACCTTTGAGGAACGACCGATGTCGATTGTGGAACGAAGAGAAAAGGTACTTAAGAACAAAGTTATCCCTCTTGTACTTGTTTCTTGGAGTAATCGCTCGCATGGAGAACCAACTTGGGAACGAGAAGATGAAATCCGGCAGAAGTTTCCACATTTATTCTTGAAATTTATTGTTTGTTTATCCTATCTTATTCTTGGAATTTCGAGGACGAAATTGTTTTTGTAGTTGTGTATAATGTAACACCCGAGTCCATTTATACCAATTCCAGTTCTCGTATTTCTTTTTCGTGATATTTCTTGATTTAACGTATTTTGGGTGCGAATGGTATTTTATATTTTATATTGCATTCGACCCGACCCGCTTGCTTGAACATGTTTGATTCTTATTTATAGATTACATTGACTTGTTGCATGGACACGTGCATCTCATGATTAGTTCATACAGGCATTTTACCTGATATTGCATCCTTTATCATATAACATTTTAGGTCATGGAAAATAAAATTAAAATTGCATTTCATAACCTGCATGATACCCTAACCCCGTGGTAGCATCCACGCATCTTGTTCTCGTCCCGTTCGGTGAAACGGACGTGTTAGGATGGCTACGCGCACGTACGTGCATCCGTTCTTGTGGGTATGCATTTTCTTTAACTGAGCATTCACTTTGAAATTTGGAAGTCGCATATATTTTTCATATTTTAAATCTGGATTTTTAGACCCGACCCGGACGTGTTTAGGAGTAAGTTTGTATTTGCCAAAATCTCAAAACGGACTAATATTATATCCCTTAATTCATTATAACTTTTTAACTAAGAAAATATTTTTAAATTTCCTTAACAGCCTCTCTCTCTCTCTCTGAAAATATATTTTGTGTATTTTAAACAGACCATCTCTCTCTCTCTCTCTTCCTATCTCTCTGTCTCTCTCTCTCTTCTCTCTCCCTCTCTCCTCTCGCTACCCCTCTCTTTATTCTACATAATAATTAATTTATTATTATTTTTCTTTATCTGTGCCTACGTCCTCTTCCTCCTTCGCTCACGTTATTTTTCCCGTCGCGAGAAACCCTAACCCAGCGCCTCCGTCGCCGCCTAAACCACCACCTCCTCACCACCGTTTTCACCTTCTCTTCAACCTCCTTCTCAACCCCAGAGCCAACTCCATCTCTTTCCCCGAACATGAACACCCACCTCCACCGCCACCTCCTCGTTGTCGCCACGCCTCGTCGTCGCCGGTGACCGTCCCTGCATCACCACCTCATCGTCTTCATCCTCTCATCTCCTTCATCACCTCTCTCTTCTCCCCCGACGGCGCCTGCAACCTCACCGCAGCAAACCCATGCCAAGCCCTAACTCACGCCTGCACCTCACCTTGGCGTCGCCATCGACCTTACCCAATCTCGTCACCTTCATCATCTCCTCACCTCCATTTCTTCTTCCTCTCTCCCTCACACATACGAGAACCCATCCCCGAGATCCTCATTAACCCTGCACCCAACCGCAGCCAGCACTCATCGCCAGCACCCATTGCCGGAAAACCCTCGACCTCGTCGTCACCCCCTCGCCTCCTCGTCTCTGACTCCAAGCCAGAGCACCGAACACCACAACCCCAGACCGCACCCTCTTCTTTTCTTTTATTCTTTCTTTTCTTTTATTCTTTCTTTTCTTTCCTTGAGTTCTCTACTTTCCGGTGATCATCGGAGTCGTACATGTCGTCGACGATCCGGGCGACCCAGAAGATGTCCCCATCCAGCGTGGTTACTTTCTTGCCTTACCTGGTTCTGTTATGTGCTCGCGTGGACACATCACGACGTTTTCCCGACATCCGACGTGTCGCACGTACCGCTTTGAGATCCGACCAGGCAAGTGAAACTTGCTATATGCTATTTATAGTATTTCATATGTATTTGCATATATATTAAGCATGAAGTTTGAATTTGGTGCCCTATATTACATTTTACCATCCGATGTCCGTTTATATCATATTAAATCTAGATCATGAAAACTTATCTTGTGACATACTAGATTACATTATACTGCATCCATATCATTTAAAATATATATCGTCGTAATATTTCTTATTATTATATTTGTTTTGGTATAAGACACGTCCTTTTGGAGAACGTTTGTTATTTTTAAGCTATTTTACAAATTAGGGTGACGCTGAATTTCTGAACGGAACTTTCTTGTGCATGGTTAATCAATACAACTTTTATAGTTATTAATCGCTTTGAATATGCTATCCATATTAATATTATTATATCAATATTTATATCACATATTGCTTAGTTGTACATCCCATATTACCATTTTATAGTTTTATAACTTTTCGGATACCCGTTTGCATCCATCGCATTTAAGATACATATAATTGCATCCATAGATCACATTACTATATAATACTGTGATATTAACACTCCATGTTTAATAAATTGCATCCTAATTAATATTGGAACTATAAATGTAACCCTAATCGATAACTGTGTATCCATATCCTTGAAATTATATCTATTTGCATATCATATTACATGTTCCAGTTTATTGTTCTGATAGTACCCATGCTTGTTTATTTATACACATGCTTATGTTAGTTTGATTATGAGCACCCACATGACATCTTGTGCTTCCTGACATGACCTGTTACACTTCCTACTTGACATGACATGGTACCGTACACTCTTGACATGACATGACACCTTTATACATTACCTGGCTTGACCTGATGTACCATGGCTTTACCAATTACCTGATCTTGTGTCTAATGCCAACAAACATAACATGTAGTCCTTACGGACCGTTCCTGTTGGTTATCCAGACAAACCTGTACCTGCCTGATCCTGTGTTGGCATTAGCTCTAGATTATTTAATACCTGACTTGAATACACATAACCTGGGGGTATGGGGAAATCAATGATGAAACCTGACTTGTAACTCGACAGTTCGCTACCTTTACTGATCAGTTTTAGAGGCTGGGCCAGCCTTGGGATGATGCTGCTGACATCATCCATCGTTATCCATTACCTTTTTAGAGGCTAGGCCAGCCTTGGGATGATGCCATGGACATCATTCATCATTACCCCTTTTCCTTTAGTGCCTAGCGGCATGTCTCGGTTTCAGCCCGAGAATCTTCACCGTGATCCTGGGCATGCACGGGATACTATTGAGTTACATCGATGATTCATCAAACTGATTTCAAAGACTTGAGAGTATTTAACCCAATAGACCAGTTTAGATTACTTACTGCACACTACCTGTCACTGCCCTGATTTACATTGCTGTTACACTTGCTTTACCTTTTATGATCATACTTGCATGTCTTGCTACCCTGTTTATATATTATTGCTTGATGTTATGATGCGCTGACGTCTGGGTTTTGCATGGCCCTGATCCTCTACCTTTGTTGCAGATTGATCAAGAGTTCTGCCGCTGTTAGACCGAGCGGTAAGGATCCTGTTGGTTTCCAGTCTTACTTTCCAGGTGTTTATTTGATCCTTTGCTTCCGCATACTATATTATTTATTGACTCATTTATTCTGGCTCATGGACATGTACTAGATAGTTTAGTTTACTTTCCTGTTCTTGATATCTCTACAGCCGTAATATGACTGTGGAGGATTTTTCCTATCCACAGGTAGCATGGTTGGCTATGTCACGTGCCCATCTTAGCGTACTCTGGGAAGCGGGGCGTGATAGTATGCAAGAAATATCAAGACAATCAATATTAAGACAAAGCTGTATTAAGAAATCAAGGTTAAATGAAAATTGAAGTGTGATATATACCTCCGGTGACTAAAGCACAAGCCTGGGCCCGGGCAGCAGCACGAGCGGGACGATAGTTCCTCCGGTGAGGAACAGCCGGTGTCAGATGTGGACGCACCACCTATAATTAGACAATTAAAAATAGATTATATAAATAATTGCAAAAAGAATATGTAGATCAATAATATAACATTCTATATCAGTATGCATGCACTATAAGATATATAAATATACCCGCAGGTGCGGTGGTGTCACCACCTACTGCTAGACTATAATAAAAATTACTATCTAAGTAAGAGCAAAATGAATGTGTGTATATTTATGATATAGCATTCTAAATCAATATACATGCACTATATGATATATAAACATATCTGGAGGAGCGGGAGTGGCCTCTGTCCCTGATATGGACGCATCACCAACAACTAGACAATCAAACATTGACATTATATGTAATTTTGACATAAACAGGCATGAATATCTATAATTTTACATTCAAAATAGATATGCGTGCAATATATCTGGAGGTGTGGCAAAGTCCACACGGAAGGAGGCATCCGAAGGGGTCTCCGATCTGGGTGCAAGACCGGCCCTCTGAAGCTCCCTACGCAGCTCTCCGTGTTGCAGAACCGCTCTGCCTCTGCCTCTACCTCTGCCGGTGCCGCGGCTGGAGCTCCTGCCACCCCTCACTGCTCCCGTCATCGTCATCAAATCTAGTCCTGCATATTCTCCTATAAGAAATCCTTGAAACTCCTATAAGAAACCTTGGAACTCCTATAAGAAATCACCTAATATTATCATAAATTCTTGAAAGGAATAGGACTTTGAATATACAAAAAAAGAAAGTGAAAATTCTGATCAAGCATCATTCTCAGAACAAGGAATGTCATTTTCTTTTTCTTCTGCCACATTACTGTCTTCTTTTTCTTCTTCTGCCACATTACTGTATTCTCCTTCTTATTATGTGCGCGTGCAAATTCAATGAAAGTAGAAACTCCAGTGACAAATTTAGATTGCATACGTTGTTGCCAATTCACATACATCCAGTCCTTAACCCTGACGTACTCATGGGCCATGTTAGACTGTATCATATAAATTGTAGGTTATGATGACTATATTGAGAAATCTAAGAACGAGATGGTTACTGACAAAGGAGAAAATCCGTGTATATGCTTTGTGTGTGCGTTTGTCGTTGAAAAGAATAAATTATCGATAATCAAAGTTAGATTTGAGAATACACATGTATGAGTTGTATTCTATATATGTGTGTTTCAATTTATGATTTCGCTTAAGTGTAGGGTTGTTTTTACTTAAATGCATACATACGCACATATCACATAAACACATGCATACATATCACATGTGTTTGAAATTAGTTCTAGTTGCCACCCTAAAATTTGTACAGCATTATCATTACTAGGCCAATAAACATTGTTGTAGTGTTCAATTATTCTCTTCTAGTGTATTTGTGTACTGAATCTCCAAAATCTGGAAAAGCTTTAGCGCAACCGAATCATGAAAACCTAATCCTAATATGGTTTGGATTATAAAAGAAAACTTCTCTTGTCAATGTGAAGAACAAGCTGCACACAGAAAATTCAACAGGAAATTCACCGCCTAGCTATTGGTTTACAATGCAAGAAACTGAGAACCTTCTTAATCAACAAGTTGCACATCCAAGTTCAACTAGAAGCATTTAAATTTCTTAAAACTCTAATTGGTAGCCCTTGACAATTACATAGTATTATGCTGTTAAAAAAGCACATAGACAGAAAGTTAAAAGGTGAAGTTCTCTTACTGTGATGATCGGCAGGGAAGCATTGATCTGTACTGTAGCCTCGCATATTAGTATCCAAGGGAACGATGAATTGAGATTAATTTGCAAGGTAGATAAGAGTCATGTTGGTAAATAAACAATTCCATTTACTTTCCATAACAATATACAGCTAAAAGTTACAAAAACATGAGCGTAATCACCTTTTTATATCGAGGACACCATATGCTGATAGCCCATCAATCGATGAACCAAGTTTTTAATACAAATTTTGGTCGTTGCAGAAGCATCCCCAAGATAACCAAGATAAGCTCCGAAAGCAACTAAAATGAAACCAAGTATAATAAGAAACACAATACCAAAACTTGTGGTTACTACTGAAGACGTCTTTCATGTTTACTTACAATATTCAACTTACTCCATGGAAGACAACATGATCATACTATCGCGGTCTGTTATATTGTTTATTTCTGTGAGTGTTCAAACCTGACATGTTGCAGTAACCACTGGAAAGAGAAAATAGACAAAAAAAATTTCAAAATGAGGCACGAAAAAGAATATAAATAAAATTGAGCAGGGGCCTTTTCCTTTGCAACATTAAAACGAAAACTATTGTTCACGCGTATGACCCCACAAGAGTGTATAACAAACCATTCTTAAAGGGTCTCTAAGCCAACAGGCACTAGTCTCACCGGATTCGGATACCTAAATCAGCAACCCCCACCCCCACCAAAAAAAAACTCTTCAAGTGTCTTGTCATTATTAATGATCAAAGTTAAGTAAACATGAAAAAATAAGGGCTATTGAGAACTTTTAATAGATAACAGATACCATTTTAGATGCACAAAAAAGTTTTACCTATTATAATAAGTTGCTATGGAGAAGACAAACCAGAGTCGCCAAAATCATGTTGTTATCTGTGTCACCGGTTTCCTTTTGGTCCTGCCCATGACGATGTCATTTGGATTTCGAAAAACCTTATTCCAGATGGAAATCATCTCCTCCTACTCACCCATGCATGGTAATATTTCGAAGCAGGGGGTGAAGTGAAGGACAGAGATAATGAGATGAAACAGACTTTGGTATTCAAAATCGTGAAAAAATGTGTTACCACTGAAGCTGTTGGTAGTAAAAGTAGGAGAGGCGTTACGAGATGGGAACCAACAATGTACTGTTCCACGGTATAGTCAAAATTATATGACTTTGCCAAAAAAGGATTCGATCCATTTTCTTCCTCTACATCAAACGAGAAAGTCAATTTGCTGCAACACAATAAATAACTAAGAAGTTACTACCAAGAGAACAGAATTAATAATACTAAAATTAATGGAAACTTGAAGAGCTTATTATCAATACATTTATATGGATGAATTTACATGCATTCATGGATGAAAACATTTGCCGATTACAATGATCAGGCACAAAATCGAATCTTACCTGACTAACAAAACATCACATGCACAAGAGAGCACCGTGTCAGAATTATGTTGTGTGAACCCTAACCCCAGCCCCAGCCCCAACCCCAACCGCAACCTTAGCTCAGCCCCAACCGCAACCGCAACTCCAACCCCTAAAATAATCAAAAATTACTTTAATTGAAGATTTAATTACTTACCTGTTCGGTGGAGGAGACAATCGACAATCGGCGACGAGAAATAACGGCGACCAGAACGGGAACGAGATCGGGAACGAGAGAGAGAGAACGCCGACGAGATCGGTGAGATCGGCGACGAGATTGGCGAGGTAGGCGACACGTTGACGAGAAAAGGGGATTTGGGAGGTTTCGCGGGCACGAGCGAGGAGAGAGGATAATCGGCGCGTAGGGAAATTATGTGCCTTTTCTATTAAATCCATATTTAGATGCCCCTACGGATTTGTCTGTAGGTCCTTGGTTTGCGGCTCCGTAGGGGAAAACACCAAATTAAGATTTAATAATTTTACTCTTGAACGTCTTGGTCCGTAAAGGCAACCCTCTGGCCCTACGGCTTAATCCGTAGGGCCAACATAAATCTGCCCCTACGGATTTCAATATCCGTAGGGGCAACCACCTATTTTAGCAGTGCAAAGCGACGCTACAACCCATTTTTAGAGAACCCGTTCGGGATTGTGCGGTTTATCGTGCACCCTCAGGCTAGTAGTGCAAGATTCAGACCTCCACAAGGAGCATTCGGTCTCGAAAAGTTTAAAATACGACATTTTAAGAAAATGAGATTTTTGGAATATAAAATATTTATTAAAATTATTTTTGTATAAACATATGTATATTTATCATTTAAATATCTATTTTATTATAATATAAATTTTCCACCTTTTCCTAAAAATCACAAAGAATAAAGTTTACACTAAAATATCATGAACTTCAAATAATTAATATTATAGATAAATACCCTTATTTATAAAACTAGGATATTTTCACTAGAAATGTCACAACATAAAATCCATCCTCATTACAACTTTAAAGACAACCAATAAATACTTGAGGTGTATTTTGAAAAATATATAAAAGTATTTTTACATAAACCCCCCTCAAGTTTTATAAATTACCCTAAGGACCCTAGCAATTATAAGACTTCGATTCACATCCCTGATTGTCTGACTCGGATTTGAGTCTGATTAATCTGACTTGAATATGATTCAAGTCAATCTATAATCTACAGATTCCAATTCAAAATGAACACATTAATCCATGAATACAATTATCAATTTATACAACTTGACTGAACCGAACCATGGATATATATATATATATATATTCGTTTTACATGATTCTCAGTATTCCATTTACATGACTCTACGGTTATAACCGTTTCCTGATATCATGGTTTCGGTCATTCAGTCAATCAATCATACAACCAATACAATTTACAAGATAACAATACAAACAAGACATCACGGGGTTTAAGGGGTAGATCGGTACGGAAGGTGTTAAAGGTGCCACGAGTTGGTCAGATTTAATACACCTAACATGAATCTAGTTACTGTTGTACCGTGGCATAAACGGTTCCTTGAGTTCCTCACACCTTAGTCTCCGGGACAAGTGAGACTCCTCTCGTATACACTAGCATCCTTCTGTACCAAACTACAAACAGCAGCGTTAACACTAAATACAACAATATAATAATACAATACAACTGTAAAAACTACTCTCTCTCTCTTACTCTCTGTCTATTCCTCCCTTATCTTTGGGACTTACCAAGCGACCTGTTCGCTGACGACATTCTATTTCTTTCTTCTTTGAATGTCGTCGGGTGATTTGGACACGGCGGAGATCGAGCCATCTCAAGAAGACTTGGAGCAGTTTGCCGAAGATCCAGCACTTTAGTTTCATTGTACACTTTTCCTTTCTGTACTTTTCATTTCCTGTTATGCCACTGTTTAGGCATCTTTTTATTTCAGTTGTATTTCCTTTCATGTATTGTACAAAGAATGTTAATAAATAAAAGTTGCAGTTCTTTTTATTTCTTGTCTCTTGTGTATTTATTTTATATTTCTTAGATACGATTAGTGTATGTACTTCTGAGTATATACGTAGCGGATCTTGTCGCGTCCCCTTCGCCGTACAGTAGGAAGCGGGGCGTGACAAGAGACGATTTGAGGGATATCTCACAACTTGTCCTTTGGATCAGAGAAGTCTAGTTGACTTAAGAGACTCTAACTCTAGGCTTGATTGTGCATGTTTAAATTGTGATTGTTTGAAATTGTGTCGTAGTTCCGTACAAATTTTTGCAAAAACTCTTTCCGAACTTTGGTAAACTCAACCTGTCTTGCAAATGTTTGAAATTTTTGCAAAAAAGTTTTTTTTAAAAAGAATATAAAAAAAATAAAAAAATAATTAAAAAAAAGAAATCATCACATTCTTTTTCTTCTCCTTTCTCACATCATGGGTACCCCACCTCGTAAAACTCTTGCCGAACTTTGGTACCCTCAACCTGACATTACTTCCTACGCATATTGTTTTGGTCGAATTTCGGATGACCCCTTCATGCCCAAAATTTCTTTGAAAGATCGAATAGACGCGTCTAGGAGAAACAGTTGGACTCCGCAATCCACTTTGTATCGACCGTTTCAACCTTCACCACCTTCTTACGTTGATACCCCTTATGAGAGTCCGGTGGTAACTCCGAAACCCATGTCTATTGCTGAATATATTGAACAATCTCGTAGCCGATCTTTCACTCCTTTCAACACTTCCAGTTCTTGGGATCAATAATTACATTCATCTTTTTATCCAAATGTTGATCCTAATACTGTCCAACCATTCAATTCCTATCTATCTTACCCAACTGTTGTACCTTCCTTAGACATTGCTTCTACACAGCCATTTGGGAGTTTCCAGAATCCAAACAACTTTGAATCTTTTACTGAAACCCCATCACAACCCATGTCTAGTCTGGAACAGTCGTTGGAAGCTTATATGGTAGCGACAAACCAACAGATGAGGGATTTGAATGCGTCCATGGCCGCCCTTATACAACCTAGTGACCCGGTAGTTAGTTTCCAACTAGCTCCAAAAATTCCAATGTATGATGAGGCGGTTGGACAGATCGAGAATTTGAGTGGAGAGAGTGAGCTATACGCCCTTCCAAATCAAACCTACCCATCCACAATTGAATTCCACAACACCGGTTTTGAATGTCCATCATTTGTCCCAAATGATTCACCAGTTGAAGATAAAACGTGTAATGAGTTGTGCGACTTTGTAGTGTTTGATTTACCAGATTGTTAAGAGCCATTTTCGAGTGAAACCATCACCAATCCTTTTTCCCTCTACACCTCCACCCTAGAACCTGAATTGATTGATATCCATGCTTTTGATGAGGTGTCTGAGAAAATTAATTTTCAGTTGATCGAGGATATTGACGCTGAGAATATTTTGGATGATGAACCCGCAGATTTGACTGAATTTTTTTCTCAAATTCATCGACCCGAGTCATTAAATGTTTCTCCCGAACTTCATATGCGTCTTGATTTTGATGATAATTGCATGGATAGGATAACTTTTGAAGAGAATTATGAGGATAGTATTGAGGATGAACCAGTTTTGTTTGATGAGTCGGATTTTCCAATTCATCTTGTCCCTTCCACTGATTGTGTACACCTTCCTGAATCTTTAACCGATACCCTTCCTCACTCACTTCCTTCCATCCCCATTCCGACCTTGCAAGAAACCGTTACACTTTCATTTTCAATGTCTGGTTTACAAGTTCGACGTACCCATGTTTTCTCACGAATTTTGAGGGATTTAACCTCATTTCTCAGTGGGTTGATAGATTAGCACAATCACTTTTTACACATCGGTCATTATAAATTGTACTAATTTATACACTCCTTCTCCACCCTCAAGTTCGTATTCCACTTCTTTCTCCCACTTTCTCTGGTTCTTTTATTCTTCCAATAATTTCAGTGAGTGTTGATGAATCACAATCCGATAATTCAAGTTTGATTATTCCAGAAAGTCAACTTGATTTGGATACTTTTGAAAATGAGGCAGATGGGTTTTTCGAGTCTTCTACCTCCATAATTCTTTACAAATCAAGTATGATAAATTCTGGCACAAAACTTACTGACAGCAAAATGTTCAATTATATCGATGAGAGTTTTGAAGAACTTTTTGCTGACGAACTTGCATTCCTAAACGATACGGATTTTGTGATTAATCAACCCCCACCTGAAGAAGTCGGACCACCACCATTTCTTTTTCCCTTCCGCCATTCTTCTCCTCTACCGAGACTGTATTATGCTTCTATCTCCACATGGTCTCGTGTGTTTCTCATTTCTTTTCTCTACACTCCATTCTTTCAACAATAACACCATTATAACGATAAAATTTTTGAATGGTTGGTGCTAACCTTTGGCGTAAGGCCTTGTATAGCTTGATACTATGTTTTTCTCCCCCCTAACTCTAAACTTTAACGCTTAAATAGTGGAAACACTGTTTCACTTAAGTTTGGCGGAGCCTTTTGTGTATATATCTTTTGTTTTCTTTTTCTGTTATTAAAAAAAAATAAAAAATTAAACAGGGGAGTGCCTACAATTTTGACCCTCTTGGTGTAGCCTGACAGTGAGGACACTGTCAAGTTTAAGTTTGGGGGTGTGCTCGGTAAGCTTTCTTCCTTCGCATTCATATGTATATTTTTGCATTTGCATACTTATTTTAAATCCCATAAAAATTGAAAAAAAAAATTAAAAATTATAAAAATTGAAAATTTCAATTTTGGCCATAATTGACTTAAGTTCAATATGACGGTTGACTAGTTAGGAAAAACTAGATCCCAAAACTTAGTAAATTAAAAACCCTAAAAATAACCTTTCTTAAATTTAACGGTAGAAAATATATGTCCTTGTAATTTACTTAGAAATAGGCAAATTTTGAGTTCACTTCTTGGGCTAAGTCAAAATAAGGGAAGAGTATTGAAATTTTTTTTAGAAGTGTAAGTCTGAAAAATAATTCCAAACCTTAAGTCTAAATTCTGAAAATATATACCCCACAACTTGCACAAACTCGCACCTTGAAACTTGGAATAGTAGAGAATACCTTGAAATGCTCTTGTCTAAAATCCTTAGTATGAAGGAAAATAAAATTATTAGTGTGAATAAAGAGATATAAAAAATGAACACTGGTTTGGTAATTAATTAAGACTGCGTAAAATAAAAAATATATAGCGAGGGTGCTTTATCACCTAGTGCCTTAGACCAAATGGTTTGAGAGTCACTTCTAAAGCCTTAGGTATTACAAGACGAGGAATTACGCCTAAATGCGCGAACACATTTTGTAATCGGTCGTTAGTACTTCAAGAAGTATTAACAGTCGCATGAAGGATGTGTGAGCAATTTCATCTAAAATTCACCAACTAAAAGTACTTTGGACGATGGACAAGAGTATAATAGCTTGAATTGAATTTCCAAGTGTAGGGGTGATATACACACACACGTAGGGGTATATGATTGGGGTTTGGATGAGAGATAGGAATGAAAAATAAGACTTATATCTTCGGTAGAGATGATAAAAATTCCTAAGTTGAGATGGAACCTTAGAAGGAAAATTCAAAAGATGCCGAAAGCTAAATAAATTTACAGAGCATATACAATCTTAAGTTAAATGATAAGTGAGTGAAAAATACGGGTTGATAATTTCTGAATTGAAGATAATAGAACTTTTTGCTAGAATACCGAATTGAAAAATGAAAGTCAATAGGCCAAATTGATCGGATTTTGTGGATAGTATCCGCTGAAAACCTTCAGGAGACAACACTCCTCCTACTAGGGACACCTAGAGGTTTAACGGCTTGTTGCACGGGCTCAGTGCAATCGTGTTTCCCTGGAAAAGCGAGGTTAGGCTTTTTCGAGAATAAACTAGTTTTGCTCGGGACGAGCAAAACATAAGTTTGGGGGTATTTGTTCATATCATAATTTTGCATTATTATATTCTCTATTCTTAATCATATTGCAAATAAATAGGTGTTTTTGATCCATGTCTGTTAAATAGTTGCAGGTTACAGGTTCTCGGAACAATACAGTGAAAATGATGAAAAAATGCTACAAAAGTGAGACTACGACCAACAAATAGAAGAATCTTTATGATGCCGCCTACAGTTTAAGAAACAAATGAAGATAAATGAATAGTCCGATTTCATAAAGCACGAAGGCAGCACAAGATTCAAGATTTCAACACGAAGCGAACGGTAAAATTCCACAACATTCTGCACTGTAGAAATCTGGAAGAAACTAGAAGACATTCTGAAGAGCCAAGTGAAGAAAATAGAAGGAAAAAGCAACAGAAAGCAGCCCTGAAGAAACGAGCCAGAAAGCCCATCAAACGGCCGCGGAACCGCGGCCAAACCAGGCTTATAGTCGCGTATCCGCGGCCGTGCTGTATACGTGTCGGCGTGTGTCGGTGCGTGTCGATGGAGTCGGTGCATTGACCCGGTTTTCTTAAGGTAGTTTTGTAATTCTAGATGTGGATCAGATGTAAACCCTAGGGTTTCTATTATCTATAAATAGAAAGCCTACAGCTCTTTTTGGAGTATGCCTCTTTTAATTCCTAGATTAGAATTTTCATTCCTTGTAATTGTCAAAGAGTGCATCAATAAAAAGTAAGTTTTTTTATCTTGAATTTCTTATCTGCAATTTTAATTCTCTGCAATTTTTATCTGCCGTAGTTATTTTCCGAAAGTAAATTAGGTTATTAAAAGAAAATAAAAAAAATGAATTCCTTTGTTAATTCCCTAATGAGTGAGTAGTTTCTCACTTGTTAGGATTAGGTTTGGTGAAGGTTTGAGAGATGAAAATCTCTCACCCCCTTCTTGCCCGTTCAATATTTTAAAATAAGGGCTCTATGCAAAACAACCACACATCGCTCACTACGGCCCCCTATCCCATGAGATAGCGGTGATTCCCTAGTTAAGACCGGTTGTGGTTGATTTCCATAGAGGTTAGGGCTAAGAGTTAAGAAAGGACGGACAAGGACCAAAGGGAAGAAACCTAGTTTCTTCCCGGTCGTGCTAATCCCCTTTGTTAACTATTACCTTAACACCTAAAGTTCTTAATTAGGGCAAAGAAAGAGGTAAGAATAATTAACTTTCCAAACTAACCTAATCCTAACCCTAGCAAGGTTTTAATCCAAATCAATTTCAATCTCAGTTTTTATAGAAAATCAAAACCTACCACAAATAGGAATTGACTCGTTAGAACAACTAGAAAATACACGTTTTCCCTGTGGACCGACCCGTACTCATCCGGCTAGCTACCAAGCGACACCGTTCTTGATTGCGGTTAATTCTTTGATTTCAAAACGCATAAGCAAAACATTTCCACCAATCAAACATGTCCTGCCACATTATTGTCGTTTCCTTCGAATTATTGAATCTTATCTTTCGCTTAACTCTTTTAACTTGACGATATGAAAATGACTTTGCATCTCAACTTGGAATCTTTCTGATTCCATATTGTTTCTCAATTCTTATTCCTTTGATTCTGATAGTAGGATTTGGACAATTTGAATGGAGTTATGTGATTGTAATTATGTACCACGGTATGGTTATAATGCGTTACTCTATTTAGGTAATCTAAAGTCCTATTTTGATTCATTTTCTTGACCTATGGTCGTTGTACTACTTTGTTTCTCTCGGTTTCATTGCTTACGAATTTATGCCTTATCGCGAACTTGAATCCAATAATCGCATTATATTTTTCCCCTTGTCTCGTAGTGACCAGTCCGTTTGTGTTTCGAAAAATAATGAGAAACACAGGAGAACATATGATGATTGCAGCAGTTCAAGATTTACCCCAGCGGGAGCTGGTACAGACTGCTTCAAGGCTGATCAAATGTAAGATGCTTGATTAAAGAAGTTCTGACGAACCCGCCTCATTTTATCAGAGTAGCGCAGCGGAAGTGTGGTTGGCTGATAACCCATAAGTTTTAGAACGGACTTGTAAATTCATGATGAAGGGAACTGTTTGTGTGTGTTCCGAAAAGTGAGGTTCGTGAACAGGTTGCAGATGAAGCACTGATGGCTGTTCGGGAATTCCTGGAGGTATTTAAGGAAATCTCGGATGTATCATCTAAACGAGATGTGAAGTTCGTTATTGATCTTATTCCTGTGGAAGCGCCAATTTCGAAGGCTTATTATCCGATGGCACCGGTGGAACTGGATGAGGTAAAGAGACAAGTTTTTGAATTACTAGAGAAGGGTTATATTCACATCAATGGTTCACCGAAGGAAGCTCTAGTTCTTTAGTCAAGAAGAAAAATTTCACGCGGAAGATGTGTATTGACTATCGAGATTTAAATCGAGTGACTATTGAGAATAAGTATCCTATCCCTCGCATCGACTAACTATTCGATCAACTCAGTGGTGTGAGAGTATTCTCGAAATTAGATTTATGATCAGGGTATCGTCAAGTTCGGATGAAAGAAGAAGACATTTGCAAGACAACTTTCCAAACTCGATATGGGAATTACGAGTATTTAGTGATGCAGCATTTGGAGTTACTAATTCACCGGCGATATTTATGGACTTGATGGACCGGATCTTTTCACTATTTCTAGATCAGTTCGTGGTGCTATTCATTAATGATATTCTCGTCTATCCGAGGAGCAAAGAAGAGCATGAAGAACACTTGAGGATCGCACTGCAGATGTTGAGTTAAGAAAAGTTATTGGCTCGAAGAAGTGAAATCCTTGGGTTATATGGTATCCGGAGATGGAATTGCAGTTGATCTTGAAAAGATTGCATCCGTTCATGATTGGCCAATTCCAAAGAATGTAGGGGAGATCAAAAGTTTTCTTTGGCTTGCCGGATACTATACAAGATTAGTGGAGAACTTCGCTCAAATAGCAGAACTATTGACAAAGCTAACACAAAAGAAGGTACTGTTTGTATGGACCGAGAAGTGTGCGTCATCTTTTGAAGCGCTGAAGCAAAGATTGATCACCGCTCCTATTCTGACAGTACCAGACGGTTCTGGAGGGCTGGTTATTCACAGTGACGCATCTGGAAAAGGCTTAGGATGTGTTCTAATGCAGCATGGGAAGGTCATAACTTATGCGTCGAGATAATTGAAAACTCATGAGAAGAACTACCTAACTCATGATCCGGAGTTAGCAGCAGTGATTTTCGCTCTGAAGATTTGAAGACACTATTTATTGGGCGAAAAGGTTGAAGTATTTACCGATCACAAAAATCTAAAGTATGTGTTCACACAGAAAGAGCTCAACATGAGGCAGCGTAGATGGTTAGAGCTGATGTCTAACTATGATCTTGATCTAAAATACCATCCGGGGAAAGTTAATATAGTGTCGGATGTTCTATGTCGGTTGCCAGCAATACAGATGTTGACTGCACAGAAGGAGATTATAGATGATCTTAAGAGATTTGAAATTGGAGATTGTACTACCAAATTCTCCGAGACAGTTGACACAGTTGCAAGTACAGTCATCCTTGATCAATAACATTAAAGCAGCACAGTCCCATGATCCAAGATTGCAAGAGTTTCGAGAACAAGTAGAAGCGGGACTTCGAACAAATTTTTTAATTCATGAAGATGGTTTGTTACTATATGGGAGTCGTTTATGTGTGCCTAAGGGAGATGTTCATGAAAAAGTCATGAAGAAAGCTCATAGTTCCGTGAATTTAGTGCACCCGGGAGGCACAAAGATGTACAGAGATATGCTATAGCATTTCTGGTAGGAAGGCATGAAAAGGAAATTGCTCGCTTTGTATCGAAGTGCTTGGTATGTCAGCAGGTCAAGGCTGAGCATCAAAGGGTAGCTGGTTTGTTGCAACCACTTCCGATTCCTCAATGGAAGTGGGAACATATAACTATGGATTTCATGAGTGTTTTACCACGGAGTCCAAAAGACAATAATGCAGTTTGGGTGATTGTCGATCGATTGACCAAGACAGCTCATTTTATATCGTTTCCAGTTGGTCAGTTGAAGGAGGCTTTGGCAAAGCGGTACATGCAAGAAATTGTGAGATTGCATGGAGTACCTGTGAGTATCGTTTTGGATCGTGATACTCGATTTTTATCACAATTTTGGAGAAGTCTACTGGAAAGTTTGGGAACTCGCTTGAAATTTAGCACGGCCTATCATCCTTAGACAGATGGCCAGTCTGAAAGAACGATCCAAACTCTTGAAGATATATTGAGAGCATACATGTTAGACTTCAAGGGTTCATAGGAGGATCATTTGCACTTAGTGGAGTTTTCATACAATAACAGTTTTCAGGCGACTATATAAATGGCTCCATTCGAAAATTATACGGTCGTAAGTTTCGCTCGCCTATCTATTGTGACGATATTGGAGAACGAAAATTATTGGGACTAGATATTATTTTGCAAACGGTGGAGAAACTTAACGTGATCCGAAATTATATGAAAGTGGCACAAGATCGACAGAAAAGTTGGGCTGATACTTGAAGAAGACCTATGGAGTTCACAGTTGGTGATCTTGTATTCTTGAAAATATCACCGACTAGAGGAGTGATTCGATTTGGTAGTCGAGACAAGCTTAGTTCTCGATTCGTAGGGCCTTTCGATATTATCGAGCGTGTTGGAGATATAGCTTATCGATTTTCTTTACCATCATCCTTAGCGGGTGTGTTCCCTTAATATTTAAACATAATAAAAGAGCTAAGCTCTGTTAAATTATAATGAGGCAGCGTCTCACGTGCTCTCTATAAGGGCGCCAGCACCAGCGCCAAACTCTTAGGATTAAATCCTATAGTTGTGCCGCACATGAAATTCATGTGGGCGCCTATGTGCAAAGCAAAGAAGAGCCTATCATATATAAGAATTAAATTCTTAAGCAGTGCCCATGTGCACAACACGTAAGCGCCGGCACCCAAGTTAAAATCAATTAGAATTAAATTCTATATGGGGATATTTCCATAAAAACTGGGATACTCTCTGTTAAATAGAGTCGTTGATAAATCATCAGAATATAGAATTAAATTCTATTAGGAGAAAATATCTCCCAAATCTTTCGAAGTGAAAAGGATACTCTAGATAGGATCAAAGATCCAATGATAGAATAAAATTTTATTTTTGGGAATATATTTCCTCGATCTTTACAAACCAAAAGGATTGTTCTCTGAAAAAAAAAGAGCTCTTGGATTAAAAATCCAATGGTGATTAAAAATCACCGTTTTACAGAATAAATAGTTATACATGGGAAAATACTTTCCAAATTTTTCTAAAAACTAGAAAATATATTCTGTAAAATAGAAATTATTGGATCAAAGTGCCAACGGTGGGTAAAATCCGTTGAACAAATTGGAATATCTCAATGAGAGATTTTCTCAAAACTAATTAACAATTTGTCTCTACTATATAAAGGACCTGAGACTTTAAGTCTCAAAAAGATCTCACACAAAGATATAGAGGGAACCCCCCATAAGTTTCTACAAAAATACAAAAGTCTCTAAAAAACAGAGAATTTAATTCCTAATAGAGAAAAAGATCTTCCTCATCTCAAACCCGAGGTAAAGAAACCACAGAGATCAAAACATCTACTTTACCTATCATATCATATCTAAGGATTTAACACTTCTCAAGAACTTAGTTCTTTCTCTGGATCTGAGATCCACAAGACAAGTCTCCTACAAGTTGAGAATTTAATTCTAATCGGGAAGATCTTGTTCTTGAGAATCAAAAATTCAGAAAAGAACTATAAAAAAAAGAAAAAGAACATATCCTATAAGAATTCAGTTCCTCTGAAAATAGAGTTTAACCTTAAAAAGAAACTTAGTTCTTATGAAAAAAAACATAAGAACTTAGTTCTTAAAGAAAACTAGATCCCAGATATTCAAAACAAAGATGTTGGTGATCATTAATGGTTAAAATGCAATTAACAGAGATTCAATCTCTAAAAAAGAAAAGAACTTAGCGCCTCATGTGCTTCCCACATGGGCACCCTCAACAGCGCCCAACACCTCACGCAAAAAACAAGCGGGTGCCCAAAACAAAGGGCTAGCGCCTCACGTGAAATACACGTGAGCGCTGAATAAAAAGTGCTTAGCACTTCATATATTGCCAAAACGGCTAAGTGCTTAGCACTGATTGGACAACGTCCAGTGCCTAACGTGAAACACACGTTGGCGCTCAACAAAATAAATAGGATAGTGTCGCACGTTCTCCTCACGTGGACGTCATATAAAAAAGTGCTTAGAACTATTCAGTCAAAATAACTGAGTTCTTAGCACTGATTGGGCAATGCCTATAACTGAAGGCTTCGTATGATACCAATGTGAGCGCCAGAGCTTCAAACAAGTGCTTAGCACTTTTGGATTAAAAAGGGGGGCTGAACAAACAGAGCCTAAATAAGTGTTTAGCACTTTTGAACAAAAAAAAGAAGACCGAACAAACTAAGCCCAAATTGGCTAAGTCTCTTGCAGTTGAGCCCAAATGCTCTGTTGTTGGATCTTAAATAAAAGTGGTCCTTAAAATTTTGCTAAGTTGATCTTAGTCTCAAATAAGACTAACGTATCCTTAGCTAAAATAAATTGAGCTCAAATACTTATATATTTAAGTTGATCTTAATCTCAAACTAGATTGATGGTCCTTAAATAAAACAAACCAAATCTAAAATATACGAATTTGGACTAATCTGCACCCTATGGGCGACGACATAAATTAGTCTCTGTATACAATCTACGGGCAACCCAAAATAAAACAAATACAACGTGACATGAAGTGAACCACGGGAGCAGGAGAAAGTGGTTATCGCAATGCGGTAACGTAATTAACTGCAGGGGCTTGCGCTTGCAAGGAAGAGCGTCCTCACAATAAAAAAAACTCTCGCAAATGAGGGGGAATCTGATGAAATACGCTATAACTGTTGCGTCTATCCAAACCTTCAATATATGGTGCCATAAATCAACTTGGTATCTTCAGAGAGGTGGATGGATAAGTCAAAATAGCATCTGCCCCCAATTTCTGGCCAGACGTCCTAACGTCTCGGTCCGGTCTTTCGACAGAGAATAGATTCTGGCATGCCCGGTGGACCTTTTACTATTTCCACTCCACACATCGTGTGTCGTGTTTAGCGAACAAAATCCCGGTTCGCTATGGTTGACCTAGGATTCAAGGTACTAAAACTTGGTGTCTTGCTACTATGCAGAAAATCGATAGCTTCTCAATGCACTGCATGCAACAGCAACTCTCGCTCCACCCCAACTGGAGGAGTGACCTATGGGCCTAACACGACCTCTATTTTCTCAATACCGGTGGGGAAAGTCACACAAGAAACTACTGGATTGTTCTTTGGTATCTTGCTCCCACCTGTGAGTTTCGGTGCCTTAGCGCCACAAGAAGAAGCTCCTAAAAGGTCGGTATTCAATCGACTGGCAACCACAACGGCCCTCTCGACGAGCCGTCGAAATTTGGTGTCTCAGTCTTCAACAAGCTGAGAAAGAACTCAAACGGGTTCACAAAGAAGCTCGTGATACCTGAAAGGGCCACCCCAAAATGTCTAACCCTTGTAACAACTCTGATTTTACTGTACGAAAAATTTTCAAGTTAATATACAGAATGGAGTTTGCAAGCATGAGTACAAGTTATAAATTAAATTTGTTTAAGAACAGAAAGAAAACACTTGTAGCTCATTGGTAAAGCCTTGCACTGCTGTGACGTATCCCCTGTGTTCGAATCCCATCAACTGTTTATTATTTTTCTGAATTTTTATTTTAAACTTTTTAGAAGCCTAAAAGTTTACACGTGCAATACATGTAAAAATGAAAAGATAGAAAATCAAACATGTTCAAAATTTTATTAACAGATACATGGACACGTGGAAAGCATCCAACCCCCCACCACCAATATGTGGCCAGGGAGATTGCTATTTAAGCCGGCAACGCTGAGCCATCCGTAGGGGATGAAGCCCGTGCTTTGCATATAGCACCCCTTGGCCTAGCTCACTACCCCTGTTCTATTTGTTTTCTCTGCAATTTAACGGAGAATTAAAATTCATCTTTAGTCTTATTTTTAATGCTTTTTGATTCAATCTTTCAATTCCAAAACCTTAATTTTATACTATAAATACAACCCTATACCCTAGCCCCCCCTCATTCTGAAATCTATAGTCAAAATTATCAAAAATTCTCAAGTCCAAGAAGAGTACAAATGGAATTAGCCCAAGGTCAAATTCCGGTGAGGATTGGAGGCAATTCCGGCAACCCTACGACGTCACGAAGGATACGACATCTTCCTCTACCTTTCCTCTCTTCTCCTAACTTGTAAGTTCCTTCTATTTCCTCCCTTTCTTCGCTAAATTCTCTTTTCAAAACAAAGTATCGGTAAGTGGAGTTATTACTGTTGTAAATCTTCTAAACTCTATAATCTTACTTTTCATTTACATATTGTTCAATAAACTTTTATAAAATATTTGTAATAAAGATTTAGAAATAACTTTCACGCCAGAACTCCATGTTAATTAACTTTAATTATGCTTTTACTTTTAAATACCATGAAGTTTATATACGTTATCCTTTAAACATTTTTCTTAGCATACCTTAAGAAAACTTCACGAGATAATGACCTATCTCTCACTACACACATATTGACATAGCATGATTCTCTTGAGACATAACTTTTGTGGTAAAATACGACTTTTCAAAATACCTTGAATTATAAAAACTCGATTTTCTTTAAATAGTGTTATCAAATTCTTTGCGAATATGCCTCTACAATCCATTTTGGGGAACCCACTATTGGATAGTGCGGATTATCGCACATCCTCGGGCTAGGAGAGCGAAATGCAGACCTCCTCACGGAATATACGATCTCAAAAGAATTTTAATACGATTTTAAAAAAAAACGAGATTTTCTACTTAATAAATAAAAATCAATTTTTAATAATTATATAAATATTATCAAACCATATATTTTTAGTATATAATAAAATTCCATGTTTTCTAGAAAATAAAATAATGACAAGTTTCATTAAAATACCATCAAGTATCAATAAGATAACTTACACTAAAATACAATGAACTATTCAAGCTAGGTTACTATTCACTAATATACCTAACTCTTTAAAATTCACATCCATGAAAACCCTAAAAAACATAAATAATTACTTGAAGTTTATTTTGAAAGTATATAAAATAGTTTTCATAAAACCCCCTCGAGATATATAAAATTATATTAAGAACTCTAGTAAATATAGGTTTAAGCTGGATCAATTCACTTGAGCTTCAGAGAGCCGGAGAAAGTGCGTGCTTGCCTATTTAAGGTAGAAAACTAAAACGGTGTTATCAATGGTAATTATCTTGGAAAAATACACAAATCCTTCCATCCATGTGCAGCAGTTACTGATAACACCCTAATCTAATTCAGGATCCAAATTCTGTTTTAAGTGTCTGACTCAAGTCCGAGTCCAAATCATTCTGAATCCAATTCAACATGAATCCAATATACCAAACATGAATACTTGAACCTGAACCTGAATACCAGAATAGAATCAACATGACTTGACGGAACCATGGCTATATTTTGACTTCATTACATTACTACTTAATACATCCTGAAACTGTTTACATGAACAACTTATACCATGGTCTCGGCAAGTTTGATAATTACCAATCAATACAATATACATTATGGGGTTTAACGGGGTAGACTGGTACGGAATGTGTTAAAAGTGGCACGATGATGGACACTAAAAGACACCTACACGAATATCATGTGCCGTTGTCCCGTGGGTTTTGACGGGGCCTTGTATTTACATGTTACCATAGTCCACGGGATAGTTGGACTCCTCTTGTATACACTAATACATTCTGTACCAAGTTACAAACAACTACGTTAGCATAGCAAACAGATAATTTACCAGTTCTATTCTCTTTACTTGTCTATTCCATTCTATCTTTTGGGACTTACCGAATGCTAGTTCGCTGACGACATTCATGTCTCTTCATTCTTTGGAATGTTCGTCAGGAGGACCCGACTCTCAGGAGAACGAGCCCAGTCAGGACTATTTAGAGCAGTTCACATAGGGGCCAGGCTTCTAGGCTTTTACTTGTACTTATTTTCTTTTCAGTTCATATGCCACTGTTTAGGCATCGCTTTATCATCGTACTTTTCTTTTCAGTTGTATGAAAAGAAATATTGTTAATAAAATTTGTTGTTATTATTACATCTCTTGTTATTCTTGTGTATTCATTTATATTGCTTATTTACGGTTAACGTGTTTACTTCTGAGTAAATACGCCGCGGTCCGTCACGTCTACTTCTCCATATACTAGGAAGCGGGTCGTGACAGCCCTCCCTACTCCTACTACAGGCGAAGCCGTCAAAAGTGCTTTCCCTACCAGAATGTCGGTCTTCAAAAAATTAGCCGGCCCTCCTCAAACTTTAACAAGGATATCGGTCTTCAACTGACTGATGCTAACTACAGCTCCTCAGCAAAACCAGGGGCGTGATGAAGCCGCTTTCAAAACTAAGGCGGTCCTTTCAGCAAGGCACGCTCGACGTCGCCACTGGCGTCGAGTGAAGCTGGGGGAAACTCCCCCTTTTGACTCACCTCACCAGCTCTAATGGTGGAAGTCAATGCTGTTGTTCCAACCGAGAACAACTTTGATCCGCTTCAGAGGGTGCACAAAAACTCCCCAACGGCGGTGCTAAAGAAATCACCCCACCTGCAAAAGTTACAGTGTAGGCAAAACCGGAGTGGTCTCATCAGCGTCTCTCCTCGCAAATTCATAGGGTTTGGCGAAAAGTCCAGGACTCTGTGATTGAACAAAACTACTCTCGTCGACCAAAGAAATCGAGGGCTCGAGAGGAAAAAGGACTACTCCTCTGCCATATAAGGAGGACTTTTCCTAAAGAGGTTCCTGTCATAACGGCTCCTTCAACTCTAATCTCCCATAAAAGAACGAGGCTAGAGAAAACACTACCGTCCGCAGTAAATTCCAAATGCGATGGATCCAAACGCCCTAAGCCTGGGGGCATTATCGTCTATACGGTCTATATGACCAATGGGCAAGATGGGAGCCATGCTTCGGAGAGTCACCGACCGCAAACTCAGTCGCTGACAAAGGCTCAGAAGCAACAATGAAAGCTCCAAGAAATTCTGAACAAAATGACGGCACTCACTGGATAGAAAACAAGCCCGAACAAAGAGGCCGAACAATGCCAAGAGTAAGAGACCGATACAGAGTTTCTGCGAAGGGTGATCTAGAGGAAGGACAAAGAGGCTGCTGAGCAAGCTGCTAATATGAAGCAAATGACTCTCTTGTTCCAAGACATGGTTGGAATGATGATTCATCCAAAACCCCGGGCTAAAAATCCGCCGATAATCATTGAAGATGACATAGGGGAAATATCAAACCCTCCTCGGGCCTTATCAGTGGCTAAGGAGGAAACAATCTCCAAAACTGCCCTTGATGATTACATTACTCAACAAATAAGTGCTCATCAAGATAATAAAGCCACTGGCCAAATTTTCAGAACTGGGCGACCATATCCAGGTTGGTATGATCAAATCAAGTACCCGCTGGGGTATACGATCCCCAAATTCCATCTATACAAAGAGACAGGAAACCCTCACTATCACGTCGCGCTGTTCAGAGCTCTGTGCGGCAACACTATAGGCGACAACAAACTGTTGCTTCTCCAGTTCATTGGCAGCCTATCAGAAACAGCCTTTGAATGGTACTCGAAGCTCCCAAATAACTCCGTAAAAACATTCACAGAGATAGAACTGTTGTTCACACAGCATTTCTCCAACGCGAGCAAGCGCACTCCAATTATAGCATTAATCAATGCCAGGGTAAAGTCGGGAGAAACCTGGGTCCAATACGCGATCCGGTGGTGGAACCTATTGTCTAAGTGCGAACATCGCATTAAAGAATCTCCTGTTATGGGCATGTTTATCGGGACCCTTGATCCTCAAACAACTGTGTCCCAGTTCATGACATTCTTCAAACCAACCACCTTCTAGGCTCTAATAGATAAATTGGCCTAAATGGACCAGATGGGCTATGGGCCTTCCTCCTCAAATAAGGACCCTCGAAATAACAAGGGTAAAGAGAAAGCGGCCTTCGTTTCCAATACGCAACAACAACCGAGTGTCCCAAAATCGTCTGCTCTCCAAAACAACGCGTGTCCGCGCCCATCCTTGGAGGAAAGACTAGGACGCGCTTACTCATTTCCCCGCGACAAGACAAGGAGACTATTCGAATTGGCAATGCGTAATAAACCCATCGTATTACCGGATACGAGGTGTCTACCGCAACCTGGCGACGTCAACAACCCTAACTACGATTCCTATCATAGAATGGTGAGCCACCCAATTGAAGATTGGTACGTCTTCAAAAACTGGGTCGAAGACCAATATCAACAGGAGAAATTCGAGATGTCTGGTAACTGGAAGGTAAACCCACCCCATAAGCATACTCCCAAAAAGGTGGATGCGTAGGGGGCATCATACTCACTTATGGAAAAAAAACTCCATGGGAAGTCGTTCTTTCAGCAAAAACCAAAAGAATGTTGAGTGATCTACAAGCGTGTCCGGTAGTAAGGTGGAAAAGCCCACATGAACTTGAAATCATTGAAAAGACGCTAAAACCACGTCCCGCACAAAAAATTGTTGACAAGGAGAAAACCTCCTAAGTTAAGCCTTCAAAGTCTTCGAAGAAGAAGAAGAAAACCAAGAAGCATGTGCAGCCTGCCAAATATGACTACAAGCGCACAGATCTAAGAAAATATATTGACATGCTGGAAGAGTACAACCAGAATGCATGGAAACTGTTGTGTTATGCCAATGCCCTGGCCATCTACCGTGACCGTTTGCGGAACAAAAATTTTATAAACTGGCGCTAAAACAACCCGATAACCTGGATCTACCATAAACCTATAAGCTAGCAAACTAAAGAGGAGTTAGAATGGTTATACCGAATGATCAATGTCCTTCGGTCTTTTACCATCTTTCTAAGCTCCTAGTGGTCTCCATGATCAAGCTTGATTTCCGGTCTCCCTCCATCGAAGATGATCCACCTGAGGATTCGTAGTTCGAGCTCCAACCTCAAAGCCAAGGTAATTAGGGTACCTAGTTCGCTAAACTAGATAGCCTAGAGTATGTAGAGTCTAATGATGAATTAGTTTGTCTCAAAATACCCTTGGTTTCTCAACACATGAGACATAAAGGGTTTGACGAAGAAGATGAAAGCTTGAGGAGATGAGAGTGTAGTGCATAACATTCTAACAAGAATGGCAAAGTCTTGTGAACAAATAATTCACCCCACAAATAAATCAAGCATGCTCCAATACTAAACCATGAATCACCCCATGAGTCACCATGTGAGCCATGCCTCAATAAATGCAAAGAACAACACATCCTTCCACCTCATTGACCATTTAATCCTAAACGGTAAAAACTAAATGAGGTGTCTTCTTCTAGAAGAACCTTATAAAAAATTATAATAATATCCCTCATCCGTATATATATACCCGTATCCGTATTCAAAAAAATATGAATACAAAGAGACAAAATAATCCAATAATATAATACTAGAATCTGTCTTAAACCAAACCCACTAGTATAATCCGTCCGAATCATGATACGTGCACAAGTGCACATATATGATCGAACCCTGCCAAAATACCATACGGCCTCTATATCGTTTCGCCCGAAATAGGGAAACCCTCTGTGTAGGACTCTAAAGACTCATCAATATACTGGCAGTGGATTTAACCATAAGCACGCCAGTGGCACTATCTGTATGTAACATCTATCCAGGTATTGAGCGAAAAGGAGGCCGATGAGCAAACTCATCTAAACCCCTACTGAGCCTGTCCGTGACAATCTCCGTACAGTCTGGTCTTTTCGTCTAAGAGTATCGCATATCGAGTTTAGGGGGTGGATAAAATCAAACCCCTAATAACGCAATATTTCGTGTCGGTATGAAGCTCATCACCAACTGAGAAACTACTGATCCAAATCAGTAATTCTCGTCTACCTTGGCCAAGGATTTCTGGTGATGTCCACCCGTTAACCTCGCGACATCAACCCCCAATACCAGGAGAGACGAATCCCCGACGATCCGCTCACTGCCTCCATGTAGCTCGGGACTGTACCCAACCAAAACCTGTTTGCACGACTATTTTAAGCCATGGTAGGGTAGTAATTAAAGCACAGTGGGAACATACACAAGAAAAATAACGATCTCAGTTCGACAGACTAACTTGTACACATGTCACCTGGGAACTGCTATCCGACAATAAGTATAATACCAACTAGCATGTTCACGGCGAGTTCGTCCAGTGTACTCATAACCCAATGAGCATCTGTATACTATCTTAGGTAACTAACTGAAACCAATAGCTTGTGAGACCGGCCACCGCCCCTCGTCGGGGTCTCGATAACTATACACTAGTCTACTCCGGCGTATCGATGCCCAGTCTCGATACTCCCTCGGCTAGGGACATTTAAGGATGTACTTATAGACCAGCTCCCACGTATATGATGTCCATCATAATGTTGGTACTCAAGAAAGAATCCTATGGGCTCTATCAACATGTAATAGTGATATGTAATACCACATAATGCATGCACATGATGATAAAGGCAAACCATATAGCATATTATCATTTTAAGTAAGATTGTTCTATCCGAATAGGTCATTCCTCAATCATCATAATCACCTGCATACGATTAAAATAATTTCTTTGAGGGAACTATAGCCAAAAGAAACCACTTGTACTTAAGGCTAATTATTGCGGTGTCACATACTCACAACCCGTGTGATACCGAATACCCAACTTCTCTACTAATCAATCTCGCAAAGCACGTTTGTGAAACTATTGTGTTCGAGAAATATCCTCAGTGAGTGGATCCGCTCCAATGTTTTTATCTTTATCTCTCTATATATCTCAACTTCACGGAGAAAGACTATCTCCCGAAATGAGCAATACCTGTCTTAGAATTTGTCTGGATATCTGATGGGACCCAGTTCACATATGAACTTCAAATCCAACAAACTTCATAGACTGTATCATGCACTGAATTTAATCAGTATCCTGAGCCATACCTTCAACAGTATCCGCTTGGACCACCTGTCCAACATACTGCCCCTCAAAAGAGAGAAAACAATAACTCTGACAGCCACTCTGTCATCCAGGTCACCTTGGAAGCCAGAAATGATAACCGTCTCCTGAACGAGGCTGCCATTACCATATACCAAGAATATCCACTTATGTTCATAACTGCTTCCCAATGTTTCTTGAGGGTTGGATTAATATATACTTATTGCAACCTATGCAAAATCAATGTCTGATGTTGTACTTGACAACTCATGATTGACTCAATTGCCTAAGCAAGTGATATGCCAATCAAGCAAATCCTTCTCCTCATCAGTCTAAAAGACATCTCTTTAGAGAGGATGACTCCATCACCTGCGGGTACACCACCACGCCAGGAGTCGTCCATTCTAAAACACTTTAAAATAGTGTCAAAGTACCCAAATTGGGACACTTCCCAAATCTAGATCTAAAACTATAGATCTAGTCACCAAAATACCTGATATTTTATCCATATCCTATGTGGAGAAACCACCTTATGACAACCACAGTATAACCGATCGTAATATAGGAAGATCTCTTCTTATTAAGTGCATGTCATCCAAATACCAAGACATCACTCACTGCTACTACTTACCAGATCCATCTCTTATTCTGATGAAGCCAAACTTTATGACTGTCACATCAAAAATAGATGATCTATCTCCGCTATACCTTCTTTAGTCTATAAATAGACATAAGCTACTTGCCCACTATGCTTCCGCTGCTCCCACTGACTACAAGAACCTTCTGGCAGAGTCATATACACGTGCACTTCTAAAGATAATTTGGAACGACGTTATATTCATCCTCCTTCCAGATCTCATAGTCTAGAACATCAGTAGTGTCAACTATGGGTAATCAAAAACCTCCCTTTCACTGTCTCTGAGGAGACCAAAGTACCTCTCGGGTGCCTGAGGTTACCTACCAAATCTGCGGAGTGGCTAATGGATCGTCGAAACCAATTGAATCCTTAGGTTCTACTAAATTTTCAGTAATCGTTTGAGGTTCTGGAATCACTTCCAGTTCTACCATACTCCCACTAATGTTTTCTGAAAAGAATGTATTTTACTAAAACTGTGGTGAGTCAAGAACAATACAACTATTGATCTTCCAGACGGTAGAATGTTTTGTAAGTCCACGTTACCTCTCCCGGTTCTTTCGGGCTTGCGGAAATGGTGAAAAACAATTTTTAGGGTTTGGGTAACACGGACTACAAAAACGGATCTTGGCTAAACTACACACTAGCAACCTAACTAGAGAGTTGTCTACTCGGTTAGGGGTTATACCTCACTTGAACTCCTTCTTCTTGAACTCTTTGTAGTGGTTGGATGGTGCTTTCCTCGTCGCCTTCTTTCGTCAAAGATGGATCCACCTGAGGGTTTCAACCTTGGGCTCCTTTCTCGAACTTTGAGAGAACTAAGGTCTTTGGCTTGCTAGACCTTCAACCTTAGAGTGAGTAGAGAGTGGTTTAGAGTATTTTATCTCAAGGAGAGGTTTCTCAACACATGAGAATGGATCCCCTTGAACTAGAGGAGGAAGAAGAAGAAAAGAGGAGAGAGAATGGTAATGATAGAATGAAATGGTTTTTCTACAACCATCACATAATAAATGAATTATCTAATAATAATATTAATCCAAAAAATGAAAAAGGTGATGGATGGTTTGATGAGACCATTATCATATCACATTAAATGTTTTTTGCAAAGATCAAAGAGCATATTTGATGTGTAATGATGATGGTCAAAGTTTCAACCAAGGTCAACAAGTCAACCTTGGTTAACAAGTCAACAAACCCAACCATGACACAATTTTATTTAATTAATATTATTAATTGATATATCACATATTCATTAGGGTTTGGAAAAAGACGACTGTCAACTGTGCATACGCACCCATTCCAAAACCCTAATGAAAATCCTCTTCCTCCGCCTCAAACAACTGTGCATACACACCCGCATTCGTGTTCCGAGGAACATGAATACAATGAGATAAAACTAACCCCAAAACATTTACTAGGATCCGGCTCAAACCAGAGCCCTCTAGTAATGACTGTCCGGACACCAAACGTGCACAAGTGCGCGGATATGAACAAACCCTGTCGCAAAACCATGCGACCTCTACTCTGTTTTGCCCAAAGGCGAATAACCCTCTGTGTAGGATTCTAAAGACTCGACACTACGCTGGCAGTGGGTTTAACCACAGACCGCTAGCGACACTAGCTGTACGTAACGGTCCCCAGGTAGATGCCGACAAGAAGACTGACGAGGTAAACCCATCTGAACTCCTACTGAGCCTGAATGTGACAATCTCCGTACAGTCCGGTCTGTTCGTCTGATACATCGCATAGAGGGCCTAGGGGGCGGTAAATGCCAGTTCCCTAATAGCTGTAAAAGTCGTGTCGGAGTGTAGCCCAGAACACCCTGAGATAACACTGGAAACCTACCAGTATATCTCGCTTGCCCTGGCCAGGGACTACTCGTGTAATGGCTCTCCTAGACACAGCACGATGTCAACCCCCAATACCGGGAGAGACGAATCCTGTCTAACCGTCACTGCCTCCAAGTGCTTCGGTACAGCACCCAAAAACTACCTGTTTGCACGACTCCTTTGAGCCATGGTAGGGTAGTAATCAAAGTGCAGTGGGAACACACTCGAGGCGAAGTGACAGTGTCAAGTCAGCGGACTAAGCTGTACTCATGTCACCTGGGAACTGATAACTGACGATAGGTATAATACCAACCAACAGTTCCCGACGAGTCCTGTCCAGTGTACTCGTAACCTAACGAGCACCCGCATACTATCTCAAGTACGATGTACTGACGGCTGTGGGACAGACCATTTCCGAAGCTGGGATGAGAAGCGTATACGCTAGTCTACTCCGGAGTATCGATGCCCTGTCTCGATAGTCCTACGACTAGGGACCTGCATAAGGATATGCTTGTGGATTACCCAGCCCCTACGAGTGTGACTGCCATCACAATGCTGGTAATCAAGCAAAGATCCTAAGGGCTCCACTAATGTGTAAAGGCGATATGCTAAAAGAAACACATGCACACATTAAAGCAGAAACAAACCAAGTAGCATACTACTATATTGAGCAAGATTGTTTATACAAGGTGAATATCCCAAGCTTCCATCAAGTAATATACAAATTAGTATGATACAGTAATGGCCTCTAGTGCATATACACTAACAATCTCCCACTTGCACTAAGGCCATGTACTGGCGTATCGAAGACTTATCATCTCGATCAGCCGCTCGAACTGTGTCTGGGGTAAGGCCTTTGTGAATGGATCAGCAGTGTTATCTTCCGTAGCAACTCTCCGAACCTCGATCTCCTGGCAACCCACGATCTCCCTGATCAGGTGATACCGCCTCAAGATGTGCCTGGACTTCTGATGGGACCTGGGTTCTTTCGCTAAAGCTATAGCCCCGTTGTTGTCGCAATACAGAGGTATTGGATCAACAATGGATGGAACCACCTGAAGTTCTATCAAGAACTTCCTCATCCAGACGGCTTCTTTTGCGGCATCAGATGCAGCGATATATTCCGCTTCCATCGTCGAGTCAGCAACGGTTTCCTATATGGAACTCTTCCAACACACCGCCCCTCCATTGAGGGTAAAGACATAGCCCGACATGGACTTGGAATCATCCTTATCACTCTGGAAGCTGGAGTCAGCAAAGGCCTTGATCTGGAGGTCTTTTCTGCCATACACCAAGAACATCTCCTTAGTCCTTCTCAGGTACTTGAGAATGTTCTTTACCTCTATCCAGTGTTTCTCCCCAGGGTTTGACTGATACCTGCTTACCACACTCAGTGCATAAGCTACATCTGGTCTGGTACATAACATCGCATACATTATAGAGCCTACCGCAGAAGCGTAGGGTATAATAGACATGCGATCCCTTTCCAAATCAGTCTTGGGAGACATCTCTTTGGAAAGGGTGATCCCGTGACAAGACGGTAGATTACCGCGCTTGGAATCTTCGATACTGAATCTTTTCAGTATGGTGTTGATGTACCTGGACTGTGAAAGTCCTAATATCCTCTTGGATCTGTCACGATAGATCCGGATCCCCAGAATGTAAGAGGCATCACCCAGGTCTTTCATGGAGAACCTGTGTGACAAGACCCTTTGATAGATTGTAGCATAGGAATGTCATTTCCTATCAAGAGAATGTCATCCACGTATAAAACGAGGAATACGACAGTTCTTTCTACAAATCTACTATAGATGCATGGTTCATCTGGATTTTTAATAAAACCAAAATCTTTGACCGTCTCATCAAAACAGATGTTCCAACTCTGCGATGCCTGCTTTAGTCCATAAATGGACTTAAGCAACTTGCACACCTTCCCGCTGCTCCCACTCTGAATGAAACCCTCTGGCTGGTGATTGGTAGGATATGTGCGTGTTCAAGTTTAGTTTTAAATACCGCAATCAAGACGGTTTCTCTTGTAGCTAGCCGGTTGAGTACGGGTCGTCCGCAGGGAGATGGGAGTCTTTTTCAAAGTGTTTTAACGAGTTAAGTCCGAAAGTTCAGATTTTGTTTGTAACTATCTAAGTGTTGAGTTGATATTTAAAGAGAGCTTGTTAGGGTTAGGATTAGGTTAGTTTGAGTTAGGAGTCTCCACATCTTTCGTTGCCCCTCTTAATATCGGTGTTACGGTAATCGGCAACAACGGGGATTAGCACGACTAGGAAGGAACTTGCGAGTATAAGCTAGGCTTTCCAACGCATAGTCCTTCCTTTTGGTGCTTGTCCGTCCGTTCTTGGCTCTTATCCATAACCTCCGGTTAATTCAACCATAACCGGTCTCACTACGGAATCACCACTATCATGTAGGATAGGGTGCCGTAAGGAGCGGATTGTGGTTCAATTAACGGGAGTCGATTTAAGTTGTTGGGCAAGGAAAGAGTGAGAGAGATTTTCTTCTCTCAAACTTCCCTTATCCTACCCTAACAAGTATAAACTACTCACACTTCATGATAAGGAAAAACAAAACAAAACAAAAGAGGAAGATAGAAAGAAGGAGATTAGAAGAATACGACTAACTATTTGCGACCTCACCTTGGCGAGGATCGAGCGTAAGTATCATTGTCGTATGAATGATAAAGAAAAAGAGAGAAGAAAGAAACAATCAAGCAAATAATAACAACTACTTAACAATTAAAATTACAACAAATTACAACAAGTAAAGAAAGAGACAAGCATGATAATAAAAATGGTCTTCTTTATTCATCACTCTTCACTCAAAAGCTCACTACAAGTTTAATGGAGAAGAGGTGAGAAGAGAAAGAAGAACAACACTAAAACTAGGCAAAATGAAAATACAAGAATGGACCCTTTCCTTCACAAAGTTCTGGGCTATTTATAGGCCAGAAAATGAAACCCTAGGGCAACCACCAGAACCCATATGAAAATACAAAAATACCCCTGGAAAATATTTTCCTGCCGCCACTATATGGCAGCGGATCCGCGGCCTGGGCCCCACTTTGGCCGCGGATCCACGGCCGTTCAGTTGAATTGGGCCCCCCAACTTTTGGTGCTGGCCTGATCTGATGTCTACATTATTCTGGTACATATATTTTCTCAATTTGGCTCCTCGATTTTTCCAGAATTTCTGTTAAGGGAAAGGTGGACTTTTTGTCAATATTTTGTCATGATTGCCTCGAGCTCCGTGTAGATCTCTTGGATTTTGTGCTACCATTGAGCCTTGTGCATGAAGGTGACATTGATTTGACCTTTTGTCTTCCTAAACTGGTATCTGACAACATACGGATGAAGAGCGGAGACCGTGTTTTATCTGTGGTTGGCAGGAACCCGGACTTTTTTCGTGTTTTCCATGAATTTCACCGTTTTAGAACCGAGAACCTGTATCCTGCAATTGACTAGCAAACACGGCTCAAGAGTATCTACGGATATGCAATGTGATAAAAATTGGGCGGTATGAAAATGCAAAAATCTGATATGAACAAATACCCCCAAACTTATCATTTGCTCGTCCCGAGCAAAGCCCATTTATTCACAAAAAAAAATTTCCTAACCTCACTTTCGCAGGGAACGCGATTGCACTGAGCATGTGCAACAAGCCGTTAAACCTCTAGGTGTCCCTAGTAGGAGGAGTGTTGTCTCCTGAGGGTTTTCAGCGGATACTATCCACAAAATCCGGTCAAGTTGGTTTTGTAAAATAACTAAGCTTCAAACCCTAAAGTTTTGTTTTAGAAAATAACAATTCTATAATCCTAAGTCTAGACCATCGAACCTTTATTTTTCACACCTCGCTTCTTATTTAACTACAGATTTTATATCTCTTTACGTGCAGTGCAAATAGTGTCGTTAAGTTCCCGAAAGGTCGATTAAAGTCATCATGTCGCACAATAAAGCCCAGATAATAATTTTAAAAGGATCAAATAAGTTTTATAGAGAGTTAAGCATTTTTCAAGTTTCGTTTTCCAGTAAGGTTTCAATTTCAGAATTTCTATCTTCCTTAACAGGAAACTAAGTCGTATTTTTCACTCCACCTTTTTCTTGTTTTCATTTCATACACACCTCTGTGAACGTGCAATAGTCTTTATCAAAGAGTAAAACCTTCATATCTCCGTTAAATTTTTTTTTATAAAAGCCTGTCTTTTATCAAGATTATTCTCACACAAAGAACCGTTAGGAATTTTAACTCGGAGAGAACACTTGCTTGACTTTGTTTTAAAACTGGACTTTCTAGGCTTCTTAGCGAGCTTTGGGCCAATGCACCCAAACCAGTTGGTTTTAGGGCATTAGGTGTAGAAACACCCCAGCGGACTTAATTACTCAAGTTACCTAGGTCCAAAAACAAAAGACAGTTTGTCGTGAAAATCAGATGATTCAATACGAACGGAGATATAACCGGCAGTTCAAATATTTTTTTTTTTGGATAAAGACGTGTTTAGTGGGTTTGGTGTGTAATCATTCCAATCAAGTTTTAGATGGGTTATTTTTCCGACTTAGCTCCAATTACGGCATCAATAACATTCCTTCATATTCGCTTTACTTCAAAAACTATTCTTGACATTACTTATTTCAGAACAAACCTATTTGATCCTCATAAAATCATTTATCTGGTTAAAAGTTTAAACATGAAAGACTTGTCATCTAATTCCCAAAATCTTACGACACGTGTAGTGTGATGTAAAGATGTATATCATCTATAGTTAACTTCAAAGTAGAGTTATCTTTCAGGTTTTCAAAATCCAAACATAAGATCTAGTTATTCCTATTTGTTCAAACAAAAACCGTCGAATGTTGAATCAGAGTTCTTCCACAAGCTAACTTGACAAAAAAGTTTTTATATTTTTTAGAAAATTTTCAAATTTTTATGGATTTTATGGATATTAATATGCAGATGTGAAATATACATATGAATGCGAAGGTAAGAAATGCGTACCGAGCGTACCCCCAAACTTAAACTGGACAGTGTCCTCACTGTCGTTGCATGAAGAGAGTAGTTGGAAGGTTCAAAATTGTCGGTTAGCAATATACAATTTTATTTTTGTTTTTGTTTTTTTTTGTTTTTTTTTTAAAGAAAAGAAAAAGAATATACACAAATATATACAAAATGGTTTGTACATACCCCCAAACTTATTTGGAACAGTGTCCACTGTTCTTGGCTGGATAACCGAAGTTTGGAGCTAGGCAGAGGAAGATCATGCAGGGTAAACCGGCTCCTGTAAGAACATGAGCTCCTCTGTTGGTTCGGCGCTAAGGTACGGTTTGCATCGGTGTCCATTTACCTTGAAGAGTGAACCGTCCTTTGGATTTTCCAAATCCACAGCGCCCTGCGGATACACATTCCGCACAAAATACGGCCCTTTCCAGCGAGATCTGAGCTTTCCAGGATGGAAGTGAAGTCGGGTGTCGTAAAGCAGTACCTGCTGACCAGGTATGAAGGTTTTGCGCAAAAGGTGTTTATCATGAAACACCTTCGTTCGATTCTTAACGACAACCGCGTTGTCGTAAGCCTCATCCCTAAGCTCGTTCAGTTCGTTCAGCTGCAGCTTCCGATGGCTGCCCGCGTCCTCCAGAGACAGATTCATCTCCTTTATCGCCCAAAATGCGCGATGCTCGATTTCGACAGGTAGGTGGCAGGCTTTTCCGTACACAAGCCGATAGGGAGACATGCCAAGGTCGGTCTTATAAGCAGTTCTAAATGCCCAAAGGGCATCAGTGAGTTTCAGAGACCAATCCTTACGGTTCTTGGAAACCGTCTTCTCCAATATCTGCTTGATTTTCCGATTTGAAACTTCGGCCTGCCCGCAGGTTTGGGGGTGGTAGGGCGTAGAAAGCTTATGATTAATGGAGTATTTCCGCATCAAGGCCTCGAAAGTCCTATTGCATAAATGACTTCCATTGTCGCTAATGATCGCTCGGGGGTGCCCAAATCGGGAGAAAATGTTTTCTTTAAGGAACTTAACGACAACCTTGTTGTCGTTAGTCCGGCTGGGCACAGCCTCGACCCATTTAGAGACGTAATCAACAGCTAGAAGTATGTACAAGTTCCCAAAAGAGCTGGGAAACGGCCCCATGAAGTCTATCCCCCACACATCGAAAATCTCCACAACCAAGATTGGTTGGAGCGGCATCTCGTTCCTCCGGGATATCCGGCCCAAGTGTTGGCACCGGGAGCAAGTCTTGCAATAGTCGTTAGCGTCTTTGAAAAGTTGTGGCCAGTAGAAACCACATTGCAAGATCTTTTCAGCTGTCTTTCTGGGCCCAAAATACCCGCCACACGCTTGATCGTGGCAAAATGACAGCACACTCTTGAATTCCTCATCGGGGACACACCGACGAATAATCTGGTCGGGACAGTACTTGAACAAGTAGGGTTCGTCCCAGTAAAAGTGTTTTACTTGGGATAAGAAGCGAAGTCTGTCCTGACTAGACCATTCGGTCGGTAGTAATCCCGTGGCCAAATAGTTCACAATATCTGCGAACCAGGGTTCGCAAGATACTGTCAAGAGTTGTTCATCCGGGAAAACGTCGTTAATTGGAATTGGAAGCGAAGGCGAAGAAGGAAGTCGTGAGAGATGGTCGGCAACTACGTTTTCACATCCTCGTTTGTCCTTAATGACAAGGTCAAACTCTGAAGCAAGAGGATCCAACGTATTAACCGAGACTTGGCATCTTTCTTCGCAAAAAGATGGCGCAGAGCTGAATGGTCCGTGTAGACAATGACTGGAGAGCCGATTAGGTAGGGCCTGAACTTTTCTAAAGCAAATACAACAGCTAAGAATTCCTTCTCAGTTGTTGTATAGTTCAGTTGGGCGTCGTTCAGGGTCCGGCTCGCGTAATAGATTACGTGCGGCATCTTGTTGATGTGCTGTCCAAGGACAGCACCGATGGCAAAGTCGGATGCATCGCACATAATATCGAATGGGTGCGTCCAGTCAGGAGAAGAGAGAACGGGAGCAGAAGTGAGTGAGCGTTTCAGTGACTCGAATGCAGTCACACAGCTCGAGTCGAAGTCGAAAGGCGTGTCCTTGGCCAGCAAAAGCGTCAAGGGCCTAGCAATCTTGCTAAAGTCCTTGATAAACCGTCTATAGAAACCGGCATGGCCAAGGAAGGCTCGGATATATCTGACGCATCGGGGAGGAGGCAGATTGGAAATGACCTCAATCTTTGCTCTGTCAACCTCTATGCCATTTTGCGAGATGATATGTCCTAAGACAATACCTTCGCGCACCATGAAGTGGCATTTCTCCCAGTTCAAAGTGAGATTCTTGTCCTTACATCGGGTAAGGACAGCGTCAAGATGCAGCAAACACTCGTCAAAGGAGTCGCCGAAGATGGAGAAGTCATCCATGAAAATCTCCAAAAATTTTTCCACCATGTCAGAGAAAATTCCCATCATACACCGCTGGAAGGTAGCGGGCGCATTGCATAACCCAAAGGGCATGCGTCGATATGCAAACGTGCCGAAAGGACAAGTGAAAGTGGTCTTGTCCTGGTCTTTTTCGGCGATGTGAATTTGATTGTAGCCAGAGTAGCCATCTAGAAAGCAATAGTACTCATGTCCGGCCAATCGTTCAAGCATCTGGTCAATGAAGGGTAGCGGAAAGTGGTCTTTCCGCGTAGCGGCGTTGAGTTTTCTGTAATCAATGCAAACTCGCCACCCAGTTTGGGTGCGAGTAGGGATTAACTCATTCGCCTCGTTGGTTATGACCGTGATGCCCGACTTCTTGGGGACAACATGAATGGGGCTAACCCACTGGCTATCAGAGATAGGGTAAATGATACCACTATCTAGACATTTGACGATCTCCTTCTTCACAGCCTCCTTCATGATTGGATTAAGACGTCTTTGTGGATCCCGGGCTGGTTTGGCATCATCCATCAGATGAATGTGATGCTCAACGATCAGGGGACTAATCCCCTTGATGTCCGCCATGGACCAGCCAAAAGCTTGCCTGTTGCTGTGCAAGACCGCGAGAAGGGCTTTCTCTTGCTCGGGAGCTAGAGAAGCCGAAATGATGACAGGGAGGGTCTCGTTCTCACCTAACTAAGCATACTTAAGGTGAGACGGCAACGGCTTGAGTTCGAGCGTTGGAGGTGAAATGATGGAAGGCAAGATTGGTGCAAAGGTCTCGAACTCAAAGTATTCCAGCAAAGGTTCAAAACGAGTGTAGGCAACCGAGTCGGATGGTTCAGGTAACTCATCCGGAAAGTCGAAAGATTCGAACTCGGGTTGTGCGCGGCTAAGATCGTTCGAGAACGTGAAACACTCGTATTCGTTAGCTGGCGCAGAAACAGCAGCAGATTCGAAGAGAAACGCACTAGTGGCGTCAAGATTATCGTGGTCAAACAGAAACTCCTCGAATTCACACTCTTCTGGTGTGATCTCCTGGATCGAGCAGACGTCCAGTATATGAGCATTAGGTTCGGCGGGCTGATTCCCCAACCTAAAAATGTTGAGTTCAATCGTCATATTTCCAAAAGAGAGGTTCATCGAACCGTTGCGACAATTGATCACAGCATTTGAGGTTGCAAGAAATGGGCGACCGAGTATCACCGGAATTTGATTCCGGGGGTTAGCTACAGGCTGTGTATCTAATACAATAAAGTCAACGGGGAATATGAAGTCCCCGACTTTTATTAACACATCCTCTAGCTCACCCCTAGGGTGGGTGATCGATTGGTCGGCCATTTGGAGAGTGCAGTGTGTGGGTTTCAACTCTCCGACGCCTAATTGCTCGTATACTGAATACGGAAGCAAGTTAACACTGGCACTAAGATCTAATAGTGCGCGGTTGATGTTCTTATCCCCAATGGTAATTGAAATCGTAGGACAGCCAGGGTCCTTCCGTTTTTGTGGTAAAGATTGGGTAAGGGCATCACTCACAGCACTAGCCAAGAAAACTTTCTTGGGTACCTGAGACTTCCTCTTTTTCGTGCACAAGTCCTTTAAGATTTTCGTGTAAGACGGGACTTGTTGGACAGCATCTAAAAGAGGAATGTTAATGTTAACTTGCTTGAATAACTCCAGAATCTTCTCCATTTGAGGATTTTGTTTGTTAGACCTCAACCGGTTTGGAAATGGAACATTTTGAAAATTGGTTGAGTCTAATGCTGGAGGAGGAGATTTTGGAGTTGGAACGGATCCCAGAATAGGTGTTTTCGTGGAGTGAGAAGTGGGTCCGTTCAGAGCAGAAGAAGAGGAAGGGGAGCCTTGTGAAGAACGGAGAATAGGCTCAGAAGACGAAGAAGAAGAAGAAGGAGAAGAAGAAGAAGGAGAAGCGGCGGCCGGGGTGTCATCGTTGATTCGCTTGCCAATGTTGTTTTGCAGCATCCTTCCTGATCTCAGCGTAGTCACGTCACTCACATTATGGTTTTGTTGTTCAAGAGCAACATGTGCATTATGTGGGTGACCGGGATTTGGAAGTGGCTGGGACGGGAGCTTCCCCTTCTCTCGCTCGCTAAAGGCCGCGTTCAGCTGTGCAATCTGGGCTTCGATGGTCTTGATGCTCTGCCCGTGTGCGGCGGTGTGTTGCACTAAAGATTGGATCGAAGACTGGATGTTGGCGGTGGATTGAGTCAATTGTTTAACAAACGCCTCCAGACTTCGCTCGAGCGAGGAAACCTTATCACTGTTTGACGGAACAAAGTTGTTTGGTGGAAAAGAGTTGTTGGGTGCAAAGTTGTTCGTCTGGTTTTGGTAAGGCTGGGGTTGGAAGGGCTGCTGATACTGAGTTTGTTGTTGCGCTTGTTGTTGCGGCGGAGGGGCCCTTTGGAAGTTGTTGCCCTGGAATTGATTCTGATTCTGATTCCAGGCGAAATTGGGGTGGTTCCTCCAACCGGGATTGTAGGTGGAAGAGTATGGATCATTCCTCGGTCTTTGCTGGAAGGCAGCATTAACCTGATCCTGTCTTTGCGAGGGTGGATTGTAAGGACACTCTTCGGTCAAGTGGGAAGGATCGGAACAACAAGCGCAGATGGTACGAAGGGGGAGAATAGGGGCAGGAGCAGGAGCAGAAAATTTGCTCTCTATCGCTTCAAGCTTTCGTGTTATTGCAGCCATTTCAGCTTTCATCGCGATAGAGACATCGAGTTGGTGGATTCCTATCCTAGACTGACCGGTAGAAGTGGAGGTAGAAGAAGAAGAAGTCGGTCTTGTGCTCTCCCACTGTAGCGTTTGCTCCGCAAGATCGTCAAAGAACTGCGACGCTTTCTCGTCAGATTTCGATAGGAAGTGGCCCTGACAGATGGTTTCCAGCAACTGCTTCGTTGCTGGGTTCAGTCCCTCGTATAAGGTTTGGCAGAGCTGCCATTTCTCTATACCGTGGTGAGGAAACTGAACAAGAAGGTCTTTGTACCGGTCAAAGCACTTCCAGAAGGGTTCAGAAGGAAGCTGGGAGAATTGGTTAATTTCATTTCGAATTCTTGCGGTCTTATGATTTGGATAGAATTTTTTTAGAAACGCTTTAACAAACTCGTCCCAGCTGGTGATTGAGTGGGAAGCGGTGCTATACAGCCATTTTTCAGCGAGATCGCATAAAGTGAACGGAATGACCCGTAGACGTATAGCATCGTCCGACAGCTGGGTTGTTTTCATCATGGCACAGACATTTTGAAATTTATTGATGAAGATATAGGCATCTTCAGTTTCAAGCCCATGAAAACGTGGAAGCATGTTGATGAAATGGGGCTTAATTTCAAAGTTGTCCCCATTGGCCGGAGGAAGAGAAAGGCAGGTGGGAAGTGCAGAACGGGTGGGGTAGAAACGATCCTGGAGCGCGATTCGCTGCGGCGCTACAACAGGCGGAGGTGGTGGAAGATTGGTCTCCGTAGGAGGTGGAGCCAATCCAGCGGAGGTCAAAGAGATGTTCGGATTAAATCCCGACATCGCGAAAGAAGAGGTTGGTGAAGGTGAAGGTGAAGATGTATGAACAGAATTCCGGTCAACGTCGGAGTTGGCCGGCAAAGGAAGGGGTGAAAGAGGAGTGGACGGAGTATCGACTTCGGAGTCGATCGCGTAGTCGGTCACGACTAACGTAACGCGGACTAGACGGGCGCTAGTGTCCCGAGTCCAAGCGGACATACACTAAACGAGTTTAGTATAGTCAAAGTGGAGAAGGTGAGGGTAAGAAAACGTCAATGGAGAAAGGCGATGGGCGGTGGGTGAAAATGGATTTGGCGACAAAAGGGCAAGTTTTTATAAAAGTTTTTTTTTTGTTTTTAGAAAGAGATTTACAGAAATATGTACGGAAATACGGCTTAAGCAATCACAAACAAGATATGCACAATCACACCTAGATCTACGGTCGCCTAGGTCTACTAGACCTGCTCCTGAACTTGATTGTCGAAGTTAAACAGTGTCGGGAAACAGGCTTAAAAATACACCGATCACGAGGCCAGGTAAGTGCAGAGATAAGGGGAGGTTGTCCAACGCTTTCGCGAAGTTCCTTAATTAAATAACCCTTTCTCTTTCGGCGGTTGCGCCTTTAACACTTTCCTAGACACCCCGTAAACAATGTACGGTTAAGCGAGGTTCTAAACACGGTTTATCTTCTCCTAATGAGCGCGAAGTCCTTAGGGCTGAAGTCTAGTATTTTTAATTTACAATGGACAATGCATATGCTTTAGTGATTTTTGGGGTCCTGGGAAGGGTGATGAAATCCCCACCCAATCTGGATTGGTTTCAAACCCCTTAAGTCCGTATTAAAGAATGCAAAACAGTAACAAATCAACTGCAAACAATTTTTATTTGCGGCGCAAAGAATCCTGCACAAGAACAGTTTATTGGAAGGGGGAGAAGAATTTGCGCAAAGAAGGCTGCAGAAAACACAGTTTATTGGAGCTCAGAGGAGTGGAGAGAGGCAGAGGGACTTACAGAAAGAATTTGGCACACTGAACCAACCAAGGGGCCGCGGTTCCGCGGCAACATGGCCCTAATGCCACGGTTCCGCGGCCGAAATGATGAATTGTTCTGTCATTTTTCTGGTGTGGGTTCTGTTTTGTGTCCTTTGCTTGTCTGGATGTGTGGAATTCTGATATACTCACTGTATCTGCTCCAGATCTTGACAGTAGACCGTTAACTTCTTTTTGTCCGTCGCGGTGTAGCCGCGAAATGTGGGTCTATCTTCCCACGTCTTTGGCACTGTACTTGAACTCCGTATTTTCAACGTCTTGGCCACTGAACTCGAACTTGTATTTTCCTTCACACTTGCACAGAAACTAATCAAAAATAACAAGATGGTTTTTTTACAAAGTATGTATTTTTTTTTTCGTTTTTTTTATACTTACAAATTAACCCGAAATTACACAAGGAAATAAACTACCGTCTCCCCGGCAACGGCGCCATTTGATTGGTAGGATATGTGCGTGTTCAAGTTTAGTTTTAAATACCGCAATCAAGACGGTTTCGCTTGTAGCTAGCCGGTTGAGTACGGGTCGTCCGCAGGGAGATGGGAGTCTTTTTCAAAGTGTTTTAACGAGTTAAGTCCGAAAGTTCAGATTTTGTTTATAACTATCTAAGTGTTGAGTTGATATTTAAAGAGAGCTTGTTAGGGTTAGGATTAGGTTAGTTTGAGTTAGGAGTCTCCACATCTTTCGTTGCCCCTCTTAATATCAGTGTTACGGTAATCGGCAACAACGGGGATTAGCACGACTAGGAGGAACTTGCGAGTATAAGCTAGGCTTTCCAATGCATAGTCCTTCCTTTTGGTGCTTGTCCGTCCGTTCTTGGCTCTTATCCATAACCTCCGGTTAATTCAACCACAACCGGTCTCACTACGGAATCACCACTATCATGTAGGATAGGGTGCCGTAAGGAGCGGATTGTGGTTCAATTAACGGAAGTCGATTTAAGTTGTTGGGCAAGGAAAGAGTGAGAGATTTTCTTCTCTCAAACTTCCCTTATCCTACCCTAACAAGTATAAACTACTCACACTTCATGATAAGGAAAAACAAAACAAAACAAAAGAGGAAGATAGAAAGAAGGAGATTAGAAGAATACGACTACCTATTTGCGACCTCACCTTGGCGAGGATCGAGCGTAAGTATCATTGTCGCATGAATGATAAAGAAAAAGAGAGAAGAAAGAAACAATCAAGCAAATAACAACAACTACTTAACAATTAAAATTACAACAAATTACAACAAGTAAAGAAAGAGACAAGCATGATAATAAAAATGGTCTTCTTTATTCATCACTCTTCACTCAAAAGCTCACTACAAGTTTAATGGAGAAGAGGTGAGAAGAGGAAGAAGAACAACACTAAAACTAGGCAAAATGAAAATACAAGAATGGACCCTTTCCTTCACAAAGTTCTGGGCTATTTATAGGCCAGAAAATGAAACCCTAGGGCAACCACCAGAACCCACATGAAAATACAAAAATACCCCTGGAAAATATTTTCCTGCCGCCACTATATGGCCGCGGATCCGCGGCCTGGGCCCCACTTTGGCTGCGGATCCGCGGCCGTTCAGTTGAATTGGGCCCCCCAACTTTTGGTGCTGGCCTGATCTGATGTCTACATTATTTTGGTACATATATTTTCTCAATTTGGCTCCCCGATTTTTCCAGAATTTCTGTTGAGGGAAAGCTGGACTTTTTGTCAAGATTTTGTCATGATTGCCTCGAGCTCCGCGTAGATCTCTTGGATTTTGTGCTACCATTGAGCCTTGTGCATGAAGGTGACATTGATTTGACCTTTTGTCTTCCTAAACTGGTATCTGACAACATACGGATGAAGAGCGGAGACCGTGTTTTATCTGTGGTTGGCAGGAACCCGGACTTTTTTCGTGTTTTCCATGAATTTCACCGTTTTAGAACCGAGAACCTGTATTCTGCAATTGACTAGCAAACACGGCTCAAGAGTATCTACGGATATGCAATGTGATAAAAATTGGGCGGTATGAAAATGCAAAAATCTGATATGAACAGCTGGTCCATATAGACACGCTCCTCTAAATTTCCATTTAGAAAAGCGGTCTTTACGTCCATCTGCCAGATCTCATAATCATGGAAAGCAGCAATGGCAAGAAGGATCCGAATGGATTTCAGCATAGCTACTGGAGAAAAGTTCTCGTCATAGTCCAAACCAGGTCTTTGACGAAAACCCTTTGCAACCAATCTATCTTTATAGGTCTCAACCTATCCATCTACACCAATCTTCCTTTTGATGATCCACTTGCATCCTATGGGTTTTACCCTATCTGGAGCAATGTCCAACGTCCATACTTTGTTGGTGTACATAGACTCCATTTCGGTCCGCATTGCATCCAGCCATTTTACCGAGTCAACGCTCTGAATGGCCTGCTGGAAGCTAGTCGGCTCATCACTATCAATGATGCAATCCTCTCTATCCCCGTCTATGAGAAAACCGTATCTCTCGGGCGGATGAGACTGCCTACTACTCCTGCGGAGCGGCGTAGGAATGTCATGTTCTTTTGAACCCTTTGGTTCTTCTAAGCTTTCAGTAATAGCTCGTGGTTCTGGAATTTCTTCCAGTTCTATTGTGCTCCCACTTATCTGATTTTCCAAAAATTCAGTTTCCAAGAAGTGGGCATGACGAGAAACATAAATCTTTTGTTCCTCTTCGCAATAGAAAAAATATCCCTTGGAGTTCTTTGGATATCCCATAAACTTGCACTGTACTGAGCGTGCCTCGAGCTTGTCCGCATGCTGCTTTTTGACAAAAGCTGGACATCCCCATGTCTTAATGTGATTAAGATAGGGTCTCTTCCCACACCACATCTGATATGGTGTAGTAGGCACAGTCTTAGTTAGAACTCGGTTCAAAAGGTATGCAGCTGATTCTAGTGCATATCCCCAGAATGATCGCGGTAACTCAGCGTTACTCATCATGGAACATACCATATCCAATAGGGTCTGGTTCCGTCTCTCCGATACACCGTTATGTTGCGGAGTGTATGGAGGAGTAAGCTGAGAGAGAATTCCATTCTCTTTTAAGTAATCCAGGAACTCGGCACTTAAGTATTCACCACCTCGATCAGATCTTAGTGTCTTGATACTTTTGCCTGTTTGTTTTTCCACTTCATTCTTATATTCCTGGAATTTTCCAAAGGCTTCGGATTTATGTTTCATTAAGAAGACATAACCGTACCTTGAAAAGTCATCCGTAAAAATAATGAAGTAAGAATAACCGCTTCGTGTATGCGTAGACATTGGACCGCACACGTCGCTGTGTACGAGTCCCAAGAGCTCGCTCGCGTTTACTCCGTGTCCAGTGAACGGAGTCTTTGTCATCTTTTCTTTGAGACAGGATTGACAAGTTGCATATGATTGATATTCGAACGGATCCAAATATCCTTCTGTATGTAACTTCGTCAACCTTCTCTCATTGATGTGACCCAGTCTACAATGCCATAAGAAAGCCTGATTTGATTCCGGAGACTTTCTTTTGTGTGTATTCTGGACATTGAAAATCTGTGGTTGGTTTAATACGTATATTCCATTGTTTAATGTACCTGACCCAATCAGAACTTGATTAAGGCGAATGTTTACAACATTCTTACAAACGCAAATTCATAACCGTCTTTAGAAACTAAAGATACAGAAATGATATTACAAGTTGCATTTGGTACAAAATAACAATTACGCAAAACCAAAACGTGTCCTTCTGACAACCCCAGGTGATAGTCCCCCACGGACTCAGCATCCATGCCAGCTCCGTTTGCAACTCTGAGGGTTATATCACCTGCCTTCAAAACCCTACGGTTTCTCAACGCCTGCAAAGAATTACAGATATGAGATCCTGATCCGGTATCCAATACCCAGGATGTAGAGTTTATTGATAGACAGTTTTCAATAACATACACACCTGAAGCTGAAGCTGCAACTCGCTTCTGATCCTGTGTTCTGGCCTTCAAGCCCTGCAATCATTATTCCAGTGTCCACTCTTGTGACAGTAAAAGCATTCCTCCTTTCCTACAAGCTTTCCCGCTTCCTTTGTTGCTTTTGCCTTTCCCTTCGTATCCACTTTACTAACACCGCCCCTTGGTTTGGCGGGGGTTTTCTTCTTCTTTCCCTGGCTTTCTCCTTGGACCTAGAAGATGAAGATCCTCCTACAAACAAAGTGGATGTTTCCCTACCTTTCTGTAAGGTGCCCTCTGCACTCCTCAGCATGTTGAGGAGTTCTGAAAGTTCAACTTCCTTTTCTTGCAAGTTGAAATTCAGGATGAACTGGGCGTAAGTGGAAGGAAGGGACTGAAGAATCAAGTCCGTATAGAGCTCATTCTCCAACGTGGTCCCAAGGTCCGCGAGCTCCTCAATGAAGCCAATCATCTTAAGCACGTGTTCCGCTACCGATGATCCGACGGCCAATCTTGCCGAAAATAACTTCTTCGACACTTCGTATCTGGCGATACGAGATTGCTTTCCATACAGTTCTTTTGTATGGAGAAATATGGATTCGAGGTCCATATTCTTATGCCTCCTCTGATGTTCGTTGTTCATAGAGGCAAGCACGAGGCACTTGGCCTTCGCGCAATCAATCTCCCAAGTCTTATGGATTTCTATATCCGCGACGCTGGAGGTGGGACCTTGGACAGGGGGAGCTTTGGTGGTAAGGAGATACCCCAACTTGTCGTAAGTGATTGCCATTTTGACATTCCCGAGCCAATCTTTTTAGTTTGGCCCTGTCAGTATGTTTCTATCTAGTAGTAACTTAAGTCCAGTCATGTTGTTTGGTCGCTGCAATTAGGAAAGAGAGAAGAAACACTTTAGCATGATGCTCTTGCAAGTTTAGAGTGGTTTTTAATTTGTCTAAACAGGATGGCTCCCACTGTCTCTCGAATCCCTCCTCAAACCAAAAAGGAAGAATTAGTCAGGATCAATCTCACCGTACAATACTTACTTAACCGTTCAGCCAGGCTAGTGTCGGTACTTCGAGGGAGGTTTTCCAACGCTTTCGCGAAGTTCCTTAATTAAATAACCTCTTTTCCCTGGGGGCGCAGCCCCGCTAACACCTTTCTCGACACCTACTAGGTTTATAGCATTGATCGTTAAGCGAGAATTTTCCCGAGGAGTAGCATATACTCACAGTAGGATCGGGATCCACATATCATTGCATGACAAAACTGAAGGAATCCTACCAGAATCATCACACTCCAAATGGTATGCAGCGCTAGCAAGTTTCAGTTCTTTTGAAACTCCCGATGTGGATTTTTGCCCCATGCTCTTATGACCTTGACTTTGGCCAACAAATCATAAGTCACATGTTAGGTTCTACCCGTCATTCTCCAGGATAATTTGAACCCACCCGCACCTACCCTTGACTTTGGCCAACAAGGCAGTACGACTGTCCCAAACCAACACATCTATCTATGCTGCATATGAATACCCAATAGCTACCAATCACTATGCCTTGACTTTGGCCAACAAACATAGTTTGAATACTATTGACCATCCATGTGAAATGACGGAGGGCTACGAATGGTTTTGGCGAAACCGTGAACGTAGTGAACTTGATATAATCGATGGAACGAGATAGCTTTTCAAAGGAGTGGTTTAAGCTCCGCGTTTAAAAGTTATTTTGAAAAGAAACCGAGTGGTTTTTTGAAAGTGTTCCAACGACTTTTACTTTGGTTTATTTTTCTCGCATTAGTTCTTTTAATGCGTCCCATCAATTAATCCTACCATTGCAGAAAACAACCAAAATATGACGTACGCTTATGCCATTCGCATTCGCCACGGGGCCCCGTCATTACCCGTTAGGTTAATTAACTAACGACAGAGCGGGGGCTGGGCTAGCGCGGCTGCAAAACATAAGCAACGCCTAAATAATATCATACATAGATATATTGCAATGATAGCCATTTCAGATCATAGATGAACACATTGGATATACCTGGAATCCGCAATTTGTACGGGCCTGTAACGAAAAGCAGATTACACGGTCGCGATGAATAGCCAATACCCCACCCTAGATCCCTACGGGTGCAGCAAACTACCCGCCAAATATCCGAAGTGGGGCAACCTCCCTCAACGACGTGAGTAGGCCACTCAGCACTTCGAGATACCCGGTAGTTTGTGCACCCCACCTTGGGTCTATCCTAGGAGCAAAAACAGTAGAAAGAAATTATACAATGACGGCTACAACCCCGACCCGGTTGTGCGGCCAAAAATAATATTACATCAATTTACATATTACATGAATTGAAAGATAAAAGAAAACTCTCATCTCACAACCTCCCGGCTATTCATCCGCGACAACCCAACGAATTCATATACACAAACCATCAACATCACAGATCACAAATATGTATAACTCCCACTAATCTATGTATAGCGATTAGTAGACGTTCAATACATATAAAACATTACAGATATAACCATTAGCCAAAGTCTACAGAAAATCGACCAAAATACGGATTTGTAACCACCCCAAAAACAAACTTGTTCTCTGGAAAATCTGGGCAGAAAAGAAACATCCCAAAAATCCCAAAACACCACCAAAAACATACTGCAGGAGAAACGATACACGGCCGAGTCAACTCGGCCGCGGATCCGCGACAGAAGCAAGCTTCTGCCGCGGAACCGCGGCGAATTGGTCGGCTCGTGCGATCGTTTTTCTTTCCTGTTTATAGAAAAGCCTGAGCCGATTTTTAAGACATGATTTTTTATTTTTAAGCAGAAAAAAAATTCGGCAGCAACTAGGGTTTTCCGGGGTGTTTTGCGGTTTTTTCGTTCGATCGATATTCTAAATACTTTGCTAACATGCTAGGGTGTGTTTAGTTAGGCTTTGATACCACTGTAAGTCCACGTTACCTCTCCCGGTTCTTTCGGGCTTGCGGAAATGGTGAAAAACGATTTTTAGGGTTTGGGTAACATGGACTACAAAAACGGATCTTGGCTAAACTACACACTAGCAACCTAACTAGAGAGTTGTCTACTCAGTTAGGGGTTATACCTCACTTGAACTCCTTCTTCTTGAACTCTTTGTAGTGGTTGGATGGTGCTTTCCTCGTCGCCTTCTTTCGTCAAAGATGGATCCACCTGAGGGTTTCAACCTTGGGCTCCTTTCTCGAACTTTGAGAGAACTAAGGTCTTTGGCTTGCTAGACCTGCAACCTTAGAGTGAGTAGAGAGTGGTTTAGAGTATTTTATCTCAAGGAGAGGTTTCTCAACACATAAGAATGGATCTCCTAGAACTGGAGGAGGAAGAAGAAGAAAAGAGGAGAGAGAATGGTTATGATAGAATGAAATGGTTTTTCTACAACCATAACATAATAAGTGAATTATCTAATAATAATATTAATCCAAAAATGAAAAAGGTGATGGATGGTTTGATGAGACCATTATCATATCACATTAAATGTTTTTTGCAAAGATCAAAGAGCATCTTTGATATGTAATGATGATGGTCAAAGTTTCAACCAAGGTCAACAAGTCAACCTTGGTCAACAAGTCAACAAACCCATCCATGACACAATTTCATTTAATTAATATTATTAATTGATATATCACATATTCATTAGGGTTTGGAAAAAGACGACTGTCAACTGTGCATACACACCCGTTCCAAAACCCTAATGAATATCCTCTTCCTCCGCCTCAAACAACTGTGCATACACACCCGCATTCGTGTTTCGAGGAACATGAATACAATGAGATAAAACTAACCCCAAAACATATACTAGGATCCGGCTCAAACCAGAGCCCGCTAGTAATGACTGTCCGGACACCAAACGTGCACAAGTGCGCGGATGTGAACAAACCCTGTCGCAAAACCATGCGACCTCTACTCTGTTTTGCCCAAAGGCGAATAACCCTCTGTGTGGGACTCTAAAGACTCGACACTACGCTGGCAGTGGGTTTAACCACAGACCGCAAGCGACACTAGCTATACGTAACGGTCCCCAGGTAGATGCCGACAAGAAGACTGACGAGGTAAACCCATCTGAACTCCTACTGAGCCTGAATGTGACAATCTCCGTACAGTCCGGTCTGTTCGTCTGATACATCGCATGGCGGGCCTAGGGGGCGGTAAACGTCAGTCCCCTAATAGCGGTACAAGTCATGTCGGAGTATAGCCCAGAACACCCTGAGATAACACTGGAAACCTACCAGTATATCTCGCTTGCCCTGGCCAGGGACTACTTATGTAATGGCTCTCCTAGACATAGCGCGATGTCAACCCCCAATACCTGTTAGTGTTTATGCCCTAGAAGGCCATTACTGTATCATACTAGTTTGTGTATTACTTAATGGAAGCTTGGGATATTCACATATATATAACAGTCTTGCTAAACATGGTAGTATGCTACTTGGTTTTTCTATCTTAATATGTGCGTATACGTATTGATAGAGCTCCTAGGATCTTGCTTGACTACCAGCGTTGTGATGGCAGTCACACTAGTGGGGGCTGGGTAGTCTACAAGCACATCCTTATTCATGTCCCTAGTCGTTGGATTATCGAGACAGAGCATCGATACTCCGGAGTAGACTAGTGTGTACGCTTCTCATCCCAGTTGGGGAGATGGTCTGTCCCACAGCCGTCGGTACGTCGTACTGGAGATAGTATACAGGTGCTCGTTAGGTTACGGGTACACCGGACAGGACTCACAGGAAACTGTTGGTTGGTTTTATAACAGTCGTCAGTGAACAGTTCCCAGGTGACATGAGTACAGCGTAGTCCGCAGACTTGACACTGCTACTTCGCCTCGAGTGTGTCCCACTGTTCTTAGATTGCTACCCTACCACGGCTCAAAGGAGTCGTGCAAACAGGTAGCAGTTGGGTGCAGTCCCGAGCACTTGGAGGCAGTGGCGGTTAGACAGGATTCGTCCCTCCCGGTATTGGGAGTAGATATCGCGTTGTGTCAGAGAGCCATTACGCAAAGTCCCTGGCCAGGGCAAGCGAGATTTGCTGGTAGGTTCCAGTAGTTTCTCAGGGTGTAATGGGCTTCCCTCCGACACGACTTATACCGCTATTAGGGGACTGACGCTTGCCGCCCCCTAGGCCCGATATGCGATAGTCTTGGACGAACGGACCGGAATGTATGGAGATTGTCACATCAGACTCAGTAGGAGTTCGGATGGGTTTCCTCATCGGCCTTCTTATCGACAACTACCTGGGGACCGTTACGTACAGCTAGTGCCGCTTGCGGTCTGTGGTTAAACCCACTGCCAGCGTAGTAGTCGAGTCTCTAGAGTCCCACACAGAGAGTTTCCCTACTCCAGGCGAAACGATATAGAGGTCGTATGGTTTTACGACAAGGGTTCGGACGTATACGTGTGTTTACGCACGTACGACTTTCGGACAGTTTTTACCTGTCGGCTTTGGTTTAAGCCGGTTACTGGTATCCGGTTATTGGATTTACACAGTCTAAAGTTTTTCCGTATTTTTGCGGAAAGGAGGGGCTTCTCGTAATTGTGCGAGAAGCTTCTAGAAGGTGGTGACTAAGGAGGTTAAGGTGGCTTATAGAATGATTGTGATTAGTGAGTCACCTAGATGATTCATACATGTCTTTTGTCATTATAATGAATCATCACTAGATATTATCAAGCATGGTTGTTAAATTGAGATATTTTCTTTTCTTGATAAAATAAAAATGCTTGATATATATCATCTTCACTCATTATTCTCATATCATTATCTTTATCATCTTCTCTCTCCTCAAGCTCTCCCTCTTCAAAGACTAATCCTCCCCTCTCATGAGTTGAGTACAAGGATTAGTAAGACTAATTAATCCATAACCCTCTCTATATTACACCTAGCTTCTTTGATTAGCACTTAGAGAAGTTTAGTTGCTTCAAGTTTAGAGGCTAAGCTTGGAGTAAAGCTCTCGGGTGGATCATCTACTACATCGAGAAGGCCGAGGAGGACGAGGAGATCGTAAAGACGAAGGACTTGGTTTGATAGGTATAATCCCTAAGCATAGTAGTTTAGAACAACTATATGTTTGGTTAGTTATCGTTTAGCTTCGATTCAAGCGGTTAGTCGATGTTTGTTCACTAAACAAGTTCGTTTTTGAAAATTCCGCCTCCCCACAAGTATTGGGGTGTAGTACATCGACTTACAGTGGTATTAGAGACTCGCTAAACAATAAATAACTTAATTGCAAATTTGTACGAATTTCGAACGAAAAAAAACGAAACCGGAAAACCCCGAACTGTCAAGTTTCTGTCGATATTTAAATGAAGTCCAAAAATTTTTCAGGGATGTTCAGAAAGCTTGAAAAGCATCCAGAAGAACACCCAAGAAAATTGGGACCATTACTCGGCTAAAGCGCCGCGGAAGCGCGGCGGATCCCACCGATCCGCCGCGGTTCCGCCGCCGAGTTGCCGAGTCATGAACCCAAATTTTTTGTGTGGGTCCCCTGTGATATTTGGTATTTTCTGGAATTTTTAATATTTGCTCAGGTTTCAGTTTTACAGAGCAGTATTGGAGCAATATTATTGGTGTTTAATCGATCGAAATTGTACAATATTTGCTTGTTGGATTATATCTGTGATTGTTTAATGTGTTCGTAAACCTCCTCTAACTGCTAGTATGTCAGTTGGCAGGGGGTTGCACATTTCTGAAATGGATTTTTTCTGTTTGTGCATATGAACTGTGTTGGACTGTTGTGATGTATAGCCGGGGTTATGTGATGGGTTATCATTTAATTCATTTGATGAAAATGTAATTTGTTGTAACATTATTTTGCGGGGCACATCCAGGTTGCGGTTGTAGCCACCGTTGTATTATTTCATTTTACTGTTTTTGCTCCTAGGATAGATCCAAGGTGGGGTACACAAACTGCCGGGCGGGTAGTTTGCCGTACCCGTAGGGATCTTGGGTGGGGTAATCTGTGTAATCTGTCTTTTCTTGCAGGCACAAAAGAAATACAGATTGCTTGCAAATCCAATAAAGTTTATCTGTGTTCTGGAATGTATATCATTGCGTCAGACGAATGTAAAATATCTATATATATGATAGCTATTTTAGACGTCACTTATGTTTTACACCCGCGCTAGCCCAGTCCCCGCTCTGTCGTTAGTTAAGTAACCTAACGGGTGATGACGGGACCCAGTGGCGAATGCAGATGGCATAAGAGGACGTCATATTTTCGTTGTTTTCTGCAATGATAGGTTAATGATGGGACGCATTATCTATAATGCAAAGAAAATAAACCAAGTTTAAATCGTTGGAACAATTTAAAGGAAACCACTCGGTTATTTTTAAAACAGATATTTTAAATGCGGAGCTTTAACCACTCCTTTTAAAAGCTATCAGGTTCCTTCGGTTATATCAAGTTCACTACGTTCACGGTTTCGCCAAAACCAGTCGTAGCCCTCCGTCATTTCTTATGGATGGTCAGTAGTATTCAAGCTATGCTTGTTGGCTTTCGTCAAGGCATAGTGTTTGGTAGCTGCTGGGGTATTCATTTGTTGCATAGATAGATGAGTTGGTTTGGGACAGTCGTATAACCTTGTTGGCTTTCGTCAAGGGTATATACGGGTGGGTGTTTTATGATTTGTTGGCTTTCGTCAAGGTCATAAGAACATGGGGCAAAAATTTATATCGGGAATTTCTAAAGAAACTGAAATTTGCAAAGAGATGCATACCATTTGGAGTTTGATGAATGTTGGTAGCATTCCTATAGCATTATCAGACGATGATATTTGGATCCCGATCCTACTGTGAGTATATGCTACTTATCAGGATATTCGTCACTTAACGATCAATGCTATAAACCAAGTAGGTGTCCAGAAAGGTGTCAGCGGGGTTACGCCCCCAGAGAAAAGAGGTTATTTAATTAAGGAACTTCGCGAAAGCGTTGGAAAACCTCCCTCGCAGTATCGACACTGGCCTGACTGAACGGTTAAGCAAGTATTGTACGGTGAGAATAGTCCTGGCTAATTCTTCTTTTATGGTTTGAGGAAGGATTCGAGAAACAGTGGGAGCCATCCAGTTTAGATAAATTAAAAATCAATCTAAACTTGCAAGAGCATCATGCTAAAGTGTTTTCTTCTCTCTCTCTCATTGCAGCGACCTTGTGACCATGACTAGGTTACATCTAGATAACAAGATGATTGAATCTGACTTATATGACTGGCAAAGGTCTGTCCAGATGACCATTGCCTATGACAAGCTGGACCACCCTATTACTACTCAAGATCCCACCGTCCCAGGTCCAGTTTCCATCGTCGCGGATATGGATATCCGTCAGACGAAGGAAAAGAATAAAGCGAAAGCCAAGTGCCTCGTGTTGGCTTCAGTTGATGGTAGATACCAGAAGCAGCATGAGAAGATGGACTCTGTTTCCATCTTTCTCCATAACAAAGATTTATATGGAGAGCAATCTCATATCGCAAGATATAAGGCCTCGAACGAATTGATTCAAGCGAGGTCGACTGACGGGTCATCTGTAAGGGACGACGTCCTTACGATGACTAGCTATATTGATGAGCTCAAGGACCTGGAGACCACGTTGGGAAACAGGTCATATACTGACTTATTTCCACAGTCCCTACCCTCTACTTACACCCTGAAAGAAACCAGGGAGACACAAGCTCTGCTTAATAGGGGACCTTCTTCTTCTTCATCCAAGGCGAAAGCAAAGGGAGAAAAGAAGAAGACCTCTACAAAGCCGATATACGGTGTCAGCAAAGTAGGAGGAAAGGGAAGAGAAACAGTTTCGGGACTTGGTATAGGTAAAGAGGGATATTCCTATTGTTATGGGAATGGACATTGGCAGAAGGATTGCAGGGCTTTGGAAGCCAGTAGCCAGGATACGAAGCATGTTGTGGCTTCAGCCTCAAGTGTGTTTGTAATTGAGAATTGTTTGTCAATTAACTCTACTTCCTGGGTACTAGATACCGGAGCAGGATCTCATATCTGTAATTCGTTACATGCTTTGAGAAACCGTAAAGTTATAAGGATAGGTGATTTGTCTCTCAGAGTTGCAAACGGAATGAGCGTGGATGCTGAATCCGTGGGAGAATATCGCATGCTGATGCATCATCTTCAGGTGTGTTCATTATACAGAACTGTTTCTCAGTATCCTCCGCATCCTGGGTATGTGATACCAGATCAGGAACCCAGATATGTAAGATGTTACATAGGGCTACAAAAGTGTAGAAAAACTGAGAACGGGTGATAAGTTTCATGAGGCAGAAAACGGGGCAAGTGTTGCAGCCAAGTCTGTTGGTCACTGTCACCCTGTATTGTAATACATTGATTCTGAACGAATGTTATTAGATACCGAACATGATATACAAAATCATATCTGTCTCTTTATTAGTAAAGAAACGATAAAATTTCGTATTGTTGGATAATGTTTTGAACATTTCCTGTATCAAAAGTTGATCGGTTCAGGCACGTTGTCTAAAAGCATTGACGTTCTAAATCAAACTACAGTTTTTAGTATATGGAACACACATAAGAGGAAGAGTTCAGAAATGAACGGATCCTTCTTAAGGTATTGTAGACTAGGTCATATCAATGTGACCCGACTAGCTAGAGTTACATAAAGATGCATATTTAAATCAGTTTGAATTTACATCTTGTGAAACTCGCCAGTCATGTCACAAAGATAAGATGACCATAGCTATGTTTATTGGAAACAGAGAAAGAGTTAGTGAACTCTTGGGATGATACATGTTGATGCATGTAGGTCCCCAGTCTACAAATGCCAGGACCGATTCTTTATACTTCATTACGTTCTCTGATGATCTCTTTTAGATTCAGACATATGTTCCTGTTGAAACACAAGTCCGAACCTTTTGAGATATTCACAGAATATAAGTTAGAAGTAGAGAATCAATATACGGGTATAAGTATTATGTCCTATGATGAGATCAGGGAGGAGAATACTTGTGCATGGAATTCCTAGACTACTCTAAAGGAGAATGAGATTCTCTCTCAGCATTACTCCTCCGTATACACCATTGCACGATGGTATGTCGGGGCGGAGCAGATACACCCTATTTGATATGGTGTGCTCTATGATGAGTACTACTGAGTTACCTTTTTCCTTAAAGGGGTTATGCACTTGAGAAGTTGCATACCTATTGAATAGGGTTCGAATCAAATCATTGCCTACCGCTTCATATGTGATATGGAAAGGGAAGAGCCCATATCTTAAGTTAGTTAAGATTTGGGGTTATCCGGCCTATGTCTGAAAAGCGAAATCCGGACAAGCTCGAGGCAATGTCAGTTATGTACAACTGGAAATGTTCCAGCTATACAAACTGCAACTGATGATTTGACAGAACCAAAGGATTCAGTAGATGCCAACGAACCTCAGCCTCTCCGCCGATCTAGTAGGGTTCCTCATCCGCCAAAGAGATACCTCGGTTTCTCGATGACAGTGGGAGCAAGGATTGCATCATGAGATGATGACCCAACCAGTTTCGAGCAGGCCATCGAGAGTAGGGACTCTGTAAGAATGGCTGGATGCTTAGCGATCTGAGATGGAATCCTTATACACCAACAAAGTATGGACTTTAGTTGCTATATCTGAAGGGTTAAATCTCCATCAGGAGCAAGTATATCTTGAGAAGATTACTTGGTGTACATGGAAAGGTTGAGACTTTCAAAGCTAGACTTGTTAAAGGTTTTCATCATCAACCAGGCATGGATAATGATGAAACCTTTTTCCAAGTAACTATGCTTAAGTCCATCCAGATCCTACTTGCCACGGCTACATACCATGACTGCGATATCTGGTGGTTGGGTGCCCTGACTGCTTTTCTAAATACTGATTTAGAAGAGAACGTCTATAAGAACACAGCCAGAGGTCTTCGTAAACAGTGGGAGCAGCGGAAACGTGTGCAAGTTGCTTTACATAATGAAGCAGGCATCGCGGAGTTGGAACGTCTGTTTTGATGTGATAGTCAAAGTGTTTGACTTCATCAAAATGGTAGACAAACCTTGTATATACAAAAGGGTAGTATGGAGTATGGTGGTCATCTTCGTATTGTACGTAGACAACATACTCTTGATAGGAAAAAAGTTTCCTATACTACGATCGGTCAGTCTCCTATTATCACTAGAATTCTCCAAATAGGATCAATGTGATACCTCCTAAATCCTGAGTTTTCATCTATGAGATAGATGTAATTGGATGCTAGGATTCTCACTAGATGTAGTGAGATGGTATCAATCGATCCTGGGGAGAATCACTGGAAGAGTTCCAGGGTGATAAAGACGACTGAATGTCAGTCACAGGCACTGTCTTTACCCTCAGTAAAGGGACGGTATGTTGGAAGAGTTCCAAGCTCGATACCGTGGCAAACTAGACGATAAAGGCTGGTAACATCGCTATTAAAGATACTACCAAAGAGGCTGTTTGGGTGTATATTGGTTCATAAGATGAACTAGGTTCCTGCCATTGTATGACAATGGAAGTGTGGCTTTGGCCCTGGAACCCTGGTCCCATCAGTGACCCAGACAAATTCTGAGGAAGCATCACCTGATCATGGAGATAGTTGATCTCCAGGGTGATCGAGGTTAGGAGAGTAGACTCAGAGGACAACACGGCGGATCCACTCACGAAGGCCCTTTTCCCAAAGAGAGACTTTTAGGGGATGGTTGAGTATGTGATACTGCAACCACTGCTACAGATGGCCCTAGTGCAAGTGGGAGATTGTTAGTTATATGTATGCCCTAGAGGCCATTACTGTACATTGGATGTATATTGTAGTGGATGCTGGGACATATATAGGAAGGACTTTCTTGCTCGACATGATAGTACGCTATCTGGTTGCTCTTTATCTTAACATGTATACTTTCTGTCTCTCTGATTACATGTTGATAAAGCCCATAGGATGTGTACTCGACTTCCAGGACTATGATGTAGATCATACTAGTGGGGCCTGGGTAATCCATGAGTACATCCTTGAATTGTTCCTAGTCGAGGGAATATCGAGACGGGGCATCGATATTCCAGAGTAGATTAGCGTATATCTTCTCGACCCATGCGATGGGCGATGGATGATCCCATATCCATTGGTGTTTGACATCGAAGATGGTATGCGGGTGCTCAGTGGAGACTGGGTACACTGAACGGACTCGCCGAGAACTCCCAGATGGTATTATACCTCACGTCAGATGGCAGTTCTCTGGTGACACTGGTACAGCTTAGTCTGTTGACCCGAGATCGTCATAGAGTCTTGTGTGTCTCCCACTGTGCTTTGATTTCCACCCTACCACGGCTCTACTGAGTTGTGCAAACAGGTGGTTTTTGGGTACAGTCCCGATTCACATGGAGGCAATGAGCGATAGGAGGGGATTCGTCTCTCCCGGTATTGGGGGTTGATGTTGTGCTATGCTCGACTGCCCATAACAGGAAATCCCTGGCCAGGGTTGCAGTGATATACTGGTAAGAGTTATCAGTAGTTTCACGAATGTTATGGACCCTAAGTCGGCATGACTTATCGAGCTATTGGGGTCTGACGTTTACCACCCCTAGGCGAGATATGCGACATATCAGACGAACAGACCGGACTCTACGGTAGTGTTACTGGTCGGATTCACTGGAGTGTGAGCGGGCTTGCTCGTCGATCTTCAGATCGCTCAATACCCGGGTGGCCGTTACGTTTAGCAGACCGCTTGCGGCTTGTGGGTGTTTGATATGATCATCATCTGCTGCCGGCGTATTGACGAGTCTTTAGAGTCCTACACAGAGGTTTCCTGGCTCAAGCGAAACGAAATAGGAGCGCATATGAGATATGTGCGGGACCGAGAATAATACCAGTATGTGATACTGTATTTGATTCTCGCGATGTGACATTGATCGGTTATATCCGATATAGCCGGGTTATCGGATCAAGTGTTGATTCGATAAGTTGTTACTATTGATACCAGTCGGTTTTTGTGCGACATGACCGGATCATTGAATCAAGTGTTGATTTAATGATTTAATGCATAATTATATATTTGATATATTACTTTGCATTAACTAGTATGGGTTCACTTTAAATTGGATTTTCTCACTCGGGTGTGCGCATTGCATATGCGATATGATTTTGTGCACTTGCTTGTATCATGTTTGATGATGCATGCCTAACTTGGTTAAGTGTAAAGAATGAACCATGGTAATGAAAGGGTTAGGGTTTTGTTTTTATTTATTCATTTATCTTTCTTATTTATTCTTTTTGGAAAAAGGAAAAAGAAAGATAAATGGTGGCTTTTTTGGATTTAGTTGAAGTTTCTTGAACTTTGACTAAGTCTTCATTCTTATCCTAAACTTAACCCTAGTCATTTTAACTAACCTAAGTTAATTCTCTACACTTAACTAGAGTTAATATTATGATAAGAATTGTTTTCTTTTCTATTTTTAATAAGACTTATCATAATATTCTTCTTCTTCTTCCATTCTTCAAGTGAAGAAAAAGCAAGCTCCATCAATGGTGATTGATGGAAACATGTGAGAAATCCAAAACTAAAGTCTACCCACTTCCTATTTCTTCATCCTCTACCTCTTGCCAAGTAGTAGAGTGTGTTTACTTCACAAGTTTCTTGACTTGGTGAAGTCGGAGCTTGATTTAGCGATCCCTCGACGTAGATCATCTTCGGCATGGACATTGACGACCTAGCTTGCCCATTCTCCGACGAAGCCGACGCTAGAGCCCGGGACTTCTTATGGACAGCGAGAGGACGTCGTTGCGGAGCTATGGAGGTGGAGCAAACGGATCTACAAAGGTTGTATTTCCGTATTCTCATTAGCTAAGTTGTTAGCTTGTTTTAGTTTCGCCTAGAAATCTAGCAAACGATCCGTACATTAGAGTTTCTCGGCACTAGAATTTTGGAAATTGGCATGATCGATGCCTTGTGAGACCTCACTAGAGTGCCTAGGAACCCTACAGTGGTATCAGAGCCTAGCTAGAGCCTTAGGCGAAGCGTAGACGGAGTTTGAAATCCGATCGAACCGAAATCCGATTTCCAAATTGCTCTCTGTACTTTTTTGTAAAATGTGGATTTTTGCAAATTAAAAATATGCAGAAAAATCAGCAGGTAAATCTAAGAATTACGATGCAAAAATTACCTAATGATCTTTCTAAAGTGCGGCGGAACCGCGGCATTAGCGTGCTAATGCGGCCCTTCCGCCGCCGTTTTGTCTTATTTGGCACTCAATTTTGCATAGTAACTCCTATTTTTCAGTGCTGGTTTTCCTGGGAATTTTTAATCTGAAATCAAGAGTTGAGTATTTTGGGTTGTATTGGGAGTTCATACATTCGATCGGATTGTCAAACTTTGTCTATGTGTCGTTCCAGATAATTAATTAGAATATGTTAAAAAGTTCGACCGGATATAAATACCCATTTTTTCCCCTGCCGGGAAATTTCCAAGTGTTGGATTTTTCCGTAGTTTAACGACGTTCTAAGTAGTGCAAGTAACGCGATGGACCCTCTAGAAGACAACAAACCTTAACTCGATTATGTGACCGTCTTGAACTGCCCTTTGAACCTTCGGGTTTGGGGCAGTACGGCGTGCCACATGTGAGGCGTTGGCTTGACCCTTCTACGGCTGGACCGTTGCTACTGAGGCACGAACTGAATGTTGTTAGACTTATTTCATGTGTTGAGTAGTATCGGGAAAACTTGGGTGTTCGATTGTTCGATCGAAAAGTTTAGCATTTTCTATTTATCCGGAATGTGATACAATAATTGGAATTCACAATAAGTTATGTGATAACTGAATGAATGTTATAAACATAGCACTTTAGTCTCATTTGATCGGTTGCCACGGGATTTTGATGTGATCAAAAGTCCGTCGCAATCACGTAGTGTACGCGGATACTCGCCGGGTAAACTTGATAGACAGCCTCACTCCATAGCCCCGACCAAGTGACTGTAGGAAAACCCCGTCGCCGAAAGCATCCGTTTGGGTGCTCGCGGTAGCGGTGTTCCGCCTTGGTGCACTTTGTCGACGGCGTCGGGGGTGCGGCCGTCTACTGAAGTTTGCGACGAGCATTCGATCAGTGTGTCGGGAATCTTGTTGAATTACCCGACTTGGTATTGAAAAGTGTTTTCGATTTTGAGACTAAAATGCGGGGTTTATAATTGTTAGGCATGTGATGTCTAAGGTATTCATTTGATCAGGCATGCGATGTCTGAGGAGATTGCGGATTCCAACTGTTGTAGTTTTACACTTTCTTTTCTGTGACCGTAAGTGTAATATGTGATATCGCCGGTTTCGTTGCTATATGTCAACGACAATTGGGATGGACGTATTTACTTACGTTGATGACATGTGATGTTATGTGTTGCTGGATATGTTATATTGGATCGTCGTGTTTGAATAGCCGGGGGTTTTTATGTGAGATGAGTGTTTTTCATTTTCATTCATGTAAAAACTTGTATGTAATATTCTTTTATTGGGGCACTTCCAGGTTGCGGAAGTAGTCACCGTTTGTATATTATTTTTTTTTTCTGCACTAGGATAGACCCAAGTAAGGGGGCACAAGTAACCGGGTTCTGGGGTCCAGTGGGAGACCAACTCGAGGAGTCGAGTCCGGGTCTCCTAACCCTAGAATTGGCAGGGTTGCTTGACGCTCTCGTAGGGGTCTAGGGGTGTGGGATTGGCTATTCATCACGACCGTGGAATCCGTGTTTTATACTGGCTCGTATTGAAAACACGGACGTCCTAGTATATCCAATATTTCATATGTTTCTTCTGCTGTGATTTATCTGTGATCATGTGATGTTCTGTGACAGGTATTATATATAGTATATATGATATATTATATAGACGTTGCTTATGTTTTACACCCGCGCTAGCCCTACCTCGCTCTGGCGTTAGTTACCTAACCTAACGGTGCAGACGGGACATCGAGGCGAATGCGGATGGCATAAGCGTACGTTATATTTATCTGTGATGGTTAGGTGGACTTAAATGATGGGATATTCATTAATGAGATTAATGAAAGAAAATAAACCTAACTGATGTTGTGGAATCGAATTTCAAAATAAAACAGGTAGCTACAGTTCTTGCTTTGCATCGCGGTGTTTCTTGTAGAACATCCTGCACCTTATTTGATAGGGAAAGGACCGAGATCCCTTCACCGGGAGTGACTCCTTTAGCATTAACTGGCAGATGCTACAACCCTCGGTTTGTCTTTGATCGCTTCTATAGTTTATGCTTTGCACAGTGATATATATGATATATCCCGCACCTCATTCGACGAGGAAAGGGCCGACGATCCCTTCACCGGGAGTGACCCCTTTAGCAAAACTAGAAAAGCTTCAAAAAACTTTCCATTTAAAAACCATTTGATTCCGCAACGAGATCAAGTTCAAAGCGTTAAAGGTTTTCACAAAAACCAGCCGCAACCCTCCGTCATTTTAGGAAGTAGAGTACTTAGTATTCGTGCTGTGTTTGTTGACCATAGTCAAGGCACAGTGTACGGTAGCTAAGTGATGTCTTCCTACACCGCATATGATGCGATTAGTTAGGACAGTCATGTGGCTTTGTTGACCTTAGCCAAGGGTCATGTGGGTGGGTCTAATTAATCACGAAATGACGGGTAGAACTTGACTAGTACCTATGATTTGTTGACCTTAGCCAAGGTCATAGGTGCTAGGGGTAAAAACCATTATCGGGAGTTTCAAGTGTTGAAATTTGCAATGAGATTGCATACCTTCTATATGATAGTTGGATCCCGATACCCACTGCGAGTAATTGTTACTCCTGGGAGAGTTTTGCACTTTGCAATTAGCCGATCAAGTAGGTGTCTAGAAAGGTGTCAACGGGGTTACGCCTCTGGGAAAACGAGGTTTACTGTAATTAGGTCCGTGCGAAAGCACGGGGAACCTCCCTCAAAGTACCGACACTGGCCTGGCTGAAAGATTGGCGAACTTGTAGAGTGTAATTAATCCCGGCTAGTCTTTCCTTTTAAGGTTTGAAGGAAGATTTGATAAAAACAGTGGGAGCCATCCTGATTAGATAAAATATATAATCAATCTGATCTTGCAAGAGCGCACGCCGAGTGTTTTCTTCTCTCTCTCTCCTGGTAGCGACCATATCACGCCTTAATCAAGATATTAAAATGGAATATTGACCGAACCCGCTTGTTATACTGAGCTGGGGAACGTTGGTCCCGCTCCAACTTATAATTGTTATAAGACAGAGCAGGAAATTGGGGAATACCAGATTTCCCGTGCCGCCCAAACGAAGAGAGTGCATGCTGATGCATCATCTTCGGGTGTGTTCATTATACAGAACTGTTTCTCAGTATCCTCCGCATCCTGGGTATGTGATACCAGATCAGGATCCCAGATATGTAAGATGTTACATAGGGCTACAAAAGGGTAGAAAAACTGAGAACGGGTGATAAGTTTCATGAGGCAGAAAACGGGGCAAGTGTTGCAGCCAAGTCTGTTGGTCACTGTCACCCTGTATTGTAATACATTGATTCTGAACGAATGTTATTAGATACCGAACCTGATATACAAAATCATATCTGTCTCTTTATTAGTAAAGAAACGATAAAATTTCGTATTGTTGGATAATGTTTTGAACATTTCCTGTATCAAAAGTTGATCGGTTCAGGCACGTTGTCTAAAAGCATTGACGTTCTAAATCAAACTACAGTTTTTAGTATATGGAACACACATAAGAGGAAGAGTTCAGAAATGAACAGATCCTTCTTAAGGTATTGTAGACTAGGTCATATCAATGTGACCCGACTAGCTAGAGTTACATAAAGATGCATATTTAAATCAGTTTGAATTTACATCTTGTGAAACTCGCCAGTCATGTCACAAAGATAAGATGACCATAGCTATGTTTATTGGAAACAGAGAAAGAGTTAGTGAACTCTTGGGATGATACATGTTGATGTATGTAGGTCCCCAGTCTACAAATGCCAGGACTGATTCTTTATACTTCATTACGTTCTCTGATGATCTCTTTTAGATTCAGACATATGTTCCTGTTGAAACACAAGTCCGAACCTTTTGAGATATTCACAGAATATAAGTTAGAAGTAGAGAATCAATATACGGGTATAAGTATTATGTCCTATGATGAGATCAGGGAGGAGAATACTTGTGCATGGAATTCCTAGACTATTCTAAAGGAGAATGAGATTCTCTCTCAGCATTACTCCTCCGTATACACCATTGCACGATGGTATGTCGGGGCGGAGCAGATACACCCTATTTGATATGGTGTGCTCTATGATGAGTACTACTGAGTTACCTTTTTCCTTAAAGGGGTTATGCACTTGAGAAGTTGCATACCTATTGAATAGGGTTCGAATCAAATCATTGCCTACCGCTTCATATGTGATATGGAAAGGGAAGAGCCCATATCTTAAGTTAGTTAAGATTTGGGGTTGTCCGGCCTATGTCTGAAAAGCGAAATCCGGACAAGCTCGAGGCAATGTCAGTTATGTACAACTGGAAATGTTCCAGCTATACAAACTGCAACTGATGATTTGACAGAACCAAAGGATTCAGTAGATGCCAACGAACCTCAGCCTCTCCGCCGATCTAGTAGGGTTCCTCATCCGCCAGAGAGATACCTCGGTTTCTCGATGACAGTGGGAGCAAGGATTGCATCATGAGATGATGACCCAACCAGTTTCGAGCAGGCCATCGAGAGTAGGGACTCTGTAAGAATGGCTGGATGCTTAGCGATCTGAGATGGAATCCTTATACACCAACAAAGTATGGACTTTAGTTGCTATATCTGAAGGGTTAAATCCCCATCAGGAGCAAGTATATCTTGAGAAGATTACTTGGTGTACATGGAAAGGTTGAGACTTTCAAAGCTAGACTTGTTAAAGGTTTTCATCATCAACCAGGCATGGATAATGATGAAACCTTTTTCCAAGTAACTATGCTTAAGTCCATCCAGATCCTACTTGCCACGGCTACATACCATGACTGCGATATCTGGTGGTTGGGTGCCCTGACTGCTTTTCTAAATACTGATTTAGAAGAGAACGTCTATAAGAACACAGCCAGAGGTCTTCGTAAACAGTGGGAGCAGCGGAAACGTGTGCAAGTTGCTTTACATAATGAAGCAGGCATCGCGGAGTTGGAACGTCTGTTTTGATGTGATAGTCAAAGTGTTTGACTTCATCAAAATGGTAGACAAACCTTGTATATACAAAAGGGTAGTATGGAGTATGGTGGTCATCTTCGTATTGTACGTAGACAACATACTCTTGATAGGAAAAAAGTTTCCTATACTACGATCGGTCAGTCTCCTATTATCACTAGAATTCTCCAAATAGGATCAATGTGATACCTCCTAAATCCTGAGTTTTCATCTATGAGATAGATGTAATTGGATGCTAGGATTCTCACTAGATGTAGTGAGATGGTATCAATCGATCCTGGGGAGAATCACTGGAAGAGTTCCAGGGTGATAAAGACGACTGAATGTCAGTCACAGGCACTGTCTTTACCCTCAGTAAAGGGACGGTATGTTGGAAGAGTTCCAAGCTCGATACCGTGGCAAACTAGACGATAAAGGCTGGTAACATCGCTATTAAAGATACTACCAAAGAGGCTGTTTGGGTGTATATTGGTTCATAAGATGAACTAGGTTCCTGCCATTGTATGACAATGGAAGTGTGGCTTTGGCCCTGGAACCCTGGTCCCATCAGTGACCCAGACAAATTCTGAGGAAGCATCACCTGATCATGGAGATAGTTGATCTCCAGGGTGATCGAGGTTAGGAGAGTAGACTCAGAGGACAACACGGCGGATCCACTCACGAAGGCCCTTTTCCCAAAGAGAGACTTTTAGGGGATGGTTGAGTATGTGATACTGCAACCACTGCTACAGATGGCCCTAGTGCAAGTGGGAGATTGTTAGTTATATGTATGCCCTAGAGGCCATTACTGTACATTGGATGTATATTGTAGTGGATGCTGGGACATATATAGGAAGGACTTTCTTGCTCGACATGATAGTACGCTATCTGGTTGCTCTTTATCTTAACATGTATACTTTCTGTCTCTCTGATTACATGTTGATAAAGCCCATAGGATGTGTACTCGACTTCCAGGACTATGATGTAGATCATACTAGTGGGGCCTGGGTAATCCATGAGTACATCCTTGAATTGTTCCTAGTCGAGGGAATATCGAGACGGGGCATCGATATTCCAGAGTAGATTAGCGTATATCTTCTCGACCCATGCGATGGGCGATGGATGATCCCATATCCATTGGTGTTTGACATCGAAGATGGTATGCGGGTGCTCAGTGGAGACTGGGTACACTGAACGGACTCGCCGAGAACTCCCAGATGGTATTATACCTCACGTCAGATGGCAGTTCTCTGGTGACACTGGTACAGCTTAGTCTGTTGACCCGAGATCGTCATAGAGTCTTGTGTGTCTCCCACTGTGCTTTGATTTCCACCCTACCACGGCTCTACTGAGTTGTGCAAACAGGTGGTTTTTGGGTACAGTCCCGATTCACATGGAGGCAATGAGCGATAGGAGGGGATTCGTCTCTCCCGGTATTGGGGGTTGATGTTGTGCTATGCTCGACTGCCCATAACAGGAAATCCCTGGCCAGGGTTGCAGTGATATACTGGTAAGAGTTATCAGTAGTTTCACGAATGTTATGGACCCTAAGTCGGCATGACTTATCGAGCTATTGGGGTCTGACGTTTACCACCCCTAGGCGAGATATGCGACATATCAGACGAACAGACCGGACTCTACGGTAGTGTTACTGGTCGGATTCACTGGAGTGTGAGCGGGCTTGCTCGTCGATCTTCAGATCGCTCAATACCCGGGTGGCCGTTACGTTTAGCAGACCGCTTGCGGCTTGTGGGTGTTTGATATGATCATCATCTGCTGCCGGCGTATTGACGAGTCTTTAGAGTCCTACACAGAGGTTTCCTGGCTCAAGCGAAACGAAATAGGAGCGCATATGAGATATGTGCGGGACCGAGAATAATACCAGTATGTGATACTGTATTTGATTCTCGTGATGTGACATTGATCGGTTATATCCGATATAGCCGGGTTATCGGATCAAGTGTTGATTCGATAAGTTGTTACTATTGATACCAGTCGGTTTTTGTGCGACATGACCGGATCATTGAATCAAGTGTTGATTTAATGATTTAATGCATAATTATATATTTGATATATTACTTTGCATTAACTAGTATGGGTTCACTTTAAATTGGATTTTCTCACTCGGGTGTGCGCATTGCATATGCGATATGATTTTGTGCACTTGCTTGTATCATGTTTGATGATGCATGCCTAACTTGGTTAAGTGTAAAGAATGAACCATGGTAATGAAAGGGTTAGGGTTTTGTTTTTATTTATTCATTTATCTTTCTTATTTATTCTTTTTGGAAAAAGGAAAAAGAAAGATAAATGGTGGCTTTTTTGGATTTAGTTGAAGTTTCTTGAACTTTGACTAAGTCTTCATTCTTATCCTAAACTTAACCCTAGTCATTTTAACTAACCTAAGTTAATTCTCTACACTTAACTAGAGTTAATATTATGATAAGAATTGTTTTCTTTTCTATTTTTAATAAGACTTATCATAATATTCTTCTTCTTCTTCCATTCTTCAAGTGAAGAAAAAGCAAGCTCCATCAATGGTGATTGATGGAAACATGTGAGAAATCCAAAACTAAAGTCTACCCACTTCCTATTTCTTCATCCTCTACCTCTTGCCAAGTAGTAGAGTGTGTTTACTTCACAAGTTTCTTGACTTGGTGAAGTCGGAGCTTGATTTAGCGATCCCTCGACGTAGATCATCTTCGGCATGGACATTGACGACCTAGCTTGCCCATTCTCCGACGAAGCCGACGCTAGAGCCCGGGACTTCTTATGGACAGCGAGAGGACGTCGTTGCGGAGCTATGGAGGTGGAGCAAACGGATCTACAAAGGTTGTATTTCCGTATTCTCATTAGCTAAGTTGTTAGCTTGTTTTAGTTTCGCCTAGAAATCTAGCAAACGATCCGTACATTAGAGTTTCTCGGCACTAGAATTTTGGAAATTGGCATGATCGATGCCTTGTGAGACCTCACTAGAGTGCCTAGGAACCCTACACCTTTTACCTTCTCTCAGGTTGCGAGTGCTCCTTGGTTTAGGAGATAGTACACCTATTACGCAAATTGGATAGTCTTCTTCCAAACCTTAGGCTTGTTGGATATATATGTCCTAGAGGCCAACATTGTATAGGATGCTTGGGATATGTATGTACATGACAGTCTTGCTTGATATGATAGTACGCTATTTGGTTTGACTTTGTCTTAACATATAATATATTTTACTTGGTATTTATATATATATGTTGATAAAGCCCATAGGGTGTTTTGTCTGACTACTGGCGTTGTGATGGCAGTCATACTAGTGGGAGCTGGATAGTCAATAGGCACACCCTTAGATGTCCCTGGTCGCAGGAGTATCGAGATTGGGCATCGATACTCCGGAGTAGACTAGTGTATACATATCTAGACCCTGACGAGGGGTGATGGATTGGTCCCGCAACCATTGGTGGTGTTCACCTAAGATTGTATACAGATGCTCACTGGGTGTGAGTACACCGGACAGGACTCGCCAAGAATTGACTGGATGGTATTATACCTAACGTCAGATAGCAGTTCTCAGGTGACATGTGTGCAGATAGTCCGTTGACTTAAGGTCATCATTTGTCTCGTGTGAGTTCCCACTGTGCTTTGATTGTAACCCTACCACGGCTCAAAGGAGTCGTGCAAACAGGTTTCAGTTGGGCACAGTCCCGAGCCACGTGGAGGCAGTGAGTGACTGTTAGGGATTCGTCTCTCCCGGTATAGGGAGTTGATATCGCACGGTGATCGGTTGGTCATTACCATAAGTCCCTGGCCAGGGCTGATTGAGAATTACTGATAGGTTGATCAGTAGATTCTCGGATGGTGATAGAGCCATACCGATACGACTTGTATGGTTATTAGGGGTATGACGTCCACCACCTCCCTAGACCGTACATGTGATACTCTCAGACGAACAGACCGGACTGCGCGGATATTGTCACAGACAGGCTCAGTAGGATTTCAGATGGGTTACCTCATCAGCTTTCTTATCGACAACTACCTGGGGACCGTTACGTACAGCTAGTGCTGCTTGCGGTCTGTGGTTAAACCCACTGCCAGCGTAGTAGTCGAGTCTTTAGAGTCCCACACAGAGATATCCCAAACCCAGGCGAAAAGATATAGAGGTCGTATGGTTTTACGACAAAGGTTCGGACGCATACGTGTTTGATCGCACGTACGACATTCGGACAGTTTTTACTAGCCGGCTTTGGTTTAAGCCAGATTCTAGTATCAGGTTATTGGATTTATACAGTCTAAAGTTTTTTCCGTGTTTTCACGGATGAGAAGGGTGTTCTCGTAATTTTCCGAGAAGCTTCTAGAAGGATGTGGCATAAAGAGAGAGGTGGCATTTTCATTTATTGAATTAGTGACTCATTGTGAGTGATTCATCATGTCATTAAAGCATCATTTATTGCTTAATGACTCACATGATGAATCACCCACTTGATTAAATGAAACATGATGAATATTCACTTATTATTCATTTCTTTCTTATTCTTTATGTTTCATATATATCAAGTGAGAAGCTTTATTCAATATAATAATATCATTATCATCTTCTCACTCTCTCTCTTCAAGTTCTCTCTCCTTCACCAAACCCTAATCCTACCCTCATGAGTTGAGAACAAGGATTAGGAAAGACTAATTACTCCATAACCAATCTCTACATCATCTTAGCTACTCTATTTAGCAACTAGAGAAACTAAGTAACCTCAAGTTTAGAGGTTATAGCATGGATTAGGGTTCTCGGGTGGATCGTCTATCACGGAAGAAAGCCGAAGAGGGCGTGGAGATCCAAAGAGGCCGTAGAGAATATCAAGACGAAGGACTAGAACCGTTTGGTATAATCTCTTCGCATAGTAGACTAAAACTCTATAGCTTGTGTTAAAACTTGTTTAGCAAACGATTCATACGGTTAATCGATGTTTGATCATAGAACTTGATTGTTATTCATATTTCCGCCTCCCCACAAGTATTGGGGTGTTGAACATCGACTTACAGTGGTATCAGAGGCTAGCTAAACAAGATTTAACTTAATTGCAAATTTGTACGAATTTCGAACAGAAAAACGAAGCTGGAAAACCCTAAAAATTTCAAGTTTCTGTCGAAATTTAAATGAAGTCCAAATATTTTTCAGGGATGTTCAGAAAGCTTGTTATGACACCAGAAGAACACCTAAGAAATTTGGGGCCATGACTCGACCAAACGACCGCGGTTCCGCGGCGGATCCCACCGATCCGCCGCGCTTCCGCGGCCGAGTTGCCGAGTCATGATCCCAGTTTTCTTGGGTGGGTTCTCTGTTGAATTTGGGATTTTCTGGAATATTTAATTTTTGCTCAGGTTTCAGTTTTACAGAGCAGATTTTGGAGCAATATTAAAAGTGTTTTATCGATCGAAATTGTACAGTATTTGCATATTGGATTATATCTGTGATTGTATAATGTGTTCGTAAACCTCCCCTAACTGCTAGTATGTCGGTTGGCAGGGGGTTGCACATTTCTGTAATGGTTTTATCTGTTTGTGCATATAAACTGTATTGGACTGTTGTGGTGATTAGCCGGGTTTTGTGATGGGTTATTGTTTTAATTCATTTGATGTAAATGTAACAAGTTGTAATATTATTTTGCGGGGCACATCCAGGTTGCGGTTGTAGCCACCGTTGTATTATTTCTTTTTACTGTTTTTGCTCCTAGGACAGACCCAAGGTGGGGTGCACAAACTGCCGGGCGGGTAGTTTGCCGTACCCGTAGGGATCTTGGGTGGGGTAATGGCTATTCATCACAACTGTGTAATCTGTCTTTTCTTGCAGGCTCAAAAGAAATATAGATTGCTTGCAAATCCAATATTGTTTATCTGTGTTCTGGAATGTATATCATTGCGTCAGACGAATTTAAAATATCTATATATATGATAGCTATTTAGACGTCACTTATGTTTTACACCCGCGCTAGCCCAGCCCCCGCTCTGTCGTTAGTTAAGTAACCTAACGGGTGATGACGGGACCCCGTGGCGAATGCGGATGGCATAAGAGGACGTCATATTTTCGTTGTTATCTGTAATGATAGGTTAAAGATGGGACGCATTATTATTAATGCAAAGAAAATAAAACCTAAACTGAATCGTTGGAACAATTTCTAAAAACCACTCGGTTTTTTTGAAAAAGCAAATTTTAAATGCAGAGCTTAAACCACTCCTTTTAATAAAAGCTATCATAGTTCCTTCGATCAAATCAAGTTCATTACGTTAACGGTTTTTTGCCAAAAACCAGCCGTAACCCTCCGTCGTTTCAGATAGACAGCACATCGTATTCATGCTATGCTTGTTGGCCTACGTCAAGGCATAGTGTATGGTAGCAGTGTGTGTGCCTATTTGTAGCATAGATAGATGCATTAGTTTAATACAGACGGACACCTTGTTGGCCTATGTCAAGGGCTTGTACGATGTATTTAAATTGATCAGGATAACGACGGGTAGAACTTGACTTGCGTCTTATGACTTGTTGGCCTACGTCAAGGTCTATAAGAGCTTGGGGTAAAAATCACATCGGGAGTTTCAAAAATAAAGGAAACTTGCAGATTTAGCTTACCTTCTGGAGTGTGGTGACTAGAGTGGCTTCCATCTAGGGCATCATGCAATGATAGTTGGATCCCGATCCCACTGATGAGTAGGATTACTCTCGGGAATTTCTCTCACTTAACAATCAATGCTATAAACCAAGTAGGTGCCTAGAAAGGTATTAGAGGGGCTACGCCTCCAGGGAAAAGAGGTTCTTTAATTAAGGAACTTCGCGAAAGCGTTGGAAAACCTCCCTCGAAGTACCAACACCAACCTGGCTGAAAGGTTAAGCAAGTATTGTGACGTGTGATTAAATCCTGACTAGTTCTTCTTTTAGGTTTTGAAGAAGGATTTGAGGAAACAGTAGGAGCCATCCTGTTTAGATAAATTAATAAACCAATCTAAACTTGCATGAGCATATGCTGAGTGTTTTCTTTTCTCTCTCTCTGGCAGCTACCATGACTGGACTAAAACTATTACTTGAAAAGAATATACTGACCGGGCAGAACTATAAAGACTGGCTAAGAAACGTCAATATTGCGCTGACTTATGACAAAGTTGCATATGTTACCACTGCTGTTCCTCCCCTTATCCCAGGACCAGATTTCTCAGTTGCGGACAAGGAAGTTCGTAAAACCTGGGATCTAGACTGTGAGCGAGCTAAGTGTATCGTGCTGGCGTCCATGAATAATGAACTCCAGAAACAGCACGAGAGTATGGATATTGCATCCATATTCCTCCATTGCAAGGAATTGTATGGTGAACACTCCCGTATCGCGAGGTACGAAACCTCAAGGAAACTCTTCCAGATGAGGTTAGCTCCAGGATCGCCTGTTGGAGAGCACGTCCTCAAAATGATCATCCTCATTGAGGAACTCGCAAACCTGGGATGCGTGCTAGAGAATGATTTATATATCGACTTGATTTTGCAGTCCCTTCCCCACACCTTCTCTCAGTTCGTGCTGAACTTCAACATGCACGAAATGGAAGCGGATCTTCCAAAGCTCCTCAATATGTTGAGGGTAGCAGAGACTTTCTTGAAAAAGGAGAAGACCCCCGTTCTGTATGTTGGCCAATCATCATCTTCTAAAACTAAAGCGAAAGCTAAAGGAAAGAAGAAGATGAAAGCCACCAAACCGAAGGGTGGGGTCAAGAAGGTGCAGGGAACGAACAAGGCAGGAAGGGTGAAGGCAGAAAAGAACGAGTGCTTCTATTGTCACAAGCAGGGGCACTGGAAGAAGGATTGTCAGGCCTTCAAAGCCAAGGACATAAAGCAAGCAGTTGCTTCTACTTCAGGTGTGTTCGTAATCGAAAATTGTCTTTCAGTAAACTCTACTTCATGGGTACTTGATACCGGTTCTGGTTCTCACATCTGTAATTCTTTGCAGGATCTGAGAAACAGTAGAGTACTGGGGGCAGGTGATATGACTCTCCGGATGGGCAATGGAATGCATGTAGATGCAGTTGCAATAGGGGAATATCACCTAGGGTTGAATAGTGGAAACATTTTGGTATTGTATAACTGTTTTTGTATTCCCAGTATGTTATGTAATATTATATCAGTATCTTTATTGTCTAATAAAGGATATAATTTTGTGCTTGAATGAAATGTTATGAACATTCTCCTAAATCAAGAACTGATTGGGTTTGGCACACTGGAAAACGGCATATACATACTTAATCAACCACAAATTTTCAATATTCAAAACACGCGTAAAAGAAAGGCTCCAGATTCGAATCAAGCCTTCCTATGGCATTGTAGATTTGGTCATATAAATGAAACAAGGTTGACTAAGTTACATAAAGATGGATATCTAGATTCGTTTGAATATTCATCATATGCAACTTGTCAATCATGTATCAAAGGAAAAATGACCAAATCTCCGTTCACCGGACACGGAGAAAGAGCCACCGAACTCTTGGGACTAGTACACAGTGATGTATGTGGTCCGATGTCTATACATGCACGAAGTGGTCACTCCTACTTCATCACTTTTACTGATGACTTCTCTAGGTATGGACATGTGTTCTTAATAAAGCATAAATCCGAGGCTTTTGAGAAGTTTAAGGAGTATAAAAATGAAGTAGAGAAACAAACTGGTAAAAGCATCAAGACACTTCGATCTGATCGAGGTGGAGAATACTTAAGTACCAGTTTCCTTGAATACTTGAAAGCAAATGGAATGCTCTCTCAGCTTACTCCACCTTATACACCTCAGCATAATGGTGTATCAGAAAGAAGGAATCGCACGCTATTAGATATGGTGCGTTCGATGATGAGTAGTGCTGAGTTACCACTTTCCTTCTGGGGATTTGCTCTAGAATCAGCCGCATATCTATTAAATAGAGTTCCAACTAAGTCTGTACTTACCACTCCATATGAAATGTGGTGTGGGAAGAGACCATATCTCAAGTATATCAAGATATGGGGGTGTCCGGTGTATGTTAAAAAGCATAATCCGGACAAGCTCGAGGCACGATCGGTTTTGTGCAAGTTTGTAGGATACCCCAAGCATTCAAGGGGGTACATGGTCTACCACACTGAAGAACAAAAGGTGTTTGTTGCTCGTCACATTGTCTTCTTAGAAAGCGAATTTCTTGCAAAAGAAATTAGTGGGAGCGCGGTAGAACTGGAAGAAATTCCAGAACCTCAAACTGTAACCGAAGACTTAGAAGAATCTCAGACTTCAATAGAACATGACGAACCAACGCCACTCCGCAGATCTAGTAGGCTTTCTCATCCTCCTGAGAGATACTATGGTTTTCTTCTTGATGGGGATCGAGAGGATTGCATCATCGATGATGATGAGCCTACTAGTTTTCAGCAGGCTATCACAAGTAGCGACTCAATGAAGTGGCTGGATGCAATGAGATCCGAAATGGAATCCATGTACACCAATAAAGTATGGACTTTAGAAGTTGCTCCTCCTGGGGTAAAACCAGTTGGGTGCAAATGGATCTTCAAAAAGAAGATTGGTGCATTTGGACAAGTGGAAACCTACAAAGCTAGACTAGTAGCAAAAGGTTTTCGTCAAAGACCAGGATTGGACTATGATGAAACCTTTTCACCAGTAGCTATGCTTAAATCCATTCGGATCATGCTTGCCATTGCTGCCTTCCATGACTATGAAATCTGGCAGATGGATGTAAAAACAGCTTTTCTAAATGGACATCTAGAAGAGAGTGTTTACATGGATCAACCAGAAGGTTTCTTAGACAGTGGGAGCAGCGGAAGAGTGTGCAAATTGCTTAAATCCATTTATGGGTTAAAGCAAGCGTCGCGGAGTTGGAACATCTGCTTTGATGAAACAGTCAAGGAATTTGACTTTATCAAAAATGCAGATGAACCATGTATTTATTGGAAGATTGTAGAAGGAGCAGTAGTCTTTCTCGTTTTGTACGTCGACGACATACTACTGATAGGGAATGATATCCCTATGCTACAATCAGTAAAGCTCTTCTTGTCACAGAAATTCTCTATGAAAGACTTGGGAGATGCATCATACATTCTGGGCATTAAGATCCATCGAGATAGATCTAATAGGATATTGGGACTTTCACAGTCCAGGTATATAGACACTATACTAAAGAGATTTAGTATGGAAGATTCCAAGCGCGGCAATATGCCCGCTTGTCACGGAATTACTCTCTCCAAAGAGATGTCTCCAAAGACTGATGAAGAGAGGGCTCGCATGGGCATTATACCCTACGCTTCGGCAGTAGGATCAATAATGTATGCGATGTTATGTACCAGACCAGATGTAGCTTACGCACTTAGTGTGGTAAGCAGGTATCAATCGGACCCAGGTGAGAAACATTGGATAGCGGTGAAGAACATTCTCAAGTACCTGAGAAGGACTAAGGAGATGTTCTTGATTTACGGCAATAAGGACCTCCAGGTAGAGGCTTTTACCGACTCCGGCTTCCAAAGTGACAAGGATGATTCTAAATCTATTTCGGGTTTTGTGTTTACCCTCAATGGAGGGGCGGTAAGTTGGAAGAGCTCCAAACAAGATACCGTCGTAGACTCAACTATGGAGGCTGAGTATATAGCTGCTAGTGAAGCCGCAAAAGAGGTTGTCTGGATAAGGAAGTTCAATTCTGAACTTCAGGTGGTTCCGTCCATTGCCAATCCAATACCTTTGTATTGCGATAACAATGGCGCTGTAGCTTTAGCGAAGGAACCAAGGTCCCATCAGAAATCCAGGCATATCTTAAGGCGGTTTCACCTGATCAGGGAGATCGTGGATCGTCGGGAGATCGAGATACGTAGAGTAGACACAAAAGACAACACGGCAGATCCATTCACCAAGGCCATTCCTCAAGTACAGTTCGAGAGGCTTTTTGAGATGTTGGGCATGCGGTACGCAAGCAACTGGATCTGGTAGAGACAGTGGGTACTCATTGCGCCAATTATAGGCCTTAGTGCAAGTGGGAGATTGTTGGATATATATGCCCTAGAGGCCTACATTGTATAGTATGCTTGGGATATGTATGTACATGACAGTCTTGCTTGATATGATAGTACGCTATTTGGTTTGACTTTGTCTTAACGTATAATATATTTTACTTGGTATTTATATATATATGTTGATAAAGCCCATAGGGTGTTTTGTCTGACTACTGGCGTTGTGATGGCAGTCATACTAGTGGGAGCTGGATAGTCAATAGGCACACCCTTAGATGTCCCTGGTCGCAGGAGTATCGAGATTGGGCATCGATACTCCGGAGTAGACTAGTGTATACATATCTAGACCCTGACGAGGGGCGATGGATTGCTCCCGCAACCATTGGTGGTGTTCACCTAAGATTGTATACAGATGCTCACTGGATGTGAGTACACCGGACAGGACTCGCCGAGAACTGACTGGATGGTATTATACCTAACGTCAGATAGCAGTTCTCAGGTGACATGTGTGCAGATAGTCCGTTGACTTAAGGTCATCATTTGTCTCGTGTGAGTTCCCACTGTGCTTTGATTGTAACCCTACCACGGCTCAAAGGAGTCGTGCAAACAGGTTTCAGTTGGGCACAGTCCCGAGCCACGTGGAGGCAGTGAGTGACTGTTAGGGATTCGTCTCTCCTGGTATAGGGAGTTGATATCGCACGGTGATCGGTTGGTCATTACCATAAGTCCCTGGCCAGGGCTGATTGAGAATTACTGATAGGTTGATCAGTAGATTCTCGGATGGTGATAGAGCCATACCGACACGACTTGTATGGTTATTAGGGGTATGACGTCCACCACCTCCCTAGACCGTACATGTGATACTCTCAGACGAACAGACCGGACTGCGCGGATATTGTCACAGACAGGCTCAGTAGGATTTCAGATGGGTTACCTCATCAGCTTTCTTATCGACAACTACCTGGGGACCGTTACGTACAGCTAGTGCCGCTTGCGGTCTGTGGTTAAACCCACTGCCAGCGTAGTAGTCGAGTCTTTAGAGTCCCACACAAAGATATCCCAAACCCAGGCGAAAAGATATAGAGGTCGTATGGTTTTACGACTAAGGTTCGGACGCATACGTGTTTGATCGCACGTACGACATTCGGACAGTTTTTACTAGCCGGCTTTGGTTTAAGCCAGATTCTAGTATCAGGTTATTGGATTTATACAGTCTAAAGTTTTTTCCGTGTTTTCACGGATGAGAGGGGTGTTCTCGTAATTTTCTGAGAAGCTTCTAGAAGGATGTGACATAAAGAGAGAGGTGGCATTTTCATTTATTGAATTAGTGACTCATTGTGAGTGATTCATCATGTCATTAAAGCATCATTTATTGCTTAATGACTCACATGATGAATCACCCACTTGATTAAATGAAACATGATGAATATTCACTTATTATTTATTTCTTTCTTATTCTTTATGTTTCATATATATCAAGTGAGAAGCTTTATTCAATATAATAATATCATTATCATCTTCTCACTCTCTCTCTTCAAGTTCTCTCTCCTTCACCAAACCCTAATCCTACCCTCATGAGTTGAGAAAAAGGAATAGGAAAGACTAATTACTCCATAACCAATCTCTACATCATCTTAGCTACTCTATTTAGCAACTAGAGAAACTAAGTAACCTCAAGTTTAGAGGTTATAGCATGGATTAGGGTTCTCGGGTGGATCGTCTATCACGGAAGAAAGCCGAAGAGGGCGTGGAGATCCAAAGAGGCCGTAGAGAACATCAAGACGAAGGACTAGAACCATTTGGTATAATCTCTTCGCATAGTAGACTAAAACTCTATAGCTTGTGTTAAAACTTGTTTAGCAAACGATTCATACGGTTAATCGATGTTTGATCATAGAACTTGATTGTTATTCATATTTCCGCCTCCCCACAAGTATTGGGGTGTTGAACATCGACTTACAAGGCTGGTGCCGACCGGTAGGGAATGAAGAAAACCAATTAGCATAACGATGGTGTGCAGAAGGTATTAAGTTAAGACAGAGCAAGGGATTAGTAAGAGGGCAAAGTAAATTGCAGCAGATATTCACGACCATACCAGGTATTTCTTCGCCAATCCTAAAATCACCTTTGTATTTCTCCAGGACACTCCGTATCACTATGAAGATCCACAGTTTATTGGATACTCCATCGTATGGTTATATACGAACTCGAAAGGAACTTGTTCCAGTTCGGGGATGGATTCTGGTTCAGGAGAAATAGGAATAAGGTTTATTCGGTTGTATTTTATCTTCACCTTCTCTCATTGCGAGTGTTCCTAGGATTAGGACAGTACACCCATTATGCTTATTGGATAGTCTTCTTACAAACCATAGGCTGGTGCCGAACGGTAGGGAAGGAAGAAAACCATTTGGCCTAAAGGGGTGTGCAGAAGGTAATGACTAAAGACATATGAAGGGATTTGGAGAGGTGGCAAAGAACTATACGGTTACAGTCGTGAATCTGGAAGAGGCATTACTTGGAATACCAGTATACCCCATCGAAACATTTCGATGTTTCAATTTCACTGTGTACTGTTAATGGAAAACTGATTTCCCGATTAGATACTTACTCCAGGGTATGTATTTACCAGGTACGATTCTCACATCTGTATGGTTTTACAGATGATGAGTGGGAGTAGGTTATTGGGAATTGGGTGATAATCCTCATTATATCGGGATTCGTTGTAATCGGTGATATTTGAGGAAGTCACCTGGGCTGTTTGCCGGTCGGCAAATATTTGGTTTTGAATATCCGCAGTTATGCACCAATTTCAAATTGATATATCTGTACGTCTATTTTCATAGAGTGAGATATACCTTTTTGAAATTATGTCTGTGACATTTACCTATATCAGTGGATGGTTAGGTAAGGAGCATCAAACAGCGGTGTAATTCTTCTTAACCATAAGTACAGTTTTTAACCTACGACGCACAGTGAATGAGTTATCAGACTCAAGGGACTTATACAGAGTATTGTATGTTGTCCAGGGTCCATCAGGACAGAGGGGTTGGTCCTCGTACTATATTCGGTTTACTTATGACTTCTCTAGTTTTTAGACAGGTGTTTCGCAAAAACACAGGGTCTGAATGTTGAGAAGTTATAGGTATTTGAATAGAGTAGAGAACCAGGTATAGCAAGTATCGGGATTCTTCAAAGAGATCGAAGATGTGGATACTTGTGTATGGTATTCAGTTGATAGTAATGATAAAGAGATCTTGCTTCTCTTTCGGGTTACTCATGATTGGAAGCATTCCTAAGTTGAGTAACGCTGATCGGCCTCCTTCCATTTAGTTGACATGCACTGGAGACAGCTGCATGATTTGGATCTGGTTCAATTAAATCAGTGCCTCTGGTTCTATATTGGATATAGAACAGTTCATATCTTAACGATGTTAAGGTACGGGGAGTTGTCCGGCTTATGATTAAAACCAGACTCTGGATAACTCAAGGCACGTTTCTGTGATGGCTGTTTGTGGGTTGACCCAGGCTATGACGAGGGTTGACTTTCTACCATCTGGATGAACAATAGCAATATTGTTCTAGACTCGCCACAGTTTTATTAAAAATGGATTTTTCAGAAAACAGTGGTGGGAGTATGGTAGAACTGGGAGTGATTCCAGAACCACAAACGATTACTGAAAATTTGACAGGAACCTAAAGATTCAATCTGGATTGACATTCCATTGGCCACTCCGCAGTTTCGATGGGTAACTTCAGGCACCCGAGAGGTACTACGGTAGCCTCAAGGAAGGTGACAGGGAAGTTCTTGTTTACCCACAATTACCATTGTTGTTGTTCCAGGCTGCGAGACCCGGCGGGAGGATGAGTATAGCGTCGTTCTAAACTAGTTTTAGAAGTGTACGTCTATATAACTCTGCCAGAGGGTTGTCGTAGTCAGTGGGAGCAGCGGAAGCATTGGTGGACAGTTAGCTTATGTCTATTTATAGACTAGAGCAGATGTAGCGGAGATAGATCATCTATTTCTGACGTGACAGTCATGGGTTTGACTTCATCAGAATAAGGGATGGATCTGTTGAGAAGGTAGTAGGGTGTGATGCCATGGCATTTGGATGACATACACAGAATAGGAAAAGAAACTCCTATACTACAATCGGTTATACTTTGGTCGTCACACAGTGGTTTCTCCACAAAGGAAATGGATTTTATATCAGACATACTGGTCACTAGATCTATGGTTTTAGATCTAGATTTGGGTGGTTTCCCAATCAGGGTACTTAGTCAGCATTCTAAGAGTATTTAGAATGGACGACTCTTGGCACGGTAGTGTACCTGCAGGTAATGGAGTCACCCTCTCTAAAGGGGTCTTACAGACTAAAGTAGAGAGGGAAGTGCATGATTGGCAGATCACTTGCTCAGGCAATTGAGTCAATCATGAGATGTCAAGTACCACACCAGATGTTGTTCTTGCACTAGATGCAATAAGTTGACATTGATCCAATTCAGGAGAAACAGTCGGAAGCAGTTTTAGAACATAAGTGGATGTTCTAGGGATGTGATAACGACAGCCTTATTCAGGAGACAGTTATCATTCCAGGCTTCTAAGGTGACATGGACGACAAGGAGGTTGTCAGAGTTATAGTTTTTCCTTCTGACGAGGGGCAGTATTTTGGACAGGTGATCCAAGGCAATACTGAGGGAGGCATGGCGCAGGATACTGATTAAGTTCAGTTGACAATACAGTCTAAGAAGTTTGGATTTGGAGTTCATTTATGAGCTAGGTCCCATCAGACATCCAGACACATTCTAAGACAGGTATTACTCTTTTCGGGAGATGGTTCTCTCCGCGAACTTGAGATATATAGAGAGACATAGAAAGAAACATCAAGGCGAATCCACTCACTGAGGCTATTCCTCGAACGCAATAGTTTCGCAAACGAGCTTTGTGAGACTGACTAGTAGAGGAGTTGGGTGTTCGGTATCACACGGGCTGTGAGTATGCGACATCGCAATAATTAGCCTTGAGTGCAAGTGGGAGATTGTTGGAGATAGTGCCCTCAGAGTCAATTATTAGGTCACAGGTACGCGATTGCAATGATTGATAGAGAACCTATCCTGGTAGGACAGTCTTACTCGAGATGATAGTATGCTATCTGGTTTACCTTTATCATCGTGTACTGTTTTAGGTGACCTGACAAGTCGCTATTACACGTTGATAGAGCCCCTAGGATTCTTGCTTGACCACCAGCAGTATGAGGGCGATCATATAAGTGGGAGCTGGGGGTCTATAAGCATATCCTTAAATGGTCCCTAGTCGTGTGAGTTTCGAGACAGGGCATCGATACTCCAGAGTAGACTAGTGTATACAGTCGAGACCCCGACGAGGGGCGGTGGCCGGTCTCACAAGCCACTGGTGTCAGTTGGATCACCTAAGATGTATACAGGTGCTCATTGGGTTATGAGTACACCGGACAGGACTCGCCGGGAACATGCTAGTTGGTCATATACAAGACGTCAGATGGCAGTTCCCTGGTGACATGTGTGCAGGTTAGTTCATCGACCTGGGGATCGTCATTTGTCTCGTGTGAGTTCCCACTGTACTTTGATTACTACCCTACTACGGCTCAAAGGAGTCGTGCAAACAGGTTTTAGTTGGGTACAGTCCCGAGCCACATGGAGGCAGTGAGCGTATCTTCAGGGGTTCGTCTCTCCCGGTATTGGGGGTGAGGTCGTGCTGTGTCTAGGAGAGCCATTACACGAAGTCCTTGGCCAAGGCAGGAGATTTACTGGTAGGTATTCCAGTAGTATCTCAGGGTGTTCTGGGCTACACTCCGACACGACTTGTACCGCTTTTGGGGGTCTGACTTTTACCAACCCCCTAGGCCCGCCATGCGATGCTCATAGACGAACGGACCGGACTGTACGGATATTGTCACTGACAGGCTCAGTAGGGTTGTCAGGCTGAGTTCGCTCACAGACGTCCCTTTTAGTCAATACCTGGTAGCCCGTTACGTATTGGCTTATACCTCTGACGTGCTAGTGGTTAAATCCACAACCAAGGTGTTGACGAGTCTTCAGAGTCCCCCACATTCAGTTACTCAGCTTTCGGGCGAAAGGTTGTATAGGCCGTATGGAGATATGGTAAGGTCCGATCAGATACGTGCGATATTGCACGGATCAGAATCGGACAGTTTGTACTACAGGCCGTATGGATATATGGAAGGGTTTGATCAGATACGTGCGGTATTGCACGGATCAGGATCGAACGGATATTACTAGCCGGCTTTGGTTTAAGCCGGATCCTAGTATAGTACAGTGTAGATTTTGTCTCATTGCATTTGTATTTCGGTCGGAATACAAATGCGGGTGTGTATGCACAGTATCGGGGTTTTCCTGTAATTTATTACGGGACCAGTTTTCTGGAGTTGACAGTTTGCTTTCCGTTTCGGCCAATTTCCTTTGTATCGTTCATTGGCCGAAGTTTGGTGGAGGAGGGCTTATTTGCATTGTTGCAAATAAGTATTTGAGGAGGGGTTCTTTGCATATTCTTGTGTCATGATGGTTGCACCATCCCTTGACCATTTGACTCTTTCTTTTCCATCATGACTTGACTTTTGGCTCATCATGGTTGTTGATGATGAGGTTGGTGGTAGGTGGTTGAATGTGGGTTTTGATTTGGTGATGATTTCTTTTGTATGATAGCCTTCTCTCTCTCTCCATGGGATATGGGGATGGCTCTCTCATTTTTCTATCATATGACACTTTCATTCTCTCCTCTCACTCACCAAGTCATGGCCGGCCATGTATGGGGCTGCCCATGAATTTTGAGGTGGGATTTTTCATTCATTTCATGTTGGAAAATCCCACAACACCATCTCCAAAAAGCTTGTATCAATCCTCCACCACAAAGGCAATTCCACAACCCCAAAGTGAGACTTGTAATCCACACTACATTCTACAGCAAATCATGGGCACGTCGACTAGCCAGCTTCGTGCCCGAGTTGCCTCGGCATTGAGGTGGGAGCCCGTAAAAGAAGTAGGCGATGTGGTGCACTTCCGGCGACGAGGAGGAGACGGGACATTCCGCAGGAGATTGGGACGACGACGAGAAGACCGGAGGACTCGGATCTGTCGGTATATCTCTCTTCCCTTTCTTGTAGATAGCTAGGACTAGTTAGTGGTTCGATCCGGGTATTAGTGCGCGGCGGTTTGCCAGTTCAAGTAAAAAATTAAAGTTTATCACCGCTTCCACATTTGGCCGTCGGATTGACGGCCGGGGCACCGCCGTGCACTTACAAGTCCAGGTACATAGACACCATATTGAAAAGATTCAGTATGGAAGATTCAAAGCGCGGTAACCTACCGGCTTGTCACGGAATCACCCTCTCCAAAGAGATGTCTCCCAAGACTGATTTGGAAAGGGAACGCATGTCGATTATACCCTACGCTTCTGCGGTAGGCTCTATAATGTATGCGATGTTATGTACCAGACCAGATGTAGCATACGCATTGAGCGTTGTAAGCCGGTATCAGGCAAACCCAGGGGAGAATCACTGGATAGCAGTAAAGAACATTCTCAAGTATCTGAGAAGGACTAAGGAGATGTTCTTGGTTTACGGCGGAAATGACCTCAAGATGGAGGCCTATGCTGATTCCGGCTTCCAGAGTGACAAGGATGACTCCAAGTGTCACGACCCGAGAATTCGACTCGTGACCGGCACTTAACCACGCAACGTCTACAGGCGCAACGCGGCTAAGTAAGCCGAACCCAGAAATCAAAACCAATAAATATAGAGTGATTTAAAACATTTTGTAAAAACAATCTTACATGTCCGAAAAACTTCCATTTATTTAGTAGAAATCCTTTTTAAGTTCAATAGTTATAAGTTTTATAATTTTGGTAACATTTCCTTTTTAAAACATTAGCCCCTAAAAGTCGGGTAAAGTAAGGTGTAGCAGAAATAACAAGTGACATGAATAAAGTATCAAAATGAGATATACGACGCCGTAGCGAAGAATACACAGTAAAGCAAGGACAATATCATAAAAGATGAGACTGCAAAAAGTAAAGTCGGCTCACATGCGAGCTCGACACCAGAATATAAAACCATACATATCGTCCTCACAACTGTCTCTAAGTCAATACAGAAAGGTAGATGGAGAGTACTAGATACATCAATATACAACTGAATGATAACAGATACCGTACAAAACCCACCTAAACAGCAAAAGGGCTATCTCTGCTCAAAAAGGGTATCTGTGCCAAAAGATGCGGAAACAGCCAGCCGTGACTACTCCCAAGGGCAACCTGCAAACACTGTGGCACAACGGGGGTGAGTTGCCAACTCGTGAATAGAGATAACATATAAAGGTAATCGCGAGTATGCACGTACAGCGCTACCCTAACAGATGCCAACAGATGATATCAATGCGGTGTAAGCAGTATGCATAATAATAATAATGCAAGTCCCCTATCAGGTGATATAGCTACGGGATGAGATGCGATAATAAAAGCTGAGCATGGAATAAAGCATCTACATGAAGTATCAAGGTGGACTACATATGTATGTATGCACCACAAATCCCAACATCTCAAACGCCGGTACTCCATCGGCCCTCAAATCCTGTATATCCCTGAGAATCCCGAGTGCCCAACATCGGCACCCAAATATCACAAATACTCGTGTCTAGCATCGATACGTAAAACATCCTGTATCGGGCATCCGTCATTCCGGGTCAGCCCTCTCACAAGTATATATATATATCGGGAATCCGTCAGTCCGGGTCATCCCTCTCTCAATACATCGGGCATCCGTCACTCCGGGTCAGCCCTATATCAATCCATCGGGCATCCGTCATTCCTGGTCAGCCCTCTCTCAAAGTATATATCGGGAATCCGTCATTCCGGGTCATCCCTATATCAATCCATCGGGCATCCGTCATTCCGGGTCAGCCCTCTCTCAGTACATGCCTCTAGCACCGAGAAAACACGGGGCGGCGCCCCAAATATCATATCAAGGGAACCGGGTTTTTAAATGATTACTTATTTGAAAAGGTCACGGTTCCCAAATCCCGAAATCACATGAAATCTCAACCGGTAATACAAGTAATTGCGATGTGCTATGTGCATCAAGTATGTATATCAAGTCATGTCACATAAAAATGAGCTACAATGCAATAATCCAATGTGATATAGGTATCAAGTGTGAAATTCAAGTCATGTATAGATGAGCTACAACAATATACAACAGTATGATCATGGCAGTTCTATCAGTTCTAAGCAATATATATATATATAACGGTAATGCAATATGCGATGACAATCCATGGTATGGTATAAGCAGTATATAACAATAAGGTCCTATCAGCCCTGACGCATAACGCCATGCGGGCGATATCCCCGTAGATGTGAAATCTACTCACCGTGTCTCGCGCTAAGTGTATCCAACCACTTGTTTTCCCTTCTTCGCGGCGTCCGCTTCACTGGCCTGCGAACCTAGAATCACAAACATATATTACACATATAAGATCAATTTTGCCAAAAACGCGATATCACGGTCAAACTAGAAACTCGTGTCGCAAACCAATCGCGCGTGTGCGCGATACGCTAAAACACGTGTGTATGCTGAACCAAGAACCACCCCGACGCGCTGCGATACGTAGCATGCACCAGATCTACAGAAACGTGCATGTCGCACTAAACACACACACCCCAACATAGGGAACAGCTCCCAGATTTTTACCTGGAAGAAATCCCACAAAATCAACAAGACCAAACACTGAAAAATACACCCAGAAACCACCCTGCACAAAACGAGCCAAAATGGGGGAAGGGAGGCCGGCGTCGCCGGCCAAACAGTGCCTGTCGCCGGCCCAACCCCGGTGGAATGGGCTCGAACTTCACTCAAATCCCTGAAAAAGCCTGCCTAGCATTCTGAAGTTGTTTCAAACACTCAAAAACTCACGCAGTAAAAGGAGATCACTGACATCCTAAAATCTGCACAAATACGACATTTTGCATCGAATCGTGAAATTGGTGGTATTTTAGCGTAATAGGAGTTGGACTAGGTTGCTGTGGCCTCAACAACTTACTAAGGACCTACTGAAACCACAACTCACATCATTTGCACAAGAATCTCACAAATTACCCCATATCACACTAAAATGCACTAAAACCCGATATCCGAAGCAAAACTACACAATCTACGCTAACTAGGGGATAAGATAGGAAGTATACCTCACTCTCGACCCTAGGGAGCTGCAGGAAGGTGGAGAGGTGAAGGGAAGTGGCTGCACTGGGAACTGGGGCTGCTGCTGCTGCTCACTGCCTCTGCTGCTGCTGTTTGTGCTTGCTACTGCTGCTGTTGTTGCTGTGGAGTTTGCTGCTGTTGTTGCTGGTTCTGGAGCTGCTGCTGGGGCTGAAGGTAAGTGTGTGTGTGAGTGTGTTGGTATGTTGTGAGATTATGTGAGAGTGTGTGAGAAAAACCCAAAAAGAAATGAGAGGCTACCACAATCATCACACAAAAGTCACCCCTCACTCTCTCACCTCATTAATGCAAGCATGGCCTAGCCATGATGCCCCCTTCTCTCTCTCACACAAGTCAACACTTAACCCTAAAATTCAAATTAAAGTTACTTTTAGTTAACTAATTAATTAAACTTACTTATAACCCAAAAGAATTAATCCTCCAATTAACCCACCATGGTTAATAATTATGGTATTTACTTGATTTAAAAACCCTAGTTTACATGCACATGTGTGTGCAAGCTTAGGAAAATTTTGGAAAAATATTTAGTAAATTAAGAAAAATATTTAAAACACAATTTGGTAAACTTTTTATTAAAAATCATTATTTAATTATAATTATCCCCTAACCCTTATCCTAAGGTGTTACACCAAGTCCATGTCGGGTTATGTCTTTACCCTCAATAGAGGGGCGGTCTATTGGAAGAGTTCCAAGCAGGACACCGTTGCTGACTCAACGATGGAAGCGGAGTACATAGCTGCTTGCGATGCCGCAAAAGAAGCTATCTGGATGAAGAAGTTCCTCACAGAACTTCAGGTGGTTCCTACCAGTGTTGGTCCAATACCTCTGTATTGCGACAACAACAGCGCTATAGCTTTAGCGAAGGAACCCAGGTCCCATCAGAAGTCCAGACACATCTTAAGGCGGTATCACCTGATCAGGGAGATCGTAGATCGCCGGGAGATCGAGGTAAAGAGAGTAAATACGGAGGATAACATTGCTGATCCATTCACTAAGGCCCTACCTCAGATTCAGTTCGAGAGGCTACTCGAGATCATCGGTCTTCGATACGCCAGTACATGGCCCTAGTGCAAGTGGGAGATTGTTAGTGTTTATGCCCTAGAAGGCCATTACTGTATTATACTAGTTTGTATATTACTTAATGGAAGCTTGGGATATTCACATATATATAACAGTCTTGCTAAACATGGTAGTATGCTACTTGGTTTTTCTATCTTAATATGTGAGTATACGTATTGATAGAGCTCTTAGGATCTTGCTTGACTACCAGCGTTGTGATGGCAGTCACACTAGTGGGGGCTAGGTAGTCTACAAGCACATCCTTATTCAGGTCCCTAGTCGTTGGATTATCGAGACAGAGCATCGATACTCCGGAGTAGACTAGTGTGTACGCTTCTCATCCCAGTTGGGGAGATGGTCTGTCCCACAGCCGTCGGTACGTCGTACTGGAGATAGTATACAGGTGCTCGTTAGGTTACGGGTACACCGGACAGGACTCACAGGGAACTGTTAGTTGGTTTTATACCAGTCGTCAGTGAACAGTTCCCAGGTGACATGAGTACAGCGTAGTCCGCAGACTTGACACTGCTACTTCGCCTCGAGTGTGTCCCACTGTTCTTAGATTGCTACCCTACCACGGCTCAAAGGAGTCGTGCAAACAGGTAGCAGTTGGGTGCAGTCCCGAGCACTTGGAGGCAGTGGCGGTTAGACAGGATTCTTCCCTCCCGGTATTGGGAGTAGATATCGCGCTGTGTCAGAGAGCCATTACGCAAAGTCCCTGGCCAGGGCAAGCGAGATTTGCTGGTAGGTTCCAGTAGTTTCTCAGGGTGTAATGGGCTTCCCTCCGACACGACTTATACCGCTATTAGGGGACTGACGCTTGCCGCCCCCTAGACCCGATATGCGATAGTCTTGGACGAACGGACCGGACTGTATGGAGATTGTCACATCAGACTCAGTAGGAGTTCGGATGGGTTTCCTCATCGGCCTTCTTATCGACAACTACCTGGGGACGGTTACGTACAGCTAGTGCCGCTTGCGGTCTGTAGTTAAACCCACTGCCAGCGTAGTAGTCGAGTCTCTAGAGTCCCACACAGAGAGTTTCCCTACTCCAGGCGAAACGATATAGAGGTCGTATGGTTTTACGACAAGGGTTCGGACGCATACGTGTGTTTACGCACGTACGACTTTCGGACAGTTTTTACCAGTCGGCTTTGGTTTAAGCCAGTTACTGGTATCCGGTTATTGGATTTACACAGTCTAAATTTTTTCCGTATTTTTGCGGAAAGGAGGGGCGTTCTCGTAATTGTGCGAGAAGCTTCTAGAAGGTGGTGACTAAGGAGGTTAAGGTGGCATATAGAATGATTGTGATTCGTGAGTCACCTAGATGATTCATACATGTCTTTTGTCATTATAATGAATCATCACTAGATATTATCAAGCATGGTTGTTAAATTGAGATATTTTCTTTTCTTGATAAAATAAAAATGCTTGATATATATCATCTTCACTCATTATTCTCATATCATTATCTTTATCATCTTCTCTCTCCTAAAGCTCTCCCTCTTCAAAGACTAATCCTCCCCTATCATGAGTTGAGTACAAGGATTAGTAAGACTAATTAATCCATAACCCTCTCTATATTACACCTAGCTTCTTTGATTAGCACTTAGAGAAGTTTAGTTGCCTCAAGTTTAGAGGCTATGCTTGGAGTAAAGCTCTCGGGTGGATCATCTACTACATCGAGAAGGCCGAGGAGGACGAGGAGATCGTAAAGACGAAGGACTTGGTTCGATAGGTATAATCCCTAAGCATAGTAGTTTAGAACAACTATATGTTTGGTTAGTTATCGTTTAGCTTCGATTCAAGCGGTTAGTCGATGTTTGTTCAATAAATAAGTTCGTTTTTGAAAATTCCGCCTCCCCACAAGTATTGGGGTGTAGTACATCGACTTACAATACCGGGAGAGACGAATCCTGTCTAACCGTCACTGCCTCCAAGTGCTTCGGGACTGCACCCAAAAACTACCTGTTTGCACGACTCCTTTGAGCCGTGGTAGGGTAGTAATCAAAGTGCAGTGGGAACACACTCGAGGCGAAGTGACAGTGTCAAGTCAGCGGACTAAGCTGTACTCATGTCACCTAGGAACTGATAACTGACTATAGGTATAATACCAACCAACAGTTCTCGACGAGTCCTGTCCAGTGTACTCGTAACCTAACGAGCACCCGCATACTATCTCAAGTACGACGTACTGACGGCTGTGGGACAGACCGTTTCCCAAGCTGGGATGAGAAGCGTATACGCTAGTCTACTCCGGAGTATCGATGCCCTGTCTCGATAGTTCCACGACTAGGGACCTGCATAAGGATGTGCTTGTGGATTACCCAGCCCCCACGAGTGTGACTGCCATCACAACTCTGGTAATCAAGCAAAGATCCTAAGGGCTCCACTAATGTGTAAAGGCGATATGCTAAAAGAAACATATGCACACATTAAAGCAGAAACAAACCAAGTAGCATACTACTATATTGAGCAAGATTGTTTATACAAGGTGAATATCCCAAGCTTCCATCAAGTAATATACAAACTAGTATGATACAGTAATGGCCTCTAGGGCATATACACTAACATGTTTACCCTCGTCAAAGCCCGAGAAAACCCACAAAATGCCATTACTGAAACGTGGCTTGAGTTTGTCCAGATTCTGGTTTTAAGAATTAGCCGGACAACTCCATATACCTTAACATCGTAAGATATGAATCCATTCTATATATCCAATATAGAAACAAAGGCACTAATTTAATTGGAATCAGATTCAAAAATCATGCAGCTGTTTCCTGTGCATACCAACCAAATGGAAGAAGGCCATACAAAATTACTCATCCAGGAATGCATCCACGTGTGAGTAACCTGAAAGAAAAACTAGTTCTCAGAACTATTACTTACAGCGGAATACCAAACACAAGTATCTACATCTTCGATCACCTTAAACATCCTGATACTTGCAACATATGGTTCTCTACCTTATTCTTATACTTATAACTTCTCAAAATCTGGACCTTGTATTTCAACGAAATACTTGTCTAAAACTAGAGAAGTCATGAGTAAACAGAATATAATACGAGTACCAACCCCTTTATTCTAACGGATACCGGAAAACGTACAATACTTTGTATAAGTCCACTGAGTTTAACAACTCAAACCTTGTGTGTCGTAAGTTGAAAAACTGTACTATAGTTAAGAAGAATTACACCATTGTTAAATGCTCCTTACCTAACCTTCAACTTATATGGGTAAATGTCATATACATAATTTCAAAAAGTTATATCTCACTTTATGAAATAAACGTACAGATATATCAGTTTGAAATTGGTGCATAATAATGGATATTCAAAACCAAAACTTTGTCATTAGGAAAAACCCATGTGATTTCCTCAAATATTACCAATTACAAAGAATTTCGATATATAGAGGATCTAATCACCTAATTCCTAATATCTTACTCCCACTCACCATCTGTAACGCCATACAGATGTGAGAATCAAATCTGGTAAATACATACACTGGAGTTAGAATCTAATTAGGAAAACAGTTTTCAATTAACACCGCACACTAAAACTGAAACATGAAAATGTTCCGAAGAGGTAAGCGGGTATTCCTAGTAATGCCTCTTCAACTATCCTGAATCATGACTGTAACCATATATTTCCTTACCCTCACTCCAATCCTTTTATATGTCATTACTTATTACTTTTTACACACCACACTTAGGCTAATTGATTTTCTTCCTTCCCTACGCTTCGGCACCAGCATTAGGTTTGGAAAAAAACTATCCAATAAGCGCAATACGTGTACTCTCCTAATACTAGAAGCCCTCGCAACCTGAGAGAAGGTAAAGGGAAAAGACAACCTAATAACCCTATTCAATTTCTCCAGAACCAGAATCCATCCTCAAACTGAAACAAGTTCTTTTGAGTTCGTATGTAACTATACGATGGAATATCCAAGAAATATGGATCTTCGCAGTGATACGGAGTGATCTGGAGAAATGCAAAGGTGATATAGGAGTGGCAGGGGTATACGCGGTTTCATCATGAATGATAGCAGTCGCAATTTCCTTTGCCCTTAATCTAATCCTTTTATATGTCTTTACTTATTATCTTCTATACACTATACTAAGGCTAATTGGTTTTCTTCCTTCCCTACCTTTCGGCACCTGCCTATGGTTTGGAAGAAGACTATCCAATAAGCACAATAGGTGTACTCTCTTAATACCAGGAGCCCTCGTAACCGGAGAGAAGGTAAAGATAAAAAACAACTGAATAATCCTTATTCTATTTCTCCAGAACCAGAAACCATCCTCGAACTGGAACAAGTTCTTTCGAGATCGTATGTAACTATACGATGGAATATCCAAGAAATATGGATCTTCGTAGAGATACAGAGTGTTCCAGAGAAATTTAAAGGTGATATAGGAGCGGTAATGATATATGCGACTAAATGACAATCCAAAATCCAAAGTGTTTTAAGAAGGTTCGGTTAACTTGGTTCATGAGTTTTTAAGGTCAGACCATGGTCGCTGCCAAAGAGAGAGATAGAGAAAGGAAACACTCAGTATGCATTCTAACCTAAATTAGATTGGTTAATCACTTTATCTAATCAGGATGGCTCCAACTGTTTCCTCGAATTCTCATTCAAATCCTAAAAGGAGAATCAGTCGGGACCATCTAAAATCACCCAAGGTGTAACACCTACTCATCAATGGGAATCGGGGTCCAACTATCACCGCATAATAACTTGATGGAAGCCACTCAAGTCACCACACTCCAGAAGGTTTGCGCATGCCTGGCAAGTTTCCTGTATGTTTGAAACTCTCGATGTGGTTTTTTACCCCTAGGACCCAAGTGATCTTGACGGAGTCAACAAATCAAAGATTCCTACTCAAGTTCAACCCGTCATTATCTTGATTGCATTAAACCCACCCGCACGAGCCCTTGATGGAGTCAATAAGGCCACACGACTATCCTAACCAATCGCATTATTTGCTACAAACAAGCACCACTTAGCTACTGTACACTACGCTTTGACGGAGTCAAAAAACGCAGGATGAATACTAAGTACTACTCGTAAGAAATAACGGAGGGCTACGGCTAGTTTTTGGCGAAAAACCTTTAATGTAATTAACTTGATATCGTTGCAAGAACTGAGTGGTTTTACAAATATATAGTGGCGCAAACTTTTTCTAAAGATGTTACTCCCTGTGAAGGGATCTCGGCTCTTTCCTCATTGAATGAGGTGCAGGATATTCCAAACTGAATACCATGATGCAAAGCAAAAGAATTGACTATAATGAAGTTATTACATTGACGTAAACTTTTGCCCAAGAGTTCACTCCCTATAAAGGGATCTCGGCTCTTGCCTTGTCGAATGAGGTGCCGGATATTCATAACCGAATACCGTTGTGCAAAGCAAAAAGAAACGTATGTAATGTTAGTTTTCAAAAACTTGGTTCCAACAACATCATATAGGTTTTTTTTCCTTGCATTAATCAGAATTAATGCAATCCCATCAATTAATCCATATCACACCAGAAAAGAATGAAAATACAATGTACGTATATGCCATCCGCATTTGCCACGGGGTCCTGTCATGCACCGTTAGGTTACTTAACTAACGGCAGAGCGGGGGTTAGATAGCGCGGATGCAAAACATATACAACATCTACTAGTATATATATAAATATATATAACATTCGTCCCAGGCCTAATATAATAAACATTACAGAATCTCAGCAGGCAACGCAGAATGGTGGATAATCTTGGAGCCTCGGGTTTCATTTGAGCCGCAAATGAGACCCCACGTTCCTTGTCGTGTGGATAGCCTGTGCAATGAAAACCTAGACCCCTGCGAGCGTGGCAAGTTACCCTTCAATCCCAGAAGGGAGGCAACCCCAATCAACAAAGTGAATGGGCCACCCAGCACTTCACAGAATCCGGTAACTTGAGCGCCTCTCCATGGGCCATCCTATACCCCCTACAAGTGCGACGAATAGCCCGCTAATTCTAGAGTAAGGCCACCTCCGTCTCAATGCTATGAGATGCGAGGGCGTTGCCCTTTAGAACCAGTCTATTCGAGCACTCATCTGCGGGGTAATCCTAGTACAGAAAATGAAAATATATGTACAAGGGTGACATCGACCTCAACCCGTTCGTGCCCCAAACAAATAATATACAAACTGGCAGAGACGGTAGTCCACATGTCGGATGCTCGCCCCGCAATATCAAATGTACAAATAAATCTTAACTATACAACTATCATTGCACCACTGGCTATCGACCACGAAAATCCAACCACAACCTCAGCACAACACAGAACATCAACGTGAATGTTATGTTCGCAAACACGTCTAAAAGAACATATAGCGATTAGTTATACCGCTCTAATGATATTCACGGTCGCAGATAGTAATGTATGTACTGAAAACTTATAACGGTGTTAAAAATAGCGAATACGAAATACTACGTATTGCCCTAAAACCAAAGATAACATAATATGCAATCTGGGCAAAAACAAACAATACCTAAAAATCAAAATTCAAGAGCCCAGAACACAGCAAAAACACCAAGACCCAACTCCCATGGAAAACTGGCGCCACCGGGAATTTTCCCGATCTCGTCGGCCGTACTAAAGAATTTGGGGCTTGTTTTTGAATTGTGTTCTAGTTGTCACAAGAGTAGTCTTCTTCAATTATTTAAAGAAAAATTATAAGACAAATAAAAATCAACAGAAACATGAATATATTTTGTATTGTTTCAGAGTTGTTTCGGTTTCGTTACGTTAAACATCATTTATATTGCTAGTTATGGGTTTATGGGCTGGCTCTGATACCATGTTGGGTTATGTCAGTGCCTTGGCCATCTACCGTGACCGTTTGCGGAACAAAAATTATATAAACTGGCGCTAGAACAACCTGATAACCCGGATATACCATAAACCTAAAAGGTAGCAAATTAAAGAGGAGTTAGAATGGATATACCGAATGATCTGTGTCTTTCGGTCTTTTACCATCCTCCTAAGCTCCTAGTGGTCTCTATGATCAAGCTTGATCTCTGGTCTCTCTCCATCGAAGATGATCCACCTGAGGATTTGTAGTTCGAGCTCCAACCTCAAAGCCGAAGTAACTAGGGTACCTAGATCGCTAAACTAGATAGCCTAGAAGATGTAGAGTCTAATAATGGATTAGTTTGTCTCAAAATACCCTAGGTTTTTCAACACATGATACATAAAGGGTTTGAGGATGAAGAAGAAAGCTGGAGGAGATGAGAGTGTAGTGCATAGCATTCTATCAAGAATGGCTAAGTCTTGTGAACAAATAATTCACCCCACAAATAAATCAAGCATGCTCCAATAGTAAACCATGAGTCACCCCAAAGTCACCATGTGAGCCATGCCTCAATAAATATAAAGAACACCTCATCCTTCCACCTCATTAACCATTTAATCCTAAACATTAAAAACTAAATGAGGTGTCTTCTTCTAGAGGCACATTGTAATAAATTATAAGAATACCCATCATCTGTATATACATACCCGTATCCGTATTCCGAAAAATATAAATACAAAGAGACGAAAATAATCCAATAATATAATATTAGAATTCGGCTTAAACCAAAACCCACTAATATAATTTGTCTGAATCATGATACGTGCACAAGTGTACGTATACGATCGAATCCTGCCGTAATACCATACAGCCTCTAGATCGTTTTGCCCAAAGCAGGAAAACCCTCTTTGTGGGACTCTAAAGACTCTTCAATACGCTGGCAGTGGATTTAACCACAAGCACGTCAGCGGCGCAAGCTCTACGTAACGGCTACCTAGGTATTGAGAAAAAGGGTGACCGACGAGCAAACTCATCCGAACCCCTATGAAGCATGTCCGTGACAATCTCTGTACAGTCCGATCTGTTCGTCTAAGAGTATCGCATATCGAGTCTAGGGTGGTGGATAAAGTCAGACCCTTAATAATGCGATATTTCGTGTCGGTATGAAGCCCATCACCAGCTGAGAAACTACTGATCCAAATCTGTAATTCTCGTCTACCTTGGCCAAGGATTTCTGGTCATGTCCATCCGTGCACCTCATGACATCAACCCCAAATACCGGGAGAGACGAATCCCCGACGATCCGCTCACTGCCTCTATATGGCTCGGGACTGTACCCAATTAAACCCTGTTTGCATGACTCCTTTGAGCCATGGTAGGATAGTAATCAAAGCACACTAGGAACTCACACGAGACAAATGGCGATCTCAGGTCGACAGACTAACCTGTACACATGTCAACCGGGAAACTGCTATCTGACAATAGGTATAATACCAACTAGCATGTTCCCGGTGAGTCCGTCCAGTGTAATCATAACCCAATGAGCACCTGTATACTATCTTAGGTGACTAACTGACACCAATGGCTTGTGAGACCGGCCACCGCCTCTCGTCAGGGTCTCGATAAGTACACACTAGTCTATTCTGGAGTATCAATGCCCAGTCTCGATACATTCTCGAATAGGGACATTTAAGGATGTGCTTATAGACCACCCAGCTCCTACGTATATGATCGCCATTATAATGCTGGAGGTCAATCAAGAATCCTATGAGCTCTATCAACATGTAATAGTGATCTGTAATACCACATAATCCATGTACATGATGCAAAAGGCAAACCAGATAACATACTATCATTTTGGGTAAGATTGTTATATCCGTATAGGTCCTCCCTCAATCATCATAATCATCTGCCTGCGATTACAATAATTGCCTTGAGGACACTATAGCCAACAGAAACCACTTGCACTTAAGGCTAAATATTGTGGTGTCGAATACTTACAGCCCGTGTGATACCGAACACCTAACTTCTCTACTAATCAGTCTCGCAAAGCACGTTTGTGAAACAATTGTGTTTGAGAAATAGTCTCAGTGAGTGGATCCGCTCCAATGTTTCCATCATTATCTCTCTCTATATCTCAACTTCGCGGAGAAAGACTATCTCCCGAAATGAGCAATACCTGTCTTAGAATTTTTCTGGATATCTGATGGGACTCTGTTCACATATGAACTTCAAATCCAAAAAAACTTCTTAGAATGTATCATGCGCTGAATTTAATCAGTATTCTACGCCATGCTTTCTACAGTATCCGCTTGGAACACCTGTCCAACATACTGCCCGTCAAAAGAGGGAAAACAATAACTCGAACAGCCACTCTGTCATCTAGGTCACCTTAGAAACCAGAAATGATAATCGTCTCCTGAAGGAGGCTGCCGTTACCATATACCAAGAACACCCACTTATGTTCATAACTGCTTCCCAATATTTCTCCAGGATAGGATTAATATATACTTATTGCAGCCTGTGCAAAATCAATGTCTGGTGTTGTACTTGACATCTCATGATTGACTCAATTGCCTAAGCAAGTGATATGCCAATCATGCAAATCCCTCTTCTCATCAGCCTAAAAGATATCTCTTTAGAGAGGGTGACTCCATCACCTGCGGGTACACCACCACGACAGGAGTCGTCCATTCTAAAACACTTCGGAATAGTGTCAAAGTACCCAAATTGGGACACTTTGCAAATCTAGATCTAAAACCATAGATCTAGCCACTAGAATCCCTGATATTTTATCCATATCCTTTATGGAGAAACCACCTTGTGACAACCACATTATAATCGATCGTAGTATAGGAAGATCTCTTCCTATTAAGTGCATTTCATCCAAATACTAGGACATCACTCCCTACTACTTCTTACCAGATCCATCTCTTATTTTGATGAAGTCAAACTCTATGACTGCCACATCAAAAATAGATGATCTATCTCCGCTATACCTGCTTTAGTCTATAAATAGACATAAGCAACTTGCCCACTATGCTTCCGCTTCTCCAACTGACTACAAGAACCTTTTGGCAGAGTCATATACACGTAAACTTCTAAAGCTAATTTAGAACGACGTTATATTCATCCTCCTGCCAGATCTCATAGTCTAGAACAGCAGTAGTGTCAAGTATGGGTAATCAAAAATCTCCCTGTCACCGTCTCTGAGGAGACCGAAGTACCTCTCGGGTGCCTAAGGTTATCCACCAAATCTGCGGAGTGGCTAATGGATCGTCGAAACCAATTGAATCCTCAGGTTCTACTAAATTTTCAGTATTCATTTGTGGTTCTAGAATCACTTCCAGTTCTACCATATCCCCACCAATGTTTTCTAAAAAGAATGCATTTTACTAAAACTGTGGTGAGTCAAGAACAATACAACTATTGATCTTCCAGATGGTAGAATGTTTACCCTCGTCAAAGCCCGGGAAAACCCACAAAATGCCATTACTGAAACGTGGCTTGAGTTTGTCCAGATTCTGGTTTTAAGCATTAGCCGGACAACTCCATATACCTTAACACCGTTAAGATATGAATCCATTCTATATATCCAATATAGAAACAAATGCACTAATTTAATTGGAACCAGATTCAAAAATCATGCAGCTGTTTCCAGTGCATACCAACCAAAAGGAAGAAGGCCATACAACATTACTCATCCAGGAATGCATCCACATATGAGTAACCAGAAAGAGAAGTTAGTTCTCAAAACTATTACTTACAACGGAATGCCAAACACAAGTATCTACATCTTCGATCATCTTGAAGAATCCTGATACTTGCAACATATGGTTCTCTACCTTATTTTTATACTTATAACTTCTCAAAATCTGGACCTTGTAGACACCGGACAATATACAATACTTTGTATAACTCCACTGAGTTTAACAACTCAAACCCTGTGCGTCGTAGGTTGAAAAACTGTACTATGGTTAAGAAGAATTACACCGTTGTTCAATGCTCCGTACCTAACCTTCAACTGATATAGGTAAATGTTATAGACATAATTTTAAAAAGTTATATCTCACTTTATAAAATAAACGTACAGATATATCAGTTTGAAATTGGTGCATAACAACGGATATTCAAAACCAAAAATTTGTCGTTACGTAAAACCCAGGTGATTTCCTCAAAAATTACCAATTAAAAAGAATTCCGATATATAGAGGATCTAATCACCCAATTCCCAATATCTTACTCCCACTCACCATCTGTAACGCCATACAGATGTGAGAATCAAATCTGGTAAATAGATACCCTTGAGTTAGAATATAATTAGGGAAACAATTTTCAATTAACACCGCACAGTAAAACTAAAACATGAAAATGTTCCGAAGGGGTAAGCGGGTATTCCTAGTAATGCCTCTTCCACTATCCTAATTCATGATTGTAACCGTATATCTCCTTCCCCTCGCTCCAATCCCTTTATATGTATTTACTTATTACCTTCTGTACACCACACTTAGGCTAATTGATTTCTTCCTTCCCTACCCTTCGGCACCAACCTAAGGTTTGGAAGAAGACTATCCAATAAGCATAATAGGTGTACACTCCTAATACTAGGAGCTCTCGCAACCTGAGAGAAGGTAAAGGGAAAAGACAACCGAATAATCATATTCAAGCTTTCTTCGTAGATTCTCTGATCAAAGCATTACAAGAGCTCGACCAGTTCTAAACTTTCTGCGCAGAAGAGAAGATGAAGAATGAACCGACAGAGGTCCAAACGGCTGACATTAGATTCAGTGATGAAAATCTCCTCCTCGGTACGTGTGAACATAATCGCCCGTTATACGTCACCGGGTACTGCCACGACATCAAGATAGGGAAAATACTTGTCGACAACGAATCCTCCGTCAACCTTCTCAATATGAGAGTGCCGAAAGAAATTTGCATGAACGTTCAACACCTTGCCCGAGACAAAATTACCATATATGGGTTCGACTCACAGTCGTCACGGACACTTGGGTCTGTAATGCTGACGTTACGCTTCAGGCTGCTCGTCGCTGACATCAAATTTCATGTCATTGACGCCAAAACTTGCTATAATGCTTTGCTCGGTAGGCCTTGGTTACACGAATACAACGTCATCCCTTCTACACAATATCAGTGTATGAAGTATTTCAAGGATGGTTCGAAGTACACCGTCACGGGAGAGCTAAACCCATTCTCAGTAAACAAAGTCCGAAAATATGAAGACGCAAAGTACTTCCTACCAGACTTTGAGGATACCGAAAGGTGTCACAAGCGGGAGAATAAAAAGAAGTCCGTCGCTACTATCCCAATCTTTTGGAGCGATACCGAGGAAGATGAAGAAACAGTCTATCCGGGGAAACCCAAAAAAAAACAATAAGCCCGGACCATCTACTCATATCTTGGTCTTTGGCAGCGACTCAAAGGATGAGGCCAACGCAGTGTTCTCTGTCCGCCCGTCAATGCAAACTTTTGCCGGAACAGATCAGATTCTACAAATTACAATGGCTCTGCCTCAGCATTACAAGGAACTTGATGTGCTCCATACATAAAGTGTACAAGAACTGCAAACTTTCTACGTACCTCCCAGATGAAGAGGTGAAAAAGCGATCCTCTTCTACCAATTTACGGAAAATAAAATAGAAAAAGAAGTCTGACATGGTGCAGATTTTGCACTCGACAGGCTTCAACCAATCATTCTGCCAAGATATTATGTGGAGGGATTGAAAAGGATGTTAAGATGCCAAGGTGTACCCCTCGAACAAATTGTTCGACAAGCTCAATTCTGCAAAAAGATTTGGGATATTCCCGGGACTTCGTGAAAGATGCTCAATGAGAAGATGGAGACAACTGGGCTCGGATACGTTCAGTCTAAGAAATAGGAGCAGATCCACAATTGCCGTGTCGTAAACAGCTCAAGTGATGGGGAAAATGCTTTTCCAAATAGCCGCGACATCAAATCGGGGCGAGATCTCAATGTAGAAACGTTAAGTCCGTCGTTGGAAGAACAAATTGACAAGTTAATAAAAGAGGCTTGTTAAACAAGCCGGGACAATTACAGCCGTGAAATGGCCATTTATGAAAAGGCCAGGATACAGCATCTCAGTCGGCAATCTGTAGAGAAGATAGACTATAATGCTCTTTATCCCCGGCCTGCTACGTGTTCTCGCGAAAAGAGAAAGCCCCGAAATGCAAAAAAACAGGGCTAAGAACGAAAACAACGTTCGAAGACAACAAAGTGGATCAAAGACGTCGTTCAATCGATACAATATCGATTGGAGCCCATCCTTTATAAAGAAAATGGATCGGGGATACTCTTTCCCTCATGACAAGACAAGGAAAATATTCAACCTTGTCATGAAGCACTAAATGATGACTCATCCGGAGTCTCGACATCCTGAACAAATAAATGAGGTCCATCATCCGGATTATTGCTCCTATCACCGAGTAATAGGTTATCCCCTTAAAAACTGCTTTACCTTCAAAGACTGGGTAAAAGACCAGTTTCAATAAGGCAGGTTCGCTTTATTGGACAGCTGGAGGGTAACCCCGCCGCAAAAGCATGAGCCAAAAAGGACCTATACCGTTAGGATAGGACCAGCTCAACATCAAGAACAGAAGCAAGCTCGTACCTGCCATATGATAATACTCTCAAAAGAGGGAGGGCACAAAACTATGAATGACCTCTACAAGTGCTTCGCAAATGAAGACGAGGACGAGGTAGTCTCAGAGTTTCCACCAGCACCAAAAGAGCTGGAAGATGGGATACACACTACGGCAGAAAACCTAAGAAAAATTGACTTAGGGATGGAAAATGATTCGAGGCCAACGTTCGTTGGTGAGCTACTATCTGAAAAACAGGTGGCCACGATAAAAGACGTTCTCATGCAATATAAAGATTGCTTCACCTGGAACTAATCTAAAATGCCGGGTCTAGATCCAAAAGTGGCAGTATATAAACTGGCTATATCGCCGGGTATATAAAGCCAGTCAAACAGGAGCCGAGAAGGATGCGACTCGAACTTGAAATGAGTATCAACGTTGAAGTTAAGAAACTAATTGAGTCCGGCTTCATCCAAGAAGTTCAATATCCCAACTAGATCGCTAACATCATTCCAATGATGAAGAAAAATAGGATGGTGCACATCTGCATGGACTTTCGGGACCTCAACAAAGCTTGCCCAAAGGACGACTTCCCAGTGACCGTTACCGAGCTTATGATCGATAACAAGTCCACCCATGAGGTCTTCTACTTCATGGATGGGTCTTCAAGATACATCCAAATAAAAATGAATCCAGAAGACCAAAAGCATACCGCCTTCCGGACTCCGCTGGGCCTATTCTGCTATAAAGTGATGCCTTTCGGTCTGAAGAACGCTGGCGCTACCTACCAGAAGGCCATGAAAAAGATTTTCGACGACCCCATCCATGAGATTGTCGAATGCTATATCGACAACCTTGTGGTAAAGAGTAAATCATATGGATAATATTGGGAACATCTAAAAATACTGTTCCAACATCTTCGGAAGTATAATCTGAAGTTGAACTCTCTAAAATGTGCGTTTGGAGTCTCCTTAGGCAAATTCCTAGGATTCATTATACGTCACCAAGGTATCGAAATAGAACCCTCAAAGATCAAGGCGATTATAGAAATGCCCATGCCAAGAACTCTCAAACAGCTGCGGTCTCTCCAAGGAAAGCTTACGTATATCCGGCGGTTCATAGCCAACCTTTTCGGAAAATTCCATCCCTACAGTCATTTGATGAAGAAGGGGACCCTATTCGTCTAGGATCAAAAGTTCCAAAATGCACTGGACAAAATCAAGCAATACCTACAAAATGCACCGGTATTGACCGCTCCGGTTAAGGGAAAACCCCTTATCCTATATAAAACTGCCCTTGATGGTTCTTTGGGTGCGCTATGGGCACAAAAGAATGATCAGGGAAAGGAGAGAGCTCTATACTATTTAAGTCGAGTTCTCTTAGGGGCAGAAAACAACCATTCCCCCATCGAAAAGCATTGCCTGACTCTGATCTGCTCAATAATGAAGCTCAGACATTACGCCTTGGCACATGAGATCCATCTCATATCGAAAGTGGATCCTCTCAAATATGTGAATTTAAGGGCCATTCTAACAGGAAGGCTTGCTAAATAGGCCCTCCTCCTGATAAAGTTCTCAGCAACGTATCGTCCCCTTAAATCAGTGAAAGGTCAGGTCATTGCCGACTTTCTCGCGGAGTATTCGATACCAGCCGACTCCCCCTTGAATTGTGAGTTGCCGGATGAACATGTGTTCGACGCAATCGAAGAAGAGAAAGCAGAAAATGATTCCTAATGGGAACTCTACTTCGATGGAGCAACATCCGTAAAGAGGAGAAAGCAAAACACCCTCATAATCAATGCTGGGGTGGGCAATATCTTTGTGACTCTGCAAGAAGGGATATTGCGTTACGCCCTCTCCTTAACAGAGCCAAGGGCTAATAACGAAACTGAATATGAAGCGTTGATAGCAGGTCTCGAGATCGCTATTGACATGGAAATAAAATACCTTCTCATATATGGAGACTCCCAGCTAATCGTTAGCCAAGAAAATGACGACTATCAGACATGCAAGCCAGAGCTGATAAAGTATGGAGAAAGAGTGCAGCAACTGCTGACACAAATCCCTTCCGACATCTTGGAGAGTATACCCCGTGCAGAAAACAGCAAGGCAGATGCATTGGCCAAATTGGCTATGGAATTGGCTGACGAAGACCTCAATGATGTGAGGATCATTGTGCAAAGCCGTAGAATTCTCGTGTCAAAGGAAATATCTTCGGAAGACCTAACAGAGCCATCCGAAGGAAAAGAAGCGACCGAATAAATATCCTTTCAAATAGAGGACGAAAAAAGGTCAAGAACTGGAGAGAAGTCTTTATAGACAACTTTAAGTCCCAACGAACGCCTAAACATGCGTCGTCTAGATATCAACTCATGAAACGAGCTCTGTCTTTCGCCTTCATCAATGATACTCTATATAAGAGATCATTCGACTGCTTATGGCTAAGATGCTGGGGCCGGAGGAAGCAAAGAAAGTCGTCCAAGAAACTCATAACGGACTCTTCGGTTCTCATCAGGCTGGACCAAAGATGAAACAGAAGATAAAAAAATGGGTTATTATTGGCCCACAATGATTCAGGACTGCCTCGAATATGCGAAGCAATGTCGCTCGTGCCAAATTCGCGGGGACTTCATCCATCAACATCCAAATGCACTACACCTAACAGTGGCTAGCTGGCCATTTGAAATGTGGGGAATCGACATAAATGGCCCTATCGAACCAGTGTCCTCCAAAGGACATTGGTTTATATTGGCAACGACCGATTACTTCTCTAAGTGGGCAGAAGCAGTACCACTAAGGGAGGTGAAGATGGAGAATATCCTCAATTTCTTCAGATCCCATGTCATCTATCGTTCGGAACTCCGCAACGGATAATCTCGGATAATGGGTCAGCTTATAGATGCCATAAAATAAGCTGTTTCGTACAGCAACATAAAATAGATTAGAGATACTCTTCAGTCTATAATTCTCAGGCTAACGGTCTACCTGAAGCTTTCAACAAGACCTTGATAAAGATTATAAAGAAAACAGTGTATAGAAACAAAAAGGACTAGCACAAAAGGCTGCATGAAGCTCTCTAGGAGTACCGAAAAACGTTCAAGACGGCCACGAATACAACACCATACGAGTGTTCGGCATGGAAGCAGTTCTCCCGTTTGAAATAGAACTTCCCTTTCTACGAGTAGCAGTTCGATAATAGCTGACGGATGAAAAAAAATGCTCATCTTAGGCTTGAGGAGCTCAACGCCCTCAACGAAACCCTCCTTATAGCACAACAAAATCTGGAGGCTTATAAGTCAAGGATGACGTGGTCATACGAAAAACTGACCAGGCCAAGAACATTCCGCCAAGACGAACTTGTACTAGTCATCAAAAGACCAATGATCCCCAATCGTGCTAAACGGGGGAACTTCGAGTCGAACTATGAAGGCCCATACATCATAAACAATGACTATTAAGGTGGAGCCTACCTGCTCATGAATATGCATGGCGAAAGACCTTTCAGGCCAATAAACGGCCGATTCCTCAAAAAATACTACCCTTGACGAGTTACGACTTAGGTCAATGATAGATAACGACGCTTGTGTCCGCTCACTATCTTCCTGAGTCAGAATTTTGAGAGTATTATTCAAAAAGTCTGTCGCCTCAAAAATGGTGACATCGGACCGAGATGTCCCTAAACTAATAACGGATTGAGATTTCCCTAAACTAATTTGGACCAAAATGTCCTGAAACCAACATCTGTCCCCAAAGTAGGAATAATGGACCGAAAAGTCCTTAAACTAAAACTTCGCCTCAAACATGGCGATAATAGACCGAAACGTCCTTAAACTAACAATGGACCGAAACTTCCTTAAACTAATATTCGTCCCTAAAACGGGAATGTTGGACCGAGATGTCCCTAAACTAATAATGGACCGAAATGTCCCTAAACTAATATCCGTCCCCAAAATGGGAATGGTGGACCGAAAGTCCTTAAACTAAAACTTCATCTCAAACATGGCGATAATGGACCAAAACGTCTTTAAACTAGTGTTTCGTCTCAAACAGGGCGCACCGCCCTAAATACGACGATATCCTCTCTTGAGATCTACATTGCAATCGAAGTCTCAACGGTGAGGGTTGCAACTCATGTCCTACCGGCTACACAGCTACTCCAGCAATGAAGCTACCCCCAAGTCCCACCGGCAAACAGATGGGCGCCTGCGGCGAAACTACTTTCGGAAGATCCATCGTTTAAAAAAAAGGTATGTCCACAAGCGAAATGAGCACGGATGAAAACACGAAAGGACGCCGTGAGTAAAAATAGCAGGATTGTCGGCGAGCTTTGCGAAAACCCGGAAAGGAATTTTTTTTTTAAAATAAAATAAAATATTATGCGCATTTGCAAGGCTCTCTCGACTATGCGAGGGGAAAATAATTGCATGAGATCCTTACGAATAACAAAGGAGCAACACACTTAGGAACCCCCACGATTACTAAGCAGAAATCACACTTGCGAGATCCCCACGACTCGTAAGGAGAATTCCCCCTATGTGACGGTCACTACTTGTAGGATTCAAAAGCCTTATACTACAGGGATCTAAAACTGCTCTTAAGCCGTCATATTCCCCTAATGCTGCCCTACAGCCGGTCCAACATTGACCCTTATATACAATCCACGGGCATAAATAATATTCTCCCACAAGGTTCCATCAATGACGAGAAATGTCTCCATACGGTGAATGACACTTGTAAGTTCACCCAACTTATAAGGAGAAAACACTCTAGGAAGATCCTTATGACTTACAAGAGAAATTATCACTTAGGAATCCCCATGATTCTTAAGGAGGGTATTCATGACGTATTTCATGTATCTCAACTCCGCAAGTATGTTCGAGATGAGACGCACGTTCTAGATCACTCCGAACTGACAGTAAGAGAAAATTTAACGTATGAAGAGCTATCAATGGCAATTATGGATCAACGATAAAAAGTCCTCAAGAATAAAGTTATCCCACTAGTACTTGTTTCATGGGGGAATCGTTCGCACGGAGAATCTATTTGGGAACGTGAAGACGAGATCCGACAGAACTTTCCACACCTCTTTCCTTAAAATCCGCGACTTCTTTTCTTTTCTTGTTCTGGGAATTTCGGGAGAAAATTCTTTTGTAGTTGGGTATAATGTGACACCCTAATACTTTTATACTATATTTTTGGGTATTTTAAATCTCACAGTAAAATTCTTTCTTATTGCGGCTTTTAGGTTGTGAATAATGCAATTAGTAGCCGTGGTTATCATCTAACCCGAACCGCATGTTTGAAACCCAACATGGATCGAGATTATATAAAATATTTACTAGTACAGTGTATCCATGCAAATCTAGAATATATATATACATATATAATATATTTTAGAATTTACATATCTTTTTTATAATACAATATAAAACCAAATAATATTTTTCCCATCTAGCTTTGGATGTCATAGTACCCAATATCAGGTGGTTGCGCCCATGTATCATGTTCGTATCCTAAGGGTTAGACAGAACGATTATTGGATCGTTATGTATATTTACGTAGATCTTTATTTGGGGGTATATATTTTTAATTACAGGATATTGCATCATGGTTTAAATCCTTACGTATATTCTTTATATTTAAAAACTAGATTTTTATAGGGATACGAATAATATTCGGAGTAATTTAGTATTAACTGTAAATCCTACAATCTATACATATTATATTATTTTTAAAACCATAATATATATATACAGTTTATATATATAATATATAATATATTAATTTTTATAAAATAAAAACTCTATCTTTCTCTCTCTCTCGAACCTTTCTCTGTCTCTCTTTATATCACCCCATCCCCACTCTTTCTCTATCCCTATATATATTATATAATATAATAAATTTGTTATACTAAACCCTCTCTCTCTCTCCTTCTTCTTCCCGTCTTCTTCTCACCCAAACCCTAACAGCGCCAAACCCATGACGTCGACGTCCCCACCTCGTCGCCGTCGACCCCATGTCCTCGTCATCACCGCCCTCACCTCCTCCTCTTCCCCGAGACCTCGCCGGAGCTTCGAACCCCCACGAACGATCCCACTTCCGTTAACCTCTCCCTGTCGCTGCTCCCTCTCGTCGCCGCCCTTCGCGTCGTCGTTGTCATCCCTACTTCCTTGCATGCTCCTCTTCCTCGCCACCATCACCATCATCTCCATCCTCATCTTCTTTCCGGACGATCACCCAAGCCCATAACCCCGACACTAAGAACCCATCACCCTTCGTCGTCAACCTTGTCACCGAAACCCGACCACCACCCTCACCACCATCACCTCCTTGTCTCCCCAGCAACCTCAGAGCACCACCACTATACCCTATCCTCCTCCTTTTCCCATCCCCGATCATACTGAATCCCATCGGCTACTCACCTCGCCGTCAACTCACCGCCGACCACCTCATCCCCATCCTTGCCCTCGCTAAGTCCATAGAACCTCAGCAAACTCCCAACAGCCATCTCCTATTCTTCTTCTTCTTTCTTTTATTTTCTTTTTCCGATCGACTCGCCGGAGTTGCGCATTTCGCCGACGATTCAGATGACCCAGTCACCTTCGTTTTCTAACCCAATCATCACGTCACACAGCTGCTCAACCAGGTCAAGTCCAGCGTGCGTAAGTTTTGCGTTGTGACTTTATTTCGGCATCGGAACATAACATCCGAATCTCAACGTGAGATTCGATCAAGCAAGTTTTAAACTTGCAACATGCTACTTTATTTATATTTATATGATTAATGATAATATACGTGTTTTAATATTCAGAAAATATTACCGATTTACAGTCTTACATTATCAGTATGTATCCGTACCGATAATTGTTTACCTAGTTGCATGCCGGATTATCACAATATTATCATACTATAATATTAGTTCAATATGTTATCTAGATTGCAATATACATGGTAATGGACGTATAACGGTTATTACAGATAGATACATATACATCCTGGCATTAGTTATGCTTACCGTGTTTAGATATTAGTTATAGTTTCACATTTGGTGTGTATTCTGGTAAAAATATATTGCATGACATGCTCACGACCCACTACTAGACTTGTTACTTGGATTTTATTACTAATACCGACAAACCGGACTTGTTGTCCTGACGGACGTGACTTGTTGTCTACATAGACAAGACCTGTACCTGCTTGATCCTGTGTTGGCATTAGGTTTATATCATCAATACCTGACTTGAACACAAAACCTGGAGAGTAAGGGAAAATTAATAATTAAACAAGACTTGTAACTCAACAGTTCGATACTCCAGATACCGATCAGTCTATACGGGCTTGGCCAGCCCCAGAATAATGTTGCTGACATCATTCATCTGTACATGTTACCTTTTTAATGCTTAGTGGCACGTTTCGGATTCAGCCCGAGAATCTTGACCCTGGTCCCAGGCATGCACATGATACTATTGAGTTATATTGACGATTCCATTAAATTGATTTCAAATACTTGTAGAATAGATAATTTAGAAACATACACTTTAGGATACACATCACATACATATAGCTCACTGTTTTACACATGTGCTTATTATTTACATTCATGTTTAATCATAGAATCCTATTCTAGTTATTACTATTATCTTAATATTATGACGCACTGACGTATGGGTTTTGCATGGCCCAGTTCCTCTGACTTTATCGCAGGCAGATCACGAGCATTTTAGCAAGCAAGCTGAGCAATGAGGAGCTAAATGTTTAGTATAGAGATACTTAGTTAATTTATTTCCGTAGTTTTATTTTTATCGATGTGATCTCATAAGGGACGTATTTCAGATATTATTTATTGGATCTTGATTCGTTTCCTCTATATGCATTTTTTGACTTTTATTTATTATGACAAATGGACATATATTAGTGATTGATCTTTTTCCGGTGTGTATATAAGAAAAGTGTAAAAAATCACAACCAAAGAAATTTTTGACCGCAATCAATAACGGTGTCGTATGTAGCGCGTTAGCGAATGCAAATCGACCACAGGGAAAGTGAGATCCGTTCGAATTTGAATTAGATGAATTGAAAATTAAAGAAAAGAGAAAAAAGACAATTCAATTCAAGATTTAAAATTGAATTTCAAGAATTATAAAAATCTAGATCTTATAACAAGAAAACATTAAAATCAAGAATCAAGAATTGATGATTTCCAATCGAATTAGGTTTCAAGAATCGAAGTGAGGATCGTTGGAATCGATTGAATCGATAGACGTGATGAAAACTAGTGATTACGTTTTCTTATCCATTAATGATTTGATGCTAGATCGATGACGATTAACGAGAATTAGGGATTTCTTGCGGAAACTTGGTTTTCATCATCTGTCCCTTGTCTTTTTGTTGATTTCATTCACACTCTAGCCTCTAGTAAATTCAAGAATCGATCGTGGATCACTAATTAAGAGAGAAAACATTCAAGAAAGCATCGCTCGAGGTTGTCGATGCTTCAATTTACTAGAGTTTATAAAACTCATAGGACTTAAGAATCGTACAAGATTTGTAACATCATCATCTATTGATTCTCTCAATTCCTTCACGAGCGGAGTTTTTACTCAAACATCATATCAAAGAACACAATCAAGAATTGAGATCTAATCATGATGCAAGAATTTAAAGAAAGAAAGATAAAGATTTCACCTTTTATTTATCAACAATTTTGTTAAAATTCTCTCAAGATCTACAATGAGGAAAGAACTAGATCGTCGATTTGGCTTTGCACGTCTTCGTGAGTCGCGGACCGTCTTGGACCACTTGCTCAGATGAAAATCGGCTTCGCTCCTAAAAGGTTGAAGGCTTCTTACTTGAATTGTACTCGGAGATCTTGAATTTGGTTTTGGTGATTGGATTAGGGTTAGGGTCACAAGTTGTGTCACTCAACTTGTGTTGGAAATTGGAGAACAACCTTAGAAGTGAAGGCTTAGGGTCCCTTTTATAGCCTTGATTAGGATTAGCTTCCTTTAGAAGCTAGGTTTAGTTTAGCTTCCCTTGTAAGCTTGGTAGTTAGGTAGAAGGTTCTAGAGTTAGTTAGTTAGGGTTAGCTTCCTTCATAAGCGTGGAGGTTAGGGAGAAGCTTCTAGGCTTAGGTAGTTATGCAGCTTGCTTTGGAAGCTTGAGAATGTTTAGCTTGAACAATAAGCCTTGCTATTCTGACAGAAACTTCTAGAGTTCTCTGGAAATTGGAGTGGATTGAATGAGTTCTGAAGCTGAACCGAGAAACCTGAGCTGAAGATATGCCGACGTCACCATGACATGGCCGCGGATCCGCCGCGCTAATGGGGCTCTGGCCGTGGATCCGCGGCCCAATAGTGGTCTCTGTGCATCAAAATTCCTGAGTTGCATTGTACTGGCTTTTTAGCACTTTTCTGATATTTGGAATATTATAATTCTCTCTACTTCACTGCTAGATCTCAAGTCTTGGACTTGGCGTATTTTTCTCAGCACTTTTAGCTGTTTCGGTTCTTCTCCTGGAATTTCCTGCACAGATTCTCGAGACAAGTGTTGCGCTACACAAAGATTATGCGATGCAATGATAAACACTCAATTTCCCTCAAAATGTCGGTTTTAAAGTATAACATAAGTTATTTGGTATTTTACAGATGTTTTGCTAATATGTGCTATACTTATACTGAACACCTATAGATGAGTGCAAATGGTAGGGAAATTGACGTGTTAAAAATGCAATATTTTCGACTGATCAAATTCCCCCAAACTTATTTTCAGTCGTCTCGAGCGAACTGTTTTATTAAAAAGAGAAGGAGAAAATAAATAAAATGAAAAACTAACCAGCAAACTTTCGTAGGCAACACGATTGCACTGAGTACGCGCAACAAGCCTTTAAACCTCTAGGTGTCTCTAGTAGGAGGAGTGTTGGTTTTCAGCGGATTGCCCCCGCAAAATCCAATAATAAAAGGAAGACCGTGAAAGTTACATTTAAAGATAAGAATTGTAAAAGAAAGACTTTGAAAATTAGAATTTCCAACTATACTAGCTTTTCGGTTGTCATGAGCCCTATCTTAATAGTCATGAAAAGATGTTGGAAATCACATCCTCCCTCAATAAAACATCGTCTTTATTCTTCATTCCTACCTTTCTTCCAAACATCGATCATATAACCCTACGTTTGTGTAAAGAATATCCCTACACTCGGAGAATTCAATTCAAGCTATCATACTCTTGTCCATCCACCTCAGTACTTTTTAATTAATGAATATTTAGATGAATTTGCTCATACACTTTCATGCGACCGTTAATACTTCTTGAGGTACTAACCGACCAATTACTCATGTGCTTGCTTATTAGGTGTTTTTTTTCTCGTCTTGCACCACCTAAGGCTTAGCATTGACTCCCAGACCAGTTGGTCTAAGACACTAGGTGAAGAGGCACTCTCGCTATATTTTTTTATTTCTGCCTTGGCGATAACAAAACCAGTGTTCATTTTTTTTCTTCTTCACCATTTTATATTTTATTCTTTTTTTATTTCCTTCATACTTTTGGCTTTTAGACAAGAGCATTTCAAGGTATCCTCTACTATCCCGAGTTTCAAGACGTGTGTAAGTGCGAATAGTAGGGTATCAACGTTCAAAATGTTTGGCTTCCAGAATAGGAACTATTTTTCAGACTTATTTTTATCCTCAGATTAGTGACTTCCTTCATATTACTAACCCTTGGGACAACGGCTCATAACTACTTATTACTAGTTCTTTTAAGAAAACTTATAATTTTCTTGGTTTTCTTAAATTTTTCCAATCTTTTGGATGTAATTTTTCACTATCTAATCTTTTATTATCTTATTTATGTACAAAAATTTTATTTTTTTGAAAATTTTTAAATTTTTATAAGTTTTGAAAAAATTTTGTGCTTATGCAAAGTATGATGCAAATGCTGCGTAAATAAGCACAAACCTCCCCCAAACTTGTTTTCAACAGTGTCCTCACTGTTGCCATCCGCTGGATCATAAAAACCTGTAAGCTTGGGAGGAAATTTATTAACGGGGGCAATAAATATGATCGTGAAAATCCTCCCCCAGACTTATTTGTGTCTCATCATTTTGTGTAAAAAATTTCTTTTCAGGAGCCAGATTACACCCCCCCAAACTTGAGTTAAAACATGTTAAGCTTTGAAAATCACAAGAGGGGGTAAAAATTATTGGTCGATGCCAAGTTTTGAAAAGACCGAAAGTTAACACCAACCATTCGAAAATTTTATCAATATAGTGCATCGGTTGGAGGAAGAAGAAGTGGGGAAAAGGTAAGTGGTGGAATAGAATGTGTTTGCGTCTCGTTTTGGAGAGACGATGCAGTGATTGTGATGGATTACTCGCATTCCCTTTACAGTCCAGAAGAAGGGGTGGAGGTTCAATTTCATTGTTTGGGAGATGATTCTTCTCAACACCCGTGTCATTCAAAAATGCGAGTTCATCAGCGAAGATCTCCTCAAAAGTCTCATCAATACCCCGAAGAATAATGTCATCACAAAGCACGGGGTGATCTTCAGACTCTAAAAACAGTTCATAATCAGTGTTGGTTGTTGACCCGGACAACTCAGTGGAAGAGTCCGTCTCTGTATGATACATAGTTGGATCAAACAACAACATATGAAAAGAGTCTAGATCAGTATCATGAGGATCATCAAATTCGCTGCTGTCGACATCCATTAATTCGACAGAACATACCTGAGCAGTAGGTTCGGAGGGTACACTTCCCAAATTGTAAATGTTCAGCTCAATTGACCTATTCCCGAAGGATAGGGTCATAGAACCATTACGACAGTTGATGATAGCATTGGAAGTGGCCAAAAATGGGCGACCAAGAATCACCGAAATTTGATTCCGTGGGTTCGCTACAGGCTGTGTATCAAGTACAATAAAGTCCACAGGGAATACAAATTCCCCGATTTTTATCAACACATTCTCCAGTTCACCCCTAGGTTTGGTGCTTAATCGGTCAGCCATCTGGAGAGTGCAATGGGCTGGTTTCAACTCTCCGATCCCTAACTTCTGATATACTGAGAAAGGAAGCAGGTTAACACTTGCGCCAAGGTCGAGTAGAGCATGGTTGATGTGTTTCTCCCCGATAGAAATGGAAATAGTAGGATAGACAGGATCCTTACGTTTTCTCGGTAATTGCTGGGGAAAAGCCGTGTCTACTGTCTTTGCCATGAAAATCTTCTTGGGCACTTGAGTCTTCCTCTTCCTAGTGCACAAGTCTTTAAGAGTTTTCGCATAAGCGGGGACTTGTTGGATTGCATCTAGAAGAGAGATGTTGATGTTAACCTGTTTCAGGATTTCAGTGATCTTCTCCATTTGTGGACTTGGTCTGTTTCCCCTTAACCGATTTGAGTAAGGAGCTTGGGCAATAAGGTCGGGGTCCAACATTGGAGAAGATCGTGTGGGTGGGAACGATCTAAGAATAGGAGTGGGGATCGTTTTCGGTGGACTAGAAGAGGTGGGCTGAGGTGTCGAGCCTTGAGTAAAACGGAGAATAGGCTCGGAAGAAAATGGTGTGGTGGACGAACTGGGGTCAGAATTAGAAGAAGAAGAAGAAGTGGAAGGAAAAGTCTCAGCCGGGGTATCATCGATTGATTTTTCATTATTAACAATCTCCTCACCAACATGATTGTCAAGCACTCTTCCAGATCTCAACGTGGTGATTGCATTCACATGATGTGAATAGCCAGGATTGGGTAAAGGTTGAGCTGGAAGTTTCCCTTTCTTTCTTGCACTCATTTCGGATTTTAATTGTGCAATTTGTTATTCCATCGATTTAATATTTTCATTTTGAAAGACAATGATCTTCATCACATGATTGAAGGAAGATTGCATTTTTGCCGTCCCTTGGATGGATTGTTTCATGAAAGTATCCAAGGTTTGTGCTAGTGCGGAGGAATTATCAGTACCGGCTAATTGCAAAGAGTTTTCATGTGGTGCAAAAGTGTTGGCCGGATTTTGGAAGTTTTGTGCTTGGAAGAGGTGCTGACTTAATTGAAGTGGTTGTTGTTGTAGTGGAAGAGCTCTTTGGAAATTTTTTTGGTTTGGAACCGTGTTTTGAGTTTGTGATTGGTTCCAAGCAAATTTAGGGTGATTTCTCCAACCCTGATTATAAGTAGAAGAATACGGATCGTTTCTAGGTCTTTGAAAAGCAGCATTGATATGCTCGTGACCTTGAAACGGAAAATTTAGTGGACATTCTTCTGTGAGATGAGACGGATCAGAACAACATCCACATACAGTTTTGGAGGGTGACATTTGATTTAGGGCGGCAGCTAAAAATTTATTTTCCATAGTCTCGGGTTTCTTTTGCATCGCTGACATCTCAGCTCTAACTCCTATAGAAAAGCCCGATTGGTTATTGCCACCCCTAGACAATTGACTCACACCCTCCCATTGTAAAGATTTTTCAGCGAAATCTTCTAGGAATTTCCAAGCTTCCCCATCATCTTTAGTCATGAAGGTGCCTTGACACATGGATTCAAGGGTCTGTTTTGTGGAAGGATTAATGCCCTCATATATGATTCTGCACAGATCCCATCTGGGGATTCCGTGATGTGGACATTGAACTAACAGATCCTTGAAGCGTTCAAGACACTTTGAGAATGTTTCATTAGGAAGCTGGGTGAATTGATTGATTTCGCTACGGACTTGAGCTGTTTTATGATTTGGGTAGAATTTCTTAAGGAATGCTTTTACGAATTCTTCCCAGTTTGAAATGGAATGTGCGGTTGTGTTATAAAGTCACTTCTCGGCTATATCGTACAAAGTAAATGGGAGAAGACGAAAACACATAGCATCCACAGAAAGCTGTGAAGTACCCATCATAGCGCATACATTTTCAAATTTTGTAATAAAGACATATGCGTCTTCAGACTCGAGACCGTGATATTTGGATAGAAGATTGATGTATTGGGGTTTTATTTCAAAATTATCCCTGTTGGCTAGTGGAATGGTGAGACAGGTCGAAAGAGGACCTCGCATAGGATAACATCTCTCTTGGAAAGAGATGCGGGGTGGATTCTGCGCACCTGCGGACGGCGGCAGAGTAGTGGTAAAGAAATTCGATGGAGAAGCGTCCATCGATGTGGGTGTGGTGGTGGGTAAAGAAGAAGTAAATGTAGAATTACCGACTTCGGAGTCGATAGGGGGAATGCGGACAAGACGGGCACTAGAATCCCGTGTCCAGCCTATCTTGCACTAAAGGGTTTAGCACAAGTGGCAGCGTTAAGATAATTAAGGAAAATGAAGTGGTGTTTGTTTTGAAAAAGATACGGATTTTTGAAAAAATGATGCAAATCACAACAAATGCACAAGCAAAACCCTAAGTCTAATGGTCACCTAGGTCAAGTCTCTAGACCGCTCCTAACTGCCAGAAGACAAATCGCAAGATCAATCCTCTACTGCCTTTTTGTCTCTCCTGTGGCCAGGTAAGTGCCAGGTAAGTGGGAGGTTCTCCACTACGTAAATAGTGGGCCTAATTAAGTAACCACTTTCCTTAGACACACTTTCCTTAGACACCACAAAAGAAACGCGGATAAGCAATAGATTACCCACGACCTTCTACTGTCCTAAGTGAGCGCGACGGTCCTTAGAGTCATGTCTAGATATTTTTTAGTTAATGAGGGTAATGCGGATGCAGTTTTGTGATTTTCGGGGCTTAGGAAGGGTAATAAACTCCCCACCTAATCTGAATTTGGTCTTTTCCCCTTAATTTCCATATTAAAAATGCAAACAACCAAGATCAAACACGCTCAATTTTTGCTTTTTGCGACGCTGTGAATTTTTGCAAAGAAACCTGCAGAAATTTGTTATTGGAGCAGCTGAGGAAGGAGATAAGAAAGTTAGAAAGATACCAGAGAACTTTCGTACAGAGATGAAGGCAACACGCCGCGGATCAACCGCGGGAGGTTGCTATTGCCGCGGAAACGCGATCAGTTCAGGAGATCACTGCACAAAAATTTAGGCAACTGCTTCTATTTCCTCACTGAGCTCTCTGGAGTTCTCTGAAAATTTTTCCTATTGCTCCACAGATTCCAGATTTCCTTGCAACAAATCACAACGAATCGTTTAATGTTTGTGCGAATTTTGATCTAAAAATTCTTATGGAATAAATTTTTCAACTCAAATTTCAAAAACGAACAAATTAGCACACTATCCCCGGAAACGGCGCCATTTGATTTATCTTTTTCCGGTGTGTATGTAAGAAAAGTGTAAGAAATCACAACCAAAGAAATTTTTGACTGCAATCAATAACGGTGTCGTATGTAGTGCGTTAGCGAATACGGATCGTCCACAGGGAAAGTGAGATCCGTTCGAATTTGAATTAGATGAATTGAAAATTAAAGAAAAGAGAAAAAAGACAATTCAATTCAAGATTTAAAAGTGAATTTCAAGAATTATAAAAATCTAGATCTAATAACAAGAAAACATTAAAATCAAGAATCAAGAATTGATGATTTCCAATCGAATTAGGTTTCAAGAATCGAAGTGAGAATCGTAGGAATCGATTGAATCGATAGACGTGATGAAAACTAGTGATTACGTTTTCTTATCCATTAATAATTTGATGCTAGATCGATGACAATTAACGAGAATTAGGGATTTCTTGCGGAAACTAGGTTTTCATCATCTATCCCTTGTCCTTTTGTTGATTTCATTCACACTCTAGCCTCGAGTAAATTCAAGAATCGATCGTGGATCACTAATTAAGAGCGAAAACATTCAAGAAAGCATCGCTCGAAACTAGGTTGTCGATGCTTCAGTTTACTAGAGTTTACAAAACTCATAGGACTTAAGAATCGTACAAGATTTGTAACATCATCATCTATTGATTCTCTCGATTCCTTCACGGGCGGAGTTTTTACTCAAACATCATATCAAAGAACACAATCAAGAATTGAGATCTAATCATGATGCAAGAATGTAAAGAAAGCAAGATAAAGAATTTCACCTTTTATTTATCAACAATTTTGTTACAATTCTCTCAAGATCTACAATGAGGAAAGAACTAGATCGTCGATTTGGCTTCGCACGTCTTTGTGAGTCGCGGATCGTCTTGGACCACTTGCTCGGATGATGATCGGCTTCGCTCCTAAAAGGTTGAAGGCTTCTTGCTTGAATTGTACTCGGAGATCTTGAATTTGGTTTTGGTGATTGGATTAGGGTTAGGGTTACAAGTTGTGTCACTCAACTTGTGTTGGAAATTGGAGAACAACCTTAGAAGTGAAGCCTTAGGGTCCCTTTTATAGCCTTGATTAGGATTAGCTTCCTTTAGAAACTAGGTTTTGTTTAGCTTCCCTTGTAAGATTGGTAGTTAGGTAGAAGGTTCTAGAGTTAGTTAGTTAGGGTTAGCTTCCTTCATAAGCTTAGAGGTTGATAGAAGCTTCTAGGCTTAGGTAGTTATGCAGCTTGCTTTGGAAGCTTGAGAATGTTTAGCTTGAACAATAAGCCTTGCTATTCTGACAGAAACTTCTAGAGTTCTCTGGAAATTGGAGTAGATTGAATGAGTTCTGAAGCTGAACCGAGAAACCTGAGCTGAAGATATGCCGACGTCACCATGACATGGCCGCGGATCCGCCGCGCTAATGGGGCTCTGGCCGCGGATCCGCGGCCCAATAGTGGTCTCTGTGCATCAAAATTCCTGAGTTGCATTGTACTGGCTTTTTAGCACTTTTCTGATATTTGGAATATTATAATTCTCTCTACTTCACTGCTAGATCTCAAGTCTTGGACTTGGCGTATTTTTCTCAGCACTTTTAGCTGTTTCGGTTCTTCTCCTGGAATTTCCTGCACAGATTCTCGAGACAAGTGTTGCGCTACACAAAGATTATGCGATGCAATGATAAACACTCAATTTCCCTCAAAATGTCGGTTTTAAAGTATAACATAAGTTATTTGGTATTTTACAGATGTTTTGCTAATATGTGCTATACTTATACTGAACACCTATAGATGAGTGCAAATGGTAGGGAAATTGACTTGTTTAAAATGCAATATTTTCGACTGATCAGTTAGCTAGATTTTACAAGAGTGCTACTGGCTTTTAACAGGATTGCTATTATACTGTTCTTGATATCTGCTTGATAGCCGTAATGTGACTATGGAGGGATTATTCCTAGCCATAGGTAGCATGGTTGGCTCTATCACGTGCCGTATTTACGTATCTTGGGAACTGGGGCGTGACAACAGCCCCCACGTACAAAGCATATGAGCACTCACGTTCAAAACACGTGAGTACCTGCTACAGTTAGGATTAAATCCTATAACAGTGCCTACGTATTAAACACGTGAGCACTCACATGCAAAGAATATGAGTACAAACTTTATATGGGTTAAATCCTATGATAGCCCCTACGTGTTAAACACGTGAGTTCCTTTGTCGCATTCTTTTGGCAGCGCTCACATGCAAAGCACGTGAGCGCCACTGTCATATATGTATATGGAAGCACTCATGTGCAAACCACGTGAGCGCCCCAATTTAAAATGCTCTCATCTGATAGAACTAAATTCTATGGGATAGAATTAAATTCTATTTGGGAAATACTTTCCCTGATCTTTCTAATATGTAAAGATCTTTCTCTAACAAAGAATCTTTGGATTTAAAATTCAATGGTGATAAAATATCACCAATTAAATCATATGATAGAATTAAATTCTATGTTAAGAAAATATCTTCCTAATCTTGTTAAACAAACAAGATATTCATACGATAGAATAAAATTCTATCTTAGGAAAATATTTTCCTAATCTTGTTAAATAAATAAAAATTATCTTCTCTGTAAAACAGAGAGCTATTGGATTAAAATCCAATAGTGAATAAAATTCACCGATTGATCTTTAAGATCATTTTGATTGATTATGAAATCAATCATGATCTCTCAATGAGAGATTTCCTTCTATAAATTGATTTTTCTCCTCTCCTATAAATAAGTGTAAGGAGATTAAATCTAAAAGGAGAGGAGACCCCCTACAAGCTTATGTAAAATACAGAAAGTTCTAAAAACGGTTCCACAAAATAACTGAGAATTTAATTCTCAAAGATCGTCTTCCTCTTCAAAACCCTAGGTAAAGAAAAAAGAAAAGATCAAAATATCTTCTTTACTTATCTAAAGGTTTAATCTTTCTCAAGAAGTTGGTTCTTTCTCTGGATCTGAAATCCCCAAGACAAGTGTCCGATAAATTGAGAATTTACTTCTAATCGGGAAGATCTTTTTCTTGAGAATCAAAAATTCAGGAAAGAATAAAGTTGAAAAGAAAGAAGATGGAGTCTATAATACTCCAGGAACTTAGTTCTTTAAAATCAAGAACTTAGTTCTTTAAGAATCCGATCCATGATCATCAAAATAGTGATTTTAGTGATCGTTAATAGTCAAAATACTATTAAAAGAGATTTAACTTCTCTGAAAACATGAACAGGAAAACATGGATAAAAGAATATGGAGAATATAGAGTCCATAATACTCTAGGAACTTAGTTCCTTCAAATTAAGAACTTAGTTATTAAAGAACTCGATCTTAGATTATCAAAATGGTGATCTTGGTGATCGTTAATGGTCAAAATACCATCAACAAAGGTTTGACCTCTCTGAAAAAATCAACAGAGATTAAATCTCTAAGAAGACAGCGCCTCACGTGAAACACACGTGAGCGTCCAAAACTGAGCGCCTCACATGAAACACACGTGAGCGCCAGAAAAGACCAGTGCTTAGAACTATTTCAATGCCTCACGTGAAACACACGTGAGCACTAGAAAAAGTTAGTGCTTAGCACTATTGGAGCGCCTAACTTGAAACACACGTGGGCGCCAGAAAATAGAAAAGTTTAGTGCCTAGTACTAGTGCAGCGCCTCATGTGAAACACAAGTGAGAGCCAAAACTCAATGCCTCATGTGAAATACTCATAAGCGCTCAAAAGAGGCCAAAAGCTCAGCGCCTCACGTGAAACACACATGAGAGCCACAAAAGACTAGTGTTTAGCACTATTTTAGTACCTCACATGAAACACACTTGAGTGCTATATGTCTGAAGTACTTAGCACTGCTGGGTAGTACATAAACCGAATCTTATCCCCAAGTTGGCTAAGTGTGTGAAACTTAAGCTTTCTCTTAAATCATCCGAGCCCATATGCTCATGATTTCCAAACCGATCTTAGTCCAATACATGGCTAACGATCTTCATCCCATACCTTCTAAGTTAATCTTAGTCTCAAATAAAAATAATGATTCTTAGATGATCCACCATGATCTTTTCCCTTAAATACGGGATTTGGTTCAAGGGTACATCTTTCCACACCTCTGATATATGTCGTTGTAATTTCTCAATGTCTTCAGAAAAGTGGTGGGTCCCAACAACCAACAACTCCTCTTCTTTCATTCCAAACATGGGAATGCAGAACCAAAATATCCTTAAACTAATATTCATTTCAAATATGGCAATAATGGACCGAAATGTTCTTAAACTAACATTCATGTCAAACATGGCGATAATGGACCGAAATGTCCTTAAACTAATATTTTCCCTAAACACGAGGATAATGGACCGTGATATCCTTACACTAATATAATTGGGCCTATATGTTCATCTCTTTCTAAGTTGATCTTAGTCTCAAATATGAAAAACGATCCTTAGAAAAGCCAAATATCCCGTGAATTGATGGACCTCACAAATGTGAGAAATATGTCTTAAGTTCATTCCCGTTGGCAAACCAAGCAACCAACGTGGACCTCGCCAAGTAAATGCTTGACCCAAACCCAAATCATGAATATACACACACACACACACACACACACACACACGGATTTGGATTAATCTGCGCCCTATAGGCGACAACATAAATTAGTTTCCGTATACAATCCATGGGAAACCATAACAAACAAAATAAACACACGACATGATGTGAGCTACTGGAGCACGAAAAAATGGTTATCTCAACACGATAACGTAATTAACTGCAGAGGCTTGCGCCTGCAGGGAAAAGAGTCCCAACAATCAAAACCCCCTCACAAATGAGGAGGAATCTAATAAAGTCTGCTACAACGTTTGCATCTGTCCAAACCTCCGATATGCGGTTCCATAAATCAACTTGATATTTTCGGAGAAGTGGATAGATATGTCCAATATAACATCTGCCCCCAAATTCAGCCAAGACTTTCAATTCCAGTTCTTCTTTGTTTTCGGCGGTAAACAGAAATATATCACCAAGTGAGTCTCCATCATCGATACTTGAAATCATCATATCAACTGAGTGTCCGGTATCGATACACGAAATCATTATAAACTATGTGTCAGGCATTGACACATAAACCCAGATATCGTAGGCACCATCTTGTCAGACCGGTCCTCCCTCGATGTCAATAGCCCCGGTCGGTATCTTCTGGATATCCGCCATGCTCTAATCTATCTCCGGTATCGAGTGTCCTCGCTAGGCTCCCTGCCTCACATGCAGCTTTCCTATCCCTCGGGGTCGACCAGGTCTACCATGTATCTGACTGTATACTCCCCTACTCAATCTGGATAACGTAGCACATCCGCAGCCATATAGCTCCCCTACTCGGTTCGGAATAAAATCAAATCAGAAAATATCAAGCTTATGGTGGACTCCAACTCATCATATCAAGAGAAAATCGCATTTTTAAAACATACTCAAGTTTCATAAATCACATCGCGGTTTCTCAAATCCATTGAAAATATCTAGTTCTGAAGAACAACATTTGCATTATTCAGTAGTGCTTTGATTACTACCCTACCACGACACTACTGAGTTATGAAAACATATTTTAGTTGGGTATAGTCCCGAAGCACGCAGAGGCAGTGAGCGGTCGAAAGGATTCGTCTCTCCCAGTATAGAGAGTCGATATCACGCAATGCAGGACATGAATATAAACATAATTCTGTGGTCACAACAAGTGAGATAAGCTTATAAGAGTTGTCAGTTGTATCTATATTGGTTATGAATTTGATATCAAAACGACTTATAGGGTTATTGGGGGTCTAACAAATTCCAACCCCCCAGAGCCGGTATGCGATAATCTTTGACAAAGAGACCGGACTGTATGGTATTCGTCACTTATAGACGTTGTCGGGTCTGAATGAGTTTGCACGTCGACGTGCTTTTATCTTGATCATACCTGGGTAGCCGTTATGTGCAGCTAGTACCGCTGACAAGCTTGTGAGTTAACCCATGAGGGGATTGAATCTGAAAATGTTTTAGATTCAATCGGATACGATCCTGTATAACATACTTTCAGTGTATTGACAGGTCTTTAGAGTCTCGCAATGAAAGTGCCTGCCCTGACGAAAAGATGATGTGGCATGCATAAGGATACGTGTGAGGGTTCGATTAAATACGTGTATGTGATACGCATGATTTAATCGGATGGTTGCTATACTAGCCGGTTTATTTATAAACTTGAATATTAAAACAAGGTTTGACTTAATAACCATATACGTGATATGCTTTCTAGTATATGTGTATATAATACACACTCTCTCTCTCTCTCTCTCTTGATATCTCATTAGTTTATGATACTGATAGATTTATTTATGTATAGGATACATAAATTATTCTTTTTATGATTATATAAGTGTATATATATGGATACATATACACTCTCTCATTTATATGTATTTGATACATATAATACATTCTATGTATTTGATACATATAATACATTCTATGTATTTGATATATTGTGTATTTGTATTTTGATACAGATACATTCTCTTTTTTATTGGAAAATACACAAAGTTAGCATGTGGGGACCACTCTCTCTCTGTCTGTCTCTCTCTCTCTAGATAAACCTTAGAGGAGAGAGAGGGAAAGAGGAAGGGTTTTTGAAACTCTTAATATTATATATAATATATAAAGACAAAACAAAAGATTAGATGAGAATAGAAAAGAAGAAGAAGAAGAGATAAGAAGAAAAAGAATTGGTTTTTAGATATTCTAATTCTTCTTTATCTTAATTCTTTTTTAGGTTATCATCTTCTTCTTCCTCTTCTTCTTCATATGCTTGCTCACTTTAAAAATGACAAGTGATGAATTAGTAAAGGGAAATATAAAAGAGAGACTTTCATGACCACATCACCTCCCTTTTTAAGCTAGCGATTTCAAAGAGCAAGGTTCTCCACTTGTTGATGGAGATGGAGCTTTATGCGCATTTTTTCACCATGGATCATTTACGGCGAGACGGTCGGCGTCCACGTTCATCTGAAAGTTAACAGGTATAGCAAGGGTCTTCTGATAGGCGACCGGACACGCTACAAAGATTGTAGCAACCCTAAAACCCCTCTAGTTTATTTGTTTGCTTCTTTTGTTTTCAAGTTCATATCTTTTTGGTTAATTTCTTGGTTTTTGATTTATCTAGAATTTTTAAAAGTATCACTTCCGGTTCCTTTTAAACCCTAGTAGACGAGAAATACATCCCAACAGACAGATATGCCCTCGTGTGATGATGTATGTACAGTATTTCTTTTATTCATTTATTTGGGAAGAGCGGTCGGATTGTGGCCTTCGTTGCCGGTGTATGTATATTTTTTATTAGGACATGTTCAGAATGCGGGTGTTGTCGCCACAGTATATTTTTTATTACATGTACTAGGATGAATCCAAGGAGAAGTGTTCGAGCAATCAGATTCTAAAGTATGGAAGATGGCCATCTCATGGAGTTGGGACCAGGCCACCTCGCTCTAGAATTAGCGGGTTGCTCGCCGCACTTGTAAGGGTTCCAAGATAGACCCAAGAAGGAGTGATCAAGTTACTGGATTCTAGAAAGTGTTGGGTGTTCCATTCATGATAATGAGGGCGGGTTGCCCTATTTTTAGGATTTGCGGGTGGCTTGCTGCACTTATAGGGGTCTTGGTTCAATGTTGTACCGGCTATCCACACGGCCGAGAAATGTCGCGTTTCATTTGCAGCTCAAATGAAATGCGGGGCTCCAAATTTATTTGTTATTCCATATTTTTTGCTACATGCCTGTGATGACACACATACTCTCTCTCTCTCTCTTTCACACACACACACACATTAGATGCTTCTATATGTTTTATATCCGCTCTAGCCTTATCTCCGCCCTGCCGTAATTTAAGTAACCTTACGGTGAAGACCCGATACTCCATGATGAATGTGGATGACATATAAAAGCATGCTATTTTGGTTGTTTTTGCTGTGGCTAGGAAAAATAAATGGTAGGACTGCATTATATGTTTAATGCAAAGAAATAAACCCAAATGATGTTGTTGGAATCAAAATTTCGAAAGAGTTTATAGCTGTATTCTTTTATTTTGCATAGGGATATTCGGTTAGGAATATCCTATACCTCTTTCGATAAAGAAAGAGTCTTGATCCCTTTACGGGAAGTTGTCTCTTTAGAAAAAGTTTATGTTACTATAAACCACTAGGTTTCTTCAAAACCACTTGTTTTAAAAGCGGAGCCTAAACTATTCCTTTTCAAAACCACTCGAGTTCCTTCAACGATATCAATTTCATTATGTTAAAGATTTTTTGCCAAAAACCAGTCGTAGCCCTCTATCATTTAAGATGAGTGGTACCTAGTATTCGTGCTTCGTTTGTTAGCCTTTGTCAAGGCATAGTGCACGATAGCTAGGTGTTGCTTTTCTGCTGCATAGAGATGCGGTTATCTAGGACGGTCATACGGCCTTATTGGCCTTTGTCAAAGGCTTGTACGGGTGGGTCTAAATTAATCAAGGATAATGATGGGTTGAACTTGACTTGGGACTTATAATTTGTTGGCCTTTGTCAAGGTCATAAGCCGCTTGGGGGCAAAACCATATCGGGAATTTCAAATATAAGAGAAACTTGCCAAGTATGAGCATAACTTATAGAATATGGTGATTTTGGTTGGTTTCCATCAAGGTTATCACATAATGAAAGTAGGATACCGATTGCCACTGATGAGTAAATATAACTCCCGGAAGATTTTAACTTCACAACTGTTGGGATAAAAAATTACACCTAATTGCCAAAATCAAAAATCAAATTCAATTTCAAAGTTAAAACCAAAATCAAAGTCAAAAATCCAAGTATGCCCAAGTCCAAGCCTGAGCCCAATCCGAAGCCCAAGTATGAAGAGGGACTGGCTAAAAGAGAAGAAGAAAAAGAAAAGATTAAACGTAATTTTTGTTTTTCAAATTAATTAACCAAAAGCCAATTTTGTACAAATCATGAGACTAAATGTAAAAGATGTAAGCCTTAAAAAGGCCCCCATGGTGATTAGAAAAAGGAATAATCTTGATTCCCTAAAACAAAATCTTGAGTTTTGAGCTACTCTTTAGTACGCAAGTCTCTCTTTCTCTCTTCCTTTCTTTTTTTTAAGTGCGCACGTCAGGAGGATTCGAAAAAGGGAAAAAGGATCTCTTTTGATTTTTAAAAGTCAATTTTTTTTGTATTTTTGGACTGTTGCTTTATTGGGTTTCGACCTTACTTGCACCGTGCTAGGTGCGCACCATGCTAGGTACCCATTTAGTTAGGTGCAAACCCCATTGGGTGTACATCGAGCCAAATGCATACCGGCTCAGGTGCACACCTCGCTAGGTGCGCACTTCTCTAAGTGCGCATCTTATTGGACCTTTTGGCCCCCTTCACTCCCCCGTCCCATACCAAGTGCGCACCTTGCTAGGCGCGTATCTCGGCAGATGCGTACTTGTCATTTGTGCCCCTTCCCAGATGCGTACTTTGCTAGGTGCGCGTCTCGCCACGTTCGCACCTTAGAAAATGCGCACTTGACATATATATACTCATCACCTCTCCCATTAGAAAAAAATTTCTAACAGGACACTGCCCTACACCTCGCGAAAGGGCTGCTAGCCCCCTTGACACCCAAGCGGGATCCCCGTAAAAACTCTGTGAGGCCCCCGATATGTCACAACCCAAAAGTGGCACGTGACCGACACTTAGATCACGTAACATCTAACGATATCGACGCGGTCTAAATAAGACAAAAACCCGGAATCTAAACCTTTTTATGAAAATATTTGAGGTGAATTTTATAAAAAGTTATTAAATAAGTTTGTTTGAAAAATATCTATGACGTTTAAAAATCGGGCAGCACCTCCTTTGTAAGTTTTGAATAAAAACATAATACAAGCATAATATATATATAAGCATCCCAACAGGAGCTAGCTTCCATGCCCAAACGACGGATCAACCACGCAGATAATATACGACGCCCAAGGCGAAGAAAAGAAAAGTGAAACAAAACCAACAAGTATAAAAATTCGACTCCAACGAGGGCGATGCCTATAAACACATAAACTGTAAGTCTCGCTTCTAAGTCCACAAATAAACAAGTTTTGGGTCGATGGAGTTTTAACTAGATACAAAAGAATATGTACAAATACAATGCATGGTTACGAAACAACAGTAACCCACCTATCAAAGCAATCATCGACGTAAAGAGTATGCCGCAAGCCGCTAATGATCTGAGCGGTAAATCCTACAAGAAACTCGGGCACAACGGGGGTGATTTGTCAACTCAGTGAATAAAAGTATATCACAAGGTAGAAATCGAAATGCATAACAATACACCTAGGTCATAAAGTATAGTATTATCATATCCTGTACTAATATATGAATAATGCATAAGTACTATAAACGCATCAACATCGATCAAATAAACCCGAAAATATATCATCATCTCATATGTATATAACATGCATCCATGTATAAGCCTATAAAGCAGCCGAAGATGTATGTAAAGCCCCTTTTTTAAATAGTCGCGGGATACATATGTCACGGCATAAGAAGCAGACGTAGTAGTATGAAATAGTATATGTATTTTATTTAAAGTATACGTCTCGCTTTTTAGAAATGAGAATAAAGAGGGTTTCTGTTTAAAAGATCCTTGTGTCGTCCCAGACACGTCAAAATAGTGAGACTATAGCTCATTTGGAAATCTCTTTATGTGTATCAACATATAAAAATAGTATTCAGGTACTGTCTCCTGGATCAGTCCTGTTCGGCTACTAAATAGCATAAACTATAACGGTGTATCTCGAATGATCGCTCAACATCGATATATGAGTGTCTAACATTGACGCCCTAAAACTCACGAGTGTCCATCATCGGCACTCAACTCATCATCTACCAAATGTCCATCACCGACACTCAAAATCATTTCTCTCTCGTGTCCATCACCGACAAGCAAAACCAGATATCGTAGACACCGTTTCATTAGACCGGCCATCCCTCGATATCAATTATAACCCCGGTCAGTATCCCATGGATATCCTCCATGCTCTAATCTATCTCTGGTATCGAGTGTCCTCGCTAGGCTCCCCGCCTCAGATGCGGCTTTCCTTCCGCTCGGCCTCGACCGGGTCTACTATGTATCCGACTGTATACTTCCCCACTCAGTCCGGATAACGTAGCATGTCCGTAACCATATAGCTCCTCCACTCGATTCGAAATAAAATTAAATCAGAAAATATCAAGCCCATGGTGGACGTCAACTCATCGTATCTATAAAAAACATCAAGTGAAGAAGAATAATTGCTTAATTCATTCTGATGATAATATATATATATATATATATAGCAGTCTCTCATACCACTGATATATATCATCATGGATAAAAACACCGTAAAACTGATAACCATCATCAAGTAACATAATATGTTGTAAATAATGATGATCAACATACAAACAGATGCAGAAATTTTATTGTGTCATAGCAATACTAATGATGTGTAGTATAGAATACGCGTCTGTGCTCGTGCAACATAACAATCATTAGTATTTGTGCAAGTATTCTGTAAGTGTATTCATAGTATAATAGATTTCAATCCTTATCCACAACATATATATAAGTAAGACCAGTGAAGTTATAATAAGCCGTATCGGCATCTATGTGGTATAGCGGTCCTACAGTGTCATGGCAGTACCAATGAGATGCAGTGTAACATACGCGTATGTGCTCATGCAACATAGTACTCATTGGTAGTTGTGCAGTATTCTATCGGTGTGTTCTTGTGAAATAATAATGTAATTAACATATATAACTGGTAATCGTATCGTAAGCGTATAAAGGTAATCTAATTGTATCGCGAGCGTATAAAGGTAATCGTATCGTGAGCGTATAAAGGTAATCTAATCGTATCGCGAGTGTATAAAGGTAACTAATCGTATCGTGAGCGTATAAAGGTAATCTAAGCGTAACGCATAATTATTAAACGTAACTAATTACTATGAGCTATAACATTACCATTGAAAATTGAACGAAACGTTATTTAGAAATAAGGAAGCTGTGGTATATTTAAATAGATATCTGTTTTTGGAAATAGTATCGCATCCTTGTCATTTATCATATAAAAGTGAAAACGAATCGTTGGTTTTAAAAGAATATATCTCAATTAATTGTAATGTCCCAAGTCGGGATAACACATGACTCCGCGAGTCCAAATGAAACTCGGCCGTATTTGGTACACTATCCTCATCATCACAAGTACGGTATGATTCCTCATACAATGTCCATCACATGTCATATCCATATCGTACAGATCTATAGTCGTGTACATATGTCACGAATACCATATATCAAGGTATAACCATACCTATATGAAATATACTAGATACTTACTATACACTAATATAAAATAGGTTAAGTTATCTAACATATCACTTTAAACTAGTTATATATCATAACTATTCTAGATAAATGTTTGGGGGTTCTATACGCCATTCACCCGATTTCCCCACTAGATATAAATCTACTCACTAACATGTCGAGCTAGTCGAAATCCATAATTATTTTGTCTGTCCTTGCCATCTCGAAAATCTCCTCGATCATACTTACAATCATAATTACGATATAACGGCGTAAATATCATATCAAAAGCAATTCAACGAGCTAAACGCACATAGGTTAGAACCTATAGCTTACTTACTCCAAATACGACTAAATACCCCCGACATCAACTTACGAACGTCGAACATTTCATTCGAGGTATAGAAATGCGAAAAACCATATCATAAATATTGGAAATATTGCCACAGAGACAGCCAGGAGGTTTGCCTAGAAGCAGCCACCTTTGAAACCATACTAAAACACTCCCAGATTTCTCTATATGAAATATGGGATAAAACAAACAATACAGTAGCCTTAATTAACACCAAATAAAGCTACTGTCCAAAATCCAAAACCTAATTCATCAAGAAAACCGGCACCGGTTGGAAATTGGAGTTTTCTGGTGATTAGAAAATAGAATTAGGGGCTTGGTCTTTAGGGGTAGTGTTCTACTGGTGTCACCATATCCTAGTATTGTTAGTTTTTCTAATAGATTAACCTTCTAGTTCCAGATTCAAATTGATCATCACAAATATCACAAAACATCCTATTTTCTAATATTTGCACAGTAAAAACTGATATTTAACAAACCAAAAATTGCAAAAGACGGATTATTTACCTATAGAGAATGTGCACAAGAGATATCTAGCTCAAGAAGTGCATGGTTGAGGCTCTAGCTTGATGATATGCACAATATTAATGAATGAACCATCCAATTCTCTTTTGATTTTTTGTGAAAGGTATAAATTTTGAGATGGAGATTTTTGGTTCAGTTTGAGAGTGATAATTCATGAGTGTAATGATTTGAGGGAAGAAGGAGGTTCCAAGAATTGGTGTAGAGCAAGTAGGAGGTGTCAATGAAGAAGGAGGAGGTGACGTGAGGTGAAAGTGTGTGTGTGGTGTAGAGGTTCTGAGAGTTTATTCTAACCTAATCATATACGATAACCTCAAAACAAAATTAAAAAAAACCTTTTACACATAAATACCAATACCTTATAATAAAATCTTATATAATATTAAAAACAAAACACTTATCATTTTATAAGATATTACATATATATTATTTTCCCCAAAATAATTACAATTTTATGGATACCAATCCATTACCAAAATTCATATATGATATCATTTTTGTAAACTCATAATATCTATATTTTAAATTATAAATTAATATTTATAATTTTCCAAAATGTTACACGATACGTCTAAGAACCCCTTCAAAACACATCACACGCACTCTGCACATTGAGTTTGCATGACCAGTTTTACCCGTCAATCGGAGGTTTTCTTGCTCCTAAAGCAAGGGGTAATTAACGGCAGCTTAGTCCGCGGCTACCAAAGAATAGGATCCTCATAATCAATAACCCCCGCCTATCCTAGGAAGAGGAAATCTGTAATACGACTGACAAGCGAGCGTATTCCTATCTCAATAAAGTGACGAAAAACACTCTACAGATTATAGTACGCCTATTGGGACCTTTCTCTCCTCCCATATCTTGGGTCAAGCGTTCATGCAAACTTATTTAACATATATACAGATGTTTGTACTGAAATAATGTTTTTTCATGCAGCAATCAATTTTCAACAACTAATGACGATGTTTTCCAAGATGAATTTAGCTTCCGACGCAACTCTGATCCCGTACATGGTCAAGATCAATTCTTGCGTGGTTCTCCCCGCAAGCCTTAGTTGATAGTGGGAGGATCCGCCTCGCTAATTTGGTTCCATCATCATCTACCCTGCCGGAAGCGCTCATCTGTCGGAAATCTCGGCAAACCAGGTGGCTAAGTCGGTCTCAAGAGGTAAGAGGCCGAACGTTGTGATCGCTAAGGCACCATAACCCAAACGTAAGATGGTGTCTGAACATCACTTTGGTGCTCCAGCTGGGGGCAAGACTGCCGGAATAAAGGGCATCATTAAACGTCGCGGACAGGCTCAGGCGACGCTTCCGACCAACACACTATCAGGCGTATCTCTAAAGCTCTCCATCACCCTGCCTACGGCGGCTTCCCGAAGAGCTAAAACCTGCCAAGTGCTCAAAACAGAAAAGTTAAGACAGAAGCGGCTCGGATATAAAGCCAACAAGAGGGCCAGGGCTCCAGCCAAGTTGAACATTATGAGGTTTCACGAGCAAGATTGCCCCGCGACCATAGTCGTGTTAGCCGTGAAAATCTGCAATTCATTCGAGACCTTAAAGCGGGTCCATAAGAATGCGATGTCTGCCAAGATTAAGAATGTTGCATTTCAAATTGTGCTACGAAGGGAGGTGTCCAATCCTCAGCATAAAAAGTGACATTCTCTCTTTAGAAATCTACCAAGAACTTCGTGCCGCACGAAAGAAGAGGGGCAAAACCAGAAAAGAAGCGTCAGCGCCGCCCAATGACCCGGTCAGGCCAACCGTCTTCAGTCGATTATCCTTTCTCAAAGAAGAAGAACCATGACAGCGGTCCATAAAATAAGCCGCATGATGAAAACACAGCCGGATCTGTTATCCGCACGGTTTACATGGTGGGCATTCATCCCAGCGACAACCTGTGCAGCAAAAGTAAGGATGGAGCCACCACATCTCAAGTCCAATCTGGCTTGAATGCGGTTGCCACTTTACAAGATCAGCCGCCTCCACATGACGATGAAATCCCTCTTGATGAGGCTGATAGGCACAAAGACCCCTCGGTTCATGTGGAGTCAAGCTCAAACAGCGAGGAAGAGCCGACTTTCCGTCCCAGGACCGCAGAGTAAGAGCTGCTTCAAGAGCTATGAAAACTGCTCAGGAGCAAAGATAAAAAGATGGCCAACCTTTACTCCAAAATCGACGACTTGAAGAATGTCTTGATGGAGCTCACGGCTCAAATTGCACGGATTCCCTCCAATCAAGCGCAATTTTCCACGCATGAGCTAGGTGATAATGACCCAAACCATCCAATGCCTATCCCTTTAGGTCCGAGTATAGGCGAGCCACGTGAAAGCCGACCACATTCCACTTATGGGGATGCCTTGGCCTCAGATGGCACCATTCTGTTAACACAAGATCGGATAATGGACTTGGTCAACAGCAAAGTTAAAACATCGTTGGCCGAAGCCGAGACGCAAAAGGATATTGGCAGTAGAGGGCGGTCGTATCCCGCACAGTATGACCTGATCGAGTTCCCCAGTGGTCATGACATCCCTAAGTTCGGAAGATTCGATAGGATGGAAAACACGAATCAACATATTGCTCATTTTAAAAGCGTCGTGTGGAAATACAGGGGGTAATGATGCGCTCTTCCTCCGTCAGTTCGTCAACAGCCTGACTGGTGTCGCTTTCGACTGGTACGTGAGCATACCGGACGGTTCTGTCACTACTTTCACCCAGATAATGTCTCTGTTTCGGAAAAAAATAATGAGTATCAACGACAAAATTTCCAATTTTGACCTTGTGAGAACTAAGCCGGAAAAGAACGAAATCAATATAGACTTTATCACCCGATGGCGCACTCTCACTGTCATGTGCGAGTTGGATATAGGTGTCCTCAAGGAAATTATCATAGTTGCAAGAATGCAATTACTGAATTTGAGGAAGGGCTTATACCAAGAACAGTTTTACTCGAGATAATAGTGTGCTATCTGGTTTTCCTTTATCTGTCATGTGAATACGTGTTACTAGTTATCTCGTATCACTAACACATGAGATAAAGCCCATAGGATCTTTTCTTGACTACCAGGATTATGATAAGGATCATACTGGTGGGGGCCTGGTAGTTTATAAGCGCATCCTCAAATGTCCCTAGTCATAGGAGTATCGAGATAGGGCATCGATACTCCAGTTTAGAGTAGTGTATACGTTTCATGACCCTATACGGGGCGATGGAGAATCTCAAAGCTATTAATGTTTGACACTAACGATTGTATACATGTGCTCATTGGATGAGTTACACTGAACGGACTCGCCAAGAACTCCTAGATGGTATTATACCAATGTCAGATATCAGTTCTCTGGTGTCATGAGCACAGGGTAGTCCCTAGACCTGAAATCGCCATAGTGTCTCGTGTGTGTTCCCACTGTACTTAGATTACCACTCTACCACGGCTCTATTGAGTCGAGCAAATAGGTTTTAGTTTGGTAGAGTCCCGAAGCATATGGAGGCAGTGAGTGGTCGAAGGAATTCGTCACTCCCGGTATTCGGAGTCGATATCGCACTGTGCAGGGCATGACTATAGCCAATGTTGCCACGAATGTAGAGATAAACTGGTAAGTGTTACCAATTGTATCTCTATAGTTATGAGTCCTCTGTCAGTACAACTTATTGGGGGGGTCTGACGAATTCCACTCCCCAGACCCGATATGTGATACTCCTTGATGAAGAGACCGGACTGTACAGTGACTGTCGCTTATAGACTTTGTTGGGTCTGGATGAGTTCGCTCATCGACCTGCTTTTATCTTGCTCATACCTGGGTAACCATTGCGTACAGCTAGTGCCACTGACGAGCTTGTGGGTTAACCCGAAAGGGGGTTGAATCTATAAGTGTTTCAGATTCAATCGGATACGATCTTATATAACCTACTGCCAGCGTATTGACAGATCTTTAGAGTCCCGCAACGAAAGTGCCTGCCCATGCAAAATGCGATGTGACGTACGCATTGGGATACGTACATAAGTTCGGTAAAACATGTATAGTGGATATACACATTTAATCAGATGACCGTTATACTAGCCAGTTTAAAAGCCGGAATATCAAGTCAAGTGTTGACTTGATAACCATATTAAAGATACGGTCTCTAGTATTGTGTATATGATACACACACTCTCTACGGTACATGATACTGAGAAAATATTGACTGCATTTCGTGTATGTGATACATGATGTGCACGTATATAAGATACATGTACTAATACTTGTGTGTGTGTGTGTGTATTAATTCCCACCATTCTAAATTATGTATGAATAAATATACAAATAAATATATAAATGTAAATGTATATATTTCTTTATATATATATATATAATTTATTTAATATACTTAGTTAAGTGATGGGGTCCACTATCTCTTTTGTATGTTGACACACACATGAGAGAGAGACAGTGGGAAGAGTATATGTGTCATGTTAAACAAGACATGGTTTGAAAAAGGATATGATATAATTTCTTTTTCACAACAAGCCATTATTCTATTTTCTTCTTCCTCACACAACAAAAGCTCAAGATCTCTTGAAAATGGCAAGTGTTTTCATTGTGAGTTATTGTAAAAATTAGAGAGTATCCAGAATTCGCATCGCCTTCCTCCACGCCTAGCAAGCCTCTGGAGGAAGTTTCTCTGCCCGGTGATGGAGTCGGAGCTCGGGAAGCCCGCATTCAACACCGGATCATCTACGGCACGACAGTCAGCTTGCAAATGCAATAAGTAGCTCATGAAGTATAGAAGTGGTCTTTCGGGATCAGCCGGACACGCTACAAAGGTTGTAGAACCTCTGAACTCTTCATTTTACTCTTTACTTTTAGTTAGAAACTAGTGCTTGGACGATTTTTAGCGTACGGCCGATCGCGCTCCAACAGAATTTTTGTTTTTCGTCCATTCACGGCTCCGCTGTGTGCATGCTTGAGGTGCGCCTGGACTTACAGTGGTATCAAATCCAGCCAAGCACTAGGAATAGTTTAGACTTTGTTTTAGATTCGATCGACAATTTTCCGATTCCAAATTCCTAGTTTAAACCCCTTCTTTGTTCGAATTTCAAAAGTATTTAAAAAAAATTTAAATTGTTACAGAATGTCGTTTTTGATGTGAAAATGAAGTGTGTAAAATTTGTGGGGGTTATGCAAATTGGACCGGTGGTAGCAGTTTTCTATGGCTAATTTTTTTCAAAATGCCCCCAATTTTCTCTGGGGGCTTAAACTTATAGAAATAGGATTTTTGGTATTGTTTGTTTTTCCCAGTATTGAGATACGGTCTTGTATTGCTTTGGAAATTTATCGATCAAAACAGTAACATCGTATCGTTTTTGTATTGATGAAGTTAAAGTGTTTAACTCAGTCAATATGATGATACATACTTGTTGATATGTATTTGTGAGTCTGTGATAATCTATTTTAAGATTATTTAGTGTGGATTGGATCGTCGCGAAATGAATAGCCTTGTGCGTAACTGAATGTAGTGTGATATGCATTTCTCTTCATTCATGTTATAGCCAAAATGTATATTCTTTTATTCGGGACTAGCGTTCGACATGTGGCCGTCGTTTCCGCTTATTGTATTATTATTTGTCAAGACCCGATCAGGTTGCGATCGATATTACCGTTGTATTAATATAGGTATTAGGTTTACCCCACGGAGAAACGCATTGGCAGCCGGGTGCTACATTGCAGTGGGTGGCCATCTCAAGGACCTGAGACTGGACCACTCGATTCTAGGATTGGCAGGCTGCTTGCTGCGGTTTTAAGGGGTTAGGATAGACCCACGGAGGAGTGCTCTCGTCATCGAATTTGAGAAAGTGCTAGGTGGTGATCGCACGCCAAAAGCGTGTCGGATGTTCAAAGTTCTAAAGTTTAACCACGATTAGGACGGTGTCGCTATGCAGCTAGCCGGTTGAGCACGGGTCGATCCACAGGGAGATGGTTGTATTTCAGTTCTTGTCTTAGACGAGTCAATAAAGAATTTGTATGAGTTTGTTCAATCTAACCTATGTGTATTATTTGCAAGTATAACGTTGTTAAGAAAATATACGAAAGTGTAAGCTAAGGAAATCCGTATTCAAAACCTTTGAACCGAGTCTTAACCAATTGATGCTAGAGCAATCGGCAACAACGTGGATTAGGGGATTTAAGCGCAGTATTTGTGGAATCCGGCTTATTTACCCTTGTCCTTCTGTTCTTGTCTCTTGCTTTCGCCTCCGACCAAACCGAACGCAACCGGTCGCGGTTAGGAATCACCGTTACCTTGGTAGGGTAGGGTGCCTAACGGAGCGCTTGCGTATCTTTTGGGCGGAGTTCAATGGAAAATAACGGGAAAAGGAAATGAGCAAGGAGATATTAACTTACAATACCGTATTTATTCTTAACAACGGTAATTACATTCATTCACAAAAAGAACCAAAAAGAGAGAACAAAAAGAACAAAGAAAAGAAAAGATTACAAGCAAGTAATTAAAGTGCATGGTAATAAATTGCAAGTAATTAAAGACAAGAATGAAAAATGCAAGAAAGTAATTACAAGAACCATAGAACTCAAAACAAGCATGGGATCAATAGCCAACCCTTAAACTTGCAAGCTCAATCAAGAGGTTGCAAGATCAAGAGAAGGGTAAAGAACTCATGTGAAATGAAGCACTAAAGAGAGAACAAAATGATACAACCCCTTGAGACCAATGACCAAAGCTTAAACTTGCAAGCTCACTTAAGAGGTTGCAAGATCAAGTTAAGGTAGAGAGCTCAAGGGGGAAGCTAAGCAAAAAGAATAATACAAAAACCCTCATCTTCATTTCATCATCCACTCAAAAAGCTCCCACTACAATTTTCGTGGAGGAAAGAATGAAGAAGAAGAAGAAGACTAAAACCTAACAAAAAGAGGCTAAAGAATTTCACACCAAAAGCTTGGCAAGTTCTGGGGTATTTATAGGAAGGGAACTGGAAACCTAGGGCAAGAATCTGCCCCTACAAGAAAAGACCAACATGCCCCTGAAAAACGACAACGAGAGGAGACTAAATGGCCGCGGTTCCGCGGCCTAAGCGCGCTTATGCCGAGGAACCGCGGCCGTTTAGAGGAGTCGCAAATTCCTTTGGGGGGATTCGAAGATGTTAGGCCATGAAATTTGGTGGTTTTCCCTAGTTTTTGTACTCTTCAGTGTGGTATATGACTTTTTCTCAGAAACTTTTCCCATTTCTTCCAGAATTTCAGTAGATCAAAAGGTGATGTGATGTGGATCTTTTGCCAAGATTTCCTCGAGCTCCGCGTAGATATGTTGGATCTTGTGTTGACATTGAGATTTGTGCACGAAAATGACATCGATTTGCCATTTTGTCCCTTAAACTGGTGTGTGGCAACATACGGATAGAGAGCGGAGACCCGTGTTTTATCTGTTGTTGGCAATAATCCGGAATTTGACGTACTTTTCTATGAATTTCACTGTCTAGAGCTGAGAACCAGTATCCTGTAAATATGTAGCAAACACTGATTAAAAGCACCTGCCTATAACCAAACGAGCGTAAGAATGGGCGGTATAAAATGCAATATTCTGGTATGAACAAATACCCCCAAATTTAACTTTTGCTCGTCCCGAGCAAAACCAATTATTCACAAAAAATTCCTAACCGTACTTTCGCAGGGAACGCGATTGCACTGAGCACGTGCAACAAGCCGTTAAACCCCTAGGTGTCCCTAGTAGGAGGAGTGTTGTCTCCTGAGGGTTTTCAGCGGATTACACCCACAAAATCCCGTCAAGCTAGTGTCATAAGTTATTGTTGATTCTACTCTTACAGTTTAGTATTTACGTTAGAAACTCTATCATCCTAAGTTAGAAATATCCAACCCTTATTTTTCACACCTCCTATCTATTTAACCTTAGATCATATACATTCCAAAAAAGTTTAGAAAGATATTGGTATCTCCTGAGTTTTCCTTCTAAAGTGCGGCCTCAAATCAGGGATTTTTATCAACTTTACAGAAAACACAAGTCTTATTCTTTATTTCTATCTTTTATCCAAACATCTATTGTATACCCCTACGTGTGTGTGTATTTGCACCCCTACACTCAATAATTCAATTCAAACTATAATACCCTTGCCCTAATACCTAATACTACTTCTTTTCATTAAGGATGGACGGTTTTGCTCACACACCTTTCATGCGACTATTAATGTTTCTTGAGGCACTAACAGCCGATTACTGAATGTGTGAGCTTAAAGCGTAAATAGCAGTTTCCAGGTCTTGACTTTTTTCTATTTTTCTTTTTCTTTTTCTTTTTCAAGACCGGATATATTTTTCAATATGCTCTTTTGGTGTTTAGCTTTAAATACTGTTTTTTCTTTCATACTAGGCTTTCAGGCAAGAGTATTTCTAGGTATCCTCTACTATCCCAAGTTTCAAGGTACGTGTAGGTGCAGTTGTAGGGTATATACTTTCTAAATTTGAACTCAAGAAAAGAAACTATTTTTCAGACTTATTCTCCAGTAAAGCTTCAATACTTTCCCTTCATCTTGACTTAACTCAAGAACTGAACTCAAGACTACCTATTTCTCAAAAAAACTGTAAGGACGTATAATCACCAAGTTTAAACAGATTGAGGGTTATTTTTAGGGTTTTCAAATCCTAAGCCTAGAATTTAGTTATTTCTATCATATCAACTAAACTTTCGGAATAAAGATCTAAGTTACCCTATTAGCTAACTTGACGACAAAGTTTTTATATTTTTTGGAAAATTTTCGATTTTTGTGGGTTTTTTAATAAGGTATGCAAATGCAAAATATACAAATGAATGCGAAGGAAGAAAGCTTACCGAGCATACCCCCAAACTTAAACTTGACAGTGCCCTCACTGTCAGGCTATACTAAGAGGGTCAAAATTGCCGGTGCTCCCTAAAAACAAATTATATACAACAAAGAAAACAAAACAAAAAATATATACACAAAAAGGGTTCCCCCCAAACTTAAGTGAAACAGTGTTTCCACTGTTAAGCGATGAAGTTCAGGATTAGGGGGGAAAGAACAGTGTCAAGCTATACAAGGCCTTACACAGGCCAAAAGTTAACACCAACCATTCAAAAATTCTATCTCTGTAATATGCGGGTTGGTGAAAGAAGGTGAAGAGGAAAGAAATGGAGAATACGCGAGACCGTATGGAGATAGAAGCGGGATACGGTCTCGGTATATCAGAAGAAGAAGAATGGCGGAAGGGAGAAAGAAGTGGAATACGAACTTGAGGGTGGAAATGGAGTGAATAGATTAGCACAATTTATGATGACTAATGTGTAAGAAGAGTTTGTGCTAATCTATTAACCCATCGAGAAATGGGGTCAAATCTCTCAAGATTCGTGAGAAACCATGGGTACGCCGAACCTGGTAAACCGGACATAAGGAATGAAAGTGATATGGTTTCTTGCCAGGTCGGAACGATGGAAAGGGTGGGGGGAAGTGATTGAGGAAGGGTATCGGTTAAGGGTTCGGGAGGGTGCACCCAGTCAATGAAAGGAATAGGATGAATTGGAAAATCCGATTCATCAATTAAAGTTGTTTCATCCTCAGTACTATCCTCAATATTCTCCTCAAAAGTTATCTCATCCATGCATTTATCATCAATATCCAGACGCATATGGGGTTCGGGAAAAACATTTAATGACTCGGGATGATGAATTGGAGAGAAAAACTCAGCCAAATCTGCGGGTTCATCATCCAAAATATTCCCAGCGTCAATATCCTCAATCAAGTGAAAGTCAATTTTCTCAAATACCTCATCAAGAGCATGGATTTCAATCGATTCTGGTTCTAAGATGGAGGTGTAGAGGTCAAAAGGATTGGGTGTGGTTTCACTTGGCAAGGTCCCTTCACAATCGGGTAAATTAAACACTGCAAATTCGCACAACTCATCAAACATTCTATCTTCAATTGATAATTCAGTTGGGACACTTGATAGCCTTTCAACACAGGAGTTGTGGGATTCAATTTGAAACCGGTAGGTTTGATTTGGAAGGGGGTACAGCTCACTCTCTCCACTCAAATTCTCAATCTGTCCAACCGCCTCATCATACATTGGAAAATTAGGAGCTAGTTAGAAACTAGCTACCGGGTCAGTAGGTTGTATGAGGGTGGCTATGGACGCATTCAAATCCATCATCTGTTGGCATGACGCTACCCTAAAGTCTTCCAACGACTGTTCCAGACTAGACATGGGTTGTGACGGGGTTTCAGTAAAAGATTCAAAGTTGTTTTGATACTGAAAACTCCTAACTGGCGGTTCAGAAGCAATGTCTAGGGAAGGTGCAAGAGTCGGGTAGGACTGGTAGGAATTGAATGGCTGGACTGTGGTAGGATCAACACTCGGATACAAAGGTGAATGGAATTGTTGATTCCAAGAATTTGAAGTGGTGAAAGGAGTGAAAGATCGGCTACGAGATTGTTCAATACGTTCTGCAATAGACATAGGTCTTGGAGTTGCAACATGACTCGAAGAAGGGGTGAATGATTGAAATGGTTGATATGAAGTGGATTGCGGAGTCAAATTGTTTGTCCTAGACGCGTCTATCTGATCTCTCAATGAAATTTTTGGCATGGATGGATCGCTCGAAGTTCGGCCAAAGCAAGAACCATAAGAAGTAATGTCTGGTTGTGGGTATCAAAGTTCGGCAAGAGTTTTGCGAGGTGGAGTACCCATGATATGAAGAGAGAAAGAAAGAAAGGCAGAGAAAAGGAGAGGAAAAAGAATGTGATATTTTTATTTTTTTAGTTATTAAAAGAATGAAATATACACACAAAAAAAATATGGACAAAAACAATCACGACACAAAAATACCACACATCTAATCATTCTAGGGTTTACCTAGGTCAACTAGACCTGCTCCAGAACTTGATTGTCGAAGTAAAACTGTGTCGAGAAACGGGCTCAAGATACACTGATCACGAGGCCAGGTAAGTGCAGAGATAAGGGGAGGTTTTCGAACGCTTTCGCGAAGTTCCTTAATTAAATAACCCTTTCTCTTTTGGCGGTTTCGCCGTTAACACTTTCCTAGACACCCCGTAAACAATATACCGTTAAGCGAGGTCCTAAACACAGTTAACTTCTCCTAGTGAGCGCGAAGTCCTTAAGGCTTAAAGTCTAGATTCTTTTAAAGTTTGTGCGGGTAAACGTTATGCTCAAGTTCGTGATTTGTGGGCCACGGAAAAGGTGATGAAATCCTTTACCGTATGTTGTGGGGTTCGCTTGCCCTTAAGTCCGTATTAATGTATGCAATGCGCAATTCAAAAAATTCTATAAAGAATCAAACAATCGTTTTTTAGTTTAAGCATGGCACTGCAACAAATACGGGTTAGTCAATTTTTTTAGCGTTTGCTAGCGAACTTGCAAAGAATCCTGCAAAGAATAGTATATTGGATGCGTCAGATTTGAGAAGAAGGTGTTAGTAAAGTACGTACCGTTAAGTTTTTAGATTAGGAAACCCCCGTTGAATCAAATCCGGTAAGCTTGAAAAGTTTGCTTGCGCGGGTCAAACTACCCGGATCTTTGGCACTGTACTTTGCAATCACCTTAGCCTTGAACGTACACTTTGCTCCCCACAATCGCCGTTTGCAAATCCGCAAAAATCTGCAGACTTGCTCACAAAAATTATCAAAAAAAAAACAAAAAGATTTTTTTTTTATAAATATATACAAAAAAAATATTAACCCGAATAACAAGAAAGAAAATACGCTACCGTCTCCCCGGCAACGGCGCCATTTGATCGCACGCCAAAAGCGTGTCGGATGTTCAAAGTTCTAAAGTTTAACCGCAATCAGGACGGTGTCGCTATGCAGGTAGCCGGTTGAGCACGGGTCGATCCACAGGGAGATGGTTGTATTTCCGTTCTTGTCTTAGACGAGTCAATAAAGAATTTGTATGAGTTTGTTCAATCTAACCTATGTGTATTATTTGCAAGTATAACGTTGTTAAGAAAATATACGAAAGTGTAAGCTAAAGAAATCCGTACTCAAAACCTTTGAGCCGAGACTTAACCAATTGATGCTAGAGCAATCGGCAACAACATGGATTAGGGGATTTAAGCGCGGTATTCATGGAATCCGGCTTATTTATCCTTGTCCTTCCGTTCTTGTCTCTTGCTTTCGCCTCCGGCCAAACCGAACGCAACAAGTCGCGGTTAGGAATCACCGTTACCTTGGTAGGGTAGGGTACCTAACGGAGCGCTTGCGTATCGTTTGGGCGGAGTTCAATGGAAAATAACGGGAAAAGGAAATGAGCAAGGAGATATTAACTTACAATACCGTATTTATTCTTAACAACGGTAATTACATTCATTCACAAAAAGAACCAAAAAGAGAGAACAAAAAGAACAAAGAAAAGAAAAGATTACAAGCAAGTATTTAAAGTGCATGGTAATAAATTGCAAGTAATTAAAGACAAGAATGAAAAATGCAAGAAAGTAATTACAAGAACCATAGAACTCAAAACAAGCATGGGATCAATAGCCAACCCTTAAACTTGCAAGCTCAATCAAGAGGTTGCAAGATCAAGAGAAGGGTAAAGAACTCATGTGAAATGAAGCACTAAAGAGAGAACAAAATGATACAACCCCTTGAGACCAATGACCAAAGCTTAAACTTGCAAGCTCACTTAAGAGGTTGCAAGATCAAGTTAAGGTAGAGAGCTCAAGGGGGAAGCTAAGCAAAAAGAATAATACAAAAACCCTCATCTTCATTTCATCATCCACTCAAAAAGCTCCCACTACAATTTTCATGGAGGAAAGAATGAAGAAGAAGAAGAAGAAGACTAAAACCTAACAAAAAGAGGCTAAAGAATTTCACACCAAAAGCTTGGCAAGTTCTGGGGTATTTATAGGAAGGGAACTGGAAACCTAGGGCAAGAATCTGCCCCTACAAGAAAAGACCAACATGCCCCTGAAAAACGACACTGAGAGGAGACTAAATGGCCGCGGTTCCGCGGCCTAAGCGCGCTTATGTCGAGGAACCGCGGCCGTTTAGAGGAGTTAGGCCATGAAATTTGGTGGTTTTCCGTAGTTTTTAGTACTCTTCAGTGTGGTATATGACTTTTTCTCAGAAACTTTTCCCATTTCTTCCAGAATTTCAGTAGATCAAAAGGTGATGTGATGTGGATCTTTTGCCAAGATTTCCTCAAGCTCCGCGTAGATATGTTGGATCTTGTATTGACATTGAGCTTTATGCACGAAAATGACATCGATTTGCCATTTTGTCCCTTAAACTGGTGTGTGGCAACATACGGATAGAGAGCGGAGACCCGTGTTTTATCTGTTGTTGGCAATAATCCGGAATTTGACGTACTTTTCTATGAATTTCACTGTCTAGAGCTGAGAACCAGTATCCTGTAAATATGTAGCAAACACTGATTAAAAGCACCTGCCTATAACCAAACGAGCGTAAGAATGGGCGGTATAAAATGCAATATTCTGGTATGAACAGGTGGCCCTATCATGGTGATGATGTCGGATTGCCTCGATTCTCGGGTTAGCGGATGACTTGCCACACTCGTAGGGGTCTGCTTTTGGTTACGCACGGGCTATTCATGTGACCGGGGGTATTTCGTGCTTCGTTTGTGGCTCGAACAAAACGCGGGGTTCCTAAATGATCCGACCATTCCAACTCCGTGATGCTGTTTTTCCTTATATTGTAATGTGATTATTTGCGTGTGATGGTATATTTATATATGTGATATATAGTATGTATATATATATAGTATCTGTGTGTGTGTCTGTGTGTGTGTGTGTGTATTAATGCTATATACATTTTGCATCCGCGCTAGCCTTGCCCCCGCTCTGTCGTTAGTTAAGTAACCTAACGATGCATGATGGGGCCCAATGGCGAATGCGGATGGCGTATATGTGCATTATTTTTTTACTTTTCATAATTTTCTGTAATGTTTATGTTAGAAGGATAATGCTAGATAATGAGATTATCTAAATAATGGGATTGTATTAATTGCATTAACACAAAGTTAAATAAACCTATACATTATAGGAACCAACTTTTTATAAAAAGGAAATTTTAGACGATTCTTTTTCTTTGCATCATGGCATTCGATTAGGAATGTCCTGCACCTCATTCGATGAGGAAAAAGCTTTGATCCCGTCACTGGGAGTTCGCTCTTGGGCAAAGGTGTGTGTTACTAAAATTGTTTTTGTAACCGTATTCTTTTGCTTTGCGTCGTGCTATTCAATTAGGAATATCCCGAACCTCATTTGATGAAGAAAAGTGTCTAGATCCCTTCACGGGGAGTTCACTCTTAAGCAAAGGTCTACGCGACTATAAATTTTCAAAACCACTCAGTTCTTACGATGAGATCAAGTTCATTACGTTGATGGTTTTATTCAAAACCAGACATAGCGCTTTGTCATTTCAGGAAGTAGAGTACTTAGTATTCGTGCTATGTTTGTTGGCATCCATCAAGGCATAGTGTACGATAACTATGTGATGTCTTCTTGCTAGCATTTGATGCGGTTAGCCGGGACAGTCGTACAGCCTTGTTGGCTTTCATCAAGGGCTTGTACAGATGAGTTCAAGTTAATCATGAAATGACAGGTTGAACTTTACTAGCGGCTTATGATTTGTTGGCATCTGTCAAGGCCATAGGTTGTTAGGGGTAAAAACCGATATCGGGAGTTTCAAGTGTTGAAACTTGCAATGAGATTGCATACCTTCTATGGAGTGGGATGACTTATTGGCATCCATCAAGGTTACCACGCCATGATAGTTTGGATTCCGATTCCTACTGTGAGTAATAGTTACTCCAAGAAAATTTTCTATACGAAACCCCGGCTGGTTCTCCTTTTAAGGTTTTGAAGGAGAATTTGACAGAACAGTGGGAGTCATCCTGATTAGATAAATATACCAATCTAATTTAGGTTAGATTGCATGAAGAGTGTTTCTTTCCTCTCTCTCTGGCAGCGACCCTGGACTCACCTTAGACTAAGACTCAGTAACCATATTGACCGACCTTTTTACAATCGACAGCTTTGGAATATCTGGATTGCCCTAATCCACGACATAGTCATATATGTCCTCACATATCCTAGTTCCCCTTCTGCTAACTCCATAACCCTCTTTATATAGTACAAAGATCTATATTGTTTGGAAAGCCATCGTATAGTTAGATACGAACTCAATTAAACCGTTTCAGTCTGAGAATGGCCACTGGTTCTGAATTAGATGAATTGTTCGTTTATTTATCCCTCCTACCTTATCTCAAGCTCAAGAGCACCTTACATATAAGGAGTGTATACCAGTTACGCTTATTGGATAGTCTTCTTCAAATCCCGAAGCTGGTGCTGAAGAATGGAAAGGAGAAAACCAACTAGCATAAGTTCGATATACAGGAAGGTAAGATGAAGAGATATCAAAAGGGGTTGAAGTGAGAAAAAGAAAATTGCGGCTACTGTCATGAACATAGGCAATGAAAAAGGCAATACTGAGAATACCCAACTAACCCTACTTGAAAATTTTTTATGTTAAAGATTTCCCGTGCGTCTGTGTTTTAAGAACTGATCAGTCGAAAATAATGTATTTTTAACACGGCAATTTCCCTAACATTTGCATACATTTAGAAGTGTTCGGTATTCATATTTCACATATTAGTAAATCAGTCGTAAAATACCAGATTGCATGTATTAGACTTTTTAACCGACACTTTAAGGGAAATTGACCGCATTTCATGGCATCACATCATTTCTGTATTTGCGCAACACTTGTCTTGAGTCTGTGCAGGAAAGTCCGGAGCAAAATCAAAAGAAGCTGATCAAACATTACGCCAACTCAATAATTTCAGATCTGGTAGCAATATAAAGGGAGAAACAAAATTCCACATATCAAATAAAGGACGACAACTCGGGCCCAACAACCACTAGAGAGCCAAAGCTGCAACTCCCCCAAAGCGCCGCGGATCCGCGGCGGGAGCCTGCTTGCGCCGCGGATCCGCCGCGATTCTGCCACGTCATCGCTTCATTTTTAGTGCAGATTGCTTTTCTCAGGGCCCACATTCATTTCTGATATGTCAAATTCCAGAATTCTCTCGAAGGGTCTACCAGATCAGCAAAGATCATTAAGCAAGACTAATCCTAATTAAGTTCCTAACTAACCTCTTCTAGAAACCCCATCCTAACTAATCACATCTAGAAGCTTCTCCTCTAACTAACTTTTGGAGGGAAATTCAAATTTCCTCAACAAACTTTAGGAGGGAAACTTAGAATTTGAAATCCTAGATCTAGGGTTTGGATATCTATAAATAGGAGCCTAAATCTAAGGGTTGAGGTTGTTCATCAATAATCTTAGATATTCCCTCTTTCATCTTCTTCTTCCACAAGTCTAGTGACAAGGCTTGTGCGAAACCCTAATCCTAATTCCACTCCAAATCCAAGATCTTGAGTACCAAATCAAGCGAGAAGCCTTCAACCTTTTAGGAGCCGAGCCGATCTTCAATCGGGCAAGTGACCCAAGCCGATCCGCGATCCACGGAGACGAGCGAAGCCAAATCGACGATCGAGTTCTTCCTCTTGTAGTTCTTGAGCGAATGTAACTAAATTGTTGATATAAATAAAAGGTGAAATTCTTTAATCTTGCTTTCTTTTAATTCTTGCATCATGATTAGATCTCAATTTGTAATTGTTGTTCTTATTGTGATGTTTGAGTAAAACTCCGCTCGTAAAGGATTCGAGACGATTGTAGAATGATGATGTAACAAATCTTTAAACGATTTTTAAGTCCTACGAGTTTTGTAAACCCTAGCAAGTTCAAGAATCGATGACCTAGTTTCGTTGCGATGCTTTCTTGATTATGATCGCTCGAAATTAGGGATCTACGATCGTTTCTTGAATTTACTAGAGACTAGAATGTGAATGATATCGACAAATGAACAAGGGATAAGATGAAACCCTAGTTTCACAAGAAATCCCTAATTCTCGTCGATCATCATCGATCTAGTATCAATTCATCGAAGGATAAGAATACGTAATTGTAAGATTACATCACATCTATAGATCCGATCGATTCCTACGAGCCTCATTTCGATTCTTGAGATTTGGTTTGGAAAAATCAACAAACTATCAATTCTTGATTCTATCTTTTTCTTGTTATTAGATCTAGTTTTTCTAATTCTTGAATTGCAATTACAAATCATGAATTGTTTTGTTTTCTTTCTTTAAAGTTTCAAATCATCTAATTCGAAAGACGAACGATTACACTTTCCCTGTGGACGATCCGCACTCACATACAAACTACATCCGACACCGTAGTTGATTGCGGTCAAATAATTTTTGGTTGTGATTTCTATACTATTTTCTACATACACAACGGAAAAACATTCAATCAAGAACCTATTTCTCAATAAACTCTAACTCCTGGATATATAAATACCGGATTAGAACCCCATATTGTGGGGCATTACAGATGCTGAGAAGGGCAGAAAATTGAGAATGGATGATTTTATCCTCAATGTCAGTTTTCGGAGCAATTGTTGCTATTGAGGAAAATCATCAGGTTTTGCTTAAACCTTTTTGGTTTCTTTTTACCAAAAGAATGCTTTTCGATTAACAGCACACTGAAAATGAGTTAGTGAACTCTAAGGGACTTATACATATTGATGTATGTTGTCCAATCTCCATACGGACAAGGTGTTAGTACTAGGTATTCCATATTGAGAATTTGACTCTCTCTCAGATTTCTCATCCACGGGTTCGCTCCAAGATGAGTAATGATGAGTTACCTTCTTCAATTTTTTGGGATGCATTAGAAATAGATGCATATCAGGTGATACTGGTTCCACCAAAACAAGTGCCTCTTTTCTATATGTGATATATAATAGGGTTCATCTTAAAATTATTAAGATATGGGGTTATCCGGTTTGTATTTAAAACCATAATCCGGATAAACTCGAGGTACGTTTCGGTAATAACGGTCTGTGGGTTATCCTAAGATTTTGTAAGGGATAGCTTCTACCATTCTCAAGTTCAAAAATGTTTTGTTCTTGACTCGCCACCTCCTTGATTAAAGAATTTCTTGCAAAAAGAAATTAGTTAGAGCATAGTAGAACTGGAAATGGATTCAGAACCACAAACGGTTACCGAACTGATGATCTAATTGACCCTGACAGACCATAGCTACTCCGTAGATCCGGTAGGTGACCTCAGCCACCCGAGAGATACTTCGGTTTTCACATAGACGGTGACTAGGAGACTTGCATCATATGATGATGACCCTACTAGTATCAGCAGGCCATAGGAAGTGATGACTTCCGACTGATGGCCGGATGCCAAGTTATCCAAGTTAGACTACATGCACTACAACAAATTATAGACTTTGTTGTGGCTCCTGACAGGGGTAAAACCCTTAAGGGGCAAGCAGATCTTTCGAGATCAACGCAAATGGAAAGGTATTAACCTAATAAGGTCAAACTTGTAGTTAACATGTATTCATCTAATACCCTATGCGGATTATGATGATATTGTTACTTCAAAGTCCGTGCTATAGTCCATACAAATAAAATTTGCCATTTTTGTTTTCATGACTATGATATCTGGTATGAGTATGATTATAACATCTTTCTAAATTAGATTTAGAAGTGTATGTGTATATGACTCTACCAGAGAATTTTCTTAGTCGGTGGGAGCAGCGGATAGTGTGCAAATTGCTTAAGTCTATTTGTAGACTAAAGCAGGCATAGTGAAGGTGGATCATCTGTTTTTGATGCAACGGTCAAAGTGTTTGACTTCATCAAAATAGGAGATGAACCAGGAATTTGTAAAAATAGCTGTAGGGAGTACTGTCATATTCTGTATACTAATGTAGATAACATACTCTTGATAGGAAGTGATGGTCCTATACTATGATTCGGTCAAACGTTGGTTGTCATTGTTTCTTCTTTATGGATTATATATACATCATCGATTCTGGTGACTAGGTCTATAAGTTTAGATCTAGTAAGGGATTTGGGATTATCCAAATTCAAGTATAATGACACCATTCTAAAGTGTTTTAGAATGGAGGACTCCTAGTGAGGTAATGTACCCGCAGGTAATGGGGTCACTCTCTCTAAAATGATGTCTTTCAGGACTGATAAAGAGAGAGGCTCGCATAAATGACATTCGACATGCTATGGCAGTGAGGTCAATCATGCAATGTTATATACCAGACCAGATGATACTTTTACACTAGGTGTAGTAAGCAGATATTAGTCCAATCTTGGAGAGACATAGAAAGAAGTGAAGAGCATATGAGATGTTCTTGGTGTATGGTAATGACAGCCTCCTTAAAGAGGCGATTACCGATTCCATCTTTCGTAGTGATAAGGATGAAAGAATATCTGTCATAAGTCATTAGTTTACCTTCTTATGAGGAGCAGTGTATCGAAAGAGTTCCAAACCAATTACTGGGGTAGTCAAGGCATTAGATGTTGATTGTGAATCAGCAGAGGATACATCCTAAGTATTTGTTTGGATAAATACGTTCATTTGTGAACTAGGTCCCATCAATTATCCAAACAATATTCTAAAGTAAGTATCGCTCATTTTAGGAGATACTTGATCTCCGCAAATTTGAGATTCAGAGAGATGTAGTTAGAAACATTATAACGGATCCACTCACTGAGGCTATTTCTCGAACACAGTTTGCAAAACTGTTAGTACAGAAGTTGGGTATGCAGTAGCACATGAGATGTGTGCATGCGATACCGCAATAATTGGTCTTAAGTGCAAGTGGGAGATTGTTGGATATAGGTGTCCTCAAGGCAATTATCGTAATTGCGGGAATGCAATTACTGAATTAGAAGAAGGGCATATACCAAGAACAATCTTACTCGAGATGATTGTGTGATATATGGTTTAACTTTATCTGTCATGTGAATACGTGTTACTAGTTATCGCTTATCACTAACACATGAGATAAAGCCTATAGGATCTTTTCTTGACTAACAATATTATGATAAGGATCATACTAATGGGGACTGGTAGTTTATAAGCACATCCTCAAATGTCTCTAGTCATAGGAGTATCGAGACATGGCATCGGTACTCCAGGTTAGACTAGTGTATACGTTTCATGACCCTGTACGGGGCGATGGCCGATCTCATAGCCATTGGTGTTTGACACTAATGATTATATACATGTGCTCATTGGATGAGTTACACTGGACGTACTCGCCAAGAACTCCTAGATGGTATTATACCAATGTCAGATAGCAGTTCTCCAGTAACATGAGCACAGGGTAGTCCCTAGACCTGAAATCGCCATAGTATCTCGTGTGTGTTCCCACTGTACTTAGATTACTATCCTACCATGGCTCTATTGAGTCATGCAAATAGGTTTTAGTTGGGTACAGTCTCGAAGCACATAGAGGCAGTGAGCGGTCGAAGGAATTCGTCACTCCCGGTATTGGGAGTCGATATCACACTGTGCAGGACACGACTATAGCTAAAAGTTCATGGCCAAGGCAGTAAAGATAAACTGGTAAGTATTACAGGTTGTATCTCTTAGGTTATGAGTCCTCTGTCAGCACAACTTATCGGGTTATTGGTGGGCTGACAGATTCCACTCTCCAGACCCGGTATGTGATACTCCTTGACGAAGAGACCAGACTATACGGTGACTGTCGCTTATAGACTTTGTTGGGTCCGAATGAGTTCGCTCGTTGACCAGGCTTTATCTTGCTCATACCTGGATAGCCGTTACGTACAACTAGTGCCACTGACGAGCTTGTGGGTTAACCCGAAAGGGGGTTGAATCTGAAATTGTTTCAGATTCAATCGGATACGATCTTATATAACCCACTGCTAGCGTATTGACAGGTCTGTAGAGTCCCGCAACGAAAGTGCCTGTCCGGGCAAAATGCGATGTGACATATGTATAGGGATACATACATGAGTTCGGTAAAACATGTATATTGGATATACGCGTTTAATCGGACAACTGTTATACTAGCCAGTTTAAAAGACGGAATATCAATTCAAGTGTTGACTTGATAACCATATTAATAATACGGTTTATAGTATTGTGTATATGATACACACACTCTCTACGGTACATGATACCGAGAAGATATTGACGGCATTTCGTGTATATGATACATGTTGTGCACGTGTATAGGATACATGTTCTAATAGTTATTTAATATATATTTGATATATATATTAATTACCACCATTCTAAATTATGTATGAATAAATATACAAATATATATATATATATATATATATATGTAAATGTAAATGTGTGTGTGTGTATATATATATATATATCTTTATATATATTTATGAGAATAATGGTGGAAAGATGCCATAAGAGGGAATTTTCTCCTATGGCGTCGAAAAAATACACCCTCCTTTATTTTATCCGACGATAGACACCCGTCATCTTCATCATTATCATCTAAGATGCGGGCACACAAAATTTCATGTGATAGTATAATTATTTCACCGTTGATTTAGTGGGTTCAAAATTAACGGTTTACCGACAACATAACCTTTTGTTTTGCTAAATCAACGGTAAAAAAATTGTAGAATCATATGAAATTTGATATACCCACATCTTAGATGATAAACGATGAAAATGAAGGGTGCCGATCATCGAAAAAAACGAGGAAGGATGTAAATTTTCGACGCCATAGGAGGAAATTCCCTTCTATTGCCTCTTTCCTCCATTATTTTCTCTCTCTCTCTCTCTCTCTCTATATATATATATATTATTTAATATACTTAATTAAGTGATGGGGCCCACCCTCTCTCTTATATGTTGACACACACATGAGAGAGAGTATGGGAAGGGTGTATGCGTCATATTAAACATGACATGGTTTGAAAATGGATATGATATAATTTCTTTTTCACAACAAACCATTATTCTATCTTATTCTTCCTCACACAACAAAAGCTCAAGCTCTCTTAAAAATAGCAAGTGTTTCCATAGTGAGGTATTTTTAAAAGTAGACAGTACCCAGAATTCGCATCGCCTTCCTCTACGTCTAGCAAGCCTCTTGAGGAAGTTTCTCCAACCAGTGACGGAGACAGAGCTCTGGCAGTTCGCTTTCAATGTGGATCATCTACGGCGGGCAGTCGGCGTGCATACGCGATCAGGAGCTCATGAAATATAGACAGGGTCTTCCGGGATCAGCCAGACACGCTACAATGCTTGTAGAACCTCTGAACTCTTCCTTTTGCGCTTTACTTTTAGCTAGAAACTAGTGCTTGGACGATTTTTGGCGTACGGCCGATCGCGCTCCAACGGAATTTTTTTTTTCCGTCCATTCCCGCTTCCACTAAGCACACACGCGGGGCGCGCCCGGATTTACATTGCGAATCGCCGTTAGAGCACGACCAATCCGTCAGCCTCCTCATCAGGAACCTCAGCAATTGGATGGTCCCATTCTTATGTATTACAGGCCTCAAAACATTTCAGGAGCTGACTAAGAAAGTCCAAATGTTGGAACGCTCGAAGCAAGAGTCTATCCCGAACTCTCAGAGTGACAAGCCTTGAAAGAAAAAAGAGACGACAACCGTAGAAGCGGGAATTCCAGCAATATCAATATCTTCAATGCGCCTGACAATAAAACAAGTGAAAGGCAGGCGAATCCAAAATAAACCAATCTCGAAATTCAACACTAGGAAGAGAAGGGATTTCTCAGGAGGAGAAAAAGAACAAGGTCTACTCTTTCAAGAGAGACAAAGTCTGCAAGATATTCAATGATGCTTTGAACAACGGTCTACAATTGCCCGAGTTGAAGAGGCCTCATGAAGCAAAGATGACCGAAAACCCTTTGTATCGCCCATACCACCGAGTAGTGAGCCATGCGATCAAAAATTGCTATATTTTCAAAGACAGGGCCAAAAATCACTAAAACACCAGAGAGATCGAACTGTCTAAAAGCGTGTTGGTGAACAATCAAGTTGCGACCACCAACTTTATACAGACAGAAGATGAAGCTTTATAGGAGAAAATAGCTGAATCCGCTACCTCGAAAAATGAATTCGACTCGCTACAGCCTCCATGGAGCATTCTTATATCGAAAAAACAAAGAAAATGTTAAAACTGCTTCAGAAGGAGCCCAGAACTGAAATGTAGGGGAAGAAGGACCCTACAATTCCAGCTACCTATTCAGCTCGATCAAGCTTAAAGTCCAAAGAGCTTAAGAAGAAGAAATGGGAAAATGCAGTTCAATGCAAAAAGGACTCTGCGAGGAAATCGAACATTCAAAAGTATATTAATTCCCTTGAAGACTACAAGTAAAAGGAAATGACTCTAATTCAATTGAAAGAATTCTTCCCTGTAGAAACGGCTGAAATTCTAGAAAAGCTAGAAGAAGAATCTGATAGTGAGGTCCCTATTGTAACCTGCTACATCATCCACCTCGGTAGCAACTCTAAGGAAGAGCATTGTTTTCCCGAAGGGACGAGGAGCTCGGCACAAAGGCCGACAAAATCTAGCTCAGAAGCGGTATGGCTCTACCGCCAAATCAAGGCAACACCCTAAAAGGGAAGGAAAAACAAGTCGCTAATGAAGAAGACAACGGAGAACTGGTTCATGAAGAATCGAGTTCATTTCCGGTAGATTACAGTGTCTGGCTCACCTCCATAAACTTTCATCTCTCCTGAGCATTTATGATGTTCTGGTCTTGTCCAAGGAGCTTAGAGATGTCCTCATTCATGCTATACAAAACCCTATGTGGTATCAGGCTCGTTTTGCGGAAATTAATATGAAAGAAGCCCAGTACACTCTGTAGGGTTCCTAGGCACGTTAATAAGGTCTCACAAGGCATCAACCATGCCAATTTCGAATTTTACAAGTGTCGAGAAACCCTAACACGGATCGTTGACTAGAATTTTAGGCGAAAAATGCAACTAGTTAACAACTTAACTAAGTGAACGAACATACAACCTTTGTAGATCCGGTCCTCCACCTCCTAGGCTCCGTGATGACGTCCCTCCGCTGTCCAAATCGAATCCATGACTCTAGCATCGTCTTCATCGGAGAAATGGGCGGGCTAGGTCGTCGACTTCGATGCCGAAGATGATCTACGTCGAGGCAACACAAGATCAAGCTCCAACTTCACCAAGTCATAAAACTTGTGAATAAAACATCCTATACTACTTGGCAAGAGGTAGAGGATGAAGAAATAGGAGGTGGGTTCACTTTAGAATTGGATTTCTCACTCTTTTGCTCAAGTTGCCATTGAAGCTATCAAGCTTTTTCTTCTTGAAGAAGAAGAAGAAGAAGAAAGAATATGATAGAATAAAAAGGATTATCCTCAAAAAGGAAAATCCAACTCATTCTTATCATAATCCAACCTTGGTTAGGTGTAGAGAATAGACTATGGTTAGTTTGATTGGTTAGGGTTAAGCATGAGATAAGAATGGTGGACTTGTTCAAAGCTTCATGAAGCTTCTACAAACAAACAAAATAAGCCACCATTCTTTTCTTTATCATTTCAAAAAGAATAATAAATAAATAAATAAACAAAACCCTAACCATTCATATAACCATGGTTTAATTCTTTACACAAACCCAAGTGAGCATGTATCATAAAACATGATACAAACAAGTGCACAAAAATATATCACATATACAATGTGCAATTCAAGTGAGAAAATCCATTTAAAGTGAACCAATACTAGTTAATGCAAAGTAATATATCAAATATATAATTATACATTAAATCATCAAATCAACACTTGATTCAATGATCCGGTCATGTCGCATATAACCGACTAGTATCCAATGTATCGGCTTATCGAATCAATCCTTGATTCGATAACTAGGTTATATCACATACAACCATTCGATACATTCATCGCGAGAATGGAATGTGGTATCATATACTCGCATTATTCTCGGTCCCGCACATATCTCATATGCGCTTCTATTTCGTTTCGCTTGAGCCAGGAAACCTCTGTGTAGGACTCTAAAGACTCGTCAATACGCCGGCAGCAGGTGATGATCATATCAAACACCCACAAGCCGCGAGCGGTCTGCTAAACGTAACGGCCACCCGGGTATTGAGCGATCAGAAGATTGACAAGCAAGCCTGCTCACACTCCTGTGAATCCAACCAGTAACACTTACCGTACAGTCCGGTCTGTTCGTCTGATATGTCGCATATCTCGCCTAGGGGTGGTAAACGTCAGACCCCAGTAGCTCGATAAGTCGTGTCGATATTAGGTCTATAACAGTTCGAGAAACTACTAGTAACACTTACCAGTAAATCTCAGCAACCCTGGCCAGGGATTTCCGGTTATAGCCAATCGAACACAGCGCAACATCAACTCCTTATACCGGGAGAGACAAATCCCCTCCTATCGCTCATTGCCTCCATGTGATTCGGGACTGTACCCAAAAACCACCGTTTTGCACGCCCTCTTGGACATGGTAAGGTGGAAATCAAAGCACAGTGGGAACCACACAAGACTCTATGACGATCTTGGGTCAACAGACTACTCTGTACCAGTGTCACCAGAGAACTGCCATCTGACGTAAGGTATAATACCATCTGGGAGTTCTCGGCGAGTCCGTCCAGTGTACCCAGTCTCCACTGAGCACCCGTATATCATCTCTGATGTCAAACACCAATGGATATGGGATCATCCATCGCCCATCTGTATGGGTCGAGAAGGTATACGCTAGTCTACTCTGGTATATCGATGCCCCGTCTCGATACACCCACGACTAGGGACCTTGAAGGAAGTACTTATAGACTACCATGTCCCCACTGGTATGATCCGTATCATAGTCCAGGTAGTCAAGTACACATCCTAAGGGTTTTACCAACATGTAACAGAGAGACATCCAGTATACACGTTAAGGTAAAGAGTAACCAGATAGCATACTATCATGTCGAGCAAGAAAGTCCTCCCTATATATGTCCGAGCATCCACTACAATATACATCCTATGTACAGTAATGGCCTCTAGGGCATACATATAACTAACACACTCTGCATACAGTCGCGGTCACATTTAAGGATGAAGACATGTTATTGGGAACAGCTGGGCACAACCAACCGCTTTACGTGACAGGGTACGGCAACGAAGACCGGATTAATCGCATATTGATTGATCCAGGGTCCTTAGCGAACATCATGAACTTGTGAACTCTGAAAAGTCTGTCAATGGACGTCCGACACCTGTCAAGGGAAAGGATAGTCATCCAAGGCTTTAATCAAAACTGCCAGCAAGTTCCGAGATCCATAGCTTTACCGATCAGGTTCGGGGACGTACAAACCGAAGCCAAGATATACATGATCGACACCGACACATCTTATAAAATTCTTTTAGGGCGTCCATTGCTTCATGATTACGGAATCTTTCCATCAACACTTCATCAGTGCATGAAGTATACCAAAATTGGTGAAGAAAGATGCATTGGCGGAGACATATAGTCGTTCGGTGTACATGAAGTCTGATATGAAAACTCTCGGTACTTTGTGAACACCCCAAAATGATGATCCACAACTGACCAGAGACAGAACGGCTCTGAAACTCAAAAGAAAATCTAAGCCGACTGTCACCTTCAAAAGTAAAAACCACCAAGTGTGCCTACATTTCGGCAGTGACACTGATGAATCCGACGCTGGAAGTCTGTCTTCCATAAAAACCGCCCTCATTTCTGTAGTGATATAGACGAGTCTGATATTGAAGCCCCATCCGGTTGATTAATTCATCCTTATTTATCCAGCGACACTGAAGAATCAGAAGAAGAGGACCCGTCTTGCAACATCTGTGCAGATTGGGCTTTCATGCAGAAAGCGAAGCTAAGAGAAACATTCGAAGTTACAGAAGGATCCCTAGCCATCATGAGGGTGCTGGAGAAAATGTGCAAAGAGTTTGATGCATTGTCAATCTCCACCATGGACCAGCTGAAAACCTTCTGCGCTCCCGGAAGAAAGAGTGGACAGAATGGCATCCTGTTTTATGGGTCAAATCCTATTGTGCACTCGAACGATTTGTCAGTTACGTGCCTTCCCTATGAGAGAGGCATAAGAGCCATCCTATACCAAATATTATGAGCCCGAGATACGGGAGTATTTTAAAAAGTGCGGATGTCAGTTATATCAAATGGAATCCGAAGCGAAGTTTTATGAGAGGTTGTGGCATCCACCTCAGGTTCGAGCACTCATCGATGGATGAATCCCAGATATACGAGGCATAGGTTTCATTCAACCGGACTTAAAGACATGCTACATGATCCATATTGGTGAAACCAGCGAAAATTCAAATGATTACGACGATCTAGCTAAGCCAAAAGAAGCCTCTCAAGAGCTCGATGATGGTGGACAAGCAATCTTCGATGAGCTAATCGAGATTGATTTAGGAACGCTCGATAATCCTAGTCCGACCTAGATCATCTCACTCTTGTTAGAGAGAATGAAAGAGCAGATAATCGCCCTGCTGCATAAGTTCGTCGACTGCTTTGCGTGGACATACAAAAAAAATGCCTAGCCTCTCCTCTAAAGTGGCCGTGCATAAGCTGGTTATATCTCCTGATGCCAAACTAGTCAAACAAGCTCCTCGAAGAATGAGAAAAGAGTTTGAAGAAAAGGTAATCAAAGAAACCAAGAAACTCATCAATACTGGCTTCATCAGAGAAGAGAAATATGCGAACTGGATCGCATGCATCGTCCTAATGAAAAAACGGATAGACAGATCCAGGTCTGCGTCGATTTCAGAGACCTTAACAAAGCATGCCTTAAAGATGATTTTCCGCTTCCGGTCATGAAAATGATGGTCGACGATACTTCAAATTATGAGTTGTTCACCTTCATGAATGGTTCGTATGGGTACAATTAGATAAAAAAAATGTCACCTGAGGATGAGAAGCATACAGCATTTCGAACCCCAATCGGCATATACTGTTATAAAGTGATACCGTTTGAACTGAGGAATGCAGGTGCCACATATCAAACGGCAATGACCAAGATCTTTGACGGCTTGATCAATAAAGTCGTTGAATGTTATGTTGATGATTTGGTCGTCAAGACTAAAACCAAGGCCGATCACATCCAAGATCTGAGGACCGTTTTCACTAGACTGAAGGAATATGATCTGAAGATGAATCTTCTAAAGTGCGCTTTTGGCGTGTCATCAGGAAAATTCTTGGGCTTCATAGTCTGACATCGGGGGATCGAAGTTGACCCATCAAAAATAAAGGTCATCATGGAGATGCCCCTGTTGGGATAAAAAAATTACACCCCAAGGTTGATGTCAATAATTTAAAGTCAAGGCCCGAAAAGTGGGTCCGGGCCTAAGCCTGTATCCAAGTCAAGTGGGCCCATACCCAAGTCGTGCCCGAACATAAAGAGGGCCCCCCATACCAAGAAGAAAATTATTTAATAAATAAATTTGATATAATTTTCATGCATGAATGTAAAATAAATGGACAAAAAGCCAAATTTTTGTAAAGCTCATGTCTCATGTGCAAAAAGGAATAAGCATATGAGATATGGGATGGGCAAAATGTCATTTTGTAAAGCCTAAAGGGCTATGTGTGAACTTGTAAACCTATATAAGATAAATTGATAATGAAATGAAAAATAATATTCATTCCTCTCAAAAATTAGGGTTTTGTGTCTCCTCATTCCTTAAGGTTTTAAACCTTCTTACTTTTTTTTAATTGAATCAAGAGTTTAACACTTCTTTCCTAAAAAAGAATAGTTTTCCACCATAAAACCCTCGAAGGGGAGCACAGATCTCCCATCAAATCTCTAAAAGGGAGACTTTTAATTTCAATGCCCCTTTTCTCTAAGATCCAAGAAAAAGATAGGAAGAAAAAGGAACCTATGTCAGAAGAACCCATTTTAGGGATGTCAAAGACTCGAAGAGGACGAAAAGGGAGCTCCTTTCACCATCAAAGATCTAAATCTTTGAGGAGTTCAACTCCAAGATCCAAACCCTCAAAGGAGTTTAACTCCAAATTCATACCTTTTGGAGTTTAAGTCCAAATCTAAACCTCTTAGGAGTTTAACTCCAAATCCAAACCTTTTAGGAGTTTAACCCCAAATACATATACAATTTCTTCCCTAGGAGTTTAACTTCACGATCCCTTGGAAGTTCAACTCCCAACCCAAGGGCTAAGACATTTCTTCCGCTGATGTTTCCAGCGGTCACGTACCGCGCACGTGACCCGATGGTGCCTAGCGGCCATGCGCAGGGCATGAGACCCGTTGGCACCCAGCTCCCATGCGCCTGGCACGTGACCCTTCTAGCACCCACGCGCATGGAACGTGACCCGCTGGCACCCACCGTCCACACGCTACATACGTGACCTGCTAGCGTCCAGCACCCATATGCCTGGCACGTGACCCGCTGGCATCCAGCGCCCACACGCCGCCTATGTGACCCGCTGGCGCCCGAGGTCATGTGTTGTCTCACGCGTCCTTAGGATGCTCCTTATCCCTCTTTTTTTCAAACGTTCTCCACTAAAAAAACCTCCTCCGTAAACTCTGTGGGATCCCCGTAAACACTGCGAGGCCCACGATACGTCCAAGTCCCCTTCAAAACACAACACGCACAATACACATTGGGTTCACATGACGAGTTTGACCCGTCAATCGAACGTTCCCTCGCTCCAAAGGCAAGGTGTAATTAACGACAGCTTAGTCTGCGGTTGCCGAAGATTCGGATCCCCAAAATCAATAAACTCTGGCCTACTTTAGGCAGGGGGAATCTGTATATGCCTAACAAGCACGCGCATTCCCATCTCAATAGGGTGACCAAAAACACCATAAAGCCCCTCCAAAGAATCTGATGCAGCTAAGATCCTTTCAAAGCAAGCTCGCTTACATATGAAGGTTCATCTCAAACCTATTGAGAAGATGCATGCCCTTCTCTAAGCTCATGAATAAAGGAGCTCCTTTTTTCGGGGATGCCGAATGTCAAGAAGCATTCAAAAGCATCAAACGATATCTTTTGTACCCTCTATTACTTGCTGCTCCCATCCCAAATAAACCGTTGATTCTTTATACTGTCGTGCTAGATGAGTCACTCGGTGCGCTTCTTGCCCAGAATAACGAGGAGAGAAAAGAATGTGCCTTGTACTTTCTCAATAGAATGTTAGTCGGGGCGGAACATAACTATTCCCCGATCGAAAAGCAGTGTCTGGCCCTGATATTCGCCGTGAAGAAGCTAAGGCACTATCTGCTCGCTCATCAGCTTATGCTGATCTCTAAGGTCGACCTGCTTAAACACTTAATGACCAAGGCAAGCCTAGCCGGCAGAATGGAAAGATGGGTTGTCCTACTACTTGAGTTCGACATAGTCTATACTCCTCAGAAAGCAGTAAAAGGGCAAGCCTTTTCCTCACTGCTCATCCCATACCAGAAAGGTCACCACTAAATTGCGAGTTACCTGACGAACAAGAGTTGCACCTTGAGGATAACGATCCATGTTAGGAGCTCTACTTCGATGGAGCCTCATCAATAAAGACCTCCAGCAAATCAAGCGTCCCGAAGATAAAAACGGGGATAGGATTGGTGTTCTTCATGCCATCGGGAGGAACCCTACAACGTTCCTTCTCTCTTACTGAGCCTTCCACAAACAACGAGGCTAAGTATGAAGTTGTGCTTGTTGGTTTGGAGCTCGCCATAGAAATGGAGGTCCTTCGGCTACGGGTCTACGGTGACTCCCAGCTTATCTTCAACCAAGTGAGTGGCGACTACAAGATATATAAGCCCGAGTTAACTCGATATAGTAGTCGGTTGGTGGAACTCATGAAACAATTCACCCACATTGAACTAATGAGAGTTCCTAGGGTGTTGAACAGAAAAGCCGACGTACTCACTCGCCTAGCCAAAGAGCTGGCTGATCCTGAAATGGATGAAATCTTGATCATAGTCAGAAGCCAGCAAATTCTGACCCTAGTCTTGTTGGAGATAGTGCCCTCAGAGTCAATTATTGGATCACTGGCACGTGATTGCAATGATTGAGGGAGGACCTATCCCGGTACGACAGTCTTACTCGAGATGATAGTATGCTATCTGGTTTATCTTTATCATCGTGTACTGCTTTAGGTGACCTGACATGTCGCTATTACACTTTGATAGAGCTCCTAGGATTCTTGCTTGACTGCCGGCAGTATGATGGCGATCATATACGTGGGAGCTGGTAGTCTATAAGCACATCCTTAAAAGGTCCCTAGTCGTAGGAGTTTCGAGACAGGGCATCGATACTCCATTAGTAGACTAGTGTATACAGTCGAGACCCCGACGAGGGGCGGTGGCCGGTCTCACAAGCCACTGGTGTCAGTTGGTTCACCTAAGATGTATACAGGTGCTCATTGGGTTATGGGTACACCGGACAGGACTCGCCGGGAACCTGCTAGTTGGTCTCATACCAGACGTCAGATAGCAGTTCCCAGGTGACATGTGTACAGGTTAGTTCATCGACCTGAGATCGTCATTTGTCTCGTGTGAGTTCCCACTGTGCTTTGATTACTACCCTACCACGGCTCAAAGGAGTCGTGCAAACAGGTTTTAGTTGGGTACAGTCCCGAGCCACATGGAGGCAGTGAGCGGATCTGCAGGGGTTCGTCTCTCCCGGTATTGGGGGTGAGGTCGCGCTGTGTCTAGGAGAGCCATTACACAAAGCCTTCGGCCGAGGCAGGAGATTTACTGGTAGGTATTCCAGTAGTATCTCAGGGTGTTCTGGGCTACACTCCGACACGACTTGTACCGCTTTTGGGGGTCTGACTTTTACCAACCCCCTAGGCCCGCCATGCGATACTCATAGACGAACGGACCGGACTGTACGGATATTGTCACTGACAGGCTCAGTAGGGTGTCGAGGTGAGCTTCCTCATCGACGTCCCTTTTGGTCAATAGGTGGTGGCCCGTCACGTATTGGCTTATACCTCTGACGTGCTAGTGGTTAAATCCACAGCCATAGTATTGACGAGTCTTTAGAGTCCACCACACTTTCAGCTACTCAAGTTTCGGGCGAAACGCTGTAGAGGCCGTATGGAGATATGGCAGGGTTCGATCAGATACGTGCGGTATTGCACGGATCGTGATCGGACGGTTTTATACTAGACGGCTTTGGCTTAAGCCGGATTCTAGTATTTGATAGTGTAGTTTTGTCTTTTTGCATTTGTGTTCAGTGGGAATACAAATGCGGGCATGTATTTGCAGTAGTGGGGTTTTCCTGTAATTTATTACGGGATCGGTTTTCTGGAGTTGCCAGTTTGCATTCCGTTCCGGCCGGTTTTCCTTTGTTCTTTCCCGGCCGGACTTTTCTTGATGGAGGGTGTTAATTGCAAGTTTGCAATTAACAACTAGTGGAGGGCTTCCTTGCATATTGTGCCTTTGTCATCATGAGATGCTTTTAGCATCTCTTCACTTGCTTTCTCATGATGGTTTGATGGAAGGATTGATTAGTGAGATGAGTGAGAAAGGATGTGAGGTTTATATTATCCTTTTTATATATTGTTTTTCTATGATTATATAAAAAAGAGGTGCCATTCTTTTTCTCTCTCCAATCTTCTTCATTCTTGGAAGGGGGCCGGCCACATACAAAAGGAGAGAGGGTGAGATCATTTTGAAAGAGGAAAAACTTTGTTCATCTCATTTTTTCCCTTTGCTAAGTTGAGAGCATCATATTCCTCCATACTTCTTTCTCTCATCACCACCTCCACATCCATGGCAACTTCAAGAACCCTCAAGAGACAAGATCACTACACTATTCTATAGCAAGCCTTGGACGCGTCGGCTAGCCAACTTCACGCCCGAGTTGCCTCGGTCAAGAGGCGGGAGCCCGTAAAAGATTCCGGCTACGTGGTGCCCTTTCCGACGAGCGAGGAGGCGACGGAGATTCCGCGGGAGATCGGAGTGGAGACGAAGACTGAAGGACACGGATCGCTTGGTATATCTCTCACCCCATCTCTAGTTAGCTAGTATAGGTTAATGGTTAACGATCCGGGTTTTCTTTGTCCGCGGTAGCGCCGGTTTCCGAGTAAGGAAAAATTTTTGATTCCGCATTTTGGCCTCGAGTACGAGGCCGGGGTGCTGCCGTGGCGCAACATGGTATCAGAGCCACGCCATTAACCTTACCTAGCTTTGTTTAATGTGTTTTTCAGTTCCGATCGACCGAAATTCCAAAAAACCGTATTTTTCCTTGACATCAGTTTCTGTCGAAATTTTTTGGAGTCTAAAAATTTTTCAGGTGGTCTCAGACTGATGTGCAGGGAGTTCTAAGAAAACTGCAAAAATTTGGTAATGCGATTCCTCCGTACGACCGCGGAAGGGCGGCCAAACCACCCTTATGGCCGCGCTTCCGCCGCAGGAGTATGGGATCGTGTGATCAATTTTTTGCAGTGGGCTTGTGGACTTAAATTAGGGGTTTTGGAATGTTAAAATTGGGCCCAGGTTTTCTGTGAGTGCTACTGTTTTGATTGGGGGCCCACTTGTTAATTTTTGGTTAATCGGAAAATTTTAAACACATTTTTCACAGTATTTACATTATATCTGCGACCGTGAATGTCACTCGATCGGTAAATCCGGTCTAACTGCTATAGCCCGGTTAGACGGATTTGCGAACGTGACTTTCACGTTGATGTTCTATGTTTATGCTGTAATGTTGCGGATCGGTCGTGGGGGATAGCCTGGATGCAATGCTAGTACTGTTTTGGTGTATTATGTACATTTGATATTGCGGGGCGAGCGTCCGACATGTGGACTGCCGTCACTGCCTGTTTGTATTATTCTTTTGGGGCGCGACCTGGTTGCGGTCGATGTACCCGGTGTATGTATATTTTACTTTCTGTACTAGGATTACCCCGCGGAGGGGTGCACGGATAGCCGAGTTCTAGAGGGCAACGGGCCCGCATCTCATGGCATTGAGACGGAGGGGGCCTCACTCTAGGATTGGCGGGCTATTCGCCGCACTCGTAGGGGGTATAGGTTGACCCAGGAGGGGTGCCCAAGTTACCGGATTCCGTAAAGTGCTGGATGGTCCATTCACGGTGCTGAAGGGGGCTGCCCCGCTTCAGGTTTTGGCGGGTGACTTGCCGCGCCCGTAGGGGTCTAGGATTTCATTGCACAGGCTATCCACACGACCAGGGGAACGTCGGGTTTCAGCAGCGGCTCTGTGAAACCCGGGGATCCCAGATATCTTTATTGATCTGTGTTGCTATACATTTCTGTGATGTTGCTTTTTATCACGCCTTGAGCGAAAATTATATATTGGTATATATATTAGTAGATGTTGTATATGTTTTACATCTGCGCTAGTCCAGTCCCCGCTCTGTCGTTAGTAAGCTAACCTAACGGGTGATGACGGGACCCAGTGGCGAATGCGGATGGCATGTACGTACATCAGTATATTTTCGTTCTTTGTGGTGTGATCCATTGATGGGACTGCGTTGATTCGGATCAATGCAAGATAAACAAACCTATTCTGATGTTGTTGGAACATTTTTTCAAAAAGCTGTTATTGCAAGGACGTTCACTTTTGTTTTGCATCGTGGTATTCAGTTGGAATATCCTGCACCTCAGTCGACGAGGCAAGGGCCGAGATCCCTTCACCGGGAGTGACCCCTTGGACAGAAGTTTGCGTCAGGGCATTAACTTCACTATAGCCGATTACTTTTACTTTGCATCGTGGTATTCAGATGGAATATCCTGCACCTCATTCTACGGGGAAAGAGCCGAGATCCCTTCACCGGGAGTGACCTCTTTAGTAAAGGTTTTCGTCACTATATTTTTATAAAAACTATGCAGTTCCTTCAACGATATCAAGTTCATTACGTTAAAGGTTTTTCGCCAAAAACCAGCCGTAGCCCTCCGTCATTTCTTATGAGTATTATTTAGTATTCGTGCTGCGTTTGTTGACTCCGTCAAGGCGTAGTGTACGGTAGCTAAGTGGTGCTTGTTTGTTGCATAAATGGGATTGGTTAGGACAGTCGTGCGGCCTTGTTGACTCCGTCAAGGGCACGTACGGGTGGGTTTAATGCAATCCAGATAATGACGGGATGAACTTGACTAGGACTCTTTGATTTGTTGACTCCGTCAAGGTCACTTGAGTCCTTGGGGTAAAAATCACATCGGGAGTTTCAAAAGAACTGAAACTTGCCAGGCATGCGCATACCTTCTGGAGTGTGGTGACGTGAGTGGATTCCGTTACGTTATCATGCGATGATAGTTGGATCCCGATTCCCACTGATGAGTTGGTTTACTCCTCGGGTGACCCCGACTAATTCTTCTTTCAGGTTTGGAGGAGAATTTGAGGTACAGTGGGAGGTTTCCAGATTAGATAAATTGATAACCATTCTGATCTAGGTTAGAGTGCACGCTGAGTGTTTCTTTTCTCTCTCTCTGGCAGCGACCATTGACCCGACCCTAAGACTACGACTCAGTGACCAAGTTGACCGAACCTTCTTAACACAGGCTTTTGGATTGTCAGAGTTGCAGACCTCATTGCCACTCCTACTTTTACCCTTTTCTCTAGGACACCCCGCATTACTGCGAACGTCCACTTCCATTGGACAAAACCATCGTATGGTTATATACGAACTCGAAGGACTTCGAGGATGGTTTCTGGTTCTGGAGAAAACGGATAGGATTATTCAGTTGTCTTTTCTTTTCACCTTCTCTCATTGCGAGTACTCCTTGGTTTAGGAGATAGTACACCTATTACGCAAATTGGATAGTCTTCTTCCAAACCTTAGGCTGGTGCCGACCGGTAGGGAATGAAGAAAACCAATTAGCATAACGATGGTGTGCAGAAGGTATTAAGTTAAGACAAAGCAAGGGATTAGTAGGAGGGCAAAGTAAATTGCGACTGATATTCACGACGAAACCAACTATTTCTTCGCCAATCCTAAATCACCTTTGTATTTCTCCAGGACACTCCGTATCACTACGAAGATCCCAGTTTATTGGATAATCCATCGTATGGTTATATACGAACTCGAAAGGAACTTGTTCCAGTTCGGGGATGGATTCTGGTTCAGGAGAAATAGGAATAAAGTACATTCAGGTGTCTTTTATCTTCACCTTCTCTCGCGTTGCGAGTGATCCTAGGATTAGGACAGTACACCCTTTATGCTTATTGGATAGTCTTCTTCCAAACCATAGGCTGGTGCCGAACGGTAGGGAAGGAAGAAACCCATTTGGCTTAAAGGGGTGTGCAGAAGGTAATGACTAAAGACATATAAAGGGATTTGGAGAGGTGGCAAAGAATTATACGGTTACAGTTGTAAATCTGGATAATGGAAGAGGCATTACTGAGAATACCAGGATACCCCAACGAAACATTTCAATGTTTTAGTTTCACTGTGTACTGTTAAAGGAAAACTGATTTCCCGATTAGACACTTGCTCTAGGGTATGTATTTACCAGGTATGATTCTCACATCTGTAAGGTTTTACAGATGCTGAGTGGAAGTTATTGGGAATTGGGTGATCATCCTCATTATATCGGGATTCGTTGTAATCGGTGATATTTGAGGAAGTCACCTGGGTTGTTTGCCGGACGGCAATTATTTGGTTTTGAATATCCGCTGTTATGCACCAATTTCAAATTGATATATCTGTACGTCTATTTTCATAGAGTGAGATATACCTTTTGATATTATGTCGATGACATTTACCTATATCAGTGGATGGTTAGGTAAGGAGCATTAAACAGCGGTGTAATTCTTCTTAACCATAAGTACAGTTTTCAACCTACGACACACAGTGAAAGAGTTGTTAGACTCAGCGGACTTATACAGAGTATTGTATGTTGTCCAGTGTCCATTAGGACAGAGGGGTTGGTCCTCATACTATATTCTGTTTACTTTTAACTTCTCTAGTTCTTAGACATGTGTTTCGTAGGAACACAGGGTCTAAGTTTTGAGGAGTTATAGGTATTTGAATAGAGTAGAGAACCAGGTATAGCAAGCATCGGGGTTCTTCAAAGTGATCGAAGATGTAGATACTTGTGTATGGTGTTCAGTTGAAAGTAATGATTAAGAGAACTAGCTTCTCTTTCAGGTTACTCATAATTGGAAACTTTCCTAAGTTGAGTAACGCTGATCGGCCTCCTTCCATTTAGTTGACATGCACTGGAGACAGCTGCATGATTTGAATCTGGTTCAATTAAATCAGTGCCTCTGGTTCTATATTGGATATAGAACAGTTCATATCTTAACGATGTTAAGGTACGGGGAGTTGTCCGGCTTATGCTTAAAACCAGATACTGGACAACTCAAGGCACGTTTCTGTAATGGCTGTTTGTGGGTTGACCCAGGCTATGACGAGGGTTGACTTTCTACCATCTGGATGAACAATAGCAATATTGTTCTAGACTCGCCACAGTTTTTATTAAAAATGGATTTTATCAGAAAAAGTAGTGGGAGTATGGTAGAACTGGAAGTGATTCCAGAACCGCAAACGATTACTGAAGATTTGATAAGGAACCTAAAGATTCAATCTGTTTTGACATTCCATTGGCCACTCCGCAGATACGGTGGGTAACTTCAGGCACCCGAGAGGTACTCCGGTAGCCTCAAGGACGGTGACAGGGAAGTTCTTGTTTACCCACACTTGCCATTGCTGTTGTTCCAGGCTGCGAGACCCGGCAGGAGGATGAGTATAGCGTCGTTCTAAACTAGCTTTGGAAGTGCACGTCTATATGACTCTGCCAGAGGGTTGTCGTAGTCAGTGGGAGCAGCGGAAGCATTGGTGGACATCAGGCTTATGACTATTTATAGACTAAAGCAGATGTAGCGGAGATAGATCATCTATTTCTGATGTGACAGTCATAGGTTTGACGTCATCAGAATAGGGGATGGATCTGTTGAGAAAGTAGTAGGGTATGATATCCTGGTATTTGGATGACATACACAGAATAGGAAAAGATACTCCTATACTACGATCGGTTGTACTTTGGTCGTCACACAGTGGTTTCTCCACACAGGACTTGGATATTGTATCAGACATTCTGGTTACTAGATCTATGGTTTTAGATCTAGATTTGGGTAGTTTCCCAATCTGGGTACCTTGACAGCATTCTATGAGTATTTAGAATGGACGACTCCTGACACGGTAGTGCACCTGCAGTTGATGGAGTCACCCTCTCTAAAGGTGTCTTATAGACTAAAGGGGAGAGGGATACTGATGATTGGCAGATCACTTGCTTAGGCAATTGAGTCAATCATGAGATGTCAAGTACCACACCAGATGTTGTTCTTGCACTAGATGCAATAAGTTGATATTGATCCAATCCTGGAGAAACAATCGGAAGCAGTTTTAGAACATAAGTGGATGTTCTAGGGATATGATAACGACAGCCTCATTTGGGAGACAGTTATCATTCCAGGCTTCCAAGGTGACATGGACGACAAGAAGGTTGTCAGAGTTATAGTTTTTCCTTCTGACGAGGGGCAGTATTTTGGACAGGTGGTCCAAGGCAGTACTGAGGGTGGCATGGCGCATGATACTGATTAAGTTCAGTTGACGATACAGTCTAAGAAGTTTGGATTTGGAGTTCATTTATGAGCTAGGTCCCATCAGACATCCAGAAATTCTAAGACAGGTATTGCTCATTTCGGGAGATGGTTTTCTCCGCGAACTTGAGATATAGAGAGACATAGAAAGAAACTTCTCTGCGGATCCACTCACTGAGGCTATTCCTCGAACGCAATAGTTTCGCAAACGAGCTTTGTGAGACTGACTAGTAGAGGAGTTGGGTGTTCGGTATCACACGGGCTGTGAGTATGCGGCATCGCAATAATTAGCCTTGAGTGCAAGTGGGAGATTGTTGGAGATAGTGCCCTCAGAGTCAATTATTGGATCACAGGCACGTGATTGCAATGATTGAGGGAGGACCTATCCCGGTACGACAGTCTTACTCGAGATGATAGTATGCTATCTGGTTTATCTTTATCATCGTGTACTGCTTTAGGTGACCTGACATGTCGCTATTACACGTTGATAGAGCTCCTAGGATTCTTGCTTGACTGCCGGCAGTATGATGGCGATCATATACGTGGGAGCTGGTAGTCTATAAGCACATCCTTAAAAGGTCCCTAGTCGTAGGAGTTTCGAGATAGGGCATCGATACTCCATTAGTAGACTAGTGTATACAGTCGAGACCCCGACGAGAGGCGGTGGCCGGTCTCACAAGCCACTGGTGTCAGTTGGTTCACCTAAGATGTATACAGGTGCTCATTGGGTTATGAGTACACCGGACAGGACTCGCCGGGAACCTGCTAGTTGGTCTCATACCAGACGTCAGATAGCAGTTCCCAGGTGACATGTGTACAGGTTAGTTCATCGACCTGAGATCGTCATTTGTCTCGTGTGAGTTCCCACTGTGCTTTGATTACTACCCTACCACGGCTCAAAGGAGTCGTGCAAACAGGTTTTAGTTGGGTACAGTCCCGAGCCACATGGAGGCAGTGAGCGGATCTGCAGGGGTTCGTCTCTCCCGGTATTGGGGGTGAGGTCGCGCTGTGTCTAGGAGAGCCATTACACAAAGCCCTCGGCCGAGGCAGGAGATTTACTGGTAGGTATTCCAGTAGTATCTCAGGGTGTTCTGGGCTACACTCCGACACGACTTGTACCGCTTTTAGGGGTCTGACTTTTACCAACCCCCTAGGCCCGCCATGCGATACTCATAGACGAACGGACCGGACTGTACGGATATTGTCACTGACAGGCTCAGTAGGGTGTCGGGGTGAGCTTCCTCATCGACGTCCCTTTTGGTCAATAGCTGGTGGCCCGTCACGTATTGGCTTATACCTCTGACGTGCTAGTGGTTAAATCCACATCCATAGTATTGACGAGTCTTTAGAGTCCACCACACTTTCAGCTACTCAAGTTTCGGGCGAAACGCTGTAGAGGCCGTATGGAGATATGGCAGGGTTCGATCAGATACGTGCGGTATTGCACGGATCGTGATCGGACGGTTTTATACTAGCCGGCTTTGGCTTAAGCCGGATTCTAGTATCTGATAGTGTAGTTTTGTCTTTTTGCATTGGTGTTCAGCGGGAATATAAATGCGGGCATGTATTTGCAGTAGTGGGGTTTTCCTGTAATTTATTACGGGATCGGTTTTCTGGAGTTGCCAGTTTGCATTCCGTTCCGGCCGGTTTTCCTTTGTTCTTTCCCGGCCGGACTTTTCTTGATGGAGGGTGTTAATTGCAAGTTTGCAATTAACAACTAGTGGAGGGCTTCCTTGCATATTGTGCCTTTGTCATCATGAGATGCTTTTAGCATCTCTTCACTTGCTTTCTCATGATGGTTTGATGGAAGGATTGATTAGTGAGATGAGTGAGAAAGGATGTGAGGTTTATATTATCCTTTTTATATATTGTTTTTCTATGATTATATAAAAAAGAGGTGCCATTCTTTTTATCTCTCCAATCTTCTTCATTCTTGGAGGGGGGCCGGCCACATACAAAAGGAGAGAGGGTGAGATCATTTTGAAAGAGGAAAAACTTTGTTCATCTCATTTTTTCCCTTTGCTAAGTTGAGAGCATCATATTCCTCCATACTTCTTTCTCTCATCACCACCTCCACATCCATGGCAACTTCAAGAACCCTCAAGAGACAAGATCACTACACTATTCTATAGCAAGCCTTGGACGCGTCGGCTAGCCAACTTCGCGCCCGAGTTGCCTCAGTCAAGAGGCGGGAGCCCGTAAAAGATTCTGGCTACGTGGTGCCCTTTCCGACGAGCGAGGAGGCGACGGAGATTCCCGGGAGATCGGAGTGGAGACGAAGACTGAAGGACACGGATCGCTTGGTATATCTCTCACCCCATCTCTAGTTAGCTAGTATAGGTTAATGGTTAACGATCCGGGTTTTCTTTGTCCGCGGTAGCGCCGGTTTCCGAGTAAGGAAAAATTTTTGATTCCGCATTTTGGCCTCGAGTACGAGGCCGGGGCGCTGCCGTGGCGCAACAAGTCTCTTTATGAGAAGAAGAAAGCGTAGAAAAAGAGAACAATCCTACTGAAGAAACTTTGATCATTCAAGACTAGCTCGATTGGAGAGAGTTCTTCACAGAGTACCTCCGATACGACAAGCTATCTGAAGAAAAATCTGTGAGGGTTCAGCTGAGGAAGAGAGCTCTCCGATACATGTTTGTAAATAATACGCTATACCGCAGATCATATGACCAACTCTGGCTCAGGTGTCTGTCATCGGCCGAAGCCCAAAAATTCATGAAAGAATTTCACTCAGGCATCAGCGGAACTCACCAATCTGGCCCTAAAATGCAGTTTCAAATCAAAAAGCTTGGTTATTACTGGCCTACCATGATAAGGAATTGCAAAGAGCCGTCATCTGTACCAAATTCATAATGACTTCATCTATAAGCATTCCAACTCGCTACATCCTACGTGAAAGTGTGTCTTAGCAGCACCACTAGGTTTTTACAAACATCAAATATGCAATTTAAAAATTCGTGGGTGCTAAGGTACACTAACCTAGAATCTAACTAGAGTATTAGGGTTTAATGTATGATATAAGAAGTTTTACACTAAGTGGAAGAGATTACAACCTTTGTAGACCAAGTCCTTCACTTCTAAAACTCCGAGTAGTAGTCCCTACGACTCCTCTTGGCTTCACTTCAAGAAATGAACGAGCTTGCTCCGCGATTTTCAAGGCCGAAGATGATCCACCTTGAAGCTTCTCTAGGTCAAGCTAGCTCTTCACTAATCAATAGTTAGTGAAGGAAACAACTTAATCTAAAGTGATGATCTAGAGTAGGTTGATAAAGTAGGTGTTTTAGCTCACTTAGAATTTTCTCTCTCTTTAATTTTCTTCAACTCAAGAAAGGCTAGAAAGGAAGAAGAACATGGAGGAGAAGTAAAAAGTGAGAGCTTGAAAAATGAGCTAGGGTTCCAAGTGAAGAATGGCTCATCAAAACCCTCACTCATTGAAGCATGGATTAAAAAACCAATGATAAATACAACCATGCTTCTATAGTGATGGCAAACTAATAAAATAATGAACAAAACCATGCTTCACCTATGCCCAAAAAATCTCCCATTTTCCACCTCTTTAACTATTTTCACAAAATAGATAAATCCATGTTCATATATATATATATATATATATATATATATATATATATATATATATATATATATATATATATATATATATATCTTAATAGAAGAAAATAATTAGTGAGTATTAATATTAGTTAATATATAAATATATCAAATTATTAAATCAACACTTGATTTAATAATCCGGTTATATCATATATAACCGACTAATATCATTTATTTGTATATCATATTATCAAATCAACACTTGATTCAATAATCCGGTTATATCACATATAACCTAATCGATATCAAATGTCGCCAGATTAGAATACGGTATCACATACTCGTATTTAATCAGGCTCCCGCACATATCAGTATATGCGCCCTACTTCGTTTCGCATGAACTATGAAACATCTGTGAGGGACTCTAAAGACTCGTCAATACGCTAGTAGTAGGTAATGATCACATCAGTTAACCACAAGCCGTCAGTGGTACAAGCTGGACGTAACGACTACCCAGGTATTGAGCGAATAGAAGATCAATAAGCAAACTTTTCCAAACTCCCAAGAAGCCTATAAGTAACACTTACCGTACAATCCGGTCTCTTCTTCTGATATGTCGCATATCGAGTCTAGGGGTGGAATCGTCAAACCCAGTAACTTAATAAGTCATGCCGATGTGTGGCTCATAACGGTTCGAGAAACTATCGATAACACTTATCAGTAAATCTCATCAGCCCTAACCAGGGACTTACTGTTATAGCCAATCGAGCATAGCGCAACATAAAATCCCAATACTAGTAGAAAAGAAACCCCTCCTATCGCTCACTACCTCCATGTCACTCGGGAATGTATCCAAAATTCACCTATTTGCACTACTTCTTTGAGCCGTGGTAGGGAGAAAATCAAAGCACAGTGGGAATCATACAAGTCACTATGACGATCTTGGGTCTACAGACTAATATGTACCAGTGTCACCAGTGAACTGCTATCTGACAATAGGTATGATACCATCTAGGAGTTCTCGGTGAGTCCTGTTCGTTGTACCCATTCTTTAATGAGCACCTGTGTACAATCTTTGTTGTCAAACACCAATGGTTATGGGATCAACCATCGTCCTCTACAGGGTCAAGAAATACACACTGGTCTACTCTGGAATATCGATGCCCTGTCTCGATATCCCCTCGGTTAGGAACTATTAAAGGATGTGGTTTTGGACTATCCAGGCCCCACTAATATGATCTGCATCATAGTCCTGGTAGTCAAGTCCACATTTTAAGGGCTTTATCAACATTTAAAAAAGAGACAGTATAATAATACAAGTGTACATATTAAGATAAAGAGCAACCAGATAGTATACTATCATGTCGAGGAAGAAAGTCCTCTATATATATGTCCAAGCATCCACTATATCATACAATAATGGCCTCTAAGGCATACATATTCCTAACAATTTTCCACTTGCACTAAGGCCAGTTGTTGTAGTATCTCATACCCATCATCCCAAAACGTCTCTCAAACTGGGTTTGGGGAAGGGCCTTCTTGAGTGGATCTGCCATGTTGCCCTTCGTTGCTATTCTCCTGGCCTCGATCTCCCGGCGATCTACTATCTCCCGGATCAGGTGATACCGCCTAAGAATATGTCTGGATCGCTGATGGGACCGGGATTCCTTGGCCAAAGCCACAACTCCATTGTTATCACAATACAAAGGTATTAGATGCTCAATGGATGGAACCACACCAAGTTCAGCAATGAACTTCTTCATCCAGACGGCCTCTTCGGCAGCATCGTTGGTAGCGATGTATTCAGCCTCCATCGTTGTGTCTATTACGGTATCTTGCTTGGAACTCTTCCAACATACCGCCCCTCCATTGAAGGTGAAGACAAAACCCGAGACCGGCTTACTGTCGTCCTTATCACTCTGTAAGCTCAAATCGGTAAAGGACTCCACCTGGAGTTCTACGTTACCATACACCAAGAACATTTCTTTAGTCCTTCTTAAGTACTTAAGAATGATCTTTACAGCTGTCCAGTACTTTTCCCCAGGATCTGATTGATACCTACTCACTACACCTAGTGCGTAAACTACATCCGGTCCGGTACATAATATCGCATACCCAACTGTAGAAGCATAGGGTATCACTATCATGCGAGCCATCTCCAAATCAGTCTTGGGATACATCTCTTTGGAGAGAGTGATTCCTGAACAAGAGGGTAAATTAGCACGCTTAGAATCTTTCATATAAAACTCTTTAGTATGGTGTCAATGTACCTGGATTGGGACAGTCCCAACATCCATTTAGATCTATCTCTATAGATCTTTATCCCCAGGATGTATGAGGCATCACCCAGATCTTTCATGGAGAACTTTTGTGATAAGCAGAGCTTGACCAAGTGTAGCATAGGAACATCATTTCTTATCAAGAGTATGTCATCCACATAAAATACGAGGAAGACAACCTTACTCTCTACTACCTTTTTGCATATACAAGGTTCATCTACGTTTTTGATGAAGTCAAACTCTTTGACAGCTACATCAAAACAGATGTTCTAACTCTGCGATGCCTGCTTTAATCCGTAGATTGATTTAAGCAGCTTGCACACCTTTCTGTTGCTCCCGCAGTCTACGAAGCCCTCTGGCTGAGTTATGTACACGCTCTCTTCTAAATCACCATTTTGAAAAGCGGTCTTGACGTCCATCCGCTAGATTTTGTAGTCTTGGTACACAGCAATGGCAAGTAAGATCCTGATAGACTTCAGCATAGCCACTGGAGAAAAAGATCCATCATAGTCGACACTTGGTCGTAGATGAAAACCTTTTCCTACAAGTCGAGCTTTGAGGGTCTCAACCTTTCCAACTACACCAATCTTTTTCTTATAGATCCACCCGATGTGTTTTACCCCTTCAGGGTCCATACTTTGTTGGTGTACATGGATTTCATCTCAGATCGCATAGCATCCGGCCATTTCAAAGAGTCTCCACCTGTGATGGCCTGCTCAAAACTAGTTGGTTCATCATCTTCTGTGATGCAATCCTCGCTCCTACTGTCTATAAGAAAACCGTAGTATCTCTCAGGTGGATGAGGAACCCTACTAGATCTGCGGAGTGGCTGAGGTTCGTCGGAGACTATTGGATCCTCCGGATCTTTCAAATCATTAGTTGTAGTTTGTGTGGCTGGAACTTCTTCCAGCTCTACCTCATTACCACTAATTTCTTTCACAAGAAATTCCTTTTCTAAAATGGTGGCATATTAAGAAACAAACACCTTTTGTTCCTCAGTATGGTAGAAGATATATCCATGTGAGTTCTTTGGATATCCCACAAACTGGCAAAGAACTGATCGTGCCTCGAGTTTGTCCAGATTTTTTTTAATATAGGCTAAACAACCCCATATCTTAACTCGTTTAAGATATGGTCTCTTTCCACTCCATATCTCATATGGTATTTAGGCACAGATTTTTTTGGAACTTGATTCAATAAGTATGCAACTGTCTCAAGTGCTTAACCCCAAAAGGAAATAGGTAACACAGCAGTACTCATGATAGAGGGCACCATATCTAATAGGGTGTGATTCTTCCGCTCCGATACTCCGTTGTGTTGTGGTGTATACGAAGGAGTAAGCTGAGAGAGAATCCTATTCTCTTTTAAGTAGTCTCGGAATTCCGTACTCAAGTATTCTCCTCCTCGATCAGATCGTAGGACTTTAATACTTTTACACGTCTGGTTCTCAACTTCGTACTTATATTCCTTGAATTTCTCAAAAACTTTAGATTTTTTTCCAGCAAGAATACATGTCCGAATCTTGAGAGATCATCGATGAATGTAATGAAGTATGAGGAACCATTCCTAGCATGTGTAGACATAGGACTGCTTACATCACTATGTATCAGTCCCAAGAGTTCAGTGGCTCTTTCTTCGTGTCCAATAAATGGATTTCTGGTCATCTTGCCTTTTAGTCATGACTCACAAGTTTCATAAGATGTAAATTCGAATGAATTCAAATATCTATCTTTATGCAACTTAGCTAGTCTGGTCGCATTGATATGACCTAGTCTACAATGCCACGAGAAGGCTTCGTTCATTTCTGAACTTTTTCTCTTGAGTGTGTTCTGTATATTTATAACTGTAGTTTGATTTAAAACGTATATACCGTTACACAACGTACCAAACCCAATCAACACTTGATTTAGGAAAATATTCATAACATTATCCACTAATTCAAAGTTATATCCTTCTTTATGCAACAAAGAAACTGATAAAATATTGCACATCATATTTGGTACGTAATAACAGTCGTTCAGAATTATTGTATTACCATTTGGTAATACTAGGTGATATTCGCCAACTGCTTTGACTACAACAATTGCTCCATTCCCTACTTTGAGAGACATATCACCTTTTCCCGGTTCTCTATCTCTCCTTAACCCATGTAACAAATTACAAACGTGGGATCCTGATCCGGTATCCAATACCCAAGACGTAGAGCAAACTGAGAAACAGTTCTCGGTAACGAACACACTCGAAGAAGATGCATCGGAATGCTCTTTCTTCGTTCGGGTTGAGTGGGAATCCTGATATTCCTCTATTCTTTGCTCAGACTTATGACAATCATAAGAAAAAGCGGAACCAACGTTCCCCAGCTCAGTATAATAAGCGGGCTCCGTCAATAGATCCATATTATTATCTTGATTAAGGCGTGTCATGGTCGCTACTTGGAGAGAGAGAGAGAGAAGGAAACACTTTAGCATACGCTCTTTGCAAGATTAGATTGGTTATTATCTTATCTAATCAGGATGGCTCCCACTGTTTTTATCAAATCTTCCTTCAAACCCTAAAAGGTAAGATTAGCCGGGATTAATTACACCCTACAAGTTCGCCAATCGGTCAGCCAAGCAGGTATTGGTACTCCGAGGGAGTCTCCCCATGCTTTCACTTAGAACTAATTAAATAATCTTGTTTCTGCAGGGGCATAACCCCGTTAACACCTTTCTTAGACACCTACTGGATCAGCTAATTGTAAAGTGGAAAACTCTCCCAGGAGTAATACTTACTCACAGGGATCCAACTATCTCATAGAAGGTATGCAATCTCATTGCAAATTTCAACACTTGAAATTCCAAATATCTGTTTTTACCCCTAGCAACTTATGACTTTAACTATGGTCATAGTTATACGCGTCATTTCGTGATTGAATTTAACCCACCCGCACGACCCTTAACTATGGTCAATAAGGCTGTATGACTACCCTAATCCAATCGCATCATATGCGGCAGATAAGTACTAATCAGCTACCGCACACTACGCCTTGACTATGATCAATAAACGCAGCACGAATACTAAATAGTCCTTATCTGAAATGACGGAGGGCTACGACTGGTTTTGTAGAAAACCTTTAACATAATGAACTTGATATCGTTATAGAATCTAGTGATTTGAAAAGGAGTGGTTTAAGCTCCGCTTTTAGAATCGAGTAGTTTTCAAAACAAACCGAGTGGGTTATAGAATTTGCTAGTTTTGTTAAAAAGGCCACTCCCGGTGAAGCGATCTAGGCTCTTTCCTCATCGAATGAGGTGCTGGATATTCATAAAGGGATACCACTATGCAAAGCAAGAACTAAAACTACCTTTTTGAAAAATTTGATTCTATAACATCTCTAGGTTTCTTATCTTTTCATTAATCTCATTAATGACGTCTCATCATTTATGTTTCATAAACATCACAGAAGAAATAAAAATAGAACGTACGCTTATACCATCCGCATTCGCCATGGGGCCCCATCATGCACCATTAGGTTACTTAACTAACGGCAGAGCGGGGGATGGACTAGAGCGGGTGCAAAACATAAGCAAATTTTATTATATATATCATATATATAGCATTCGTCTCACGCAGTTATATGATCACATCACAGAACTCAAGAACCAGAAGCAAAACATATGAAATATTGGATATACTAGGAGGTCCGTGTTTTAAATTAAGCCAGTAATGAAAAACACGGATTCCACGGTCGTGATGAATAGCCAAACCCACATCCCTAGACCCCTACGAGAGCGGAAAGCAACCCTCCCAATTCTAGAGTTAGGAGACCCGGTCTCGACTGCTCAAGATGGTCTCCCACTGGACTCTAGAACCCGCTTACTTGTGCTCCCCGCATTAGGTCTATCCTAATACGGAAAAGTAAATAATATACATCAATAGTGACATCATCCTCAACTCAGAAGTGTTTCAATAAAAGAATATTACATACAATTTTTTTACATGAATGAAAAATAGAAAAACTCTCATCTCACGCAAAAAACCCTCGGCTATTCAATCACGACGATCCAATATAACATATCACAGCAACACATAACATCACATGTCATCAACGTAAGTAAATATGCATAACCCGAATGTCGTTGACATATAGTAACGAGATCAGGGATACACCACATATTACACTTACGGTCGCAGAAAAGAAATGAAAACTATAATAATTAGAATCCGCATATTCCTTAAACATCATAAAGCCGGAATATCTCATATTCCGAATTTCATGCCTAACCCTATAAACCTTGCATTTTAGTCTCAAATCGAAAACACTTTTCAATAACTAAGTCGGGTAATTCAACAAGATTCCCGACTACCTGATCGAATGCTCGTCGGGAACTTTAGTAGATGGCCGCAACCCCGATGTCGTCGACGAAGTGCATTTGGACGGAACACCGTGGCCGCGAGCACCTGAGTAGATGCTTTTAGAAACGGGGTTCTCCTACAGTCACTTGGTCGGGGCTATGGGGTGTGGCTATCTAGTAGTGTTACCCGGCGAGTGTTCGCGTACTATACGAGATTCCGACGGAGTTTTAATCCGAATCAAAACTCCATGGCAATCGATCAACTGAGACTAAAACGCTAGATTTACTAATAACAAACTAGTTTTTACAAAACTAATTTAATGTGAATTCCAAATATTGTATCACATATCAAACTTAAACCCGAAACGATGTTAAATTGCGACTACGAAACACTCTGAATTTTCTCAATACAAAAGATAACATCACATGCAATCTGGGCAAAATTAAACAGTACCTTAAACCCTAAACCCAACACACCAGAACACCAAAGAAACACGAGCTCAAAAATCTATTGGGGGACCGGCCAAACTGGGAATTATTGTGATCTCGCCGGCCAAAGTTAGGAGTTTGGGCCTCTAATTTCTCTAGTGTTCTAGTTACATCACATGTAATATTCTGCACTTGTTTAAAAAAAATTCATAGAACATTTTAAAATCGAAAGAAACTAGGGTTTGGGTTTACAGTTTTCGGAGTTGTTTCGGTTTCGTAATTATAACACATCGTCTAATACTCTAGCCTGGCAGTTAACCGAGTGAAGCGCAGCGGAACGGATAGCCGAGTGCTCTCTTATACCATAAAAGTGTGTCTTAGCAGCACCACTAGGTTTTTACAAGCATCAAATATGCAATTTTAAAAATTCTTGGGTGTTAAGGTACAGTAACCTGGAATATAACTAGAGTATTAGGGTTTAAAGCATGATATAAGAAGTTTTACACTAAGTGAAAGAGATTACAACATTTGTAGACCAAGTCCTTCACTTCTAAAGCTCCAAGTACTAGTCCCTACGACTCCTCTTCGCTCCACTTGAAGAAATGAACGAGCTTACTCCGCGATCTTCGAGACCGAAGATGATCCACCTTGAAGTTTCTCTAGGTCAAGCTACATCTTCACTAATCAACAATTAGTGAAGGAAACAACCTAATCTAAAGTGCTAATCTAGAATAGGTTGATGAAGTAGGTGTTTTAGATCACTTAGAATATTCTTTCTCTTTAATTTTCTTAAACTCAAGAAAGGCTTGAGAGGAAGAAGAACATGGAGGAGTAAAAAGTGAGAGCTTGAAAAATGAGCTAGGGTTGCAAGTGAAGAATGGCTCATCAAAACCCTCACTTATTGAAGCATGGATTAAAAAAACAATAATAAATACAACAATGCTTCTATAGTGATGGCAAACTAATAAAATAATGAACAAAGCCATGCTTCACCCATGCCCAAAATATCTCCCATTTTCCACCTTTTTATCTATTTTCACAAAATAGATAAATCCATGTTCATATATATGTATGTATATATGTATATATGTATGTATATATGTATATATATATCACACATATATATATAAAAATATATATTAATAAAAGAAAATAATTTGTGAGCATTAATATTAGTTAATATATAAATATATCAAATATAAATATATACCAAATTATTAAATCAACACTTGATTTAATAATCCGGTTATATCATATATAACGACTAATATCATTTATCTGTATATCATATTATCAAATCAACACTTGATTCAATAATCCGGTTATATCATATATAACCTAATCGATATCAAATATCGCCAGATTAGAATACGGTATCACATACTCGTATTTAATCAGGCTCCCGCACATATCAGCATATATGCCCTACTTCGTTTCGCTACTATGTAACCTCTGTGTAGGACTCTAAATACTCGTCAATACGCCAGCAGTAGGTAATGATCACATCAGTTACCCATAAGCCGTCAACAGTAATAGCTTGACGTAACGGCTACCCAGGTATTGAGTGAATAGAAGATCAAAAAGCAAACTTGTCCAAAACTCCCATGAAGCCTATAAATAACACTTACCGTACAGTCCGGTCTCTTCACCTGATATGTCGCATATCTAGTCTAGGGGTGGAATCGTCAGACCCCAGTAACTTGATAAGTCATGCCGATGTATGGTTCATAACGGTTCGAGAAACTGATGATAACACTTACCAGTAAATCTCATCAGCCGTGGTCAGGGACTTACTATTATATCCAATCGAGCATAGCGCAATATCAACTCCCAATACCGGGAGAGACGAAACCCCTCCTATCGCTCACTGCCTCCATATGACTCGGGACTGTACCCAAAATCCACCTGTTTGCATAACTCCTTTGAGCCGTGGTAGGGAGGAAATCAAAGCACGGTGCGAACCACACAAGTAACTATGACAATCTTGGGTCTACAGACTAACCTGTACTATTGTCACCAGAGAACTGCTATCTGACGATAGGTATGGTACCTTCTAGGAGTTCTCGGCGAGTCATGTTCGGTGTCCCCATTCTCTAATGAGCACATGTTTACAATCTTTGATGTCAAACACCAATGGTTATGGGATCAACCATCGCCCCTATAAGGTCACGAAACGTACACACTAGTCTACTCTGGAATATCGATGCCCTGTCTCGATATCCCCTCGACTAGAAACTATTAAAGGATGTGCTTATGGACTATCCAGGCCCCACTAGTATGATCTGCATTATAGTCCTGATAGTCAAGTCCACATCCTAAGGGCTTTATCAACATGTATAAGAGAGACAGTAGAATAATACAAGTGTACATGTTAAGATAAAGAGCAACCAGATAGCATACTATCATATCGAGCAAGAAAGTACTCTATATATGTCCAGGCATCCACTATATTGTACAATAATGGTCTCTAGGGCATACATATTCCTAACACTACGGTGGTGTCATGGCCCTTCGAAGTTTGGGGAACCTACATAGTTGACCCAATTGATCCACCGTCATCAAAAGGACACCGGTTCATATTGGCCGCAACTGACTACTTCTCCAGATGGGCTGAAGCTGTCCCGCTAAAAGAAGTCAAGACAAAAGATATTCTGACATTCTTCCGGCATAATATTCTATACCGCTTCGGTACACTAAGAAGAATCATTTCTAACAATGGACCTTCTTTCAAGAGCTTCAAAATCTCAAGATTCATTACTCAACATAAGATAGACTAGATATATTCCTCCATCTAATCCAAGAGCCAATGGGCTGGCCGAAACCTTCAATAAAACTATATGCAAGCTTCTGAGGAAAAATGCTTCAGCCAACAAAAGAGATTGGAATCTCAAGCTCTACAAGGCGTTGTGGGCATATCGTACCTTGCACAGCTCTCTAACTCAGTCCACACCATACTCACTACTTTTCAGAGTGCAGGTGATCCTCCCCCTCGAAGTCGAAGTTCTAAGCCTAAGAATGGTCGTCCATCACGATTAGACGGAGGAGAAAAATGTTCTCCTTCGGCTCGAAGAACTTGACGCCCTCGAAGAAAAGAGACTCGCAGTATAACAAAATCTGAAGCTGAACTGAGACCACATGTCATGCGCTTATGATAAGATGACCCGTCTCCGTGCTTTTAAGAAAGGTGAATTGGTGTTAGTCCTCAAAAGAACGATCATTCTCAATCGACACGTAAAGGGAAAAATTCGAGCCAAATTGGGAAGGGTCATACGTCGTCGAGAAAGTGTTTGATGGAGGATCCTACCAGGTGATAAGTGTCTTGGGAGAAAAGCCTATGCCACCCATCAATGTCCAAAATCTCAATAAATACTACGCATGAATGCTCCAAGTCGTAGACGAATTGAGCACACAGGCCCAACGGTCTGGATCATACATCCTATAAAACCGTATACAATCCATGGGCGTAAATAACCCATATCTCTCCTAAGTCTTGCCGGCGAGACTACATCTGAAGTCCTACCTGCGATGGAGCTCCACCAATATAATGTAAAAAAAAATAACGGTATGTCCATAAGCAAAATGGGCACAGATGAAAATCCTAAAGGGCTCCGTGAGTAAAAACGGCAGGACTGACAGCGAGTTCGTGAAAACCCAAAAGGGCACAAACTTGTGAAAAGAGATGAGATATACTCGCAAAGTCCTCTCGATCTTGTGAGGAGAAAATCCCCACGTGAAATCCTTATGACTCATAAAGGAGCAATACACTTAGGAACCCTCACGATTCTTAAAGAGAACATACACCTGTGAGATCATCTCGATTCGTAGGGAGAAAATGCTTTTATGAGACCCTTACGGCTCATAAAATTTAAAAGCCTTAAGGGATAGAGATTTAAACCTGTCTCCTGAACCATCGCTCTCCAACGGGTAACGGCAAATGATGATTCACTCCTAGCACTATACTTCAGTATTAGTTGTGTTGATGCTGACTCGAAAATCAAACCCCAAGTTTTCCCAAAAGCAAAAGATGAGTCGCTCCTGGAACTATGCTTCAGTGTTAGCGGTGTTGATGCCGACACAAAAACTAAATCCCAAGTCCTCCCGGAGCAAATGATGTGTTTCTCCTGGCATTATTCCACTGCAGCAATGCTGATGCCAAAAAAAATAAAATAAATCAAATCAAAGTCCCACCGGCAGTGGTTCCAAGCTTAAAAAGTCCTGCGGAATGGAAAAAAACTCTAAAACCAATCAGATCAGTCGATTCAACCAATGACCTCCTCGGTGGAATCAAGCCCCATCTTGGAAGCAAGTTAACCGATGACCTCCTCGGTGGAATCAAGCTCCATCTTGGAAGTAAGTCAACCGATGAACTCCTCAGCAGAATCAAACTCCACCTTGGAAGTAAGTCAACCAATGAACTCCCCGGCGGAATCAAGCTCCACCACGAAAACAAGTCAAATCCTGATACCGCAAAAAGCGGAGCAAGTCAACTACAATCCCGACACCGCAAAAAGTGGAGAAAGTCAACCCTGACACCGTAGAAAGGGGAGCAAGTCAACTTCAACCCTAACACCGTAGAAAGCGGAGTAAGTCAACCCTGACACTGCAGAAAGCGGAGTAAGTCAACCCTTACACCGTAGAAAGCGGAGCAACTTCAACCCTGACACCGCAGAAAGAGGAGTGAACCAAATCAAGTATCGACCGTCTAAGTCGTAAAAATGGCAGTATCAACCGTTCAAGTCACAAAAATAGCAGTACTGGCCTTCCAAGTCGCAAAAAATGGCAGTATTGATCGTCCAAGTCGCAAAAATGGCAGCATCGACCGTCCAATTTGAAAAAATGGCAACATCGACCGTCTAAGTCGCAAAAATGATAGCATCGACCCTCCACGTCGTCAAAAAAACAAACCAAATAAATCTCCATATAGAACAAGATCCATCAACTTTACACACACAACTCGTACACGCGGTGTGCATTCATTGATGGGGGCACTTTGTTAGGGTCAAAAATTACACCAAATTTCCAAAATCAGAAATCAAATTCAAATTCAAAACCAAAACAAAATTCAAAGTCAAAAATCCAAGTGGGCCCAAGCCCAAGTACGAAGAAGGACCGGCCAAAAGAGTCTAATCATGATTCCCCAAAACAAAATCTTGAGTGCCCCCATGGTGATTAGAAAATGGACTAATCTTGATACCCAAAAACAAAATCTTGAGTTTTGAGCTGCTCTTTAGTGTGCAAGTCTCTCTTTCTCTCTTCCTTTTTTTTTTTAAGTGTGCATGTCAGGAGGCTTTGAAAAAGGGAAAAAGCGCCACATTTGATCTTCAAAAATCAAAATATTTGTGTTTTTGGACTGTTGCTTCAATGGGTTTCGATCCTACTTGCACCGTGCCAGGTGCGCATCGTTAAAGGTACACACACCGTTGGATGCACATCGAGCCAAGTGCGTATCGGCCCAGGTTCGCACCTCGCTAGGTGGGCGCCTTACTGGAACTTTTAGCCTATTCGGGACCCTTTAGCCCCCTTCACTCCATTGCCCCTTACCATGTGCGCCCTTGCTAGGTGCGCATCTCGGCAAATGCGCACTAGTTATATGCGCCCCTTGCTAAGTACGCGTCTTGCCATGTGCGTACATTGCCATGTGCGCACTTAACATATATATATTCATCACCTCTCCCGTTAGAAAAAAAAATTCTAACGGGCGCTACCCCGCACCCTATAAAGGGGCTGCTAGCCCCCTTGACTCCCAAGAGCGACCCCCGTAAAAACACTGCGAAGCCTCCGATACGTCCAAGACCCCCTTCAAAACACAGCACACGCACTTTGCACATTGAGTTCGCATGACCAGATTTACCCATCAATCGGATGTTCCATCGGTCCAAAAGCGAGGGGTAATGTCATGACCCAAAAGAGCACGTGACTGGCCCTTGAACCATATGAAGTCTATAGAACTCCATCTGATCAAGTAAGCCAAAAGCTCAGAAATCTAAAACCATTTTAAAGGTAAATAAAGAAAACTGGTTTAAAGAAGTGAAGAAAAACATGTTTGAAGTCAAGGTTTTTAAATAACTAAGCCGAATATGCATTTTAAAAATGTAAAGTCTTTTCTAAAAATTTCGGAAAAGTTTCTTTTGTAAATACTGGCCCCGAACGGGGTACAACAAGAACAATATATATATGCAATGAATAAAAGGCATCCCCAAGCGGGAGCTAGCTCTTCGTCAATCGACGGTCACAACCACGCAAGCAATATAATATACAACGCCGAATGGCGAGGGTCAAATCCAAAAGAAACTCAATAAGCATTAAAACCGCAATACTACTAAGCGCGACTCTAAGGTCGAATAATACATCACTAATGTCTAAGTCTGAAACAATATAGAAGTTTTGGTTGATGAAATCTCTAGATACAACTGAAATAATACAAGTACAATGGTGGTTCGGATACAACGAACCCACCTACCAATGCAAATCACCCGCAAAAGAAGCAGTGTGCCAGAAATGCCGCAATAGAACCTGTACGGCAAAACCTGCAAGAACTGTGGCACAACGGGGGTGAGTTGCCAACTCGTGAATAGAGAATATCTACAAGCAGAAACCGAATGCAAGACATAATCCTAAGTCAAAACGATCAGATATATGTAAACCTCGAAGAATAAGCCTGAAGCATGATAAGGTGGCAATGTAACATCTAATCGTGTAGGTAGTGCCAAGTAACCGTGCCAGTGCCTCAGGTAATAACATGTCATACATATAAGGTATGTCTGCATGAAGTAAATATGATGAAGTATCAAAATGAATATCAATACACATATATTAGCGTCCCATTCCACTAATATTGGTGTAAGGGTATATATAACAGCGCCCTCATACCCTGTTATATATACAAATGAAGTATGATCAATGTAAATAAAGTCTGTATATATGTGGATCCTGTCCACCTGTCACCCCAATGACAATGAGCATCATGTATGTAAATGTGAGGATATAATCAAAATCATGGAAACATCATGAAACCTGTGCCTAGCATCGGCACGTAAATCCTCGTCCATATGGGGCTCCGTCTGCGGTATCGGCCCTCGGCCCCGGCAGCACGGGTCAATCCATGTCAATCTCTCAACTCCGGTCGGTATCCTCCGGATATCCGCCGAGCTCAAATACAATCACCGGTAGGTACTCGCCCACCTCCAGGCTCAATCGGCATAATCCTTCGATCTTCTTGCCGAGGGGAACCATACCGGGCCCCACCATGTACCCTCATACGGCATACACTCCTCGTATGGGGTATATAATCAGAACCGATGAATCTCATGGTGGCTGCGCAAATATCATAATCAAGGAAACCGGGTTTTTCAAATAAGTACATACTCTCCTTTGTAAAACCCCCACGGTTCCCAATTCCAGAAATATCATAAAAACGAATATCTCAATGCGTATAATCAGAAAGCATGATGTATGTGACATATAAATGAGATGCAAGTATAACAGTATATCATACAACATAGAATACTGGTATGCACATACAAAGTCATATCCTGGTGCAATAATACTATGTGTAGTGACATGGCAATTATCGATGATGAAGTGTGTGAGCCGGCAAGCAAGTGTACGTGGAACGTAAGCATCATCGATAATGGTGCTGGTGTCCTAACAGCATGATTGCAATATAGAAATAAACACATGCAATGCGATGCGGAAAAGAATAATCAATGCAACAGTGAAGAATCTACACCAATATGTACATGTCATGCGGTGGTGCCATTTGAAATAAGACGAATCGGGGTTTTGGTAAAATAAGGGTTACGGTGTTTTTAAGAATAGGTGCGTCTTTTGAAAATACCCGTAGAATCCCTTTTATTTGTCCTTAAGATAATTCCCGATTCGTTAGTTTTGAAATAGGTATGACTCGGGTCTGGTCTAACATCTACCAAGCCAAGTCCATCAGGAGGGGTATGGAAACCACCTAAATCTGAGTCGATATATAGAAATATAAAAGTCAGTGATCCCATCTCAATAGTATCACGTACGATACAGTATATCATCTGATATCCTCGAGTCATGAGTGCGGATCTATCATCAATATAAAGCTCGTACGGTAAATCATCGTACGGCATTCCAATAGCTGGGTACGGGTCAATATCACAATTAGCTCATCAATTATTTGGTATCCTCATCATCATATCACATAATCTAGGGTACTGATCTAAGTCTAGTACAGCTGATACCATCTACATGACTGCGTGTGTAAACACACGTCCAAAGGCCTGCTAGAGATCACATGTCGTATCCCAAATACGAATCATATCAAATCACCGATCTCGCGGCACAAAACCTAATATCATCGACTCATCTCCAAAGTCATCCACTATCCATCATCATCACTGTATAAGTAGCAAATCAACATGTGTGTGTGTGGGGGTGTAAACCTATCCTAGGGTTCGCAACTAGGAAATATTCTAGTTTACTTCTAACCATATCACATCTAACACATCTCAAATAATCCACTACATTATACTATCATAAATAATATACATAAGGTGTACCAACTACGGATTGCGAGGGTGCTATACGCCATCCACCCGACTTCCCCCTGTAGATATAATCTACTCACCTTGTGTCTTTATTTGTGGTTGTCACCACATGTTTGCTTGTCGTCCCGAAGTCTTCATGAGGTACCTACACATCAAAGTATCGTATATGCGCATTAAAACTAAATCAAAGCTAAAACGGCACATGAAACCCAAAACGATACGATAAGGGACCTATAGATTAGAACCTATGGGCACGCCTTCAAAACCATCAATCAATCCTCGATATCGTCGTATAAACGCCAAATAGTCGAGGTAAAACACGGATACACAATTCCAGAATTAGAAATACGGAAACACGAATCCAAAACAGCAACTAAGGAAATAGGCTCCAGATTTCACCCTAGGTCAAATTAGACAAATCTATACATACCAGGGGTCTAATCTACTGGTAAGGGGGCACCAAAACAAAAACGAGACAATTTGGTGGGGTCCAGGCCGCAAATTGCAGCCAAATGGGTTAAATTTACGGCCGGGAAAGGGAAGTAGGGGCTGGGGTCTTGGTGGTAGCTTCCTGGGTGCCTGCATATGTCACTGTCCAATCAATTTTAATTTAGGATGTCCCGGGTGATAGCAGATCCCAAATAACCTTCACAGATTTCACAAATTTTCCGATATCGGTTTCTACAAATCCGTATATTGGGTTTAAGCTTCAGGGTTGGGTCTCAATTATAGAACTAAGGTGTTGGTGTAGCCTCTACTGAGCTTAATTTCCCATCACAACTCATAATTCTTCACAACCCTAACTAGGTTTTTCCTCAAGTCACCAAAATCACACAATATCGGTTCAATCATAACATGGGGGTAAAGGAAATGCTAAAACTAAGTTAATGATCCAGAAAATACCTCATTTGGCAACTCAAGAATTTTCCTGAGTAGCCCCTAGTGGCCAAAATCCTTGCTTTCTTGGTCCAAAATGTAGATCATGAGCTTGTGCACACTTTTATTGAAATGAGAGTAGGGTTTTGGTGATGTTTTAGAGATGTTTAGAGAGCTTGAAGAGGGGAGGGAGGTGAGGTGCAGGAGCAGCAGCAGCTACAATGGAGGGAGATGGAGGGAAATGAGGGGAGGAAAATGGCTAAGTGTTTGGTCAAAGAAGCCCATACCTCTCTCTCTCACCAAACCTCATTCTTTATTCTTTTCTCTTTTCTTTTTCTTTTCTTTTTCTATTCCTCCAAAAACCCTTCTCACAAGAATAGTAACCCCAAATAACATGATAGAAAAATGCACAAGTGTAGAAAAAGATATGTGCATGTTTTGCACAAAATTGCTAAAAACCGATTAGCGATTTTTAATCGCGATTAGCACTAAATTAGCATATAACTAATTATATAAACTTTAAAATGGCATAATTCCATAAAATAACCTATTTTAGAATTTTCCATAATTTTTCCAAATTTTTCTGTATTTAATTATACCTAAATATTAAAATATTCATTAAAATAATATTAATTTATAAAAATTCCCAAAAATCATATTTTATTATTTTGAAACGTTACAATCTACCCCCCTTAAAGAAATTCGGTCCCCGAATTTAAATTTAAACCCCCAATACTAAAACATTTATGTAAAAATCCATATTGTCGGGGCTCCAGAAACAACAATACATAGCGAATATCATAAAAATATACTGCTCTACTAGAAATCAATCCCTAAAATGTATATATAAGAATATCCTGTGCGTCTGTGTGCTAGAAAATCAAAATCCATATATGTGTCATACATGTGCACAAAACATCTAGGTGCAACGGGTGTGCACGAAATATCTGTCATAGGCAACGTGTGTGCCTGACAGCAAAATCAGGTGCATTTGACATGCACGAAGAATCCCAATTTAGTGCATCTGGCATGCACTAAAATAGTATATCAAAACACTAAAGGTCCATGAAAACTATGCTGGAAGCGTAAATCAAATCACTGGTATAAAATAGGCATGAAATCACAATCAATACCTCAACGTAATAACTATGCATAAAATATAAATACCCAGTGGGTGCATAAAACAAATGTCATGAAACTCAGTCATCAAAACTAAATCATGCAAACATAACGCCCAAAATACCGAAATCCAAGATGACGGATACGTGATAACCGAATCACAAAATCACAAATCATAAATACCGTCGTCGGTAGTTCCTCCTTCAAAGTCGAGAAGGTGTCGGTGCCTCCAATGCTAGCAGCGCAAGATATCTACTTGCCTCTTGCTCACGGTCTGGCGTCCTCTGTCTCTGAATCCTTATCTTCTCTGCGGATTACCTATCTCGCAATCAATCGGCTCATCGGCCCTGTCAGGTGTGCTAACGGGGACGATTCCGTCCTGGCACTTCTCTGGTCATCTCTCGGTCAATCCTCACGACCACTCGTAAAGCAGCATGTCATTGGCGTCGGCCTCTGTCTCTTTAAACGCACATCACACATCTGATCCTTGGTGCAACATCATTGCAGTAGTGTCCTGGAAGGAATCCTGCTCAAGGTCTCTGCCGATCTTGCCTATGCCGATCTGTACGGAGGTTGGTACTCTTGCATAATCTCTTCTCGTTCAATGGACATCTGTGTTCTCAGCACAACATTTCTCGGAAACTGGTCGCATCCTAAAGCCTCTGTAAGCATATCAGGTCTCTGGTCTCAACGGAAAGTAATGACAGCTCGCCAGTGTCTCGCACGAACCTCTTGTCTGCTTGTCTGTATCATCTTCCACGTCGACGTCACGTCTTTATCTGCGCACTGCAACGTTCTCGGCTACGGTCCATCCAAAGTCCCTCGCGTATCTCTTTTCTGCCGAATTACCCGGAAGTCATCGTCCTTTACTGAAGCTAATTCTTGTTCCGGAATGGCTGCATACTCACCGCGCCTCTTTCTGGAAGCTATATCCATATACATTGCCTCTGCGTGCGTATCGCATCTCTGATGTCGGCGGAGTGGAACGTCATCTCGTCGAACTCTCTAGCGAACTCTTTACTTTACTATGCTTCAATGTCGACTGATTCGGACTCGTCTCATCGTGGCTGCATGGACTATGCTCCAACGGCTATACTCGTATCTGGAGTCTCCCAAGCAAAGCATCCCATCACATGATATCCGAAAGATGTCGAATCGTCCGATCGACTCTTCAGAACCTCATAATCCCCCAAGAGATCAATATCTTGAGTATAGTTTAATAGTATCAAGTACATGCCACAGCGTCGGTGGTCCAACCGTAGAAGGGCAAACCCAAGCCTCACTAATGGCGCCGTGGAACTGCCGCAAACCCTAAGGTTCAAAAGCTTTCACACGGTCATTAAGTCGAGTTAGGGTTTCATTCTTCTAGAGGGTCCATAGAATCACCTGCATGTCTTTCCGTATACTTTAAACTTGGAAAATGGGCTCCTGACATTCGATCGTCTCTGTCGACTCTCAACGTCTCCGCGTGAAGTTGTCTCTAGCTGGAAGCAATCTATCTGATGACCTCGCATCGGGGTAAGCGAACGAACCACATGTCCTAGTCATTCATCCTCGGTGATTAGCGACCTTCCATCATATCTCTAAGTATATACTCATGCTGCAGTAACTCCAATCATCTGGGCGATATCTCGTCGTTTGCAGCAACCACTGGCTCATTCGTCTGTATGCTGAACAGCGCCTCAATCCTCCAGGAAAGGCGATACATTGGCGGTCATCTCTGACTCGGTCTGCTCTAGATCTGAGTAGGGCTCTCCACACTGGAAATCTTCAACTCAACTGGGCCTGCTCCGGCGCATAAGTCGGACGAATCACCTTCGTCTCTCAAATCGGGTAGACTAGCTATCATCTGTCTCATATCTTCCTGGAAGCTCCGGCGATCTCAGCTCGTAAGCTCCGGAAGTGACATCCTGTCAATCTCAGCAACAGCTGGTCCATCTGTCTGCACGGTAGGTGACATCATAATCTCTTAGGTATGTTGTACATCAACAGTCCTCTCTCAACTGGCAACTCTAACAATGACCCGATCATCCGGTGCAAAACCAAGCACTCGCCTCCACCAGAGGTCACAATCATCAATACTAACTCGAGACGTTCCCATATCACCAGAAAACACAATGGTTGGCCCTCGTACCAGACGAGCTCGCCCTGACCGTAACCCTAGCAGCAGCCCAAACTGCGCCCAAACATGGCGACAGGAACCTCAATCGAGTATCGAAGAGAGCAGATCAATGGCAAGAAAGAAAACAACAAATCCAGAGTGGATACATGATCATAAGAAGGAACATCATCAATGAAGGTATGATCATGAAACTAATAGAATCGAGGATCTCAAATGGATGTATAATCATGGATATGAAGAGAATCACTGATCTCGAAAATATGTACATCCTAAGGTTCCTTAAGCGGAGTGGCGTGTCGTAAGTATGCCGCGGAACATACCCACAGTACGTCACTCTACTTTAGTCACCTATTCCATCAACCAAGGGTCATCCTACGCGACGAAAGTTCGGGTCTAATACCCCCTCGACTAAGTCTAAGTTCCGTAAGGTCAAGCCTAAGTTCCGTATATATATAGACGCCCTAGGCTCCACATAGTCAAACTTAGACTCGAACCAAGATTAACCTAGCGCTCTGATACCAACTTTGTCACGACCCAAAAGAGCACGTGACTGGCCCTTGAACCATATGAAGTCTATAGAACTCCATCTGATCCAAGTAAGCCAAAAGCCCAGAAATCTAAAACCATTTTAAGGGTAAATAAAGAAAACTGGTTTAAAGAAGTGAAGAAAAACATATTTGAAGTCAAGGTTTTTAACTAACTAAGCCGAATATGCATTTTAAAAATGTAATGTCTTTTCTAAAAATTTCGGCAGAGTTTCTTTTGTAAATACTGGCCCCGAACGGGGTACAACAAGAACAATATATATATGCAATGAATAAAAGACATCCCCAAGCGGGAGCTAGCTCTTCGTTAATCGACGGTCACAACCACGCAAGCAATATAATATACAACGCCGAATGGCGAGGGTCAAATCCAAAAGAAACTCAATAAGCATGAAAACCGCAATACTACTAAGCGCGACTCTAAGGTCGAATAATACATCACTAATGTCTAAGTCTGAAACAATATAGAAGTTTTGGTTGATGAAATCTCTAGATACAACTGAAATAATACAAGTACAATGGTGGTTCGGATACAACGAACCCACCTACCAATGCAAATCACCCGCAAAAGAAGCAGTGTGCCAGAAATGCCGCAATAGAACCTGTACGGCAAAACCTGCAAGAACTGTGGCACAACGGGGGTGAGTTGCCAACTCGTGAATAGAGAATATCTACAAGCAGAAACCGAATGCAAGACATAATCCTAAGTCAAAACGATCAGATATATGTAAACCTCGAAGAATAAGCCTGAAGCATGATAAGGTGGCAATGTAACATCTAATCGTGTAGGTAGTGCCAAGTAACCGTGCCAGTGCCTCGGGTAATAACATGTCATACATATAAGGTATGTCTGCATGAAGTAAATATGATGAAGAATCAAAATGAATATCAATACACATATATTAGCGTCCCATTCCACTAATATTGGTGTAAGGGTATATATAACAGCGCCCTCATACCCTGTTATATATACAAATGAAGTACGATCAATGTAAATAAAGTCTGTATATATGTGGATCCTTTCCACCTGTCGCCCCAATGACAATGAGCATCATGCATGTAAATGTGAGGATATAATCAAAATCATGGAAACATCATGAAACCTATGCCTAGCATCGGCACGTAAATCCTCGTCCATATGGGGCTCCGTCTGCGGTATCGCCCTCGGCCCCGGCAGCACGGGTCAACCCATGTCCATCTCTCAACTCTGGTCGGTATCCCCCGGATATCCGCCGAGCTCAAATACAATCACCGGTAGGTACTCGCCCACCTCCAGGCTCAATCGGCATAATCATTCGATCTTCTTGCCGAGGGGGACCATACCGGGCCCCACCATGTACCCTCATACGGCACACACTCCTCGTATGGGGTATATAATCAGAACCGATGAATCTCATAGTGGCTGCACAAATATCATAATCAAGAAAACCGGGTTTTTCAAATAAGTACATACTCTCCTTTGAAAAACCCCCACGGTTCCCAAATCCAGAAATATCATGAAAACGAATATCTCAATGCGTATAATCAGAAAGCATGATGTATGTGACATATAAATGAGATGCAAGTATAACAGTATATCATGCAACATAGAATACTGGTATGCACATACAAATTCATATCCTGGTGCAATAATACAATGTGTAGTGGCATGGCAATTATCGATGATGAAGTGTGTGAGCCGGCAAGCAAGTGTACGTGGAACGTAAGCATCATCGATAAAGCTGCTGGTGTCCTAACAGCATGATTGCAATATAGAAATAAACACATGCAATGCGATGCGGAAAAGAATAATCAATGCAACAGTGAAGAATCTACACCAATATGTACATGTCATACGGTGGTGCCATTTGAAATAAGACGAATCGGGGTTTTGGTAAAATAAGGGTTACGGTGTTTTTAAGAATAGGTGCGTCTTTTGAAAATACCCGTAGAATCCCTTTTATTTATCCTTAAGATAATTCCCGATTCGTTAGTTTTGAAATAGGTATGACTCGGGTCTGGTCTAACATCTACCAAGCCAAGTCCATCAGGAGGGGTATGGAAACCACCTAAATCTGAGTCGATATATAGAAATATAAAAGTCAGTGATCCCGCCTCAATAGTATCACCTACGATACAGTATATCATCTGACATCCTCGAGTCATGAGTGCGGATCTATCATCAATATAAAGCTCGTACGGTAAATCATCGTACGGCATTCCAATAGCTGGGTACGGGTCAATATCACAATCAGCTCATCAATTATTTGGTATCCTCATCATCATATCACATAATCTAGGGTACTGATCTAAGTCTAGTACAACCGATACCATCTACATGACTGCGTGTGTAAACACACGTCCAAAAGCCTGCTAGAGATCACATGTCGTATCCCAAATACGAATCATATCAAATCACCGATCTCGCGGCACAAAACCCAATATCATCGACTCATCTCCAAAGTCATCCACTATCCATCATCATCACTGTATAAGTAGCAAATCAACATGTGTGGGGGGGTGTAAACCTATCCTAGGGTTCGCAACTAGGAAATATTCTAGTTTACTTCTAACCATATCACATCTAACACATCTCAAATAATCCACTACACTATACTATCATAAATAATATACATAAAGTGTACCAACTACGGACTGCGGGGGTGCTATACGCCATCCACCCGACTTCCTCCTGTAGATATAATCTACTCACCTTGTGTTTTTATTTGTAGTTGTCACCACATGTTTTCTTGTCATCCCGAAGTCTTCATGGGGTACCTACACATCAAAGTATCGTATATGCGCATTAAAACTAAATCAAAGCTAAAACGGCATATGAAACCCAAAACGATACGATAAGGGGCCTATAGATTAGAACCTATGGGCACGCCTTCAAAACCATCAATCAATCCTCGATATCGTCGTATAAACGCCAAATAGTCGAGGTAAAACACGGATACACAATTCCAGAATTAGAAATACGGAATACGGAAACACGAATCCAAAACAGCAACTAAGGAAATAGGCTCCAGATTTCACCCTAGGTCAAATTAGACAAATCTATACATACCAGGGGTCTAATCTACTGGTAAGGGGGCACCAAAACAAAAATGAGACATTTTGGTGGGGTCCAGGCCGAAAATTACAGCCAAATGGGTTAAATTTGCGGCCTGGAAAGGGAAGTAGGGGCTGGGGTCTTGGTGGTAACTTCCTGGGTGCCTGCATATGTCACTGTCCAATCAATTTTAATTTAGGATGTCCCGGGTGATAGCAGATCCCAAATAACCTTCACAGATTTCACAAATTTTCCGATATCGGTTTCTACAAATCCGTATTTTGGGTTTAAGCTTCAGGGTTGGGTCTCAATTATAGAACTAAGGTGTTGGTGTAGCCTCTACTGAGCTCAATTTCCCATCACAACTCATAATTCTTCACAACCCTAACTAGGTTTTTTCTTAAGTCACCAAAATCACAAAATATCGATTCAATCATAACATGGGGGTGAAGGAAATGCTAAAACTAAGTTAACGATCCAGAAAATAGCTCATTTGGCAACTCAAGAATTTTCTTAAGTTGCCCCTAGTGGCCAAAATCCTTGCTTTCTTGGTCCAAAATGTAGATCTTGAACTTGTGCACACTTTTCATGAAATGAGAGTGGGGTTTTGGTGATGTTTTAGAGATGTTTAGAGGGCTTGAAGAGGGGAGGGAGGTGAGGTGCAGGAGCAGCAGCAACAACAATGGAGGGAGAGGGAGGGAAATGGGGGGAGGGAAATGGCTAAGTGTTTGGTCAAAGAAGCCAATACCTCTCTCTCACCAAACCTCATTCTTTATTATTCTCTTTTCTTTTTCTTTTCTTTTTCTATTCCTCCAAAAACCCTTCTCACAAAAATAGTAACCCCAAATAACATGATAGAAAAATGCACAAGTGTAGAAAAAGATATGTGCATGTTTTGCACAAAATTGCTAAAAACCGATTAGCGATTTTTAATCGCGATTAGCACTAAATTAGCATATAAATAATTATAAAAACTTTAAAATGGCATAATTCCATAAAATAACCTATTTTAGAATTTTCCATAATTTTTCCAAATTTTTCTGTATTTAATTATACCTAAATATTAAAATATTCATTAAAAATAATATTAATTTATAAAAATTCCAAAAAATCATATTTTATTATTTTGAAACGTTACAGGTAATTAACGACAGCTTAGTCCGCAGCTGCCGGAGATTAGGATCCCCATAATCAATAAACCCCGACCTACGCTAGGCAGGGAAAATCTGTAATAAACCTGACAAGCGACTCATATTCCTATCTCAATAGGGTGATGAAAAACACTCTACAACAACTAGCTAATCTATTATGTGTCGAGAAAGGTGTTAACGGGGTTATAATTCTGCGGAAACAAGATTATTAAATTGGTTTCATGCGAAAGCACAGGGGACCTCCCTTAGAGTATCAAGACTGGCCTTGCTGAACAGTTAGTGAACTTGTAAGGTGTATGTGATCCCGACTAGTTCTCCTTTTAGGGGTTTGAAGAAGAATTCGAGGAAACAGTGGGAGCCATCCTGATTAGATAAATTAAGAAACCAATCTAATCTTGATAGAGTGCACGCTAAGTGTTTCTCTCTTTCTCTCTCTCTGGCTGCGACCATGACTGGCCTTAAACTAAAACTCGTAAACCAAGTTAACCGAACCTTTTTACCATCTGGATTTGTATTGTCATGATTCACAACAAAGTCGCATATTTCCCTGCTACTCCTGTTTTCCCTTTGTCTTCTCCAGAACACTCTGTATCACTACGATAATTCATATTACTTGGAAATGCCATCTCGTATAATTACATACGAACTTTAAGAAATTTATTTCAGTCCGAGAATGGTCACAGATCCTTGGGAAATTGGATTGTATAATTCTGTTGTCTCTCCTCCTTCACCTTCTCTCAAATTGAGAGCTCCGTGTACTATGAGAGTGCACCTATTACGCTTATTGGATGGCTTTCTTCCAAACTTTAGGCTGGTGCCGAAAGATAGGAAAGGAAGAAAACCAACTAGCCTAAGTTGGTATACAGAACTTAAGATGTAGAGACATATAAAGGGGTTGAAATGAGGGTAAAGGAAATTGCAAGTAGTGTCATGAATCTGGGAAGTGAAAGAGGCATTATTAGGAATACCCGACCACCCCCTTGAAACATTTTTATGTTTCAATTTTCCTGTGTTGTTGTAATTGAAAACTATTTCTCAATTAATTCTGAATTCTAGGTATATGTATACCGGATTTGAATCCTACATCTATAGGCCGTTATAGATGCTGAAAAGGAGTAAAATATTGGGAAATGGGTGATTTGATTATCAATATCGAAATTTGCAGCAATTGGTGATATTGGATTAAATCACATGTTTTGGCCTAACGACAAATATTTGGTTTTGAACAACCGTTGTTATGCACCAATTTTTAAAACTGATATATATGTCTCTTTAATTTATAACGAACTAGGAAGACATGTAAACAAGAGATACTTCCGAATAGAACAATTCAAAAGCCAGAGTATAGCATGTAAAAGATGGCCTAAGAGAGGCAAGTACGAACATGCATGAATTTTAGGAACTCAAGAAGTCGAGAAGTGAACTTCAAGAAAATCGAAGAAAGGAGTCAGATTCAACGAATAGGATTTAAGAAAACAAAAGGAAATCAAGAAGATTATGAGATGAGATCAAACAGAGATGAAGGGTTTGCACTTTTGTTTTCTTTTCGTAGAGAGATGATCGTCAGAGAAAATACAGAAGGATTCAAGAGAATAGGATTCAAGAATCAAATAGTGGTGCAGTTGTTATAGTATACCCTCCTTAAAAGAAATTCCGTCCCCTAAATTCTTTCAAAGTGTATGTTGTAAGAGCGCAAGAAAAACTAAAAATAACACTGTCGCATGTCGTTTTCGCTTTCCTTATTGTCGATATTTTATTCAAAAGAAGAGATGCAGGAAACACGATCAAAGGGAAGGAAGGAAGGAACTAACAGAAATTTAAGGAACTAAAAGTTATAAAATATCTCGAGATATGCTCTCCAAGAAATTTGAAATTGAAGTTAAAGATGGATTCAGAGGATGGTAAGGGATTCAAAAGAAAAGCAAATTGCTGTTGGATTTTTAAATTCTTGTATTATCTACTTTCAACAGTCATGCGAACCGACCTGCATAGGCCACCAGAAAAACCTGTCATGTTCCGCTTTCCAAAATAACAGGAGCAAGAACGAACGAGGCTCGCAACATACTCACACCGAGAAGCACTGCTTTCTGATTTGAAAACGCTAAGCGTCTATATAAGCAGTAAAGGAAAATATATTAAAAGAATTTAAAACTTATAAAATATCCAATAACATTTATTACAAATCAAGTCCAAAAGGACACAATTATTCCACAAACAAAAGAAAATAAGGATATAAGAGACCGTAAAACGAAATCTTGAACAGTGCATACTGAATTAATAACTAATGATCGGGTTGGGAAGTAAGTTGGTCGAAATCCTCCTTTGTCGGCTCGACCTTGTATTGAGCTTCGTATCCTGCCTCAAAGTCATCTGACCCAATATCGTTTGACGACATTCCTATGAAAAAGAAAGATAATAAATAAGAAAAAGGAATGCCATCAGCGAACTAAAATTCGGTTAGTCTTTAGTTAAAAAGAATAAAACTTAAAATAAATAAAATACGACATGGAACAATAACACAAACATGAAAATAAAAATGAAAGATCAATAGAGTGTGGATCAATAAAATCAGGCATATATCTATCAAGAAAAATATAACTAGAGTGTCATGATGTTAATTATTATTATGTTTTAAGTTATAAGCTCGAATTGTAAGATTTTTACATGTAACTAGGATATTCCGTAATTCCCACGGAACAATAGCAAAATGAAAGTAGTTTAGCTTCCGTCAATGCCCAGAATCATGGCTACACGACAGGAGATTTCTGATCAGATTGTTTCGTTTTATGCCGACAAAACATGGCTATACGACAGGAATAATGGGGGACTCTTTATCAGAAAGTGTTTCGTTTTATGCCAACGAAACACGGCTACACAACTATATAAGTTAGTATTCCGTCTATACCTGGAACCACGGCAACATGAGATTCACAAGATTCAAGATTTATCTATAATGCAAAATAATTTAAGATCTCCTGTTACACATAAATACGCCCATTCTTCGAGCTACCCCTTGCTCATGATATTCTTAATATATATATTAATTAACATGAGTTTCAATTGCATATATAAGTCATGAAAAGACGAGATTCAAGATTTTTAATTCACGAACTTCATGATAAACACATGGTAATAATGATACATCAATGAAAACATAGTTCAAGCTCAGGTCTGTATAATAACAAGTTAACAAGACATAAATTTATGAATGCTTGAAATAATTGTATATGAATGTGAGATTCACGAGTGTACGGATTCTTGTAAGCAAGGAGTTATATATTCATGGAGTCATGTCAAGTTCAAGATGCAATGCCAAATATTTTCTACACAGCATGTAGATGCAATCATAACAATTGAATTTCAAGCCAGAAATCAGTATTAAGTTCACATGCAGAAACGAACAGTTTTGGGTTAGAATTAGAAATTATTACACAAACAGTAAATTCTAGTTCAGGAATTCGTGTAAATTAAAAGACTGAGTTTGTCTTGAATGGGTTTCAGGTGAGGGAACTATGAGTGTTTTCATACCACTGTGCAGAGCTGGCCAGTGCAGATTTTAGAATGCATGCACTGGTGGTATTTTGCATTTTCGTGTAAGCACTATTCTTTTTATGGTTTTAAATATTAAATAAGAAATGTGCGTCTGTGAATTGTGAACGATTCCCCATAAAATTCTTCGGGTTACGATAACTAAAGATAGGGTTATGGTTGTTTTATGATAGCTGCACATATAATTCCTGCTGCTGTTCAGATTTGAAACATATTTTTAAAACGTGTTTTAAGATGGTTTCCGTCAGTTTTCATTAAAATTAACCTAGGATAAATATATAGCTAACATCCTGAAATTATTCCAGAAATCAAATATTACTCCGTTTTAGGTTCCTATTTTAGAAGTTATGGCCATTTTAGTTTAGGTCTAAAAAAATTCTGCTAACGAGGAAAAACAATTTTCAAACTTTAAAGAAAAACAATGTACAATCCAACTTAATTTAAACTATGAATTTCGTACTGACCACAGGAAGACGTTATACACCGTAGGTTAGTTAACTACGGCAGAGCGGTCACTGGATCATTACGAAATTATAATTACGGTTAAGACCCTCTATACGAAATTATAGGGTATACCCGCGACATAGGTTATAAAAAGAACATATATATTGCTAAAAAGTTCAACCTTCTATTTTACTATAAACAACCAATTGATAAGGTGCATCCGTGACATGAGGTGTATCGAAAATATAAAAACATGAATATGGTGCGCCCGTGACATGAGGTGCATTGAAAATATATAAACATGAATATGATGCATCCGTGACATGAGATCCATCGAAAACCTAATATAAACATGAATAGAAAGACACCTAAAACATGAGTTGTAAAATTTGCAAACCAATGAATAACCAAATCAAAAGTGATAGCTTTTCACACGACTAAGATAAAACTTTAGGGCTTTACATCGAATCTCCTTTATAAAAACTTTAAGGTTTTTCCTAGAAATCTCCTAAGGAAAAATTAAAGCTTTTCATCAAAATTTCCTAATCAATGTTATGGCTTTTTCATAAAAATTCACTTAGGTAAAATTAAGAATTTTAAATAAAAATTTCCCTTTTTAAAATTTTGGGCTTTTAATAATACAAAGAAAAGTGAGCAGAGAATAGGGAGGGAACTTATAATGAAGGAGGATATAGGATCTTCCTTAACAGGTAAAAGATGTCTCGATTCGATCGAGACGATGGGTGCATGGGATCTTCCTTCTTTTTCGCTCGAGTTCTTGGGTTAGTAATTTCAGATCAGGGGTGAAGAAAAGAAAGAGGAGGAAAATAATTCGGAGTTGAGAAAAAGAATACAACAGTAGAAGGGATTAGGGGTTCTCTCTTCTTTTTTCTGATGAGAAAATGATTGAGGAAGGAGGCTGGATTTTATTCCTTCCTCTTTTTATTCAGTGAAGAAGAGATGAGAGGAAGATAAAAATAGGAGTGAAGAGTTATGGGATTAAAACCTGTTAAAATCTTATCAATCCCACAAAATCAAAACAACAAACAAAAAATTTTATTTTTAATTAAAAGAAAATCTTTTCTCTTCTTTTAAAATACTAATAAATATTAGGCTATTAAATGGTATTAGTTTAAAATTTGGGGATTTAAATTAAAACTAAATTATTTCAGTCGGGTTCGAACACGTGATTTTAAGGTTGGAACTTTTGTGTTGAAAGCAACTCGGCACACAGGAATTATTGATACAAGAATACTCTTTTAAAGATATAAATTTCAATAAGAGAGAGGAAAGGAGGATTTTCATAGAATATCACTAAGTACAAAAATAAATATACAAAATAGTATTATAAAAATAGTAATCTTTATAGTGTGTAGGCACATAAGCCTCGCTGGCGAGTTGGTTGAGGATCTTCCTCTTCTTCTGATAGAAGACCCTAGGAGGAACGGTCCTTTGGAGGCTCTTTGCCTCTTGGTACACCTTGTTGGTCTTTTGATTGGTGGTCCCTTGTTTGTGAGAGGGACCAGTGATTCGCCGATTCCGCCGGGGCTGATCTCTCGGCTGTTGGAGGAAAAAGAACAAATTCCTGACAGGTAGTGTTACTAATTGTATTTGCTGGGGGCAGGGAAATTGCCTTCTTCTCGGGCTCTTTTTGCCACCATCTTTTTCGCAATGCGAGAGGATCCGCTCTTCTTGGCGTAAGATGGAGAAGCGAAGCAGCCCGTCTTGAAGATGTTGTTGTCGTCTTCTAGGGGATCTTGCTGGGGCCCTTTAGGGGTCGAAAGTATCTTGAATGCCGAATTTCATTTGGTCCCAACGGCGGGAGATTACACCATGAGAAGTTGCCCCTTTTATATAATGTTGGTGTCGTTCAAAACCATCTTTCAGTCTTGAAGCCCTCCTGGATAGTGAGGGGAAGTCAGGAGTGACCTAGTTTGGGATTGGCCTATTCTCGGGCCTCGCTTGAGTTGGCCGTACAGGCCTTTGAGTTGGTGTCTTCGGCTGGGTCATCTGATGGCTCATTCTTTTCTTTGGGGGATGATTGCTCCCTTGTCCGGCTTGGAGTGTCGGGAAGTATTTGATCGTGCCGAAGGGGGCATGTTTCGGGTTCAAACCTTAAGAGTCCTGCAGGGGACAGGACAAACTGGGGGTTGGCCCTAATTACGACGAACATTGTCCTCGCTATCTTTGCAGCCGCAGCGAGGTCGGCAGGTGATGGTGTATTGTTGCTGCTGCTTATGAATTCTATTGATGATGGTTGAGTGGTCCTATAGGGGAAACCATCATGACATTAGAAACCTTCAAGATATATTGGGCTCAGAATAAAGAGAATACTAAGCCTCACTGTTTTGCCATTGACATTTTGTCTTAAAGGCTTCTTAATGTCGTAATGGTGATATAAGAAAGAACATAGCCTTTCTAAGTCGATGTCAAGACTTAGTGGACTTTTGTTAGTGCAAGTATATATACGATCTCTACTGGGTTCCGTCAACCATAGATTCTCGGATGAAACGCACAGACTGATGTGATTTAAAGCAACCTAAGGATAAATCATAGTCTCCGGTAGAGGAGTCATTTTTGTTTACCCTCTTTAATAACCTCCAACGCTTAAATATTGAACAAAGATGAGTTTAAACAAAACAAGTTGTTTAGTATTTTAAGAGTTGACCAGAAGGTCCTGAGTTCGAGACTTCCCATAGGGGAAAGCATCTATGATTAATTATACCCTACTATCTAAGAAATTACCTAGACGTGATACCTTATTAGGTTGCTCAAATCACATCACAAAGATCATATTACAGAGATATAAAATACTTGCAAACGAAAAGTAATATAAGAAGTCAAAGAACTTTCATTGTATTTCATTTATATTTATGTACAATTTGAATATAAATTACATTAATATTGCAAAATATACAAAGTTATGAGAAGACTCAAGTTTAGGAGTTTTAGTTCCAAACTTTGGGGTATTTTTAATGTCAATTTAGACAAAAGTTAATGGGCAATGCCACATATTGGGGCCACATCGCTTCATTTTGAAGTGTAGATGGGACACCCTAGATGGGGTCTACACCCTAGCCAAGAAACAGAAATGTTTCTGTCTAGGGAGGCCCATTTTAGGGGTCTCCCGTGTTGGATATAGGTGCCTTCAAGAAAATTATCATAATTGTAGGAATGCAATTAATGAATTCATCAGGACCTATACATAGAACAATCTTACTCGAGATGATAGTATACTATCTGGTTTGTCTTTATCTTTCATATGTATACGTGTTACTAATTATCACGTATCGCTAATACATGAGATAAAGCCTATAGGATCTTTGCTTGACTACCATGATTATGATATGGATCATACTAGTGTGGCCTGGTAGTTTATAAGCACATCCTTAAATGTTCCTAGTCGAGGATTATCGAGATGGGACATCGGTACTCCAGTTTAGATTAGTGTACGTTTCATGACCCTGTACGGGGCGATGGCTGATCCCAGAGTCATTGATGTTTGATATCGATGATTGTATACAGGTGCTTATTGGATGTGTTACAATGGACGGACTCACCGAGAACTCCTGGGTAGTATTATACCAATGTCAGATAGCAGTTCTCTGGTGACAAGAGTACAGGGTAGTCCCCAGACCTGAAATCGCCATAGTGCCTTGTGTGTATTCCCACTATACTTAGATTGTTACCCTACCACGACTCTACTGAGTCATGCAAAATGGTTTTAGTTGGGTACAGTCCTGAAGCACATGGAGGCAATGAGCGATCGAAAGAATTTGTCACTCTCGATATTTGGAGTCGATATCGCGCTGTACAAGACACGACTATAACTAGAAGTCTATGGCCACGGCAGTAAAAATAAACTGGTAAATGTTACCAGTTGTATCTTTTTGGTTATGAGTTCTCCGTCAGCATGACTTATCGGGTTATTGGGGGTCTGACAGATTCCACCCCCCAGACCCGGTATGTGATACTCTTTGACAAAAAGACTAGACTATACGGTGTCCGTCACTTATAGACTTTGTCGGGTCCGGATGAGTTCGCTCGTCGACCTGCCTTTATCTTGCTTAAACCTGGATAGCCGTTACGTACAGATAGTGCCACTAACGAGCTTGTGGGTTAATCCGAAAGGGGGTTGAATTTGAAAGTGTTTCATATTCAATCGGATACGATCCTATATAACCTACTGCCAGCGTATTGACAGGTCATTAGAGTCCCGCAACGAAAGTGCCTTCCCGGCAAAACGTGATGTGACATACGTATAAGGATACGTGCATGAGTTCGATAAAACATGTATATTGGATATACGTGTTTAATCGGACGACTGTTATACTAGCCGGTTTAAAAGCTGGAATATCAAATCAAGTGTTGGCTTGATAAATGTATTTATGAAGTGGTTTCTAGTATAGTGTATATGATATACACCCTCTCTACAGTACATGATACTGAGAAAATATTGAGAGCATTTTGTGTATGCGATACATGATGTGTACGTGTATAGGATACATGTACCAATATTTATTTGATATATATTTGATATATATATATATATATATATATATATATATGTATGTATGTATGTATGTATGTATATGTATATGTATATGTATATTCCCACCATTAAATATTATGCGTAAATAAATACACACACACACACACACACACACACACACATATATATATATGTTAGCGTGTGTGTGTGTATAAAGATACACACACATTTACATATATATATATACATAATATTTATTATACATAATTAAATGGTGGGGCCCACCCTCTCTCTTGTGTTTGTGACACGCACATGAGAGAGAGTGTGGGAGAGTATATGTGTCATGTTTATCTTGATATAGTTAAAAATAAAAATGAAATAGAATGATAATTCAATTTTCGAAGCCATCATGAATATACTTCATCTTCTTCCTCACACATGAGCTTGAGCTCTCTAGGTTAATGGAAAATTGTTAGTTATCTGTATGCCCTAGAGGCCATTACTGTATATACGATGTATATTGTAGTGGATGCTTGGACATATATAGGGAGGACTTTTTTGCTCAACATGATAGTATGCTATCTGGTTGCACTTTATCTTAACATGTACAATGATTGTCTCTATGTTACATGTTGATAAAGTCCTTAGGATGAGTGCTTGAGTACCAGGATTATGATGCAGATCATACTAGTGGGGACAGAGTAGTCGTTAAGTACATCCTTCAAATGTTCCTAGTCGTAGGTGTATCGAGACAGGGCATTGATATACTAGAGTATAGTAGGTATAGCTTCTCGGCCCATATAGATAGGCAATGGATGATCCCATATCCATTGGTGTTTGATATCAGAGATAGTATACAGGTGCTCAGTGGAGACTGGGTACACTGGACGGACTCATCGAGAACTCCTAGATGGTATTATATTTATCGTCAGATAGCAGTTCTCTGGTGACACTAGTACAGGTTAGTCTGTAGACCCGAGATCGTCATAGAGTCTTGTGTGATTCCCACTATGCTTTGATTTTCACCTTACCACGTTTTAGAGAACGTGCAAAACGGTGGCTTTTGAGTACAGTCCCGAGTCATGATTGGTAGAGTTTTTGCGTGCTTAGTTAATTACCGCAATCAAGATGGTTTCGCTTGTAGCTAGCCGGTTGAGTACGGGTCGTCCGCAGGGAGATGGGAATCTTTTTCTATGCCCTTTAACGAGTTAAGTCCAAATGTCCAGGTTTGTTTTTCGATTAACTATGTGCTAAAATGATATATAAAGAGAGCTTGTTAGGGTTAGGATTAGGTTAGTTTGAGTTAGGAGTCGCTCACTTCTTTCGTTGCCACTCTTAATATCGGTGTTACGGTAATCGGCAACAACGGGGATTAGCACGACTGGGAAGGAACTTGCGAGTATAAGCTAGGCTTTCCAACGCATAAGTTCTTCCTTTTGGTGCTTGTCCGTCCGTTCTTGGCTCTTAGCCTTAACCTCCGGTTAATTCAACCACAACCGGTCTCACTAAGAAATCACCGCTATCATGTAGGATAGGGTACCGTAGGGAGCGGATTGTGGTTCAATTAACGGGAGTCCGAATTAAGATGTTGGGCAAGAAAAGAGTGAGAGAGATTTCCTTCTCTAAAAGTTTCCTTATCCTACCCCAATAAGTATGAAAACTACTCACCCATTATAAGAAAAAGAAAATAAAACAAAAGGAGGAAGATAGAAAGAAAGAGGTTAGAAGATTACAACTAGCTATTTGAGACCTCACCTTGGCAAGGATCAAGCTTAAGCATCATTGTTGTTAAGGATAAAGAAAAACTAGAAGAAGAAAAAAACAAACAACAAATAACAACAACTAGATTAGCAAAATAAAAATTACAAGCAATTATAATTAACAATAAGACAAGCATGGTAACAACAAGAACTCTTTATTCATCACTTCACTCACAAAAGCTCACTACAAGGTTTTAATGGAGAAGGGATGAGAAGAGGAAGAAGAACAACAACATGTATTCTAAAATCTAAATACAAGAATAAGCACCCTTGGCTTTGGCAAGTTCTGAACTATTTATAGGCAGGCAACAGAAATTCTAGGGAAACATTCAGAATAAACATGGAATGACCAAAACACCCTCAAAAGATGACATTCTGCCGAATCCGTACGGCCGCGGTTCCGCGGCCTAAGCGTGCTTATGCAGCGGAACCGCGGCCCTTTAGGGGACTTAGGTCTTGAAACTTGGTGGTTTTCCCCTGTTTGTTGTTGTCTGCAGTGTGGTATATATTTTTTCTCAGAAACTCTTCACAATTTTTCCAGAATTTCAGCAGAACAAAAGGTGATGTGATGTGGATCTTTTGCCATGATTTCCTTGAGCTCCGAGTAGATATGTTGGATCTTGTGTTGACATTGAGCTTTGTGCATGAAAATGACATCGATTTGCCATTTTGTCCCTTAAACTAGTATGCGGCAATACAGATAGAGAGCGGAGACCCGTGTTTTATCTGTGGTTGGCAGTAATCTGGATTTTGTCGTTCTTTTCCATGAATTTCACTGTTTAGAGCTGAGAACCTGTATCCTGCAATTGACTAGCAAACACGGCTCAAGAGTACCTACCGATAAGCAATGTGATAAAAATTGGGCGGTATAAAAATGCAAAAATCTGATATGAACAAGTCACATGGAGGAAATGAGCGATAGGAGGGGTTTCGTCTCTCCCGGTATTGTGGGTTGATGTTGTGCTGTGCTCGATTGGCTATAACAGGAAGTCCCTGGCCAGGGCTGCTTATGAAACATACTGGTAAGTGTTATCAGTAGTTTCTCGACCCGTTATAAGCCTCATATCGACACGACTTATCGAGTTACTGGGGTCTGACGTTTACCACCCCTAGACGAGATATGCGACATATCAAACGAAGAGACCGGACTGTACGGTAGTGTTACTGATTGGATTCGCATGAGTATGGATAGGCTTGCTTGTTGATCTTCTGATCGCTCAATACCTGGGTGGCCGTTACGTTTAGCAGACCGCTTGCGGCTTGTGGGTGTTTGATATGATCATCACCTACTGCCGGTGTATTGACGAGTCTTTAGAGTCCTACACAGAGGTTTCCTGGCTCAAGCGAAATGGAATAGGAGCACATATGTGATATGTGCGGGACCGAGATTAATACAATATGTGATACCGTATTCTATTCTCGTGATTTGTGACATTGGTCGGTTATATGCGATATAGCCGGATTATCGAATCAAGTGTTGATTCGATAAGTTGTTACATTTGATATTAGTCGGTTATATGTGATATAGCCGGATTATTAAATCAAGTGTGGATTTAAAAATTTAATGTATAATTATATATATTTGATATATTAAGTTACATTAACTAATACTTGCTCACTTATGATTTCTTTTCTCACTTGATGTGCACATTGTCTATATGTGATATGTATATTTGTGTACATGATTGTGTCATGCTAGGTTACATATGCAACAAGGGTATATGAGACTTATACCAAGCTAGGGTTTATGTTTGGGTTTTATTTATCATTAAGTAATTCACAAAACATTTGAATTAGTCATGGATAAGCTTGTAGAAGCTTATGGATACATTGACTTATTCAACTCTTTTGTCATTGCTTAAGATATTTGTTAACCCAACCCTTAACCTTAGCCCTTGGTTTATTCTCTACATGAGTTATGCATGAGAGGATAACTCACCATGGTTGCATTTCTAACCTCATGAATTATTCATTCATAACTCTCATTCATCTCTCTTCTTCTTCTTCTTGATGAGCTCAAGAAAAATGTTTTCTAGGGTTTTGAGAGGTGATGAAATATTATGGGAAAAATAAATCTAAAATGAGACCACTTTTACTTCATCATCCTCTACTACTTGTCATTTAGTATAGGGTGTTTGCTTCACTAATTTCACAATTATTGAAGATATAGCTAGGGTTAGTATCTCCTCGACGTAGATCATCTTCGGCCTAAAAGTCTTCTAGCAAGCTTGATCCGTATATCTTGTGGAGCCTCTCTAGAGTCTAGAAGTTCATGATCGCACCGAAGGGATGACTACACAGAGCTAATGAAGTGAAGGAATGGTCTATAAAGGTTGTAATCCTTATTCACTTTCAGTTACAAAGTGTTTGCATTTCATTCCGTCGGATTTCTAGTTAACGATTCTAGGGTTAGGGTTAGCTAGAACGGCAAAAAATATAATATGGCATGGATGATACCTCCTGAAATCTTGCTGCCGTGCAAAGCAACCCTGAAGTGGTATCAGAGCCATTCTAAAAAATTAGACGGATTTTGTTAAGAGTACGAAACCGAAATACTCCGAAACTTGAAACACGGAAACTCACTTTCTGTCGATTTTAAAAAGTCCTCAAATAACTTTTTAAACAACTGCAGAATGTTGTATGGAATGCAACATGAACACAGTAGAATTTTCAAACCCCCTCGCCGGAATTTGGTCTGCCACATTGATAGGAAATCCGCCATGCTCGGCCAGTTTGAAGGATTTGGGCTTAAAACTTTCATAGTGTTCCAGGGTCTGGGTTTTGGTGTTTCAGGTGTTGTTTTTTTTTTTCTAATTTTTCATGTAATGTGATCTTACACTATAAGCAATTCAGAGTGTTTCGTATTCATAGTTTTAACATTATTTCGGGTATTCACATGTTGTCTAGACAAAGTTAAAAAGTTCGATTGAATGTCAAAAACCCATTTTTCCAAGCTCAACGTATTCGAAAAAACATGCAAGTAATTCTATGAACCCTCTAGAAGAATAAAACCCTAACTCGACTTTTTGGATCGCGGAACTGCGGTCATACCCTAGGGTTTTCTGCAGTTCCGTGGAGACATGAGTGAGGCTTGGGTCTGCCCTTCTACGGCTGGTGCATAGGTACTGTGGCATGTTCTAGGTATTATTGAACTGTGCTCAAGTGTTGAGCTGTCGGGGAATTGTGGGACTTTGATGAATCGATCGAAAAGTTTAATGTCGTCCGGGTATCATGTGATGGGATACAATACTTGGAATCCACAAATGTAGTTATGAGATAACTAGTTTGAATTTTATAAATCTAGCAGTTTAGTCTCATTTGATCGGATGCTACGGGATTTTGATGTGATCAAAAGTCCGTTCCAATCACGTAGCGTACGCGGATACTCGCCAAGTAATATTATTAGATATCCACGCCCCATAGCCCCAACCAAGTGATCTTTTTCCATGATTTCCTTGAGCTCCGCGTAGATATGTTGGATCTTGTGTTGACATTGAGCTTTGTGCATGAAAATGACATCGATTTGCCATTTTGTCCCTTAAACTGGTGTGCGGCAACACAGATAGAGAGCAGAGACCCGTGTTTTATCTGTGGTTGGCAGTAATCCGGATTTTGTCGTGCTTTTCTATGAATTTCACTGTTTAGAGCTGAGAACCTGTATCCTGCAATTGACTAGCAAATACGGCTCAAGAGTACCTACCGATAAGCAATGTGATAAAAATTGGCCGGTATAAAAATGCAAAAATCTGATATGAACAAATACCCCCAAACTTATCATTTCCTCGTCCCGAGCAAAGCCAATTTATTCACAAAAAATTCCTAACCTCAATTTCACAGGGAACGCGATTGCACTGAGCATGTGCAACAAGCCGTTAAACCTCTAGGTGTCCCTAGTAGGAGGAGTGTTGTCTCCTGAGGGTTTTCAGCGGATACTACCCACAAAATCCGGTCAAGCTAGTTTTGCAAAATAACTATGATTCAAACCCCTAAAGTTTTGTTTCAGAAAATAACAGTTCTATGATCCTAAGTCTAGACTATCGAACCATTATTTTTTACACCTCGCTTCTTATTTAACTAAGGGTTTTATATGTCTTTACGTGCAGTGCAAATAGTGTCGTTAAGTTTCAGAAGGATCGGTTAAAGTCATCATATCACACAATAAAGCCTAGATAACAATTTTTAAAAGGATCACAAAGGTTTTATAAAGAGTTAAGTATTTTTCAAGTTTCGTTTTCCAGTAAGGTTTCAATTTCAGAATTTCTATCTTTCTTAACAGGAAACTAGGTCTTATTTTTCACTCCACCTTTTTCTTGTTTTCATTTCATACACACCTCTGTGAACGTGCAATAGTCTTTATCATAGAATAAAACCTTCATATCTCCGCCAGAAATATTTTTTATAAAAACCTGTCTTTTGTCAAGATTGTCCTCACACAAAGAACCGTTAGGAATTTTAACTCGGAGAGAACACTTGCTTGACTTTGTTTTAATCTGGACTTACTAGGCTTCTTAACGAGCTTTGGGCCAATGCACCCAAACCAGTTGGCTTTAGGGCATTAGGTGTAGAGACACCCCAGCGGACTTAATTACTCAAGTTACCTAGGCCCAAAACCAAAAGACATTTTAGCGTGAAAATCATGATGATTCAATGTGAACGGAGATATAACCGGCAGTTCAGTTATTTTTTGGATAAAAGACGTGTTTAGTGGGTTAGGTTATCATTCCAATCAAGTTTCAGATGGGTTATTTTTCAGAATTAGTTCCAATTAAGGCATCAATAACATTCCTTCATATTCGCTTCACTTCATAAACTATTCTTGATATTACTTATTTCAGAACAAACCTATTTGATCCTCAGAAAATCATTTATCCATTTAAAAGTTTTTTAGACATAAAAGACTTGTCATCTAATTTCCAAAACTCACGACACGTGTAGTGTGATGTAAAGACGTATATCAGCTATAGTTAACTTCAAAGGAGAGTTATCTTTTAGGTTTTCAAAATGTAAAAATAAGATTTAGTTATTCTTATCTTATCAAACAAAACCGTTGAAATGTTGAATCAGAGTTCTTCCACTAGCTAACTTGACAGAAATTTTTTATGTTTTTAGAATTTTTTTTTTGATTTTTATGGATTTTATGGATTTTAATATGCAGATGCAAAATATACATATGAATGCGAAGGTTAGAAATGCATACCGAACGTACCCCCAAACTTAAACTGGACAGTGTCCTCACTGTCATTGCATGAAGAGATCATTGAAGGGTCAAAATTGTCGGTTAGATATACACATTTTTTTTGTGTTTTTGTTTTTAAAGAAAAGAAAAGGAATAATAAATAAAAAAAAGAAAAGAATATCCACAAATAAATACAAAATGGTATATACATACCCCCAAACTTATTTGGAACAGTGTCCACTGTTCTTGGCTGGATAACCGAAGTTTGGTGGTAGGTAGAGGAAGATTATGCAGGGTAAACCGGCTCCTGTAAGACCAGGAGCTCCTCTGTTGGTTCGGCGCTAAGGTACGGTTTAAGTCTGTGTCCGTTGATTTTGAAAAATGAACCGTCCTTTGGATTCTCCAAATCCACAGCGCCATGCGGATATACATTCCGCACAAAATACGGCCCCTTCCAGCGAGATCTGAGCTTACCTGGATGGAAATGTAGCCGGGTGTCGTAAAGCAGTACCTGTTGACCAGGTGTGAAAGTTTTGCGCAAAAGGTGTTTATCGTGAAACACCTTCGTTCGGTTCTTAACGATAACCGTGTTTTCGTAAGCCCCATCCCTAAGCTCGCTCAATTCGTTCAACTGCAGCTTCCGATGGCTGTCCGCATCTTCGAGAGACGGATTCAGCTCCTTTATCGCCTAAAATGCGCGATGCTCTATTTCGACCGGGAGGTGGCAAGCCTTTACGTACACAAGTCGATAGGGAGACATGCCAAGATCGGTCTTATAAGCAGTTCGAAATGCCTAAAGGGCATCAGTGAGTTTCAGCGACCAATCCTTACGGTTCTCGGAAACCGTCTTCTCCAGTATCTGCTTGATTTGCCGATTTGAAACTTCGGCTTGCCCACAGGTTTGGGGGTGGTAGGGCGTAGATAGCTTATGATTAATGGAATATTTTCGCATCAAGGCCTTGAAAGTCTTATTGCAGAAATGAGTTCCATTGTCGCTAATGATCGCTCGGGGGTGCCCAAAACGGGAGAAAATGTTTTCTTTAAGAAACCTAACGACAACCTTGTTGTCGTTAGTCCGGCTGGGCACAGCCTTGACCCACTTAGAGACGTAATCGACAGCGAGAAAGATGTACAAGTTCCCGAAAGAGGTGGGAAACGGCCCCATGAAATTTATCCCCCAAACATCGAAAATCTCCACAACCAAGATTGGTTGGAGCGGCATCTCGTTCCTCCGGGATATCCGGCCCAAGTGTTGGCACCGGGAGCAAGTCTTGCAATAGTCATGAGCGTCTTTGAAGAGTTGTGGCCAGTAGAAACCACATTGCAAGATCTTCTCAGCTGTCTTTCTGGGGCCAAAATGCCCGTCACATGCTTGATCGTGGCAAAATGACAGCACACTCTTGAATTCATCGTCAGGGACACACCGACGAATAATCTGGTCGGGACAGTACTTGAACAGATAGGGTTCGTCCCAGTAAAAGTGTTTTACTTGGGATAAGAATCGAAGTCTGTCCTGACTTGACCATTCAGTCGGTAGTAACCCTATGGCCAAATAGTTCACAATATCTGCGAACCAGGGTTCGCAAGATACTGTCAAGAGTTGTTCATCCGGAAAAACATCGTTGATCGGAAGTTGAGGCGACGACGAAGAAAGAAGTCGTGAGAGATGGTCAGCGACTACGTTTTCACATCCTCTTTTCTCCTTGATGACAAGGTCAAACTCTTGAAGCAAGAGGATCCAACGTATTTGCCGAGATTTTTCATCTTTCTTCGCAAAAAGATGGCGCAGAGCAGAATGGTCTGTGTAGACAATGACTGGAGAGCCGATGAGGTAGGGCCTGAACTTTTCTAAAGCAAATACAACAGCCAAGAATTCCTTCTCAGTTGTTGTATAATTCATTTGGGCGTCGTTCAGGGTTCGGCTAGCATAATATATTACGTGCGGCATCTTGTTGATGTATTGTCCAAGGACAGCACCAATGGCAAATTCGGACACATCGCACATAATCTCAAATGGGTGCGTCCAGTCAGGTGAAGAAAGAACGGGAGCAGAAGTGAGTGAGCTTTTTAATGACTCGAACGCAGTCACACAGCTCGAGTTGAAGTCGAATGGCGTGTCCTTGGCCAGCAAAAGAGTCAAGGGCCTAGCAATCTTGCTAAAGTCCTTGATGAACCGTCTATAAAAACCAGCATGGCCAAGGAAGGCTCGGATGTCTCTGACGCATCTGGGAGGAGGGAGATTGGAAATGACCTCAATCTTTGCTTTGTCAACCTCTATGCCATTTTGCGAAATGATATGTCCTAAGACAATACCTTCGCGCACCATGAAGTGGCACTTCTCCCAATTCAAAGTGAGGTTCTTGTCCTTACATCGGGTAAGGACAGCGTCAAGATGCAGCAAACACTCGTTGAAGGAATCGCCGAAGATGGAAAATTGTCCATGAAGATCTCCAGGAATTTCTCCACCATGTCTGAGAAGATTCCCATCATACACTGCTGGAAGGTAGCGGGCGCATTGCATAACCCAAAGGGCATGCGACGGTATGCGAACGTGCCGAAAGGACAAGTGAATGTGGTCTTGTCCTGGTCTTTTTCGGCGATGGGAATCTGATTATAGCCGGAGTAGCCATCAAGAAAGCAGTAGTACTCATGTCCGGCCAATCGTTCAAGCATTTGGTCAATGAAAGGTAGTGGAAAGTGGTCCTTCCACGTTGCGGCGTTGAGTTTTCTGTAATTGATGCATACTCGCCACCCAGTTTGGGTGCGAGTAGGGATTAACTCGTTCGCCTCGTTAGTGATGACCGTTATGCCTGATTTCTTGGGGACAACGTGAATGGGGCTAACCCACTGGCTATCAGAGATAGGGTAAATGATACCACTATCCAGACACTTTACGATTTCCTTTTTCACAGCCTCCTTCATGACTGGGTTGAGTCTCCTTTGTGGATCCCTAGCTGGTTTGGCATCATCCATCAGATGAATATGATGTTCAACAATTAGGGGACTAATCCCCTTGATGTCCGCCATGGACCAGCCAAAAGCTTGCCTATTGCTGTGCAAGACCGCAAGAAGGGCTTTCTCTTGCTCTGGAGCTAGAGAAGCCGAGATGATAATAGGGAGGGTCTCATTCTCACCAAAGTAGGCGTACTTAAGGTGAGACGGCAAAGGATTGAGTTCGAGCATTGGAAGTGAAACGATTGAAGGCAAGATTGGTGAAAAGGTCTCGAACTCAAAGGATTCCAGCAAAGGTTCAAAACGAGTGTAAGCGACCGAGTTGGATGGTTCAGGTAACTCATACGGAAATTCGAAGGATTCAAACTCGGGTGGTGAGTGGCTAAGATCGTTCGAGAAAGTGAAACACTCGTAGTCATTGTCGGGCGCAGAAACAGCAGCAGGTTCGAAGAGGAACGCACTAGTGGCGTTAAGGTTATCATGATCGAACAGAAACTCCTCGAATTCACACTCTTCTGGGGTGATCTCCTGGATTGAGCAAACATCTAGTATATGAGCATTAGGTTCGGTGGGCTGATTCCCCAACCTAAAAATATTGTGTTCAATTGTCATTTTTCCAAAAGATAGGTTCATTGAACTATTTCGATAATTGATCATAGCATTTGAGGTTGCAAGGAATGGGCGACCGAGTATCACCGGAATTTGATTCCGGGGGTTAGCTACAGGCTGTGTGTCTAAAACAATGAAGTCAACGGGGAATATGAAGTCCCAAACCTTGATTAACACATCCTCTAGCTCACCCCTAGGATGGGTGATCGATCGGTCGGCCATTTGGAGAGTGCAGTGTGTGGGTTTCAACTCTCCTACACCTAGTTGCTCATATACTGGGTACGGAAGCAGGTTAACACTGGCACCAAGATCTAATAGTGCGCGGTTGATGTTCTTATCCCCAATGGTAATAGAAATCGTAGGACAGCCAGGGTCCTTTCCTTTTTGAGGTAAAGATTGGGTAAGAGCATCACTCAAAGCACTAGCCAAGAAAACTTTCTTGGGTACCTGAGATTTCCTCTTTTTCGTACATAAGTCCTTTAAGATTTTTGCGTAGGACGGGACTTGTTGGACAACATCTAAAAGGGGAATGTTGATATTAACCTGCTTAAACAACTCCAGAATCTTCTCCATTTGTGGATTTTGTTTATTGGACCTCAACCAGTTTGGAAATGGAACGTTTTTAAAATTGGTTGAGTCCAATGCTTGTGGAGGAGATTGTGGAGCTGGAACGGATCCCAGAGCTGGTGTTTTCATGGAGTGAGAAGTGGGTCCATTCAGAGCAGAATAAGAAGAAGGAGAGCCTTTTGAAGAATGAAGAATAGGCTCAGAAGATATGGAAGGAGAAGGAGAAGCGGCCAGGGTGTCATTATCCTTAATTTTTGTGCCGATGTTGTTGTGCATCCTTCCCAATCTCAATGTAGTCACGGCACTCACATTATGGTTTTGTTGTTCAAGAGCAACATGTATATTATGTGGGTGACCGGGATTTGGGAGTGGTTGAGATGGAAGCTTCCCCTTTTCTCGCTCGCTTAACGCCGCATTCAGCTGTGCAATCTGGGCTTCGATGGTCTTGATGCTTTGCCCGTGTGCAGCAGTGTGTTGCACCAAAGACTGAATAGACGACTGGATGTTGGCGGTGGATTATGTCGATTTTTTAACTAACGCCTCCAGACTTCGTTCTAGCGAGGAAACCTTATCGTTGTTTGACGGAACAAAGTTGTTTTGCGGAAAAGAATTGTTGGGTGCAAAGTTGTTCGTCTGATTTTGAAAAGGTTGGGGTTGGAAGGGCTGCTGAAACTGATGTTGAGTTTGTTGTTGCGCTTGTTGTTGCGGAGGAGGGGGCCTCTGGAAATTGTTGCCTTGTAATTGATGCTGATTCTGATTCCAAGCAAAATTAGGGTGGTTCCTCCAACCGGGATTGTAAGTGGAAGAGTATGGATCATTTCTCGGTCTTTGCTGAAATGCAGCATTAACCTGATCCTGTCCTTGAGATGGTGGATTGTAAGGACACTCTTCGGTTAAGTGAGAAGGATCGGAACAACAAGCACAAATGGTACGAAGGGGAAGAACATGGGAAGGAGTAGGAGATGAAAATTTGCTCTCTATCGCTTCAAGTTTTCTCGTTATTGCAGCCATTTCAGCTTTCATCGCAATAGAGACATCAAGTTGGTGAATGCCTACCCTAGACTGACTAGTAGAAGTGGAGGAAGAAGAAGAAGAAGAAGTTGGTCTGGTGCTCTCCCATTGAAGCATTTGTTCCGCAAGGTCGTCGAAGAATTGCCACGCTTCCTCGTCAGATTTCGATAGGAAGTGGCCCTGACAAATGGTTTCCAACAACTGCTTGGTTGCTGGGTTCAGGCCCTCGTATAAGGTTTGGCAAAGTTGTCATTTCTCGATACCATGGTGAGGGCACTGAACAAGAAGGTCTTTATACCGGTCAAAGCACTTCCAGAAGGGTTCAGTAGGAAGCTGAGAGAATTGGTTGATTTCGTTACGGATCCTTGCGGTTTTATGATTCGGATAGAATTTCTTGAGAAACGCTTCCACAAACTCGTCCCAACTGGTTATGGAGTGGGAAGCGGTGTTATACAGCCATTTTTCAGCAAGATCGCACAAAGTGAACGGAATGACCCGTAGCCGTATAGCATCGTCCGACAGCTGGGTAGTTTTCATTATGGCACAAACATTTTGGAACTTATTGATGAAGATATAGGCATCTTCAGATTCAAGCCCATGAAATTTCGGAAGTATGTTAATGAAGTGGGGCTTAATTTCAAAATTATCCCCATTGGCCGGTGGAAGGGAAAGACAGGTGGGAAGTGCAGAACGGGTGGGATAGAAACGATCCTAGAGCGCGATTTGCTGCGGCGCTACAACAGACGGTGGTGGTGGGTTATTCGCATCCATAGGAGGTGGAGTCAATCCCAGGGGAGTCAAAGAGATGTTTGGATTAAATCCTGACATCGCAGAAGAAGAGGTTGGTGATGGTGAAGGTGAGGATGTATGAACAGAATTCCGGTCAACGTCGGAGTTGGCCGGCAAAGGTAAGGGTGAAAGAGGCGTGGCCGGAGTTTCGACGTCTGAGTCGATCGCGTAGTCGGTAGCGACTAACGTAACGCGGACTAGGCGGGCGCTAGTGTCCCGAGTCCAAGCGGACATACACTAAACGAGTTTAGTATGGTCAAAGCGGAGAAGGTGAGGGTAAGAAAACGTCAATGGAGAAATACGATGGGTGGTGGGTGAAAAAATGGGATTTTGGCGACAAAGGGCGAGTTTTTATAAAAGTTTTTGGTTTTATGTGTTTTTTTTTCGAAAGAGCTTTACAGAAATATGTACGGACTTACGGCTTCAAGCAATCATAAACAAGATATGCACAATCACACCTAGATCTATGGTCACCTAGGTCAGCTAGACAGCTCCTAACTGTTCCAAAGGGCTAGAAATAGGACCTCAAACCGCCTCTTCTCCGCCAATTGCGGCCAGGTAAGTGCCAGTTAAGTGGGAGGCTCCCCACTACGTAAGTAGTGGTCCTAATTAAGTAACCACTTGCCTTGGACACACTTGCCTAGACACCGCAAAATCAGGATAGGATAAACGGTCGATGCCTGTAACTAGTCCTCTGTCCTATTGAGCGCGAAGTCCTTAGGGCTAAGTCTAGTATTTTTTAATTAAACATTGGTCAATGCATATGCTTTTTGTGATTTCTGGGGTCCTGGGAAGAGTGATGAAATCCCCACACAATCTGGATTGGTTTCAAACCCCTTAAAGTCCGTATTAATATATGCAGAGCAGTAACAATCAACTGCAATCAAATTTATTTTTTTTTGCACGGCGCAAAGAATCCTGCACAAGAACAATTTATTGGAAAGGGTAAGAGAATTTGCGCAAAGAATGCTGCAGAAAACACAGTTCAGTGGAGTTCAGAGGAATGGGAGAGAGGAGAGAGATACTCACAGAAGTTTTGGCACCTTGAAGGCACCAAACGGCAGCGGTTCTGCGGCCTAAGCCTGCTTATGCCGCGGTTCCGCGGCAGTAAGGTGGATATGGGGCTTCAAAAATCTTGTGGGTCCTTAATTGGTTGTCCTCTTCTTGTCTGGATTTCCTGAATCTTGATTTGCTCACAGTATCTGCTCCAGATTTTTACAGTAGACCGTTGGCTCCGTCTTGATCCGTCGCGGTGTAGCCGCGAGATATGGGTCTAACTTCCCACGTCTTTGGCACTGAACTCGACCGTCTCTTTATCCTGCACACTTGCACAAAAACTAATCAAAAATAACAAGATGGTTTTTTACAATGTATATATTTTTTTGTTTTGTTTTTCAGTTATATTTATATTCACAAATTAACACGAAATTACACAAAGAAATAAACTACCGTCTCCCCGGCAACGGCGCCATTTGATTGGTAGAGTTTTTGCGTGCTTAGTTAATTACCGCAATCAAGACGGTTTCGCTTGTAGCTAGCCGGTTGAGTACGGGTCGTCCGTAGGGAGATGGGAATCTTTTTCTACGTGCTTTAACGAGTTAAGTCCAAATGTCCAGGTTTGTTTTTCGATTAACTATGTGCTAAAATGATATATAAAGAGAGCTTGTTAGGGTTAGGATTAGGTTAGTTTGAGTTAGGAGTCGCTCACTTCTTTCGTTGCCACTTTTAATATCGGTGTTACGGTAATCGGCAACAACGGGGATTAGCACGACTAGGAAGGAACTTGCGAGTATAAGCTAGGCTTTCCAACGCATAAGTTCTTCCTTTTGGTGCTTGTCCGTCCGTTCTTGGCTCTTAGCCTTAACCGCCGGTTAATTCAACCACAACCGGTCTCACTAAGGAATCACCGCTATCATGTAGGATAGGGTGCCGTAGGGAGCGGATTGTGGTTCAATTAACGGGAGTCCGAATTAAGATGTTGGGCAAGAAAAGAGTGAGAGAGATTTCCTTCTCTCAAACTTTCCTTATCCTACCTTAACAAGTATGAAAACTACTCACCCATTATAAGAAAAAGAAAATAAAACAAAAGGAGGAAGATAGAAAGAAAGAGGTTAGAAGATTACAACTAGCTATTTGAGACCTCACCTTGGCAAAGATCAAGCTTAAGCATCATTGTTGTTAAGGATAAAGAAAAACTAGAAGAAGAAAGAAACAAACAACAAATAACAACAACTAGATTAGAAAAATGAAAATTACAAGCAATTATAATTAACAATAAGACAAGCATGGTAACAACAAGAACTCTTTATTCATCACTTCACTCACAAAAGCTCACTACAAGGTTTTGATGGAGAAGAGATGAGAAGAGGAAGAAGAACAACAACATGTATTCTAAAATCTAAATACAAGAATAAGCACCCTTGGCTTTGGCAAGTTCTGGACTATTTATAGGCAGGCAACAGAAATTCTAGGGCAACATTCAGAATAAACATGGAATGACCAAAACACCCTCAAAAGATGACATTCTGCCGAATCCGTACGGCCGCGGTTCCGCGGCCTAAGGGTGCTTATGCCGCGGAACCGCGGCCCTTTAGGGGACTTAGGTCTTTAAACTTGGTGGTTCTCCCCTGTTTGTTGTTGTCTGCAGTGTGGTTTATGTTTTTTCCTCAGAAACTCATCACAATTTTTCCAGAATTTCAGCAGAACAAAAGGTGATGTGATGTGGATCTTTTGCCATGATTTCCTTGAGCTCCGCGTAGATATGTTGGATCTTGTGTTGACATTGAGCTTTGTGCATGAAAATGACATCGATTTGCCATTTTGTCCCTTAAACTGGTATGCGGCAATACAGATAGAAAGCGGAGACCCGTGTTTTATCTGTGGTTGGCAGTAATCCGAATTTTGTCGTGCTTTTCCATGAATTTCACTATTTAGAGCTGAGAACCTGTATCCTGCAATTGACTAGCAAACACGGCTCAAGAGTACCTACCGATAAGCAATGTGATAAAAATTGGGCGGTATAAAAATGCAAAAATCTGATATGAACAAGTCACATGGAGGAAATGAGCAATAGGAGGGGTTTCGTCTCTCCCGGTATTGTGGGTTGATGTTGTGCTGTGCTCGATTGGCTATAACAGGAAGTCCCTGGCCAGGGCTGCTTCAGAGATATACTGGTAAGTGTTATCAGTAGTTTCTCGACCCGTTATAAGCCTCATATCGACACGACTTATCGAGTTATTGGGGTCTGACGTTTACCACCCCTAGACGAGATATGCGACATATCAGACGAAGAGACCGGACTGTACGGTAGTGTTACTGATTGGATTCGCATGAGTATGGATATGCTTGCTTGTTGATCTTCTGATCGCTCAAAACCCGGGTGGCCGTTACGTTTAGCAGACCGCTTGCGGCTTGTGGGTGTTTGATATGATCATCACCTACTGCCGGTGTATTGACGAGTCTTTAGAGTCCTACACAGAGGTTTCCTGGCTCAAGCGAAATGGAATAGGAGCACATATGTGATATGTGCGGGACCGAGATTAATACGATATGTGATACCGTATTCTATTCTCGTGATTTGTGACATTGGTCGGTTATATGCGATATAGCCGGGTTATCGAATCAAGTGTTGATTCGATAAGTTGTTACATTTGATATTAGTCGGTTATATGTGATATAGCCGGATTATTAAATCAAGTGTGGATTTAAAAATTTAATGTATAATTATATATATTTGATATATTAAGTTACATTAACTAATACTTGCTCACTTATGATTTCTTTTCTCACTTGATGTGCACATTGTCTATATGTGATATGTATATTTGTGTACATGTTTGTGTCATGCTAGGTTACATATGCAACAACGGTATATGAGACTTATACCAAGCTAGGGTTTATGTTTGGGTTTTATTTATCATTAAGTAATTCACAAAACATTTGAATTAGTCATGGATAAGCTTGTAGAAGCTTATGGATACATTGACTTATTCAACTCTTTTGTCATTGCTTAAGATATTAGTTAACCCAACCTTTAACCTTAGCCCTTGGTTTATTCTCTGCATGAGTTATGCATGAGAGGATAACTCACCATGGTTGCATTTCTAACCTCATGAATTATTCATTCATAGCTCTCATTCATCTCTCTTCTTCTTCTTCTTGATGAGCTCAAGAAAAATGTTTTCTAGGGTTTTGAGAGGTGATGAAATATTATGGGAAAAATAAATCTAAAATGAGACCACTTCCTACTTCATCATCGTCTACTACTTTCCATTTAGTATAGGATGTTTGCTTCACTAATTTCACAATTAGTGAAGATATAGCTAGGGTTAGTGTCTCCTCAACGTAGATCATTTTCGGCCTCGAAGTCTTCTAACAAGCTTGATCCGTATATCTTGTGGAGCCTCTCTAGAGTCTAGAAGTTCATGATCGCACCGAAGGGATGACTACACAGAGCTAATGAACTGAAGGACTGGTCTATAAAGGTTGTATTCCTTGTTCACTTTCAGTTACAAAGTGTTTGCATTTCATTCCGTCGGATTTCTAGTTAACGATTCTAGGGTTAGGGTTAGCTAGAACGGTAAAAAATATAATATGGCATGGATGATGCCTCCTAAAATCTTGCTGCCGTGCTAAGCAACCCTGAAGTGGTATCAGATCCATTCTAGAAAATTAGACGGATTTTGTTAAGATTACGAAACCTAAATACTCCGAAACTTGAAACACGGAAACTCACTTTCTGTCGATTTTAAAAAGTCCTCAAATAATTTTTTAAACAACTGCAGAATGTTGTATGGAATGCAACATGAACACGGTAGAATTTTCAAACCCCCTCACCGGAATTTGGTCGGCCACATTGATAGGAAATCCGCCCTGCTCGGCCAGTTTAGAGGATTTGGGCTTAAAACTTTCATAGTGTTCCAGGGTCTGGGTTTTGGTGTTTCAGGTGTTTTTTGTTTTTTCTAATTTTGCATGTAATGTGATCTTACACTATAAGCAATTCAGAGTGTTTCGTATTCGTAGTTTTAACATTGTTTCGGATATTCGCATGTTGTCTAGACGAAGTTAAAAAGTTCGATCGAATGTCAAAAACCCATTTTTCCAAGCTCAACGTATTCAAAAAAACATGCAAGTAATTCTATGAACCCTCTAGAAGAATAAAACCCTAACTCGACTTTTTAGATTGCGGAACCGCGGTCATACCCTAGGGTTTTCCGCAGTTCCGTGGCGACATGTGTGAGGCTTGGGTCTGCCCTTCTACGGCTGGCGCATAGGTACTGTGGCATGTTCTAGGTATTATTGAACTGTGCTCAAGTGTTGAGCTGTCGGGGAATTGTGGGACTTTGATGAATCGATCGAAAAGTTTAATGTCGTTCGGATATCATGTGATGGGATACAATACTTGGAATTCACAAATGTAGTTATGAGATAACTAGTTTGAATTTTATAAATCTAGCAGTTTAGTCTCATTTGATCGGATGCCACGGGATTTTGATGTGATCAAAAGTCCGTTCCAATCACGTAGCGTACGCGGATACTCGCCAAGTAATATTATTAGATATCCACGCCCCATAACCCCAACCAAGTGACTGTAGGAGAACCCCGTCACCAAAAGCATCCGTTCGGGTGCTCGCGGCAACGGTGTTCCGCCTTAATGCACTTCGTCGACGGCATCGGAGGGTGCGGCTATCTGCTAAAGTTTCCGACGAGCATTCGATCAGGTTATCGGGAATCTTATTGAATTACCCGACATGTTATTGAAAATTGTTTTCAATATCGAGACTAAAATGCGAGGTTTATAATTGTTAGGCATGCGATGTCTAAGGAATTCATCCAAGGTATGTGATATATTGGGTTTATGATGTCTAAGGTGGTTGCAGATTCCAACTGTTGTAGTTTTTCACTTTCTTTTCTGGGACCGTAAGTGTAATATGTAGTGTATCGCCGGTTTCGGTACTATATGTCAACGACAATTGGGATACGCATATTTACTTATGTTGATGACATGTGATGTTATGTGTTGCTGGGATATGTTATATTGGATCGTCGTGTTTTGAATAGCTGGGTTTTTTTATGTGAGAAAAGAGTTTTTCATTTTCATTCATGTAAAAGCTTGTATGTAATATTCTTTTATTGGGGCACTTCTGGGTTAAGGATGATGTCACCATTGTATATTATTTACTTTTCCACATTAGAATAGAGCCAAGGCGGAGAGCACAAGTAACCGGATTCTAGGATCCAGTGGGAGACCATCTAGAGGAGTCGAGACTGGGTCTCCTAACTCTAGAATTGGTAGGGTTGCTTACTGCTCTCGTAGGGGTCTAGGAATGTGGGTTTGGCTATTCATCACAACCATGGAATCCGTGTTTTATACAGGCTTAATTTAAAACACGGAAATCCTAGTATATCCAATATTTCATATATTATCTTCTGCTGCTCTGTGATGTGATTACTGTGATATGTTCAGACGAATGCCTATATTATATATATGATATATATTATATATTGTTCCTTTCATTTCATATGTGATGCTTGGGAAGCATATTATGATGGAACTTCATTAATGAGATTAATGAAATAAAAGAAATCTAGAAGATGTTGTAGAAACTTGTTTTAAAAACTAGTAGCTCTAGTTTTTGCTTTGCATAGCGGTATTCCATGTAGAATATCCAGCACCTTATTCGATAAGGAAAGAGCCGAGATCCCTTCACCGGGAGTGACCTCTTTAGCGAAACTAGCAGATGCTACATACTCGATTTGTTTTTTGATTGCTTCTATAGTTTTTGTTTTGCATAGTGGTATTTATGAAATATCATGCACCTTATTTGATAAGGAAAGAGCCGAGATCCCATCACCAGGAGTGGCCTCTTTAGCAAAACTAGTAAAAGCCTCAAAAACACTCCTTTAAAAAATCACTCGATTCTACAACGAGATCAAGTTCATTACGCAAAAGGTTTTCTTAAAAACCTGTCGTAGCCCTCCGTTATTTCAGATAAGTACTACTTAGTATTCGTGCTGCGGTAGTTTGGCATGCTTCAAGGCGTAGTGTACGGTAGCTAACTAGTGCTTATCTGCTGCATACGATGCGATTGGATTAGGGTATTCGTACGGCGTTGTTTGGCATGCGTCAAGGGTCGTACGGGTGAGTTTAATTCAATCAGGAAATGACGGGTTGAACTTGACTAGCGGACTATGGGTTGTTTGGCATGCGTCAAGGCCATAGAACGCTAGGGGAAAAATATTATCGGTAATTTTAAGTGTTGAAATTTGCAATGAGATTGCATACCTTCTATGAGATAGTTGGATCCCGATACCCACTGCGAGTAAGAGTTACTCCTGAGAGAGTTTTACACATTACAATTAGCCGATCAAGTATGTGTCTAGAAAAGTGTTAACGGGGTTACGCCCTTAGGAAAACGAGATTTATTTTAATTAGGTCCATGCGAAAGCACGGGAAACCTCCCTCAAAGTACCGACACTGACCTGGCTGAAAGATTGGCAAACTTGTAGGGTGTAATTAATCCCGGCTAGTCTTTCCTTTTAGGGTTTGAAGGAAAATTTGACTAAAACAGTGGGAGCCATCCTGATTAGATAAAATAATAATCAATCTAATCTTGCAAGAGTATACGCTAAGTGTTTTCTTCTTTCTCTCCCTAGGTAGCGACCATGTCACGCCTTAATCAAGATAATAATATGGATGTATTGACCGAACCCGCTTGTTATACTGAGCTGGGGAACGTTGGTCCCGCTCTAACTTATAATTGTTATAAGACTGAGCAGGAAATAGGGGATTACCAGAATTCCCGTGCCGCCCAAATGAAGAAAGTGCATGATGATGCATCTTCTACGGGTGTGTTTATTACCGAGAACTGTTTCTTAGTATCCTCTACGTCCTGGGTATGAGATACCGGATCAGAATCCCACATATGTAATCTGTTACATGGGCTATAGATAGGTAGAGAACTGGGAATGGGTAATAAGTTTCAAGAGTTGAAAACGGTACAAGTGTTGCAGCCAAGCTTGTTAGCAGTTATCACCCTGTATTACCAAAATACATTGATTCTGAACAAATGTTATTAGATACCGAACCTGATATACAACATCATATCAGTCTCTTTATTTAGTAAAGAAAGATATAATTTTATATTGTTGGATAATGTTTTGAATATTTTCCTATATCAAGAGTTGATCGGTTCAGGCACGTTATCTAAAAGCATATACGTTCTAAATCAAACCACGGTTCTTAACGTACAGAACACACACAATAGGAAGAGTTCAGAAATGAATGGATCTTTCTTAAGGCATTGTAGACTGGGTCATATCAATGCGACACAACTAGCTAAGTTACATTAAGATGCATATTTAAATCTGTTTGAATTTACATCTTATGAAACTTGCTAGTCGTGTCACAAAGATAAGATGACCATAGCTCCGTTTATTGGAAATAGATAAAGAGTTGGTGAACTCTTGGGATTGATACATGATGATGTATGAAGGTCCCCTGTCTACATATGCCAGAACTAGTTCTTTGTACTTCATTACATTCACTGATGATCTCTTAAGATTCAGACATATGTTCCTGTTGAAACACAAGTCTGAAGCTTTTGAGAAATTCAAAGAATATAAGTTAGAAGTAGAGAACCAAAATAGGTATAAGTGTTATGTCCTGTGATGAGATCGAGGAGGAGAATACTTGAGCACGGAGTTCCTGGATTATTGTAAAGGAGAATGAGATTCTCTCTCAGCATTACTCCTCCGAATCCACCACAGCACGTCAGTGTATCGAGGCGGAGCAATCGCACCCTATGTGATAAGGTGTGCTCTATGATGAGTACTACTGAGTTGCCTATTTCATTTTGGGGGTTATGCACTTGAGAAACTGCATACCTATTGAATAGGGTTCCAACCAAATCAGGTGCCTACCACTCCATATGTGATTTGGTATAGGAAGAGCCCATCCCTTAAGTAAGTTAAGATTTGGGGTTTTCCGGCCTATGTCAAAAGAAAAATCCGGACAAGCTCGAGGCAAGGTCAGTTCTGTGGAAGTTTGTTGGATATCCCAAGCATTCGCAAGAGAATATCTTTGTTAGTTATATGTATGCCCTAGAGGCCATTACTGTACATAAGATGTATATTGTAGTGGATGCTGGGACATATATAGGGAGGACTTTCTTGCTCGACATGATAGTATGCTATCTTGTTACTCTTTACCTTAACGTGTATACTGATTGTCTCTCTGTTACATGTTGGTAAAGCCCTTAGGATGTGTACTTGACTACCTGGACTATGATGTGGATCATACTAGTGGGGACATGGTAGTCCATAAGTACATCCTTCAAGGTCCCTAGTCGTGGGTGTATCGAGACGGGGCATCGATATACCAGAGTAGACTACCGTATACCTTCTCGACCCATACAGATGGGCGATGGATGATCCCATATCCATTGGTGTTTGACATCAGAGATGATATACGGGTGCTCAGTGGAGACTGGGTACACTGGAAGGACTCGTCGAGAACTTTCAGATGGTATTATACCTTACGTCAGATAGCAGTTCTCTAGTGACACTGGTACAGAGTAGTCTGTTGACCCGAGATCGTCATAGAGTCTTGTGTGATTCCCACTGTGCTTTGATTTCGACCTTACCACGTCTAAGAGGGCGTGCAAAACGGTGGTTTTTGGGTACAGTCCCGAATAACATGGAGGCAATGAGCGATAGGAGGGGATTCGTCTCTCCCGGTATAGGGAGTTGATGTTGCACTGTGTTCGATTGGCTATAACCGGAAATCCCTGGCCAGGGTTGCTGAGATTTACTGGTAAGTGTTACCAGTAGTTTCTCGAACTGTTATAGACCTCATATCGACACAACTTATCGAGCTATTGGGGTCTGACGTTTACCACCCCTAGGCGAGATATGCGACATATCAGACAACGAGACCGGACTGTACGGTAAGTGTTACTGGTTGGATTCACAGGAATGTGAGCGGGCTTGCTCGTTGATCTTCTGATCACTCAATACCCGGGTGGCCGTTACGTTTAGCAGACCGCTTGCGGCTTGTGGGTGTTTGATGTGATCATCACCTGCTGCCGGCGTATTGACGAGTCTTTAGAGTCCCATACAGAGGTTTCCTGGCTCAAGCGAAACGAAATAGGAGCGCATATGAGATATGTGCGGGACCGAGAATAATGCGTGTATGTGATACCGTATTCTATTCTCGCGATGAATGTATCGATTGGTTGTATGAGATATAACCTAGTTATCGAATTGAGGATTGATTCGATAAGTCGATACATTGGATATTAGTCGGTCATATGCGATATGACCGGATCGTTAAATCAAGTGTTGATTTAATGATTTAATGTATAATTATATATTTGATATATTACTTTGCATTAACTAGTATTGGTTCACTTAAGATGGATTTTTCTCACTTGATGTGCACATTGTATATATGATATAGTTTTGTGCACTAGTTTGTATCATGTTTGATGATACATGCAAACTTGGGTGTGTATGATTAAACCATGATTAGGTTAATGGTTAGGGTTTGATTTACTTATTTATTTATTTCTTTTCATTTATTTTTGGCAAGAAAGAAAATGGTTGCTTCTTTTGTTTTCACTTGAAGCTTCATGAAGCTTTGAAAAAGGTTTGACCATTTTGTTTCTTTCCTTAACCCTAACCATTTACTTTAACCCTAGTTTATTCTCTACACTTGTTAACTCACCCATGGTTGCTAAATGATAACCATCACTTCATTTTCTTTTTGGAAATTAATTCATTCTTATTCTTTCTTCTTCTTCTTTTTCAAGAAGAAAGAAAACCTTTTCTTGAAAATGTCTAAGTGATGATTCCAAGTGAGAAATCCAAATCCAAAATGAACCCACTTCCTATTTCTTCATCCTCTACCATTTGCCAAGTAGTATAGGGTGTTTTCTTCACAAGTTTCATGACTTGGTGAAGATGGAGCTCGAGTTAGAGTCGCCTCGACGTAGATCATCTTCGGCATCGAAGTCAACGACCTAGCCCGCCCATTTCTCCGATGAAATCGACGGGTCCGGGATTCCGATGATCACAGCGGAGGGACGTCAACACGGAGCTAGAGAAGTGGAGGACCGGATCTACAAAGGTTGTATTTCCGTTCACTTAGTGGTTAAGTTGTTAACTTGCTCGTAGTTTCGCCTATCCTCTAGTTAACGATCGCATTAGGGTTTCTTGGCACTAGAAAAATTTGATTTTGGCATGGTTGATGCCTTGTGGAACTTCTTGAGTGTGCCTAGGAACCCTACAATCTTCTACCGTACCGAGGAATAAAAGGTGTTTTATTTCTCGGTATGCCACCTTTTTAGAAAAGGAATTTCATGTGAAGAAATTAGTGGTCATGAGGTAGAACTGGAAGGAGTTCCAGCTATACAAACTGCAGCTGATGATTTGGTAGAACCGGAGGATTCAATAGCTTCCAACGAACCTCAGCCACTTCGCCGATCTGGCATGGTTCTTTACCCACCTGAGAGATACTTCGGTTTTCTCTAAGGCAATGGGAGTGTGGATTGCATCATGAGATGATGACCCAACTAGTTTCGAGCAGGCCATCAAGAGTGAAGACTCTGTAAGAATGGCTGGATGCTAAGCGATCTGAGATGGAATCCATATACACCAACAAAGTATGGACTTTTGTTGCTTTATCTGAAGGGTTAAATCCCCATCAGGAGCAAGTATATCTTGAAAAGATTATTTTGTGTACATGGAAAAGTTGAGACTTTCAAAGCTAGACTTGTTGTAAAAGGTTTTCGTCATTGATCAGGTGTGGTTTATGATGAAACCATTTCTCCAGAAGCTATGCTTAACACTACTACAAATAAGGGTTGCCCCTACGGATAGGGGCAACCCACTGCCCCTACGGATATATGCGTAGGGGCGAAAAAATACCCCGTAGGTGCAAAGGCCGCAGGTGCAAGTTGAGGCCCTGAACTTGCCCCTACGGGCAAATTCTTGGCCCTACGGATATATCTGTAGGTGTTATTGCCCCTACGGATTACTCCATAGGGGTAATCAAATCATATATGTATTTTTTTTTGAATATATTGTATGTACCTACGGATACAACCGTAGGTCCTTGTTCTATGCCTACGGATACCTCCGTAGGGGATAGGCAGTGGCCCCTACGGACATATCCGTAGGGGAACTCCCAACACCCTGCACTGAGATCAGGAGGGAAAATATCAGGAAACCTGATATTTTGCCCCTACGGATAAATCCGTAGGGGATATACAGTGGCCCCTACGGACATATCCGTAGGGGCACTCCCAACACCCTGCACTGAGATCAGGTGGGAAAATATCAGGTTTCCTGATAGTTTGCCCCTACGGATATATCTGTAGGTGCAACGTATATACCTACGGCTTAATCCGTAGGTACATATTGTCTGTATTTTTTTTTTAAAAATGGGCTGCTAGATTTTTTCCCGCCCTGTGCACAATATTATATACATCAATCAAATCATATATTGCAGTATTCATAATCACATCTCACGCATATATATAATATACAAAAGAAACCCAAAACTGAATATGATATAAATACAAACCAATATCAATATCGTTTCAAAATGTAGTACAATGTGATATAAATAAATACATGTTTCAAAAAATAAGAACCAAAAAGCTACCCTAGTTCGGTCCAGCTCCACCTCTGAATAACGTTAGAATAACGCGCGCCTGCTCCTCGGTCAATACACTCTGCAATGCTACAAATAAGGGAGTCTGAGAGGCATGTGGAGCTGGCGATGTGGTCTGCGCAGCCGCCGTCGAGGTAGTCGCTTGCGGAGCCGCGGCTGCGGGAGTCTGAGTGGGCGGTGGAGCTACAGGAGCTGTCTGTGGAACCGCACCCGATGTACTGGCTTGCGGAGCCGCAGCCGAAGGAGATGCATGTGGAGGCTCGGCCGATCTACCCTGTCGCGTCTGGACATAACGTGTGTAAGAAGCGTGTAAGAACTGTGTATTATTCGAATTCGTTTCATTATTAAGTTATTTCGAAACCCTGTTTGGATATCTAGTTTGAAAAAGCGTTGTTTATTTTAATTACATATGTATGTATGATTAATCAAACTTAAGTCTAAAACCAAATAAGCTCAAGCTACGTACTAATTATGGATATGTTGATATGTATATAATATGAAATGATATTTTACTATAAAGTAGTATACATACCAGCATCTCCTTCAACTCCTGAACGGTGGCCCTCAAGCTATCCAGTTCCTGATGGACATGCCGGTCACTGGAGACGGAGGAAGTAACCGCCGGGGTGGAGTCCAACCTCATATAGGCCCTGCTAGGGCCCAATCCCCGGCCTCTCTCCCAACCTCCGTGGTGCCCTCCGTGTGCGGCGTCCAGAACTGGGGTCAGCAGCCTCGGATCGTTCTGTCCGGTAAAATCGATCCCCGAGGCCTGGGCCTGCTCAACCACCCGCTCCTACACCCACATTAAGCAGTAAAGTATAAGTATAAAATTTAAACTTGAACCTTCCAAAACTAAAATTTCAAATTTGGGTAGAAAAAATATTAACACTTACGCAGTACTCCTGGGTAGCGACGTCGGGACATCGAAGCTCGCCCGTGGTGGGATCAGTCGAGGTGCCGTGGACGGCAAGATAGGCGAACAGCACGCTCGGTGTACCACCTGACGCCACGGTCCGAGATGTCTGCAATATTAGAAAGTAACTCTTAATATTAGAAATATTAGAGAATAACTCTTAATATTGCAGAATATTAGAGAATAACTCTTAATTTACCGATAACTCCATGGCTCGAGTAATGTTCCTCGAGCCACCTGTGTAAGTGGGGCGACCCCTCTTCGCCGACTTCCTGTTCTCCGTATTCTGAGCGGCCTGTTTCTGCACAACGCATTAACATTTAGTTTTCTAATTAAGAAACGCAAAGAAATAAATTATAGCATAAATAATGAATTAAATTTAAAATACATACTTGTTTGCGTTCGGAGTCGAAATAAGCGCACAATAGAGGCCATGTCTCTACGTCGACTCTCGCAAACGCCGGAGTAGATAGGAGGGCCGCTCTCTCTGCCTCGGGGGTCGCTATCTACAGGGAGTAGCAGTCGGCCTTCAGCTCATTCCTGTTGTATCGGACCTTGGCCTGCATGTTCTTCATCAGGCCATTGTACAGAGCATGAAGGTCGAGCACCCTCCCCGGGTGATCAGGGTCGGCTACAGGCTGAAAATCGCAATCCAACTGAAAATACAAAAAAAAAAACATTGTTGTTAGATTGCAAGTGTTAATAATAAATATATTGGATAGATCAAATGAAAATATATATTAATACATACCCGAGCCTGATCAAAGAAGAGGGCGAATGAGCGCTGGTGCTGCTCGTCCCACTCAACGTGAAGTGGATAGTTCTTCACGATCCAGCTCTCGTCCTCCAAATACCAGCCGAACCTCTCGGCATGAGGACCGGTATAGCGATAGTCAAGGGTAAAAAATAGGGGGAATGCTGCCTCCCCCCTAGCTCTATCAGGCCTCAGCCTATGGGACTGATTCGGGCCTCGAGTCCCCCTCTGGGGATGGAGAGGCCCTGTGTCTGCACGAAATATCAAGACAATCAATAATAAGACAAAGTTGTATTAAGAAATCAAGGTTAAACAAAAATTCAAGTGTGATATATACCTCCGGTGACTAGCGCACGAGCCTGGGCCCGAGCAGTAGCACGAGCGGGACGATAGTTCCTCCGGTGAGGAACAACCGGGGTCCCGGACCCGGACGCATCCCCTCCAACTATAAAATAAACATCGACGCTAAATTTCCATGAAGTTCATATTTATTCTATAGAGCATATGTAAAATGAATAAATATTTTAAATTTATTCATACTAACCTGCAGACGATGCGGAGGGTATGGAAGCGGCAGGAGTGGCCCCTGTGGAAGGTGTGGACGCACCACCTATAATTAGACAATTAAAAATAGATTATATAAGTAATTGTAAAAAGAATGTGTAGATCAATAATATAACGTTCTAAATCAATATGCATGCATTATAGGATATATAAACATACCCGCAGGTGCGGTGGTGTCACCACCTACAGCTAGACAATAATAAAAATTGCTAAGTAAGAGCAAAAGGAATGTGTGTATTTATGATATAGCATTCTAAATTAATATACATACACTATATGATATATAAACATACCTGAAGGAGCGGGGGTGGCCTCTGTCCCAGATGTGGACGCATCACCAACAACTAGACAATCAAACATTGACAATATAAGTAATTTCGACATAAACATGCATGAATATCTGTAATATTACATTCAAAATGGATATGCGTGCAGTATACCTGGAGGTGTGGCCAAATCAACACGGAAGGAGGCATCCGAAGGGGTCTCCGATCTGGGTGCAAGACCGGCCCTCTGAAGCTCCCTACGGAGCTCTCCGGGCGGCAGAACCGCTCTGCCTCTGCCTCTGCCTCTGCCTCTGCCGCGGCTAGAGCTCCTGCCGACCCTCGCTGCTCCCGACATCGTCATCAAATCTAGATAAACGGTTCGTGGACGCATTAGACAATCATTAAAAGCATTGACTATATATGATCTAGAGCGTAAAATGTGAAGTAATAATATAACATTACTGATAACCTTTTTCGTTTCGTGGGCGCATCATACATATCTACTTGGATTTCATCGTCGATGTCATTTCTAACCCACGTAACTTCATGATCGGTCGAAGACAACCCGTCCTTCGAAACAGACGGTCGGAGCACTTTAAGCCTTCTCTCTTCTTCGTCCTCATCGCTGTCCTCGTATTCTGGGACATCGTAGACATCTCTAGGTTTCCATCGGCATACAACACTCCACCCTGGATGCTTCAAACACTGTGAGTAGTATACTTGGAACGCTTGGTTCGGAAAGATAAACGGATCGTCCTGACCGTAAAATCGAAGTGTGTTCACACTGGTCAATCCATATTCATCTTTCCAAGTCCCAAGACTGCTTCTCCACCTGTCTGTATCGGTTCGCGGATCGTACCAAGTACAGTGGAATATATAAAAGGGTTCTGATCGTCCGGGATAGTGGATGCCGAGTATACAATTTAAGTACCCATAGTAAATCACACCGTCTGATCCAACCGTCGCAATCCCACTATTCTGAGTGGTTCTAGATGTTTCTATGTCCTTAACTTCGAATTTGTATCCAAGGACACCAAATCCTTTGTAATATGCAACCTCCATACTAGGAAATTGAGCTAAACATCTTGAATCACTCTCAAATAATGCAGACAAGTTCGGATCGTGGATCTAACAAAACAAATTTTACGATAAATACATAACGATACAAGTTTAGATTAAAACTGATAGCAATAAAATGTAATTCGAATAACTTACATGCTCTGTGACCCAATCACAAAAATTATCCTGATGGTATTTTTCCAAACGCTCTTCGTTCCAATCAGGATGCCCCTCACGTACCTCGTTAAAATGAGTTCTGTTTTCGACAAATAATTGTGACATTAATATTATGTCATTTCATACACACACAAACACAGATATAACAATTAATCCAAAAGAACTTACTCTCTAATTTGTTCAAGACATGCGCAATTAAGCAAGATAAACCGGTATATCTTGTTGATAAACATAATTTCTACCCTCTTATACTCGGCTTTACCATATGGCCCGTCTTGAATTCTTCGTGGTCGGTTAAGCCTTGTCTCAATGTTCTCGTCTAGATAGCGGGAACAAAATGTGGTTGCTTCATCAAGAAGATAATCTTGCATAATAGAACCCTCTGGTCGATTTTATTGCGTATATACTTCTTAAGAGTGTAAAGGTACCTAATGAGAATATGTTGAATAAATAAACACGGGCATACAGGACAACAATAAATTTATAAATTGCGCGAAACAAAAAATTACACGTACCTCTCGACGGGATACATCCATCGATATTGTACCGGTCCGGCTAACTTCGCCTCAGTTGCAAGATGAACCGTCAAGTGTATTATGATATCGAAGAATGACGGTGGGAAAATACGCTCAAACTTGCAAAGTATCAACGCAATAGAATTTTCTAGTTTATCCAGCGTCGCAACCTCCAGTGTTTTAGCACACGACTCCCTGAAAAAACAACATAGGTCGTTGATTACTAGACCAACCGAGTCGGGGAGAGAAGTCCTGAGGGCTAATGGAAGAAGGTGCTCCACGATAACATGGTGATCATGACTTTTCAGCCCATCGATCTTGCCCTTCACAATTTTTATTTTCTTGCTGAATGATCCTGAGAAACCTGTGGGGACTTTCAAATCATGCAACACCTGCAGGAATCTTTTCTTCTCCGGTTGTGACATATGATAAGCGGCTTTGGGAAGTACAAACTTGCCCGGTTTACCCGCTACCGGTTTAGGGTGCAGTTCACTTCTTATTCCCCACTCTTGTAGATCCATCCGGGCATTCATGTTGTCTTTCGATTTCCCGTCTTTACACAGAAGCAAGTTAAGTATGTGCTCTGATACTCCCTTCTCTATATGCATGACGTCCAGACAATGACGCACTGAATTTGTAGACCAGTACGGAAGCTCGAAGAAAATGCTTAACTTGTTCCAATATTGTAGTTTGACCTGTCTCGTCGAATCCATCCCGAAGGTCACGTTATTGTAACCATCCCATTTAGCAGTCACGTCCTCTCCGGACAATGGGGATGGAGGCCCAAGAAGCTCCTGATGACCATCAAAGTGAACCGTGTCTAACCTATAGGGGTG